>CM024539.1:31295213-31891786 GCA_014182365.1 Eucalyptus tenuipes | reverse complement strand
CATGTGAGCTCAGAAAACAGCGATCAGACTGTAAAGCAAACAAAGACGTAGATAATGACAAGAAGAAGAAATCAAACCTAACCAAATTAACAGCACGGTGAGAAATCACAGGCATGAACAAAAACATCTGGGTATGTAGCAACCAATGGAAATATAGTGTTTCCAGCTCCACAACCAACCTGCACAGACCATTAGCATCAATCTTGATTAATGTAACCAATAACTTAGACCCGACAAAACACCATTTATCTGCAGTGAAGACAAGTTCTCAACATAACAGACCAACACAAAAGTGGATGATTTTCTCCATACAAACCATGGAGTAATCTTATGACTGGAAAATTTATCGTATGTACTAAGTGTAATGCCGTGTGCAGAACAAACACGGCACCAGTTGCTTACCTCCAAAATAACTTTCCCTGCTCCCTGACAAAACAAGAATCTGTTGAATGAAAAGCACTAAACAAAATCTACAGCATCCAATAAAACTCCAACTTTGCAAAGTGAATTACAGATAGCAAAAGCTTTTCTCAACTCACAGAGAAATAGTGGCCCCATTCCTTGTCCAAGTAGTGCTGATCTTTGAAAAACTGTTGAGAGGAGGGAGGGGAGGTGATATCAACAAAACAAGCAACAATAGCTAAAGCAGCAAAGGGCACAAAGAATGAACCGAGCAGCTTGAAAAAACAAGTCATAACTTAACAAGCAGCACCAATGCTCCTATCAATTTACTTGCAGACCAATCAAACTCCCAAAAGATTTAAACTTCAAACCAGACCAAAAACAATTTTAAAAAAAAAAAGTCCATCTCAATCAGAAAGCAGGCACAAGAATTATGGCCAGAGCCAGTAAACCTTGTCCTGGTGTCTCTTGTAGAAGATATCCCAATACTTCTTAGCCTCTCTCGTACTTGTCTGCAGAATCAAAACGAACCCAGAAGAGAAAGATCGCATCTTTAGCACCATTTCCAATCAGAAAAAGAGGCCACAGATTGAGGAGAAGGGCAGAGCGTTGGAGACCTCTCCAGAAAGGGAAACTCCGGTGGCCGAAGGAGTATATCTGGATCTTGGGGTTGGGTTCTTGCTGCTCTGGACTCGCCTGGGCATCGGATGACATGGTTGGCGAGGCACTGCCTGAAGAAAAGCTCTGTTTTCTGCAGGTGAGGATCGGATTCTGGTGGGCGGGCGTGGGGTTTGGAGGCAGGGTTTGGCTTCGTGCACTGTGCAGTCGTTCAAGGAAGTCCTAGCTTTTTCATCTTTTTTTTGGGTCTGAATTTTCATCTTTATCTTAAAAAAGTATTGCTCAAATTTCATATACTGGCAAAAAAAAAATGCTTTTACCCAAGACAAAACCTCTTACTTTGAAAAGACCAAATTACTCTTTTGCAAATTCCAACCCATAAAACTCTCACTAAAACCTAGTCTTTATCATATCGATTTTATCTATGGGTTACAAAGTATGAATATCATTCACATATAAATCGAATTAAATGTAAATATAAGTGATGTTCATATTTATAATCATCAATCCGAAAACTAATTTGTGATAAATTTCTCTGATTGGGGACGAAGGAACACATGGCCCTAAAATTTGACTATATGAGCAGGAATAATTGGGATATTCATCAACAATTCATATAATGAGCCCATTAGTGAAGGAGGGAAAGATGCATATGCTGTGTGGAGTAAACCCAATTATCTAAACACAATTGGAAGTTACCACTCATGCAAGTTACCTACCAAAGAACTTTCTAGATAATCTAAGCACGGCTGAATGATTAATGAAAACCTACGAGCCCTAAGAATTAGCATTGTTAAACACTGAGGTAGACAGACCTAGTAAAGTGTCAAAATTCTTCGCAAGGTTAACCTAATCATCACACATTTGTGCCTTGAAATATGGATTTGAAAATAATGTGAGAAGATGCTTTGAGAAATTAGTCCTCATATATTTGGACCTTCTTGTTCCAAAATCTTTCCAATAATCTTCCTCAAAATTATCATAGAGACAATCGACTCGATTATTCAAGACATGTGTTTATAAAAATCTAGAGTTAGTCAACACCGAGAGTTAGGATAGGCGGCCGCTTGAATCCCGACCGAACCCTAGAGGATCATAATCCGATTCGGATTTTGGATTGTGGAGTGGGATTGCGTTTCCATTTTTGACAACCCTCGAGAATTGTCGGCAATATTTTTGGTAAAGTACTTAATCTTAATCAAGTAATACATCATTTATCTCCCTATTTATATATCTATATGTTAAGAGGAATCTCTTGAATAGGTTTGGGGTTTCTTTTCGAACGCAGGATCGATCATTGAACTCGACGATTCTCTCTGAGATTCTAAAAGCTCTGGAGGAAAGACACACCATTTCTCCAAATTTTAAGCTCTTCCGGTTTCTTGGGGATTTCATTTCACTCCCTTTGTTGCAGTCGAAATTCTTTTGCCCTTATATTCCACCAGCTTTCGTTCTGTTTCGAAAACAGTGACCCTCCACTCGACCAAGCAGCCTCTACTAGGATGAGCATCGGCCCAGTGGTCAACCCTGGGACGACCCTAGACTGCCTAACCCTACGGCCCCGATCCGCTCCCGTGAGACCGAGCCTGGCCCTCGTTCCTGGGATTCCTGCACCAAAGACCGCGCGCCTGGCCATCGCCCTGGAGCTCCTACGATCCAACCCGACCAACCCTAATATTATATATATCTAATATATTATTTATAATTTTTTATATAGAGAAAAACCTTAAAATAAATGACGTCAACAACATTAAACAACTCTTTAGTGAGGAGTTCAAGTAATTTTACATTGTTATTTAATAACTTAGGTTTTTAATGTCTTTTTTCGACGTCAATAGTCATAATTTACGAATGAGAAAAATGTTTTTGTAAGGAATCCTCGCAACGTCCAAAAAGGCACCTTATGGTATCCTCCTAGAGTATTCGTTTTCTTTTGTCTTATTTGTCCTTTTAATCTTCAATTTATCAAAATCGAAAGAAACAATTTCTCCGCTTGTCACTCAACACTCGCCTCGCTTGTTTTGGGTCACTTGTGCCACTCACCGCTTCGTGCCACTCACCGCCGATGCTCGCTGGTTTGTTGCCCCCGCCGACATTCGATACTCACCCGTTCAACGCCACCCCACTTAACCCTCACCGTCTTTTTCATCGACTCGCTCATCATTGAACCTCATTGGGTCGATACGATCCTACGCTCTTTCAAGGAGTACAAAAATAAAATAGAAAATTATTGGTTGGTCTCGACCTTAAACCTGACGAACTCACGGGCCACTCCGGTCTTCAATTGCTTTTTTAAAGAGTACAAAAATAAAATAAAAATTATCGATCGGGCTCAGTGACTTGGAACCTGACCAAACCCATTGGGTTAGTCCGCTCCTGGGTCCCAAAATTGGTGACCAACACCGGCGGCTTGGCCCTAGTGCTAGTGTGACCGGCCCAATTCGACTATGCTACCCCTAGCCTCTACTCGCGACCAGTGAGCACAAATCTAGAGTTCTAAGTGAGACAACGGGTAGTGTTTTCATGTGGGCAAAATCGGAACCCAAAAATATTAGTGAGACAAGATTGAAATAAAATGATTAAATCCCGAATAGTATTCCAAAAATTCAGAAACAAAATATTAGAAATTTCATAACTTTCATATAACGTGACTTTATTAGGAAAACTTTTTCAATAAATCACTTAAGAAAAATGATTATTTTAAGTGCCTCCAACGTAAATTCCAGCAAAAGAAAATAATCTCGACCAGTCAAATAATTGAGAGCTTCACATGGACCGTGGGACTACTCTTCTCAAAATGCTTGGATCCTTGTCCCAACCCTAAAAGCCCCCAAATCAAATGAACCCCAAATTGGAAATTCTAAATAGAAATTCAATAATCCAAACTCCCACAATAAACTTCTTCTTTATTGTCGTCGTCTTTTCTTATTACTCATTGAGAGATTGATCTTCTTCCTCTTTGTTGTCTTTTGATGGTTTTTATATAGCCGCCCATTTTGGGTTAACCCGGCCCATGATCCATCTTGTCGGCCCATCATCCTTCAAGTGATTACCGGCGGATAAAGCAGTTGCGGAGAAAAACAATAACTGCCCTCGGCAATTCAAAGAGAAGTAGGAGATATCGTTAAATAAATAGGTAACTTATCTTGAAGAGTGAGATAATAGAAGACATGATATTCTGCTTCTACTTTGATTATCACGTCTCTCTCAAGACATACGATGTTCTACTCACGAAGTACAATCCATTGAAGACTCGAGCTTGTGAGCGCATGCCCTTAATCTGTGAAAATGAGGTACATTCTTTGCATAATTTACTTTTCGATCGTGATACAAAGCATTCTTAGGCACATTTCTTGGATGTGTTTCTTGTGTTACTTTATAGTTTAAGATATGTAATTAGGAATTCAATTCCATCATTGGTATCGTAGTTAGGTTATTGTTTCATAATCGTTGAACATGTATATAAACGGATTGTTGGCCAAAATCGCGAGATGGCACGACGAACGCTCATATACGAAAAACGACACCCGATTATACTATTCGTGGCCACTTCTCAATGTTCCGTGCAACAAAAATCATTTTCAAAAGTATAGATTGTACTTCTCATCGAGATGAGAAAATTGAGTGGTGGCACGCCGCCGAGGAGGCCAGACGCACCTCTATGCATGACCGCAAGAGGTGGCCTCACTAGCGCATGCACCATACACACACGAGTAACCGCTGGATAAATAGGTTCAATCCATAATACTTGGTTAGCCACGTCGGTTAAATAGTCAGGTACCCAACCCTTGACCCTTTGACCTGACTTGATCGATCGTTAGCCCAATCCGATTGACTACGCTGACCATTGATCAAAAATATCTATATGTCCACAGACTCCACACATATAGTTGTGTGGGAGCTCCAATTAGAACATTATTGATACTAGCACGTGGGTAATGGAATGCTTTGTGTCTTGAAGTATTAATGCAAATAAGCATTCCCTATTATAATGCACCAACGATTATAAGTAATCAATTTTTGTTCTGCATTTATTGCAGGAGCAATATGGCACTTTATGCGCACACCGATTTTTGTAAGAATGGATGAACAAAAGAAGAGACTTACAAGACTGAAAGCTGAGTTAGTTGCCTATCGATGGGATAGATGTGACATGGTGAAACACATCATGAAAGTCAATGAGATGATACAAGATATCATTTGGAAATGTTATCATATGTCAGACATTGAGATGATTGATGCCCTAACAAACACTCTTCCATATGAATTACAATAAGTTATCAATGATTTGTGGAGAGCTCCAAAAATTGAAGTGGTGGATGGTCAATGGAAAATCAATGAAATCCCTCTTGTTCCAAATTATAAACAACTTACGATGGATTTCCTAATAGAATACATAAGGTTTGGGGTGGCGAAGACGTCAACCCTTGGCTTGAACGCCCTAATGCAAAAATGAATGCACCATGGAGAAATTATAAAGGATTTTCGAAGGTCTTTCCATGGCTGCCCAATGTGACCATTGAATTTTCAGAGGAATTTTATGAGGAATTTGATAAGTCTTTCCCGTTAATAAGATAGATGAGTGGCGCTAATCATAAAACAATAGTTTTATTATCCTTTGTAAACATTTCTTTTCCCTGTTGATGTTGATATTTTTTTATGCTAAGTTTGTTACTTTGTGTAAATGGTATATTTAGTTAATGAATGTTCAATGTTATTTGCTGCCGGTATTATTATTTTATTTGCATTTCTTGTAGGAAGTTCAAGAAAGTTTTATTTTTTTTATTATTTTTTTCTTGGTAAGAAGTTCAAGAAAGTTTTAGTAACTTTTAAATAATTACATATTGCATAGATGATTACATTAATAATAATTTCAAATTAGGAATTTTGGATGAATATTGAAACAAAGTGATATTTCGATTCTAAAAACATTATTTGAAATTATTCATTAAGATGATTAGTTTACGTAAAATGGATGCATAAATACTGGACATTAATAGTTCATGTATGTATGTCTGAAATGTTCAGATACAATGACTTCAACATCTATGAACATAGTGGCTGAAATGAAAAAAGGAAATTAAACAACAAAATTATGAAATATGGAATATGAAAATTCAATATATGTTGGAAGAGCAAGAAACACTAAAACTCTTTACCAAATTATGGAAGAATCTGAAGGAAATACCGCACAACATAAGAGGGATAAGGATGCATTTGTTGCTTGAGAGAAAAAGAATCAATTACTCACGCCACATTATCGAGTATCATGGAAATGACATTATGCAAGAGTTTAGGCATTTTGAAAATGCCAAAAATATGTGGGGTAGCATTAGCGGCTATATTTGGTCTAACATCTATGATCAAATTAAAATAGCTCACAATAAGGTTTGACTCGTACAAGAAACCTCATGGACAGATTATGAAACAACACTTAAGACAAATGTCAAACATGATCAATGAGCGAAAGATGCTAGCCACATTCTAATTGATTAGCAGCAAAGTGCAATCAGGTGATCCGTTTTCTCACCTCAAAGTTGGGCACATAAAGGAACAACTAACCCACAATAAAAATATAAAGATCTTTGAGGATGCCATGCGACATCTTGAGCCAAAAGATGACCATATCTAGCTGGCTAAACTAGTAATAGACATCTATTTGCTAATCCTAGCTCATGTGGGGCTTCGAGCTCTAAGAGAAAGCGTCTAGATAGGTTCAAGAGGTAGAAATGCAAGGGAGCAAGTTCTTCATATTAGAAACTGAAGCTCAACTAACATGAAAAAAAAAGCGTCCTCTCATGAAAAGAAATGTCAAGAGTGAAATGTTACAATCATAATATGAGGGATTACTTCACTCGCGACTGTGATGAGCCAAAAGAAAGTAGACACACTTTGTGTTCTTAAGAGTAACACTTTTGTATCAAGTTCAACTTTTCTAATTGAATCTAATCCTTTGTGAACTATAGATTCAGGAGCAATAGACCATGTGATGAAGGATAAAAGATACTTTTGTGGGAGTTTTGATAAGTTTCGACCAAAACAAAATGGATTTTATAGGAACAACTTTAGAACGGCGTTAAAGTGATTGTTACCTATTAATTAATTATGCGTGGTGGATGCACTTTATTCTTACATAATATTTGGAGATTTAGTGGAATTTAATGCCCTATATTAATGTTCGTCCAACTTGGTTTAGTTTGAACTCCATAATACTAGTGTGGACTTGTATTTAAGTATGAGTTACTATGGCTCTAGATATTTTCTTGATGGTTTTTTGTATTAGATATTAACTGTGATAATGTTAACATTTGTTATTCCCTATTTACATCTTCTAACTCCTATGATAATGATATGAATGTATGACACGTGCTGAACTTGATCATATTGGCCAATAACAAATGAATAAATTAGCCAAAAGAAGGTTTGTTGGGCGATATTAATAAAGTTGATTTGTCTATTTGGGACAAGAGCGGTACAAGTACCATCACTTTTGTACGATGCTCACTTAAATGCCATAATTTTTTTATCACTTGAGTGCTATAGGTAATTTAGGTAGTCGGAAAATCCAACGTGGCATTAATTTATTATATATCGGCCGTGTGGCTTGCAAAAATAATCCAATTGCAAATACTAAATGAAACGGCATCATTTTGGCTCTACTGGTAAAAAATTATACCAAAAAGGAGGGGGAGGGGGAAGGATTTGCAGCTCGCCAAAATCACTCTATTTTTTTTTTTTTCTATTTTTCTCCAAGCTTGAGTCGTGGTTTCTCTCAAAAAATTGAAAAGGAAAAAATTTTTGGAAAGAGATGTTCAAGCGAGGAGCTTGAAACAAACGTGATTTGAGAGAGGGGTTGATTAGAGGAAAGCTAAAAGTGAAAGGCTAATGAAAATCAAAAAGAGTCTGAACTAAACAAGATGGAGTTGGCAAAAAATAGATGGAAAAAAAGGAAAAAAAAAAACAGTATTACTTGAGAAAAGATCTCTAATGCTGGTGATTTTCCCCTGGGTAGCTAATACGGCGTCTCCATTACCTTGTTTCTCTGTGATTTGCAAGATTCCAGCAAGTACCATGGCGATTATGTCATAAACCTAACATTTCTTTCTGAGTTGCTCAAATCAACATAATTCTCACCAAAGCCGATTCAACCAGTCACGGTCCCATTTTACTATCTCGCAAGCTTGAAATGTCCATTGTTGATCTTAAGATCGAACCTCTTTCTTGTAAGTGTTCCCCTTTCAAATTTAGGGTTCATTGTATAATGAATGTGGGAAGAAAGGGCTGTGTCTTGACATCGTTTTGCCCTTCTCTGCCACATAGAATCGAAAGATTATCAGTCGAACTTAAATGTCTTTTTAAAACCATGTTAATAAAAATTTAATTTGAAATGTGACATAGGATAATTCACTAGAATAGGCACTCAAGTGAACGATTTTTCACTAATTTAGCACTCAATAGATTAAAAAAAATTATGACACTTAAGTGAACGTAATATAAAAGTTATGATGCTTATCTTGTTCTTATCTGCTAGTTCAGCAGGCATTGCTAGCAAGAAAATAATAAGGAATTAGGAAAGGAACAAGAGCTAAGTTTTCTTTACAATTAATCCATTCTAACATCTATGATTCAATGAATGTAGAGTAAGGGCATAGATTTTATATTTCATCACATTTATATATGTTTGTACTTGATTTAGATATATCTATTTGATTTTTCATAAAATCTAAGGCATTAAGTTGTGTTTTAAAAACTTATGAGCTTGATAGAAAATCAAGTCGTATGTAAGAAAATAAAAGTGTTAAGATCCGATCGAGGCCAATAATATTTATGCGATGAGCTCAAAAATTTATGTGATGAAAAATAGAAAGACAATTGTCTACTCCATATACTCCTAGAAAAATAGTGTTTTAAAAGAAAAAAGAATCCTAATGGAAATGGTTAGGTCCATTATGGTGCTAACTAACTTACAAATCACTTTTTGGGGATGCTTTGTTAACTGTGTTATCTATAAACTTAATTGTGTGCCTTCAAAATTAGTCACTTTTACTCCATATGAGTTATGGACAAGTAGAAAACCCGATTTGAGTTTTCTTAAATCTTAGGGATGTGTCTACACTCATAAACTGCTCACTATTTGAAATGTTAGATCAAGATAATGAACTTAATGAAGTTCCTCCAAGCGGGAGTAATGCGAGAAGTGAGAAATTAAACTCTCGCCTCAATGACAATCACCTGAATTAATAATATCGTCATTAACTAATCCGAATGGGAACTATAATGGAGAATAATATACCAAGGCTATGTTTGGTCGTCCGGATTTTTAATCGGGATGATTATAAGATAGGATATGAATCTTTTTGTGATTTTTTATATCCCGTTCATTGTTTGATGAATCGGGCAGTAAAGTCGGATATGTTGGCGTTATATTATGTACATTTTTGATATAAACGGCATATCATTATAAATGAACCTAAACGTTCATAAACAGACATAGTGAAAATATCTCGTAACACTATTCCTTAATTTATTTTATTTTATTTTTCCTCTTTTTTATATTATTTTCATTGTTATTTCTTTTTCGCCTTTCATCATTCTTTAATAAAAATTTATCAAATAGTAAATTGTACTAACATACCTAAAATACAAAATACCTAAAATATATAATAAATATAAATATTTAATTTATAGATTGAATTTTTATTATAAGATAGAATTAAAATTGAATATATAAATTAAAATAAGATAATTAAAAATAAATTCTTATTTTTATTTCTTAAATTAGAATTCAAATATTATTTATATTGAAATATAATTTTTTAATTTTTTTAATTTAATAAGTTTGTTATTCAAGAAAAATAACTTTCCTATCAAGGGACGTTAAATCTGTCTACCCCATGGGATAATTTTTATCTATCTATATTTTTAGCTATTCGATCGTATCTAGCGAGTATCAACGTCTTACCCGAGATTTTATCTCGACTATCAGCAACCCAAGTGTATAATCTCCCGTACAATGGACAAGTCATAAAAGCATTCCCCATCAACGTTTTGACATTGGAAGGAAAAACTTTTATGAGGTAAGCTTCAAGATAAAAATGAGCCAAGAAATATAAATGAGGCTCTAAATTGTCCTAATAAAGAAAATGGATACTTGTAATGGAAGAAAAAATGGAGTCAATGAAATTAAATCAAGTTTCGGAATTCATTGATCTTCCAAAAGGACCCAAGGCAAAGTGGGAATAAGTGAATTCTCAAAACAAAGTTACAAAGTTAATGGCTTAATATAGAGATATAAGCTTGCCTTGCGGTGAAAGAGTGTAATCTATAAGAAGGAATTGATTATAGAAATATTTTCTTCTATAGTGAGATTTACTTCAATTCGCTTTATTTTAATAGTGGCAAGTATGAATTTTTAAATCACATCAATTAATATAAAGACTGCTTTTTCAATGGAGAATTAAAAATATATATATATGGAACAAACCCGCTTGTTTCATTTCAAAGACTAAGGACAAAATGTATCTCGACTTTTAAGATCGATATATGGCCTTAAGCAATTTTAAGATAATGATATATATACGTTTTTCTTATTAATGCTATAATGGCATATGATTTTACAATAATTTATGAAAATCATTGTGTATATATCAAAGAACCAAAAATCAATTTGTGATATTATCATTATATGTGGATAATATACTAATTGCTAGATGTAATATGGAGTTTGTTAGTACTGTTAAAAATTAGTTATCTTTCAATTTTGAGATGAAAGATATAAGTGAAGCTACATATATTTTTTTAGTTAGATTTCAAAAAATCGTTCGAGAGATCATTATCTCTTTCACAAAGAGACGTATATAAACAAAATACTTGAACGATCGTACACAAGACTATAAACCCATAAATACTTCTATTGCAAAAGGTGAAGGACTAAGCTATAGACGTCCTAAGACTCCATAAGAGCGGGATCAAATGAAATATGTTCATTATGCTAGTACTATTGAAAGCTTAATGTACGCTATGATATGTAAGAAGACCTAATATATGTTTTTGCAGTTATATTGGCAGGTAAATATCCAATTCAATTCGGGTCAAGTACATTGGACGGTTGTCAAAGAATATTGAAAGTATACGAACGGTACTATTAATTATATGTTGACTTATCAAGGAAGGGATCTGCGGCTAAAAGGCTAATAGAATGCGGGCGGGGAGGAGATTTAGATGAAAGAAAATCTATTTTTTTGGATTTATATTCTTATTGAATAATAGCGTCATATTTTGAAGTAGTAGAAAACAAATATGTATAGTCTTATCCACAATAGAAGTTGTTCATGACATTATTAGCGGTAGTATAAGAGGTGTTTGGTTTTAAAGATTTTGAATCATTTAGATATTTGTTATGAATACCGCAAACTCATTATTGGTTAATTGTGACAGTCAAGCAAATAGCTTACGCCAGGATTTGAAATATCATTGCAAGACCAAACATACATATATACCAAGTATAACTTTATAGAAAATATAGTTACACAAAAAGATTGAACTTATAGTATATATATCTACACTTATAAATTATATATACGTATGACAAAACTAATTCCTAGAGATGTTTTTCCATGGTCACGTAAAATCTAGGACTGCGTGAGGTGCTAAGGTATCAATATTACAATTTCCTAAATATTCTAGTAGTGAAGTTTTCTATCATTATTAATGCCTATGAGTTTATTTGATATTTATGCATTTTAATGCTTAGTACATTATGTTAAGAAGTATCAACGGATAAGAGATTAGCTCTTTCACACGAGGTAAATAGCCTCTATTTACTACATGATAAATAGAGTCAAACATCACTTAAGAATAATTGAGAGTTCAAGCTTAAAATATAGATGTTGCATTAACATAGCATTAAGATGAGGTCATAATATTTATTATGTCAGTAAAACAACTCACATATTTTATTTTATTTATCTTTGATGCTAGATGTTGGGAAAGTACCAAAAAGTCATAACTTATTGCATTGGTACCAATTCAGTCATAAACTTTTCAATTAGACCAATTCAGTCATAAAAACCTGTTAATATTGGTACCAATTCATTCCATATGGCCAATTTTGGTCGGCCAACGCGAAAGCGTGGATGTCGGCCGGTGGCCGGTACGCCGACGTGGCAATTTTTATGATTTTTTAATTATTTTTTCGAATTTTTTATTAATTTTTTTTTCTTTTTTTCTTTTTCCTTTTTTCAGCCTCTTCCTAGCGGTGGTCAGAGGCTCACCGCCACCCGGTGAGGGCGCGAAACCCCGCCCGCCCGGTGGAGGGTCGCGGCCTCTCCGCTGCCGCCGGCAAGGCGACTTCACCCGAATCCGAGCAAGACGGGATCCACTCGCGCCCGCCGCTGGAGGGTCAAGGCACGCTCGGCTGCCCAGGAGCCACGGACAAGGCGACTTAGCCGAGATCACGCGAGCCGCCCGCCCGGCCTTGCCGCGGGCGAAGGCGGCCTCACCCGCGGCTCGGTGAGGCCAAAGTTGTCGAATCTCACCAAGGCCGGCGGAGGCTGCTGTTTCGCCAGTTCAGCTAGTGCTCGCCGACGGCCCTAAGAGAGGCCGGGCGAGGCCGCAACCCTCGCCGACCGCGGCGAGCTAGCCTCACCCGGATCCAGGCTAAGCCGCCTCGCCGCAACCTCGAGCGAGGCCGAGCGAGACGCTCGCCTCCCCCAGGCCGCGGGCGAAATTAACCTCGCCTGTCGGGCGAAGCCACCGCCAACAACCCCGGAGAGACCCGAGTGCGAGACCACGACCCTCACCGGCAAGTGAGGACCGCGCGGCCCTCGCCTGGCCGGCCACTGCCGAGAAGAAGGCAGAAAAAAAAAAAATTTAATAAAAAATTCGAAAAAAATAATTAAAAAATCATAAAAAATTGACACGTTAGCATCGGCCATCAGCCCGACGTTCACGTCGGCGTCGGTTGGCTATTAAAATTGGCCGAATGGACCAAATTGCCCACTTGAAAAGTTTATGATCGATTAGACAAATCTTTATGGGTTTGTAACTTTTTGTCTTTTAAAATTTAAATGTTAGTTCGATGGATTCTTTAAAAGAAGTAGATCGGTGAACCATGTAAACAATGTATATGTCGAACTATCATTTGTACGGTATTTGATACAAAGACATACGCTCTTTGAGGAATGAATTAATACCATATGTATTTCATCATATGTATGCATAAATGACCAATAGAGTTGGCAAAAAAGACAAAAATTTTGATCTCAGCTTTAAACCATGTAAAACTCTTGAAAATAAGAGTTTTTATTTCATCTTGGCGTTTCTCCGGATTTCTTGTGTTACTCAATTATTCGAGATAGGAATTCGTTTCCATCATTTTCTACGGAGCGAATCAGAAGCAGAGCTTGTTCCAAGTGGGGAAATAGTCGACATCCATGGGGGTGGGAACGATGGAGGAGCGGAGACTAGTTCGAGCTTTGCGAATAGTCGAAGCCCAGCTCAAAATCTCTTTGTTGGGTCTTTTAAATCTTCTGAAAAACACTAGGATGCTTTGCTGCAGATTTTCAATGAAGTACATATACCTGGTCAATTGGAGGAGTTCGTTGGATCCATATTGTCAAAAGGCCAAATTTCCTTCGTTGATGAGGACTTCCCCGCTGAAGACCGTTCTCATACGAAAGTTTTGTATATTTCTGTGAGATACCATGATATGGCGTTGCAATAGCTTTTGCATTGAATATTTGCCCTTAGCCACATTCATCATTTAGGAGTTGACATAGAGAAAATTCAAACTGTGAAATCATCTGCCCGTGCTTTCAACCTCCGTCGCACAAGCGAGATGGCAAAGTCATAGATGAACAATTTCGCTGAAGTGAGGAATGTAATTCGTAATTTTACAGATAGAATTATTTCTTTTGTAATGGGAGTGAATCAAGTATATCTTTTGGTATTTTCTGTTTTCGTTTTTCACGTTTCCACATATCTTAGTCATCCCTATTGGGACGTCCCAAAGTAAAAACTTGAGTCGGCATGACCATCTAAGACACGACCACCACTCGAATCATCTTTGTCAGATTTACGAATTGATAGGACAATCGAGATGCCATGCCTCGAAAAAGTAGGTCCAAGACGTGATCAGAGATTTGATCCACATTATATAACAGTCAGACCGCGACACAAGGGCTTTCTTCCTGGATCATCGGTGCAGTTGCCGCGTTCTGAACATTAAGATGATCAGTCCACTCAGCAGAACTTTTCTCATAACCAAGCAAAAGCCAGAGGATTTTTCACTGCAACTTTCAGTTTGCTTCGTCGCATCAAAATAACTCATGCGGTTTTTCATTCTCGAACGCATACAATTCATCAGTACATCAAACTCAACAATCTCCCGTTATGTTATTTAAACCAGTTCAGACGGAACTTATCTAATACGAGGCTTCAAATACTTCTTCAGTTTCAGCTACCTCAGACATTTATGGTTACTGGTTACCACCAGCATCGTCCAGTAAGCAATCCAAAACTGAATGAGACGTGAACAAAGGAGAGAATATGGCTAGACGGAATCCATGAATTGCCTGTAAGTTGCTGCATGTTCACTATAAGGCAATCTCCTCTCATGCTACATTTCTTCTATTATGGCAAAAAGAGAAGCTTTGAATACATATGGACAAGTCTAATTCTATGACCACATATAACTCGTGAGACCCATATCAAAACAATGGAAAGAATATAGAACTGCAAAAACAACAGGCACCTTTTTTTACGCAAGTCGGATCTCAATCTATTCATTCATCTTTTGGATCAGCCTCCAAAATTGTTTTTTCTGTTTCGTCCACGTTCCTAGACTGGGCCTCCTCGGAATGTGGAGGAGCTCCATTCTCTAGAATGGGTAATTCACCATTCGCAGATGTGGTTCTTTCTACAACAGGGTGCAGTTTTGGGTACTTCTACTGCAGGAGAAACACCGTTAAGCAGACGGCTGAGTCCATCATACAGACCTTTTGCATCCATGACAAGAGCCGCTCCCCCTGGATAACATCGCCCAAAGCAAGTGGCACAATGAGGATAAACAACCTGAAAAGGAAAGAAAAGAAAGATTAGATCTCAAGGTGCAAAAGTAATTTTGAACAGTGGGGTGGATGAACACTAGTGTCAATACCTCGATAAATGCTCGGCAAAGGGAAAGAAAAAGGCTAGATTCGTTTTCTCTCAGTATCTGAGTTGCATTATATCTTAATAGACACTCAGCCCACTTCATCGCAATCCCTTAATTAATTCTTGAGCAATGATATGCTTCAAGCTAATCGAGCACAAGGGCGTAGTTCGTTCATTGCCACAGATACACCTACACCACCATAGTCGAGGAAGTTAGCACAGGCAACGAACCCCAGAATAACTCTACAAATATCTGTTTACATTCTTTGAACATATTTCCATCCTAAAATACACTCACCATTGACAAATACAGCAAGAGGTGGATGTTCCATCAGATGAGATGGAGGAGTGACATCCTCTTGACCATTTCTGTGACACTGTTGGCTGAAAACCAACAGCTGGTAGAGGAACCCAACGATGTGAATTCAGGACCAACTGGGTCAAAACACTAAGATGAGAATCACCGCGCTTAATACTTTCACTATATCTCCAGTAATAACATATAAGTACATTTAAACACGTGTTTTGCAGACATCATACATCCATGCACCTGAAAATTTTCGACCGCAGTGCTCATATTTTTCGAGAACAGATTAAGAACCGCCTGCATAGCAGACCAAAGTCAAACGTTTGCACGAAGCTAGTGAAAAGCCAATAAGCAGCAGGAAACAAAGATAAGATATATGTTTACTCTTCAAACAGTGATGGAAGCAAGCCTCGAAAGTC
This sequence comes from Eucalyptus tenuipes, assembly GCA_014182365.1. NCBI lineage: Eukaryota > Viridiplantae > Streptophyta > Magnoliopsida > Myrtales > Myrtaceae > Eucalyptus > Eucalyptus tenuipes. The sequence goes on along the minus strand of CM024539.1, from coordinate 31,875,886 downwards.
GAGCCCAACCCAGCCAAGGCCCATAGCACAGTACTGCAGCAAAAATAAACTCATCATCAACTTGGGATGCAATAAACTTGACTATTTGGACGAGATCATCAAGAATACCAGAGAACTAGAATTCACCATTCATAAGCAGTTCATTGTGTTACTTATCTTTTAGGCAACTAACAAAGGTATGTAAGAGAATTATCAACAAAATAAATAAAAGAATTGCCAACCCATGCATATAAAAATCAAACTATCATATATCTCACCATGCATTGATCCAATATATTTGATAAAGACCACTCCTTCAGTTATTTTTTGGGTAGCATGACTTTCCAAAGGGTTTGAGATGCGAGGTAATCTGATGCATTGCCCAGTTAAAAAAGGAGGCACCATCGCAGTTTTCTTCACTTCCTGATGTATCGTCGAAAAGCAAATATTGCTGATATTGATTAACATGACTTTATGCATCCTATGACAGTTTATCATGCCTTTTAAAAGTACTCATAAGGGCTTTCTCTGATTCCAAGTCATCGAGAATCCCAGTAAGCCAAGCCTCTCTACATCGTAAGAACTGAAATACAAGAAAGAAAGAAAGAAAGTAAGAAAGAAAGAAGAGAGAGAAGTGAGATATAAGTAAATTGTCTAACATGCAAAAACAGAATTAATAGAACCACTATATCTCATCTGCTGAGTTTGACAAATAGTGACACATGCCCCTTGTGAAACTTTAGATGTCATGAAAAATCTATATATGAAATGATCTCCTCGTAATAAATACAGAACAGGTTTTACCTGCAACCGCATTTCATATTCACTAAAACTCCTATTCGGCGTAGATATCCAAAACCGAGGCATTCAGGTAACTGTCAAGGAAAATGGGTAAAATCAAATTCAGAATGCTAAATCCATACATAGATATCCAGGTGAAGCAAGATATGCTCAATACCAAATAGACAAGGTTACCTGAATATTTGACTTGAGTTCAGTAGGAGCTGTGAAAGAAGAGACTGAGTGGTTTGCTTAACCTCAGCTGCCAATGATTGAATCACGGGTAATCTTGGACAAAATTACAAGCACAGCAAGCTAAGTAGATGTGCTTAAGGCATAACTCACAGCAAAGTGATGAGGAAACTCACTTGGGGTGCATCGTTGAAAGTTTGCAGACGAATCAATCAAGAGCTTCATCATAATTTCCATTCCTCACACATCTGCAGCATGTTTAGAGTCAGTGGCTATCAAAGACTAATTAGTCAAGGGCCGAGGTATAACATTTTCTCAGGGCAAGCCACTAAGGGCCAGTCATTCTCTGCTTGGGAAATGGCAGAAAATGGAGGGGATGAAAATTTGAGTGGAAAGTTTTGAAACAATTAAAACTTTGTGAGAAGGAAAGGAGAAAAGATTTAAAATGGAAAAAGGCATTTTCTTTGCTCTCTGGTCTTTCAGCATATTATTAAAGTCCGCATATCAGCATATACTCTCAGAAAATTCGTAATTACTACCCTCCAGAAGAAACCATGCAAAGGAAGAGCTCCAAGTGCTCACACAGAAGGCAAGGCTAAATTGTCTTCAGATTGGGAAAAATGCCCCATTCAAAGGGTTAAGATGTCAGACTCCTTGCTTTTTTAAGAAATGAGGAATTCTTTGTTGGTCCTAAGCTATCAAAAGCAATTCTCTTGACAATAGTCTGGGATAGCATCCTACTATGCAGTAGTCTCCCGATTAAACCTTCTAGACCTCCAACTTAGATGCTTTCATTATTCTATTAAGACTGATCATGTTCAATTTTTCAAATGCCTATCACCAGATACCCAAAATGACGAAAGACCATAGGTTGTGTGCATGTCCTTCACAAATAAGTTCAAATTCTTTGATCTCATATCAATCAACTGGATCAAACAGAAACAGCATGCAGACAACTCTTTACTCTATGATAATTTAACAAAGCTAGCATAGCCAGAGAACAAACAAGCCATCTAAAGGACAACATATTAAACAATCGCCAAATGTCCCATGAGACACATACAATGAGATCAAACCAATGATTGACTTATAAATTTGGCAAGCATACTGTGTCCATGAGTTGAGGAATTTTCGAGTAAGTCAAGCAATGTACTGTGATTGGCAAGCAAAAATCTTCCTCTTCTCCTCCGTTCACCAGATTCAACGAATTCAGTGCAACCGGAAGTGAGTTTTGTATCTCACTTATCTGCAAACAGATAGAACACCATCATCCCCAACGACCATTTACCATACTGGTCAAAACTCGATTTCTCAACAAAAATGCAAAATTCTGATGCAAGCAAGTATTAAACAACAGATAGTGCAGAAGCACCACAGTACATAAGGCACAATTCTCGACAGCACTCGAAGCTAAATCGACAGAAGAAAGCGAGAATTACGAGAGACTCGAGATGCTTGTCGATAGACGAAACTTCCTCCCGGATCGCGAGCAACGCAGGCCGTAATGCCGACCGCCTTCCTGCATTTGTCTCTGAACTGCTCCGCATCCACCCGTAGCAGCTCCGGTTCCTGCAGTTTCGACCACGCACGACGAATCAGCCGCTTGCGCGGATCAAAAACGATCGCGTCCGGCGCCGAACGGGCCGGAGATCGTCATCATCATCATCATTCGAGACGGCACCTTGTGGAGGCGGTCGAGGGTGAAGGAGAGGAGCTCGGAGACGTACGGCTGCCGCTGCGCCGCGGAGGCGAGCGGCAGGAGGAGGCCGGCCACCGCCTCCGCCTCCCCGTTGTCCGGCTCCATTCTCCCTGGGTTTTCCTCGGAACCCGGCGGATCCGAATTCAGACGATGCGGTTCGGAATCGAGGGAGGTTCCGTCGACGGGGATCTAGCGCGCGAGGACGGCGATCCGGCGGGTGGACTGAACCAGCTCAGGTTCGAGCTCCCATTGACGATGGATCTGAAGCTTTCTTCCTCTGCGACGAACCGGTTTGAGATGTTTCGTGGCCTTACTGGTTCTGGTCGCGATGGCTGAGGCTGGGAGGAGCGAGATGGGCTCCCGTTCAGCGAGCAGTTCATGGGCCTCTTCTGGCGACTATCACTTGGGCTCAAAATTAGCTTTGGCCCAACATTGAGGCCCAGTTAGACCTGTCGATTCTTGTTTAAGTTGTCGAATCAGGGCTTTGGCCCAACACATAGTCCCAGTTGGGCCTGTCAATTCTTGTTCGTTTTTTTGGGGAGGGGGTTGGAATTCTTGTTCAAGTTGTGTAGCTCGTCTTTTGGACTCGTATTTAAATGGGATAAATGTATTGAAAATCCTAAAATTTATCATAAAGTATAATTGAGTCTTAAAAGAACAAAAAAATTACAATTAAATCCTAAAATTTATCATAAAAATGCAATTAAGTTCTAAAATTTTCAAAAAATGCAATAAAATCACAAATTTGTCAAAATGGTTCAATCGAGTCCTCCAGATTAATTATATTTTTGAAAATTTTTAGGACTTAATTTCACTATAATGAGAATTTTTTAGGACTCACCGTACTTTTTAAAATTTTAGGACTTCGACATATTTTCATAATAAGTTTTAGGAATTACTTACAGTTTTTAAAGTTTTTAGAACTCAATTGCACTTTTCATGACAAGTTTAAAACTTTCAGTGCACTATCCATATTTAAATTTATGTACATATGAAGGCGGTAACGCATTGATTTTTGTCACAAATTCTTGTCGATCCATGTCGAGAGGTCTTGTTGAAAGGGGACACTCTACGTCGTGCAAGGCGAACAAGCCACTCGTCGGTAACAGGAGCTTCCCTCAGCAAACGACTCCAGCTCACACTTCGAAACGATCGCCTTTGACCCATATAACCAGTCGCGGTTAAATATATTCTATCTTTACTTTTATATAAAGCGCCGTGATGCACAAGAGAAATATAACTTCTTTTGGTAATTGATACAAGTTTGTCATCCAAAGTTAACGCGAATACATGCACGATGTGAGTTTCGCCATCATTTCTTGACATCTCGTGCCCGATTGCCAGACGCAGAAGCAACTTCTTCGCTATTCAACATGGGTAGTCATTGGAATAAATCCAGAAAAAACATCCATCAAAATGTAGTGCTTTACATACGGCTCATTCGTACCACACGTGCAGAAAAAATATCTATCTCACCGTATTGTAAAAAGAAGCTGAAAACCATGAAATCAATATGCCATAATAGATGCCCCCCTAAAAGAACCTCCAACCTGTCAAAAGGGCCGAAAGGGAGAAGAACATGGAGGAGCAACAAGGTACATGAGTAGGCAGGAAGAGAGGATTTGAAAGCAGCATTTGCGTAGTAGTAGAAAGGAGAGGAGCCATTATTATGTGATGAAATTATAGGGGAGTACGGTCGACGGCGGCGGGGCTTATCGGACTTGTAAGGCGGCGAAGGGGAGCACCCCACACGGATATACTTGGGTGGCTGAGGCGGCGGCAAAGGGGGAGGACCCCATACGGATACATTTCGGGTGCCTGAGGCGGCGACGGCATCGGCATCGACATAGGTGGCGGAGGTAATGAACGCGGTGGAGAAAATGGCGGGTTAGTGTAGAAATATGGAGGCGGAGAGTGAAGTGGCGGCGACGGCAGCGGTAAGGAGGAGGAGGGATATGACTTGGACGACGGCGGAGGCGGTGGCGAGCAGATGCTGGGGCATGTCGGGCATTCGCTTATGCACAGAATCCCGTACGCCGGCTCTCCAAATGCATGGTTCCTCTTGCCGCGACGGTGATGAGTCCTATGAAACCACGATCTTCACAAACCCTAGCGACCTTCTAATGATGGGAGCCAAGCTCTTTTCTTGTCCCATCGTGTCGCATGAATGCTGCCTGAGAACTTTGCTTCTACTTATAGAAGCGAATTGCGCCTCGAACTCCCTTTATGCTTTGTTGATTCTTGAAACTTATAGGAGGATCGGAGCAGGCTTTGCTGTCACCAGCGGACAGCCTCAGTTTCCATTTTTGTCGAAGTGAAAAAGATGATTCTTTGGTCAAAAGCCAACAGAGAAATATAGGACCCGGTTAGCTTAGCGATTAATGAACGGATTTGTCCATGTAAATCAGGCTCACGACCCGGCAGGCTAATTCCCTGTGCCACGAGATGCTGATAATTCTACTTTTGGACCGCCCAGTAGGGTCTTGCTTTGCGTCATGTCATTCGGGAAGATAGTAAGGTGCTTGATAGGTTTAAAATTTACTTATTTAAAGATGGTTTCCTCGATATTGGAAAAGAGAAATACATTAAACATAAAGATTTGAATCAATGCATGATGCTCATAGTACATGGTCACTGGTCACCCTGCAAACTTTTGGTCACGAGCATGAGAATCTGTTGGCCTTTGCACTCTTCATACGTTAAGGATGTGATTCTTCCAAGACTTTGATCTAAAACCTTTCCATTTTTGAAAATGAAAGACATTTTAAAAGACATTAGAGAAACCATGGACTTAATATAACTTGTCAAATCTCAATTAATCCAATAAATATTTGTTATCTCGCCTTCTTGCTTTGAAATCCGTCTTTTAAAGAACTAGTCACGAAATAAATGTTATTTAGCACATGCAAAAATCATGAAAACCTAAAATCACCACGACCAATCTTAGGTGCCACACAATACAGCAATCGTGGTGCTCTAGTAAAGTTTCAGCATCTCTATCACGAAAATACCTTTCTCCAAACATAATCCATCTTCGAGTGCTTTGCCATATGAAAGAAAGACAGGCCCTGGAGTGATGCTTTCCTCACTTCGATACAACACCCACCTTTTGCCTTCTTTTCAACGAGATGTGCCTTTTGAAGGTTTTGGCTTCCAAAGTTTCACCTTCAAGTTTAAGCGCGCCTTTCTGGAATTGCAATGGTTAACTTTCTTCAAGGCCTTACGGTTTTTTTAATTAACAGGAATTTTCAGATGATTAAACCACATCGCACTCTATCCTTAGCTGAAGTGCCAAGAAATGTGCAAAACCTTTTAAATATATATATATATATATATATATAAGCCAAAAACATGAAAACTTTGATGATAAGAGTCTATTTAATAACGTGCTAAATAATACCTGATTATATTTTGTTCTCCAAAATAAAAACACAAACATTTGATAACTTTTTTAAATAGATTTGAATAGTAATCGTAAGAAAAAGTTACTTCTTTATTTGTGGAAACAACTCTAGATCAAGTTCCAAGTCTCCTTTCTTTTCCTTTCCTCCTTTCTTTTTCTTTTTCCTCTTTTCTTTCTCTCGCCGACCACACGGTCGGCTTATGCTAGACAAGAGTCAAAGGGCAAACCGACTAAAGGAAGAAAAGAGATTAAAAGAAAAGAAAATTTTAATAAAATTATTTAAAAATTAAACTAAGCTTACAAAAAAATTTTGAGAGTCATTCCAAACGCATTTTTATTTCTAATGTAAATTTTCAATATATTAAACGTATTTAATCAATAGAAACTGCCTGCAGAACACAATCGAAAAAATTATTCATGAGAAAAATATTTTTAAAAAGAATGTAATTTTCCATTTTATTAATTACAATAGGATTGAATATTGAAAGATAATTCCACGTTGTTTATGAACAACTCGACTTTTGGCCTATTATCTACTTTTTGCATGATATTCTACTCGATTGCGTCTTCCTGTTCAATCACAATAGAGAAAAAGAAAATAAGTTCAAGTTCAATTGTAACATCTTTTCTACAACCATCGAATGGACTTGTGAACAGAATTAGCACTCAATTTTATCAAAAACCTACGTACATAGAAAAAATAATAGTCAACTTCTTTTACAGAAAAATGGAAGTAAAAAATTTATAAACCATACGACTTGAATATGTAAAGAACAATGAATTTTAATCAATATTTTGACCAATGACTAAAAATCACGTGGTCCCTTTATAACATCGAAACCCATGTATTATTTAATGAATGACATTACAGTTTGTCCATGCAGAACAACAGATCTCGAAAAAATTAAAAAAAATTAAAGGAAAGGGAACCTAACCACATTATATAATTATGAACTGCCCATGTCTTATATTACCCCGTGTTATTTATTGATATTGGGAATGGGAAGGCCTTTTTTCCATTTAAATTTATTTCATCTTTTTTTTCGTTGCATGAGGAAAGATAAAAGAAAATAAAAAGAAAGAAACACAGCAAGTGTCAGAAGACAGAGAATTAAATTAGAGAGGAATCCAAGTAGCTTCCAACCGACCATGCACTTTGGGGCCCACAACGTGTCGCATGAAATTTAGTGAAGCAGGAGCGAGTGGGTCGCCTTTCTTTGGTTTTTGTCCTCGACGCCCAGCCACGATGGATGTCCAATTTAAGATTTTTTTGGGGAAAGGACAAAGATATTATTATTAAATGGCGTTGTTCATTATATACGTAAAGAATTAATTATTGAAAATATTACAATATATAGATTTTAATGAGACTGAGAATTAAATTTGCCCTACACTGTTTGTTGTGGATTTCTTCTTATGTATTGGTCTATAAAATGATAGACATAACTGAGAAAATAGATTATTAATTGAGAGATTTTTGTTGGAGGATAAGATTTATTATGCTTTTCCAACATTTCAACGTGACGACATACAAAAGGTTGTGAGATGTATATTTCTAACCAATTCTTGTAATTGCGACCTTTGTTAAAGAGAAGAAAATAGGTTGATGTCTAAAATATGTACCCCAATCTTGTATATGATTAGCTTATCAAAAGAATTCCACTCTATTGGAGAATAATTACACATCAATATTGCTACACATGACAGGTAATGCACTTTCAACCAATAAAATAATCGAAGAAGGTATGGTGTATTTGAGTAGGGATGCATATCTATTGTTCTATTGTGGATCTATCTATTGTATCCATTTTGAGATCGTGACAAGTGTCTACTCAATTCTAATTTGCACCTTTCTAGTCCCTTATGAGCCTAATCTTGTGTAACCATTGCCATCAACGAATGTATCAACCAAGCATGCAAGTTGTTTAGGGCATACTTAAAATACGGCAAATAGTGCATACTTATTCTTTTGTCCACCGAACAAAAAGTGAACAAAATCATTTGGTAACTTTTGCTCTTAGAATTTAATGCCTTGTTTACAAAAAGTTAATAAAATGTTTGCTTACCTTTTTTCAAGAACAAGTCAAGAATGCCCAAATCATTTTCTTTTTCTCTCTCTTTTTTTTCTTTTTCCTCTTCTTCTTCTTCTTCTTTCCTTTGCTGAGATCTTCGTCATGGCTCGATAGAAGAAGAAGAAAATGAAAAGAAAAGAAAAAGTAAAAAAAATAAAAAACATAATAAAATTATTAAAAATTAAAGAAATTTTAAGTCACAAAAGAATTTAATGATCATATCAAACATATTTCTATTTCAGAAAAATTTTGGCATAAACGCATTCAAACGCAGGCTCATCTAGATAACAAAATAAAATAAAAATCATTTATGAACATAAATTATTTTCAAGTCAAAATTTACCAACGACACTTAATCACCTTCCATTGTCTTTTTATTTGCTCTGTCTCCCCGTGCATCCAAGTAGAGGCTGACTCCTCGCCTTTCCTATTCTTTTCACTTTTTTAAGCCACAGTTGTTTCTCATCACGACAACTAGTTTTCATTGGTAAAATCTTTGCCTCATCCTCGAGACTTGAAGCCATGGACAAGCCGTCGTCGTCGCTAGATTGCAGTGTCGTCTTTGGCCCGGGAAGAGCTTGACATCGCACCAAGCTACAGCCAACGGCAATGAGCACAAACAGAGAGTTTCAGAAACAAAGGAAAAATACATGAGGGACGAGATTGCAAGGACGAAAGTAGGAAAATGGAACTCTCTTTCGGTGAGGTTGACGAAAAACTCTTGGGCAGAGATGACACGATGGTTGAAGAGACAAGGGAGGATAGATTTGAGATTTTTATCTAGTACAGATGAAACTATAGTGAACGCCATATATTGTCATCTCGTGCTTGTAGATAAGGCGCTATAATTGGGGACTCTGGATTTGCACCCGATGGGATGCGGTAGTTTCAACTGACAGATAAAATATCAATAAAAGGTGTGGTGCGATGGAGTAGTTCAAATCAATAATCAATTGGCACTCGAATCATGACACGATTGATATGTTAGATCATGTAATCCCCGTGTAATGGCATTTGCGCCCTCATTTAGCACCATGTGTATGGTGTGCATGTGTCATTGATTAGACAAGAAGCAAATCTTGTTGGGAATCAATTAATTTTACTAGGGCACATTCCCTATTGGAAGAAGGGCCTTATGACATTGATTGCACAATACCTCGAGCACACACGACCCGTGCTGCATAAGCGAATACAATAAACTATGAAATTCCACCCTCCTCTAACGCATTCATCCCAACTAGGCCTAGCTTCGAATTTAAAAGCTGATTGGAACTTCGAAATCGACGCGAAGCGATGAGTTGTCTATTAATTTGTTTTGATCTTCATATGCAAAAGTCTCACATATCTCATTTTTCTTTGTATTCCAAATCATACATATACATTTGTATATATGATGATCTAGTTCACTATTGTTTGTCTTAAGAATATTCTTGCCTTTGGACATATTATGGGGGAAAGCCTTTAGGAACACACAATGGATTTAAGGTGAAAGGGTTTTTTCTTCGCAATTAATATTTGGTGAAGTGTAATTTAAAAAATATTAAAAAGTAACTTTGATTCAAATATCATTTGAAAAAAATTGATAAAGAATTTTTTATGTTTTACTAGTGGAACTCAAGCTGCGTTGGGAGCCAACTCAGGTTGGTGGCTAGATCTAAATTTCGCTAGCCTTGCTAGCCACTCACCGATGACTAAGGCCTTCGTCGGCAACGTAAGAATTTTCAAGAACATTTCATTATCATGAAACTATTAAAAGGGTGGTCGAATTAAAGAAAAAAATCTATTCGCATCCTCGAAAATACATAAACCTCAAAGTAACTCTCGACCTACTCTACTAAAAGTCTTTGAAAATGCAATCTGCATTTTCCTTAGACATAAAATGGTAGCATTGCCTAACGCTTTGAGCTCAAAAGTGCAGCCTAAATTATGGAATTTGAGCATCAAACGCCGGCCCCGCGCGTGGGGAGAGCTGGGCGAGGGAAAGTTAGTACATGGAGGATCGACACGTCGCAGTCCGGCTACTCAGAATGGGGTGAAAGTTCATGATCCCGAGCCCCCTTCCCCCAAAAAAGGCCCACCACCTAACCGCGCGTACACCCAATCGCCAACGTCTCTCTTGTGGGGCCAGCGGGACAGTTGAGCCAATCTTCAGTTGCTGAAATGTAAGCAGCAACTACAAAGAAAGGAAGACACCCCATCCGAAAATTAAGATATTTTCCTTCTTTTTTTTTCGCTTTTGAGAACTTTTAAGATCTGCTCATGAAAATCTTACTGATTTTTTTAAAGTTCTTTTTTATATTGGAGTTGGTGTTACGTATGATTGGCCTATTTAAGCATCCAATATGGAATCATGTTATTTATCATGTACAAGTTAGCCTGTTTGTCGAGAATTGTTATAGGGTAAGGGTTTTTTTTGGCTTTTGTTTTTTAAACTCTTTTGACTGCATCATTTGAAATTTATTTACAAATTTACCAAAGATAATAAACATTGAAATTGTTTAACATAAATAAACCCATTTTTTCTGTCCTCGTGTACTAGCCTTCCTTATTTTTATATTTTAATCGTCGCCTGTTATTATACTCTTAAATAAAATCCTAATAAAAAAGGGTTTTTGTGATTTATACCTTTGGCAAGGAAACAAATATATATTTGGTAATTTGAAGACAATTATTGTCGCGTTTGAGTCTTTCCAGAGATTATACTACTTATTGACATTAAAATATATATGTATCTCAGTCACTATTATTATAAAATACGTGCCCGGGGACAAAAATCTAGAGCATCCCCCTCAAAGTTTCCGATGCAAACATTGCCAGTTCAGTTTGCGGTGGATTGAGGGTCAAATTGAGTCGTCTTAAAGCATGAGGGGATGCCAGACAGCTGACAAGAAATGCTCTGTTTTCTTCTTTTTTTTCCCTTTTTTTTCTTCTTTTCAGGAGACAATAAACAAAGCTGGACAGTATTTAAAAAATGGGGGAAAAAGGAATAAAAAAGAAAAGGTGGTGCTGGAGGAGATAAATAATGGGAGAGGGGCGTCTGAGTTGACATCAGCAGCAGAAAAGGGAAAAACAAGAAAAGAGGGAAGATGTGAGTTGGCCTGTAGGTTGATCTTGGTTGCTCTTTAAACCCTCTTCCCTTCTTGCATCATCATTTCATCCCACCCTGAGTTGCTGCAATTAAGATGTACACTTAAGAATCTACTGTGAGGGCATTCATCTTTTCCTTTGAAGCAACAGGAAAGTGGTCACACTTTTTTACAGAGAGAGAGAGAGAGGGGAGGGAGCTCTTGTCAGACCATAAAAAGCTAAAAGCATAATAGGGGAGTGGGTAGGGAGGATGAGGTGGATTGAGAGCTCATCAGCAAAGGGCACGAGTGAAATCTAGTAAAGATTGTACTTTGCCGGAAAGGTACGATTTTTATGCCTGTGAAGAAGGAGACATGGAGGACATAGTGGAGGAGGAGGGCGAGAACGGCGGAGAGGAAGTGCTGGGCTCGAGCTTGACCATGGAGAAGGTGGCTGCCGCGAAGCAGTATATAGAGAACCATTACAGGACCCAGATGAAGAACATTCAAGAACGCAAAGAAAGGTAATGCTCGAAAACGGGGAAACAATCGTGATAGTTCGTAGGTTCTTTTTTTTCTTGGTTGATGCTCTGTTCGGTTGCGGGGAAAATGTAGCAAGTCGAAAATCTTAGATTATGATTTTGCTCGGGAGAGGAATTGAGTTGAGGAAAGTGTACAGCGAGTGTACCGTGTATCTCTAACTTACAAAACAGTTGCGGTATTAGATTCAGTTCGTTTGGTTCATTGTTTTGGTTATGATCTGTTTGGTTGTTGAGAAATGTAGGAAACTGGAGGAAGCCCAGTTTGAGTACTAGTTTTGGAGGCAGGTAGAAGGAAACTTTCAAGCTTGTGATTTGGGCTTAAATGAATTGTCTTGATGGTTCGATCTTTAAAGCTCTTACCGATTTTGGTTTAGTTTAGGTATGTTGAGATGCGCAGAATGAGTAATTATTATCTTATAGGAACTGAAGAAAGACTGATTTTTCCTTACTGATGATATCACGAGTTGTAGTTAATCGTTTTATTTTTAAAATCTTTTAGTCTGCTTTTTATCACTGCTACTGGACCTGTCTAGTAAAAAGTGGAGAGCATTCGATTTGTGTTTGTGCAGCTTATTGAGGCGTCTTTGAGAAGATTTTTGGTAAAGAGAAAATGGTCTATTTGAGTTTCTTGTAGTATCCCTTTTTTCTTTTCTTTGTCAGTCATGTTCATAATTAATAAAAGCATCTCTATCCTTATCCTTTTTCGTACTTTGCATGAGAGTCAAAGTCCGTATCAGGCATGAGTTCGTGGTGTGATGCAAGAGTGGATGTCATCAATTTTCGGTCATCGATCTCGAGTATTTTGGGGATTGACCTGTGCAATTATGAGTGTGATCATTACATGTTGGTGGAATCCTGATTCGAGATGCATAAAAGTGCCTAATTTACATGCTTATATGGCAGGAGATGGGTGTTGGAAAGAAAATTAGCTTGTTCAGATGTTCCCAAGGAAGTGCGAGTCAATCTGATAAAAGATTTGAAAGAGACAAGTGAGTTTCAGGAAAAAATCTGTGTGGATGATTTTGAGCTTTTGACAATAATTGGAAGGGGAGCTTTCGGCGAGGTAAGATAAGTCAACAATGAATGTTTATCTGCATCTTTATCCTTCTTTGAATGTCTCCTCATGCATTGAGCGCTGTGCATTTCTCGGAGCTTGTCAGGTGCGATTATGTCGGGAGAAGTTCGGCATGCAATGAAGAAGTTAAAGAAATCCGAAATGCTTAAGAGGGGGCAAGATGAGACATTTTAACTGTTGATGTAAGTGTGGTACGGCTATGTTCTACTGTTAATGATTTGTTTGCATGAGCTACTTAAGTAAAGTACTACACAGCCCTGGATAAAGTCTTATTGGCATGTCACTAGCTAACACTAACATGTGGCCTTGCCTCCAAATGAGTGTCTTAGAATCAAACTGTTTGTTGTTTTACACTTGTTAAGCAATACCATCACCACTAGGGATTGCCTGCAAAGGGCCATCTCTCATGGGAAAGCAGAGATGGGGAGCTTTGAGTCCCTCACCTTCTCAGTTGGGGGGTACGATTCGCTTTCTGTGCTGGGTTTGACTCACGTTGCAAAAGACAGAGCAAGAGTGAGCTGGAGAAGTTATATTGAACATACAAAAAGCACATGTCAAATTCATTTACAAGTGCCTGAGGGTGCACGATCGTAGCTTCTGAATCGGACCGCCCACCCGGAATGGAACCTGGGCCTCATTGTTAGAGCCGGTTTCAAGCCTGAACAACCTGCCCGGGAACCTGTCCGATTGATTACCCACTTAGGAATCGTTCTGATCCAGTTTTGGAACCGGTTTGGGAACCGTTTTGTAAATATAGGTCCAAAACCCTTTCTTTCCTATTTCTATTCTTACGCAGCTTTTTTTCTTGGCTTCAAACACACGGCAACTCGCCCGTTGTCCTCTTCCTCACTTGCTCCTCTGGCTTTCTCCATCTCCGATGAGTGGTGGTCCTGCACGCCACGGCTCTGTAATTACGTGCCTAATTGGTCGCAAAGATGCTTGCACAATGAGCTTCATAAGTAGCGTAATGCTAATTGACATTAGGCTGCCGCTGATTTTTGTCGTATGATTTTATTTTATTATGGCTTAGGAAGGATTTGCTTTTTCAGTGAAAACATGTATTTATTTATTACAAAGCTTAATGTTTCAATACAAACTGAGGACACGTTATTCCATTTTTGCCGCATGATTTTATTTATTTAATATCTTGTGGATCTCAATTTTTCTTAGTAATGTCATGTATTTATTTATTACAAGTGCTTAACAATAAATTAGAGGATTACGCATGTATTAATATAAAATCGAGCCGTATGTAGCATAGCCGCAAAATAGGCTCATGGAAGAGCTGACCTGAATGGGCTGCAGAATCACATTGACGGGTTGGGGTATGGCTACAAATCGGGAGCAGGACAGGTCCAAAATGAGTCGGTTGCAGTGGGTCTGAGGTCACCTGGGAGCACTCACCCCTTGCAACCTCCACCTTGAGCCTGTCACCACCATGTTTTTGCCACTTTTTCTCTGCTGCAACATGTCACCCATAAAATTGACAGATTTTAAGGTACCACCGCATATTGAAATGATTTTGATAGGATTGGCGCAATGGATATATAAGCAAAGCTCTTGTGCTAGTAATTCAATGACTCCCCGCAACATGTCATGACTCATAGATCAGGTAGTGACCATTCCTCATTAAGAATTCTGGGTGCATATGGAAATAGGGTCAATACATGAGCACGTGAGAAACTGTGTTATGTCCTATGCAAGAAGAAGCTCAATTTTGGGAACTGATTCCAGTAAATTTCTTTGAGCTCCTTGTGTATTTTAATTGATTTTATGTGTCATTGTTTGCTCAATGATCTTAACTTAGTTTGCATGAGTCAATCAATAGTTTATCAAACTACTATGCTGGAACTTATGCTGATTTTTAAATGATTACTATTTAGCTATCTTTCAGTTTGACATCTTTTCTAACATACTGCCTTGTGATACCATCATGTCTTTCTGAGGTTCCATTCTTTCTGAAGTACTGACATAATGAAAAAAATACTGATATAATGATAATTGTAGGTGGAGCATGTGAAGCAGCATGGAACTTGCTGGCAGAAGCTGCCAGCCAATTCATTGTTAAACTGTACTCAGAGGATAGTACTTATATTTGATTATGGAATATCTGCCAGACCTTGCTTATTAGGGAAGACACATTATCGAAGACGTGGCCAGATTTACATAGCTCAAAGTGTTCTGGCAATAGAATCCACCATAACTACGTGCACAGGCTGTAGAAAACAGAGACAACATCATACATTGGATTGCACTTCCACAGGTTGAGAGCTGTCTGGTTTGAGTTTGAAGAGTTATTTTCTCACTTGTTCACGTTCTTGTTTTAGAGATCAAACCTGACAACCTGACAAAAATGGTCACATGAGTTTCTGACTTTCTGATTGCAGTGGCTAACTGCTATTCATGAAAATAAGATGATGGAAGATGGAGAATTGGCAGAGCTGGATATTGATCATTGTTCAACTGCGCAACTATACTCATGAACAGCTTCAGCATTGCAGATGAACAGAGGACATGGATACTACCTTGAATATTCATTTTTGAATGGGATATCCTTGTGTTTAAGCATGCAACTCTTGAAAACCCTTTTTCTTCATTCATATGCTTCTTCTAACCATTGACCACTGTGGTTCTGGGGAAAACCAAAGGTAAGGTTCATATTGACCTGTATAGCACGTTTGCAGAACATATTGGCGGACAGAAGTTCCAGTCACCTAGAGTGATAAGTTTCCATGGTCCTTAAGAACATGAATAATAATTAACCATTTTCTTAAACCATCTTGCTTTTATTTTTCCTGGGTTTGTTCAGAAGATACAGAAGTCTTTTCTTGTAAACTTGATGTTTCATGTCAAATCAATTCATTGAAGTAATGCAGTTATGTGTTCCTGAGGACGCATACAAGACAGTTAATACAGAGGTTTGACTTCATGGAAATGCCATGAAAACTTTAATGCTTTTTACCATCTTGTTTTGAAGGCTTTTTCAACAGTTGGAGATCATAATGGTTGAGGATATGGCATGGAAAGTATCATCCATCGCTGGTTCTTTTTTATTATTATTGTTAAATGAAAAGTTTCATTATGACATGAATGTTGACTTCATATTGTTGTCATGTCACAATAGTTAATTTTTATATCTCTGCATTTGTTCTTCTTCAAGCAACACTACTTCAGGTAACCAGGTTATATTCAAATTATGACTTGCACATGCCAGGTTTCTTGTCTCTAATTATATTTCAGTCAGATTAATTGTTTCTTGACAAATGTGGAACATTGCATCCTCCTCATTCCATTTGTGTTTTGATTCTGGTCCCTATTTATTTAACCTTCTTGGGTTTCAGGTGGTCACTGCAATTATGTATGAAATGCTTGTTGGATCCACCTTTCTACTCGATGACTAACTACATGAGAAAGTGCCCAGTGATACTGAGCTTCTATCATTTGGCTATCTGACGCTTATATACTTCTGTATGATACTTGCTGTCTTTCATCATTCCCTTGCAAAGAAGGATCAAGTGAGAAATGCTGGGTTAATTAGTTGTAAATAACCAACTCCTGATACTAAAACCTTTCTCTATCGTGGTAATGCTCACATTCACTTATGGAACATTAAGGAGGGAATGTGAGGAGGTGGCCCCAAAAAGGAGGGAATGCTACAGACTTACACATTTTGCCAATGCCATCAGATTGTTAATTGAGAAATCAATTGAAATTTCTCTGAAGATTGTCCCTGCAGCAAAGGATTCATTTGTCGGTTGACAGATGCTGAGCATAGGCTAGCCTTGGAGGAGAGTCTGAATGATCAGTCTTTGCTTGTCACTTGCTCTCCTAAGCAAGTTTCATTGTACTAGCTCATCTTGGTTGCTCGTCCAGTGGGATAAACTTTATGAAATGAGGCAGCATGTTCAGAGGTCATGGAGAGCTTGACACTCAGAACTCATGAGCTTTGACGAGCAACTGTTCTTTTAATGTCGCTGAGAGTACTTTCAGCTTAAGATATTTGTAATTATCAAGTGGTAGAATTACCTTACGTGAGTTAAACCGCAAACTTCTCACATGTTTTCAGCTTTTCCAAGCCTTATCATCATTGAGATTTCTTTACTTATCTGTTTTATAAGTCATTATATTCTATAATAATTTGCTTTTTTGAATAATTATCCTCCAACACAGATCTGCATTCCTCCCGGAGGTTTGACTGCTTAAAGTCACTCTTTGTGTTATTTTTTATGACCCTCTGCAGCTTCCTGAAGTTACATCTTCCTGAACTCTGTTATACTTGTCTTTCATGAGCAGCTGCTTACACCCAAAGACTAAGCTTCGGGCTAATACGCACAAGAACTTTGATGCCGCGAGGAATAAGGGTCGTGTTTGTATAGCTTTAGTTCATGTTTCATGTTTGCTCTGATTTGTATTCATTATTTAGTAGCCTATCAGGTGGACTGTAGCCAGATATGTGATAATATATCCTAAATAACATGCAGCTAGCGTGAGTAGTTCGCCATAATGCCCAAAGATTCAATCAGTAGAGCAGAATAAGGAGGCAAAATCACGAGGAATGATGAGAAGTGCTTGGTAACATTGTTTTGTTAGTTTGTGCCTACTGAGCATGGGATGGCTTCTTTCTAAGGCAAAGGAGGTGCACATAACGTTCAGAATGCAGTTTAAACAAGGCATTGCATCATGACATCTTTAAAATGAGGTTGGCCACAAGAAGCTCATCTCGGATTAGCTTGACCTCAAAATACTTCCAAGATCTCATATAGCTCTGGTGCTAGCAAGGGAAATGGAAAAGCCAAGTTATTGAGAGGTTACCCTTTTATTGTTTGGAAGAGTCAGAAGAGGAACAACCACCATAACCATGCTGTTGCAGTAATGTTCGTGCCCATAGTTTTTTTATTTTTGTTGAAATGCCAATAGTTTTAGTTGTTCTGTCCCATAAATCACTGCTTGAGAAGGTCAGCTATTATTGGTCTATTAAGGCGATGGAGTTACTACAATAATTTTACATCTGTTAGTTTGAGGTATTAACCGTGAGCTGGGATGCAGCAAGATGCATCATTTTTTTCTTTCATGATTCAATGGCGTATTTATCTGGTACATACTGGAGGAAAGGTAACAGGCTCAATGTGCCGTTGTTATTTGTAAGTAACGAAGAAGCAGGTCATTCACCAGTATTTTCCATATGCGGATGACTGTGAGCTGATTTGTTTGTTATGCGCATCACTGGAGGTTGTTTGCATCTCTTTACTGCCAAATTTCTCCCTGGTATCGGGAATAATGTCAGTCGGGCGCTTTTACCCTTACTCTGTTCTTCCACATAAATGACTTATTCTTCTCGTCCATTGTTGACCCAGCTGTTGCATGTAGGTGAGCACTCCCACTGGGCTGTGAGCACCGATGAGACGGAGGTGCAATGTGCTGAGCTTCAGGCAGATGCTATGCCGTCATGAACCAGCAAAGGTGGCTTTCCTCACGTGTTCTTTGCCGAGGTAGATGAATGCGGGGCACTGGCGCACAGAGGCATTTTGTATATTCATTCTGTGAACAGATGGCATCAAACATGTAAGGAAATGCCCAGGTTGTTGGTGACAGGCACCATTCTAGCGGCAGTTTCTGGTACCACTACGCCAATCATGAACTTTGCTTATTGAGCGTTGCCCTTCTTTGAACACCTGGAAGTTGTTGAAAGCATCAACGTTATTAATTTTCTTCGATGTTGTGTCTGCACGTTTGTCCCCTGTTTGTCTGTGCTTTGAGACATATCACATTGGCTTACTCGATGGAAGGTCATGTGGAATTTTTCTAACTTTTCGACAACATACTGATCCCGCTTCAATCGAGACAAACGGGAGTTAGCCGAGCCTGAGACAGGTCTCCCACCTGTGCCTAGTTTCCAAAATTGCTGAAAGCAAGGCCTCATCATCTGGATTCTCACAAGGTGGTTATTGGCTGTGCTGACATTTTCTTGATCATATGTACAGCTGATGGAATCCTCCAGAAGCGTGCTCTGGTTGGGCCCAACTGTTTGCAATGCTTTTTTTCTCTGCTCTTGCACGTGAAGCCAATTAAAGAACCAGGTTGGCAATCCAAAAGAAAGAGAATAACTCTCTGTGTATCAAAGGTGCCATTGGCCAGTTTAGCAGAATGGGAATCTGACTTTTTTATGGTTTGTATTTTGGCCCCTGTTTTTTCGGGCTGTGAGCCTGATACCCATGGGGGCCTAATAGCCTAGCAAATCTTTTCTGTGAAAATGATAGCTGGACCAAAATGTTAATAAATCTGTAGACACAGATATATACGTGCATTACACACATACTACATAGATTATAGTATTGATTATTTATTATTAACATTTTATTCTTATTTTGTGGAATTTAAGTTTCTTCCTTCAAAATATTGAAGAAAATTTCTCTGAGTTTGATAACTCCATTTCATCTTTTAAACTTAGATCAATCGTAACTTTACATTTTGAGATTTCATTCAGTGACATGAGTCATTTCAACACCATATGTTTGGGTATTTGAAACAGAGTTACATAACTGACATGGTTCTTATCGCTATATAATAATAGAAACACTAAAATCAAACAGAAGACCTTGGAGTCTTTTGTCGCCTGAATACCTTAGTAGCACCTCAATTAAAGCTATACTAGAATTGGGGTCTTTGACCAGAAAGAAGGATGAAGTTCTCAAACGGGAAGATTAATGCATTCCTTTATTTTATAAAAACTAGAAACCTTTAAATACATGTAGTTGGTGGCAACAAATCTTCGGGAAAAGACATCACGTACATCAGTCACCTTATATAAATATATATATACATATTATTTGTGCCGAAAATCACTTGGCCGAGCTCAGCATTTTCCTTTCTTGCCCTCAAGAAATCTCAATTAATTACCCATTTCGGGCCAATCTTTGTTATTATGTCTGTACAAGCACATCACACTGCCAGGTTTGACTCGTTCGATCAATTCTTAGTCCAAAGCTCAGCACATAAAACTCAAGTCAAAAGAGCAGTGCTCCGTAAGAAAGAATGACACCAAAATCTCTTCTATTTCACGTGAGCTCACAGCTCAATTTGTCACTTAGTCTTTGCTTACTCAATTTCTAGAAACAGATAGTGGCTCTTTCGACCTGACCTTCCGTTTGTCCACATCTGGGAAAAAGCAGCAAAGCTCCCTTTCCAAAGAAGTTATCAAGAAACCAGCTTCTAATCAGTCTTCAAAAGTGATTTGACCAGCCATTGAGTTCATTGACCATATCAGCCACACGTCAAGAGCTTTTCGGCTCTATTTGGGTGCATGTGGCACTTTATGACAGCGATGGTGAGATCGCCAATATAATAACGACAGCAAAATTCCCCGTGATTCTCCTTTCAGGATTGGAGTCGCCGGAGAATTTCTTTGCTGGGGTCAGTGGCGAGAAGACTGAATAGAATACCTGCTCAAGACTATATTGAATTTTTTCTGATAAAGATGGGCATGAAAATATAGAAAGATTTCGAGGAGTTTTTCACAAGAAGTAACAAATGAGCTGATCAAGATCTATATAGCCTTATACATTCTAACAGCTGATGTAAGTGGTTTCTTAGATGATCTTCCTCGACTTATTTAAATGTGATATAGAAGAAAATTGAGATATAAGTCTAGCATTAAAGAAAGCTGTGAATAACAACGATACTTCCTAAGAAGGATCTCACGCTTCATTAGGACGTTCTTTGAGAATTAAAGCTCAGCTTCATAAGAAAGGGAACCATCTCGATACGCTGATTACAGCAAGTAACTGACTAACGGATTTGACTTGCTGGGAGCAGCCTTTACAGTGAAAAGAAAGATGCTTTCAGAAATTTTCACAATTCAAGTCAAAGGAACTTGTGTTCGACACAATGGGCAAAAACCTGTCAACCCGACTGTTTCCTCTTGTGCGCACACAAAAAGAAAGGATGGAAATGGACAGAGAGGGAGATACGGATTGGAGCAGAAAGTAAAATGGGATGAAATGTTGGGAGATGCCCAGAACCGACACGTGTAACATCCTCCTCTTCTCTTCTGAACACACGCACTCCTCTTCCTCTCTCCCTGTCTCCTCTTTCCTCATTTTACCTTCCCTTTCTATTATTACTGCTGCTGCTTCCTCCTCTGTTTTCTCTTTCAGTCCCCGAAAGAATGAGTGAAAGCTGAGTTCTTTAATCAGCCAGAGGTTTGAGCTGTTGCAAAGATTCTGGGCATCAACCGATATTCTTCCCGAGCGGCTTTAAGACTCTCAGATTTGAGGCCTCTGCAAGAGTTGTAGAGAGAGAGTGGAGGAGGCAAGCTTACAGCCAAGATTTGGTAGCAGCGTCTTCCCCAAAGTTCCTTTCAGTTCAATTCAGATATTGGTGAGAGATAGAAAAGAGAGGCGAGAGAGAGAGTCACTTGCACAGGTTGAAGTGGGCTGTCACTCAGGAACTAATAGTAAGAGGAAAGGGCAATATCTTTTTGGGTTTCCCTGTGATCAGACTTTACTCCTTTTTCTTGGCCTCACTTTCATGACCTCACTTCTCACTGTGTTTGGAGATAATGGTTGCTCTAATTGTCGAGTTTTGCTCCTGCAATCTAGCCTTGAGGATTTACAATCATCCTTTCTTTCTGGTTATTTCTCATTGTAGTTGATGACGTGATCCACACCCAGACAGGAAGCTGATAAGGCCGTGTTGTCTGCCGTGCCTTCAGGGCCAGATATACTACTTCATCCTTTGCATTTCTCAACACTCACCAACCAATGGGCAAGCATGGAGGAGTTTCCTCTGTTCTGGGCAAAGACGATCATCGAATAGTTCAAATGATCTTCTGAACATCGAGAGTGATTTAGCTGACGATTTGTTGAAAAATGGAAGGCTTCTGTTTGCTTTCGAGGTGTTTGAGTGGAAATTTTCTTGGTTGGGCGAGTGATCTGTGAGCACCTTCTCTCTGGCGGATTTGGTGCTATTTGTAATTTTGTTTCCTCTGATCACAAGAGGGGTGTTTTACATGGATATGTCAAGGTTACTTGATGGCACTGAGCTCACTGTCTCGATCCCAGATGAAGGATTTAATGTGTGGTTTCTGGTGAAGAGATGACTTTAGCTGTGGTGATTTGGATATCGTGTTAGATTGTGTATAAGTTCTGAGAGAGAAAGGTAACAAAAATACTTGCTGGATATGATGATCATCCGATACCGGATGTTACTGGTGATGTGATTGCTCACAGTGGTGAAGAGTTTGGAGGGTGATCGATTTACGAGATAGCCTCGTGCCTCAGTGACAGAGGCTGAGTAGCTTGCAGGCTGATGCTGGGCCCAGTCACCCATAGTGATGCTGAGAAGGTAGAGGCCGATTCAAAAGCTGAGGAGGAGGTGAATGCAAGATAGAGATGACCACGGCCTCTCGCATTAAAGCTCCCAGGAAGATATCAGAAACAGTTTGGAGTTCCCATCTTCTGCCGGCAGCTCAGTTGCCCCTAGGCAAACAGAATGCGACTGCTGGGCTTTGAGGTGGAATATGCCAGATTCACTCTGCGGCAGGAGAAGATTCATTCGCAAACTCAGTTTCTAAAATTGATTCCTGTTCAGATTTTGGTTCGGGTGGTCCAGCGATGATTTCATCAGTGACAGGAGTGAGGCCAGACTGCTCATTTCTTCGGAGTTTATGATGACATGGAGGTTTGCAGGCCTCATTTCTTATGTTTTGCCTGAAAATACACTGTCTACCTTTTCAACTGTTTTGGTATTTTCTTAAAATTTTAGTAAGCATTCTATAATTTTTTCTTTTTTCTTTTTTCTTTTTTTCTTTCCTGAGCCTAAGGTCAGTAACAGCCAGCCGAGAGCCGGCCTGCTTCCGGCATTGGCTGAGAGGAAGGCGCCAGGGATCACCCTCCCAATGGCACGCAGGCTCGAGGAAGGCATACAAAGTGCTTTGTTGCTGAGGGTCGGGCGGCAGCCCAGCACTGACTCCCAGCTGCTCTTGTGAGATAAGTTGGTTTGCGCCGCTGCCAGCCTGTTCGGCACATGTCGCAATTGCGGAGACCCAGCAATTCGTGGAGACCTACAGTGATCATAAGGTGGTGAGGCCACTCATGATCTACATGAGGCTGAAGTGCGCTTTGGCCTCCCATTTTGTTAATCATGCTTAATAAATGGGAAGAGTGAATATAGATCGAGCAGATTCAGCGGAACGGTCTCTTGGTGCTCCCGGCAATGGAGCCCATTGGTAAGAACTTTTCGCAGCTCCGTTGACATTATATTTTCCAAAGGGGCTTTGATTTGACCATCTGATTTTTCCTGCCTATGGTCTAAAGAAGAAACTTATTAAAGATTTTTATTATTAAAAATGATTAATGATATGAAGAGCAACCCGTGAGTTCGCGCAGCCAAATGGCTCAAAGGAGCTGCACTCAGCTTGCTTAGCCACAAAATGATCCTATCCCAGCAAATGTCCCTTCACTTGCTGGCAATGTTGGAGTTCCCAGATGATAATCTCTATCCAGTCTCTATGATGCCTAGGTTAAAAGCATGTCCGAATCTGATATAAATCCTTCTGTGTTGAATGCTGAAAGAAAACAAACCACAGTGCCATATCAGGTCCACTTGAGGAGTGAGCCACGCTGAGGTCAGTGTCTGTCAGCCTGTGCACCCCAGCACTGTTTGGTCTTAGTCTTGTTATTCTTTTGAATCTAGGTGGCACGTTGTCCATTTGGACTGGGATTCTTTGCCCACTCTGTTAATTGAAATTCAACCTACAAAATTTTCTTAGATTTCCGTGGAGTTCTGTGTTTAGACAATTGATTGTCTTGATGTTTATTGGCTTTCCAGTTATAAATTGATGCTTTTTGGTTAGGTGCCTATGGAGGACATTGTGTTCTACTAAATATGAAATTTTCATAGCTCAGTTTCAGGACTTGCAATTTAGAATTTCCGTGTCATAAATGATCATGGATTCAGACAACCTAGGTCGACAGAGTCAAATCCTCAAAGAGGAAGTGTTGCTACCCGACGGGCATGAGTGGGACTATCTTTTGGGCTGTTTGTGATAGACATCCTGATCACCGCAGCTTGTTTTCAGATGGTTTATGGATCAGATACATGTGATTTAGACAGTAAGAGAGCTCTATGGACAAAGAAGCTTGGTCATGCATTTCCCAAAGGTGATGGTGTTTGTAAGATTGAAATTTAGCATTTCTCATAAATCCTTTGTACTATGGAACGAATATAATGCGATCGTTGTTAGATTTGCATTACTGCTTGGAAGACATGACTGTATACCGGCTTAATATTGATTCTTCTCTGACTGAAATGACAATAAGGTTTATACACTCGGCTTTGTCACGAGCATTGTACTTAATGGCACAGTTTCACGATCTGTTGAGCCCGACAAACACTAATCAAAACTTTACGGATTGTACAGGGCCATAGCATTGGTTGTAGTGAGATCGTGAAGACTGCTGTTTGGCCATTGCAGCAATCATGAGTCTGCCTGCGGGAATCTCATCGAGGATTTTTGTTTGTTACCACGTGGGTACATGAATTGAAAGAAATTCCATCGGTGATTCTGTTTTCATCTTCATGTTACAGGCCATAGTTAGGCGCTTTGCGAGTGCAGAGAAAGAGCTTCCACATTAATTTTTCCCTGCATTTTAGCAGTTGCACAAGATACAGTTATATCAGAGTACAATATTCTTGTATTACTGATTTGGCAATGCTTCATTAGCATTACTGGCTCGCAAGAGAGCAATTTGCTTCATTTCTCCAGATAGAGCCTGAGAGTGGCATCTCCCATGCTTAGTAGTACCAACACAGACCCTTGAAGCATGAGCATGCACTTATTACATTCACAAATATTGAGACATCTTGCTATATAGACAAGTAATTTGTCATCAATACTGTTTTCCTTTACAAAACCACACATCAAACCATAAAGAGAACTTAGCTCTTCCTGAGCACAGCTTCATTCACGTCTTCGGCAATATTTCAGCCTCTGAATGCGCTTTAAACAGTGTGCATTGAGTAGCACTGCTGATGCCCAGCAAGTGCTCCTGCACGGAAGGTTGCAGCGGGTCGCAAAGAAGTCTCTTGGCTTTCACGATGCAAGACTAGACAAATGATGAAAAGGTAAGTCGCACCAAAATGCCTGTTGC
Organism: Eucalyptus tenuipes; assembly: GCA_014182365.1. Lineage (NCBI taxonomy): Eukaryota > Viridiplantae > Streptophyta > Magnoliopsida > Myrtales > Myrtaceae > Eucalyptus > Eucalyptus tenuipes. The sequence goes on along the minus strand of CM024539.1, from coordinate 31,850,930 downwards.
ATAACGATTTCAGACAGAAAGGGGAAAATACTGTTTCGAAGAACACAGCTTCGCAGTCCCAGCACGAGTACAGAGTTAATCATTCGCCTGCTTTGCTGAAAAATCCTTGATTCTGGAACTCAATAATAAAACAGAGTCATTGGAAGTGTTGTTAGTGATTCAATGATGTCGGTGAGACACCACATTAACTCCATCCATGCTTGCATGCTGCATTAATGATTGACTATTAGAGAAGAAGCGATAGAGCAGAGAGCATCAGCATTTGGCAGTAAAAGCAAAATTCTGAAAACAAGAGCAGCAACAAAGAATTTTATCTCAGTGGAAAGCAATTTTGCAAAGCCAAAACAATCTATGTTATAGGTCCAAGGAAAAGTTTTTTAAAATTTTTTAAAAAATAAATAAACTATTTGGACGGCGAACTCCTAATGGTCACTCAGGCACACCAACTGCACACCAACTGCAAGCAAGTGGCCACCTGACTGCTCACCAATAGTTGAAGCAACGGCGTGATTACATTTCTATGAGATAAAGAAGAGTGGAATTGGAAGAAATTTCATATGCGGCATTCCAAAATCACCGAAGCATTTACATCCAAAAGTAAACCCCCACTACCCCAAAATGTAGAACTTTAAGCTAATTTTGAATAAGATCTTGAATAGAGGCCTTTCGAGAGCCCATAGCTAAGTTTCCAGAAGCGAAGATTGATTGGACTCATAGCAGACAAATGCAACACAGACCAAATGACCATCTAAAAATCCTAAAGAACTTCCAACGGCAAAAAGGTCGTCTATCACCTCGGTTCTCGGAAAAAGGCTGAAGTTGAATCCTTGTCAGAGAAGCTGCCTGTCAAATCGTGGTTCATGCAGAGGGCGGCAGCTGGTAAAGAAAGCTTCCTCAAATAGATATGATTTCAAATCAAGGAGCTCTTCCGTCTATCTTATCCTTGAGCAAGCACAGTGTCGACCTGTTCATTCGGCCAGGAAGATCCTGCCAGGTGTTAAATAATTTGCTCATTCATTCTCAAAACTTATTTGACAAAAGGTTGACTTTGAGAAAACGTTAACAGAAATGAGCTTTCTTTAGAACAGGGGTAATCAATATAAAACTTTGTCAAAAGTCTTTCAAAAGACCACTTGAAAATTTGGACATCACTGCTATATTTTTTAATAACTTATCACAGATCATCAAGATATTTTCGGCTATCATGAAAGGGAAAGGTTGACAAAGAAACACGGTGGTATGCCAGCATACCAGCTAAGGGAACTAGATCTTGCAGATAATAGAAATTCGGGTAAAAATTGCAAAATTTTGAAAAAAATTTATTTCAATTCGCCAAAGAAATTTCTTTGTTTCCATTCTTGCCATCATGATGTAAGAGCCTAAAATGTAAACCAATGGGTCCACAATATTAACCTAGATGCATAATATAGCTGAATCCACTCCCAGAGTGTTAGAATGAGAAAAGCCTTATGGAATCAATAATTTGGTAGCATCTGCAGCAGCCTCCTGCAATTTTGTGTGGTCTCTATTGCCAATGAAGCAGAAACAGTCACGAATACACACCAACAAAACCATAGTAAGATTCTCTCCCCAACCAAACTTAACAACACAATATATAAAGTCAGGGTTCGTATTACTGTCTTGGGAGGAGCTTATTCACTCTGCAATAACAACAAATTTTAGCTTTGTTCGACAATATTGTCACAGTGAACTGATGGGAGCTCATCCAAAGAGCAAAGGAACTCATTCACTTCAAAAGATCAGAGAGCACTTCCCATGGTGAGATTTTAAAAGGTTTCAAGTACGAGAGACCAGAATTGGGTTTTCAGGTTAATCACTTGAACAAAGAGATTCATTCGTGATTAACGATATGCAAATGCAAAACTTTACATCTATGCATATTTCCTCTCTCAAGATCCACCGTTGATTCCCCGTTGATAGAATAATTAATCTAGGACGAAATCTAACTTTTATCTGCATGACGCACTTTTGATAGATGCTCATGGGACACAATTCATATTTCTGGAGAAAGAAGTTAAAAACCAGATGCAGGGTAAAATGTTAAATTGGCACTGAAATTCCATTTCATGGAGTAGCTACAAAATGAGATGCCTAGATGCTCTGTCGATGAGACCCGCAGCCTGTTCGCTGCATGATGATTGGTAATGTGCCAAACCTGCCTCAAATGATAACAATTTAAGATTCATCTGATTGAACCTATATACCAACACAAGAGTTCGGAAAGAACAGGGCATCACATATATAGCGCTGAATTGACTTTTCATCTAATACCTCATAAGTTCTACAATTACCGTATTTGTCCTAAGTGCTAGCAATGTGAGCAGCATGCCTACCTTATTCATGAGTTATGATCTCTAGTTTTTACAAAACTATTTCGAGAACAATTATTGACTTGGCCTAAAGAAAGTACTGACAAGGAAGTGTACAGGCAAAACATGGCATAAGAATTCCCGCATAAACTTATATGCGAATTCATATAGAGTTGGATTTTGCGAATCAAATGATCATTGTCGTGAAAAAGAGTATGACGTGCTACTTGTAGAAGATATGTTAAGATTGTTGGAGAATCTTTCAAAAAGAAGTTAAAAACAATGAACTGAACTCTGTTATTTCCAGAACAATCAAATAGTGTCTTTCTCAGTTACAGGCTTGTAGACATCTGCATCACTCTCTCTAATATCCATTTTTTTTTTTCTTGCCTTTGGTAATCCTTGTGTGTGTGAGAGAGAGAGAGAGATTCAAACTCATAGACAGCAGTGATCTGATGAATGTGATCACATGAGTCAAATGAGAAGGTTGCTTCAAGCAATGTTTTCCTCATTATCCTTAGATGAAAGCAAGTCTCTCCTTTTCCCTTTTTCCTCTTTCTTCTTTAGTTCATTTGGTGCTTCAATGAAGCGCTACCCAGAATTTTGTTACATTGATCTACAATTCAGAAATTTCACTTTCTGCACGAGGGATTATGCCTAGTGAAAGCTTTCGAGATGCAGATTTCAGCCACATTTACGACAACTAACTTATTTTCTCTGATTCAATTGCTAGGCAGAAGGCCACGGCTTGCCATTATAAAAGAATAATAAAAAAAAAGCAATCTTGATTGTCAGCCATTCTCTTCATTCCTGCTCACAATCCACACGTCATATCTCAGACAACTTCATCCATAGCTGCAAAGCACTCCTGAAAACCTGCATTCCTCTGAACATCTGATCAGCAGATGCAATTCTTTCTATTCTTGGGGCATCACATTGTTTGACGCGCAGCCCTTCCACCTGAAGTGTAAGTTTCCTCAGGCTTCAAGGACTTCACAGATTTTGAAAGCAGTCCACTTTTTCTTCCCCGACCCTCGCTATCATCCAGCTCAGCCTCCACCGCGCCTGAAGGAACTGACCTGCACAAGTGGCATCAGCGCCATGAAAGCCACCTGCGGGTTCCAAACGCATACCAAGCTGCATGAGCCTGTCGTTGGCCAAAGGTCACTTCCCGCTAGCAAACTGCTCGTTTGAGGCCACAGATGAGTCCACCACTCCATGGCAACAGCTGCCGTCGGAACACTGGTGAGCCAGTTCATGGGTCGCTGTTCATTGCACCGCAAAGAGCCAGACAGTGTCAGTCGTTCATGTCCCTTGGTGACTATGAGGTGCGGTGGGACCGGGCAGGACCTCGCTTGGCTTGCTGTGTCAAAGGGAGGGCTGAGGTCATGGCCGACTCATTGGCCAGCCTTAATACCGGGTGGTGACGAGTCTGGGGAGAGCGCGGACCTCTCCGAAAAGATGCAGTGGGTCTTGAAGCTTGATATCATGTGGTTTAAACTCGTTAGAAGATGAGGCCTGGGTTTGGATAACTGGGTCAACTTCAGCTTTGTGGCCAGGAAGCAAATTGGATGGTGAAATATAAAGTCAACTTTTTTTTATTTTTTTACTCTTCCGTTTAATGTTGTGATGCTCATCATGTTTATAAGCTGATCATGATAGAAATTCAAACCGGACTTCCATGGCATATATAAAATGATCTGGGATAGTGTCATATTGCTGAAGTTGAGTATGGCATAGCAAAGAGTTCAGGATTTCCTTGCAGGTTTAGTGATCAACTACAGATAATGATGATGAGTGCTGAGAATAGAGAGACTGAAGTCGTCTGGAATGATCTGCTAACAGGACACCATTTGAAATGCGATGTTCTGAGGAGGAAGCATGCAATTAGGATCTAATTTTATGTGAATTGATACACATCTTAGTATGATCTTCATTGATCTGCTTTGATAATATCAGGAAGTTGATTATGCAAGGTAATGGGAACATGAATATAAGGCAATAATTGAATAAAAAGAAAAGTTATTTTCCAGATAGATCACTTCGGGCAGGGTAATCTGTTTTCTTTGAGAGCAAAGCAGGAATTAGTGATTTTACCTTTAGTTTGTATGGTCTTGAGCACTGTCAGAAATAATTAGATGCGAATAAGAATGTCGACATGATGGATGATGTTACTATTAATGTGTTCTTCACCTTTCACAATAGGCAACATTGAGAGAAGTCTCATGGCAATCTAAAGGGCTCTAACTATCACAGCAACAGCAAATACTTAAGTGAACGACCGTGCACATAACTTCCTATGTTATCAAGTAAACGTTTAAAGGCAGTATACGATAAAATGAACTGAAACATTAAGGGTGTGCAATTCGAGGAAAGAATACCTTCATCGAAAGGCGTAAATATTGTGAAGGTTTATGTTAGCAAGTTGCACATAACCACTTCCTGTAGCGAAAGATAATACTAGACAGTAGCTCCTAAGCACGTTGAGCACAACAGTTCAAACTGAGGCACCGCCATAATTTCGCTGTGCTCGTAGCGCAAAGAGCAAAACCAATCATGAATTTTGCTTTCCATCAATAAGGCATAGTGCGCATTTAAATAAGGATTTTAGACACAAGGCAAGAGACTTGAGAGACATGGAGATCAAGCATCTCCTACAGAGAGCCGGAATCGATAATGTATCAAACATCTTGGCGTGTGACAAATCCAGGCCATTCAATAGCACAGCCTTATATCAAACAGAACAGTGATATTAAACCACCGGTTAAGGCTCGCAATCAGAAAGATTGGCTGGCAGAAAAAGAAGTGCCCTGATCGTGGTGGCTTCACTCATTGCACGGTGGCATTCCAAGCCACGCTATCACCACCTGGAGGCTTCGCATGATGACTTTACAGCCAGCCTTCCCAGAAGAATGGCACACGGAAAATCACCATGTGGGAATGGCCGTGATGGCCAAAGTTCCCACAGGTATATGCGGCAGTCTCATGAACACTCAATTTCTTTTTCAGCCTTTCACCGGGCTTCTGCTCGTGGACAACTCTATTCAGCATTTTAATGTGGAACCACTTGCAATCATCACATGCAGCAGCTAACATACACCTGTTTCAGTCTCATGTTCAAAATCTGACACCGGAATATTAACAGGGAACCCTGAACATTTTTGACTAAGAGCATTCATGTTTAGAATTATGCCTGAAAATCATAGATTCTAGAGGAAACAGCACTCGAAAATGACAGATCGGGGTGCTCAGAAGTATGGGCACGTAAATAAGGATTTTCACCAGACAAGAAAATGTGACCACAGATTTTTATAGACTGGACTTGAATGCATTAATACGCCAATCAGGATGGTCACTACGTTTGTATTGTAGACAATCAATAAAGTGAGTTAAATGGACTGAGCCTTTCGATTCTGATTGTTAGCTCGTCTGACCTACTCTTTCTAAGAGACAGAGTACGCAGTTGTATGGTTTGCTTTAGCCGTGGAAAGTACAGAAGAAACATCGTATTGGAAAAGTTCACAGGGAGCTTCCATTCTAAATGCGAAATAAAATGAGAAAGATTTTGAGGACATTCAGATACCGTCACTTACATGCTTGAAGGTGAGTTCGTCGCTACAGGCTGCCACAGCGCCGAAAGGCAGTAGCACAGCACCAGATGGTGAAGGAACTAGAATCGAACTGGCCTGGAGGGCCTATTTGAATACAGGAGAACACTTGTGGGTGAAGGAGCTGGGCTGCTGATCGATAGATGGACCATGGACTGTTGAAGTAGTCTCGCCGCGTCGCCTTCGGAGCCGGAAGATTCTGTGCAGGTGTTCAGGTCGGGTTAGACCAGAGATGTAGAAATCGCTGTGAAGGAACCTGTGAGCTTCACGAGGCTCTTGATGAGCCAAAAATTTTTGCTGTCCATGTACTGATGCGTAATATCTTCTGCACCAGCATCTCCACGATCTCCGGAGAGTGAACAAGGAGAACCGAGCGAGAGAGGCTTTGTAATGTTAGCCTGGTGCCGGCACGGCTTGCGCCGCAGCAGTCATGCGAGTCTGTACATGTCGTCTTTCTTGTTCATTGGCACCTATTACGTTGAGTTTTGTTTCTTATTCCGTCCTGATTGTACTTAAATAATCTCTAGTTCAAACCAACATAGAAATTCAGCTTGGCTTATCATACAGGATGGTCATTTCTTTGTGATTTCTCACCGAGTCATCCAGCTTATGCCATTTCGGGACTCTCAATGAACAAGGAAAAAGTTCAGACTTCATGGGCTTACATGGTTGGTACGGATACCTGCATCTCAGTAACACAAAAAAAAAGAAAAGAAGAAGTGAAATCTTCTCTCAACCAATGAAATTTTCTCCGAGGAAGACTCTGGATGACATGGGTAAGAAGTGCGAAGTTGGGAGACAAGAACGTACCGTCTTCAGCAGGGTTGAATTTAAAGTGTGATGTCACTAAGCTTAGTTCATGACTAGAGAAGGAAATGATTCTTGTCTGAGGAGGTTGTGTGCTGCTTTCAGTGGACGGAGCTAGAATGCAAAACTGGGCATCAGCCACCAAAGCAATCGTGATGCCTGATGCCTTCAGCGAACTTCTTGCATTTTGAGTCTCTAACTGTTACATATATTGTTTCTAATTGCAGGTCATTGAAATTCTTAATAATCACTATTTAATCATGTTTAAAAAATGTTCTTCAATTGAGTGACTAAAATTGGTAATCCTTTTATTCATTTTCAATGCATTCTTGCTGTGACAAATGGCGCACATGATGCTCACGGTAGGCTTCTTCAACTTGGCATTGTCGAGTTCTCAAGTTTAACAAACCTTTCAAACACAATGGTTACCCTTCCTGCTTTCTAATACACCCTTAAAGATCGGGAGTATCGGAACATTGGTTAAATGCTGGAAGAACGAATGGGTGAATCAAACAGTAAATTTTATGAGACAGCCCCATTTCATACCACGCCATTTGGCAATAAGGTGCCATAGTTAATATTCGATTTCAGGCACTAATCAATAACTTCAAAAAGTCTAAGATAAATTTATAGGCGAACATGTCTCAGTAAGTAAAAATAATGCATACCAAGTAAATTATTTTCAAATCCAATATATGATAAACTTGCAGCATTAAGATGAAATCAAATCACTAATGGACTAGATAATATGCATTTAATCAACAATATTTAAAAGTTTAAGGCTTCAGTCTATTTTCACTCTATTGGAATTTTTTTGGGCCAAGATCATTTCATGCTCGTGATAAAGGTGACTATGACCGTTAAGTTGGGACAGTCTACATCTAGTATTGCGAGCGGGGCTTGGGCTCATCAAGTTATTCTAAAAAGAATTTGTTGATCCACATTGGCACCTTAGCACATGAATAATTCATAAACATATTTCGAATTATAAATTATCTTATCTTAAATACATTTCATGCTATTTCAAATTTATTTCATAAATAGTTACAAATAAGAATATATACATATAATGTATTTTGTTGCTTTCCTTTTTATAAAGTTAATTACATAAATCTAAAAATTGTAAATTCCAAATTCAACATTTTATAATGAGACTGCCAATGGTCAGACTCATGTCCAGCACAATTCCAAAATAACACACCTGCCCACTGGTGAAAAAACAATATCTGTTTGCATGGGAAGTAAGAGTAAACACATCTATGAATTTCAAAAATCCTATCACCAAGTAAAAATGATATCAAAATAAACAAACAGCCACGAACCAAGAACTTATCTCAAACCAAAGCTCTTCCACTCAAAATAGCTGGCCGGGAAGCCATCCATGAACTCGGGCCATACCGGGCATTCAAGGCTGTCTACTATCCGTGACTTCCGCGCGAACCTGTCAAGCGCGACTCAACCTGGGCCTGAAATTACCTCTAATAACCTCTAGATAATACCAAACTATCGCTTATAGCCTTCTTATTTTAATGATTTTCGATCGAACTTGCAATTTGAATTGCGTAACCTAAACCAAGCTTTAGACCCGAAATTCTCCGACGAGGAGTAGAGCTGAATTTACCACTGCACGAAAATATCCGACCTGCTGTGTTGTCACAGTAAGCCACCCTTTCCGAAAGTTCCCTCTTCTGCCTTTTCCTCGACTTTCGGGAAGTTAAGGTCAATAAATGGGTGCTTTTGGCTGTTTGCGACACTTAGGACAAAAATTGGCATGTAATCTGCCGTTAGTTTTCCAAAATTTTAGCGCGGGAGTGGTTGCCTTTGCTAGCGGCTTGGTGTTTTAGCAGTTCACCACAATGTAACACGTATGAGCCGCAGTGTGAGCCAAGGCACTGAATGTCACCGTGGAGAAGCTGACCCCGCTTGAGCCAGAAGCAATTAATATCTGTTTCATTAAAGTGAAGTATTGTGGACTTAGCTAGAATTCCATGATTTGGAGGCTTATTATGGGGAATGAAGAATAACGATTCGTGCTTTTTTAAATGGGACTTGTTTTTGCATTTGCAATATTGAGGCAGTTTAAGAAAAACATATGAAATGTTCCTCTTGTTTTGTGGTCGAAGCGTCATGTCTGGTTCATAAAAGTAAGTGTAAAAACCTGGGATAATGATGAATGATGTGTGGATGTATCGATGATAACTTGTTCGATATCTGTGGCAAATGCCTGATTGGTTATTCCTCTGAGTGATCGCGCCACTCACAGCTCGCTGGTGGCCTCGTGGCAACCGATCGCATTGATGCCGCCCTGATGAAGCCATGGCTTCCCTTTTCAGTTGCCGAGCCTTGCTAGCCGCAGCCATCCCCCGATGAACCATTGTCCGAGCAATTGCAAACATTAAATCCAGCACTCCCCATCTTTCGGGTTATCCGATGAAACTGATAAAAAGAGGATGCCCTCATACACTTGATTCAGTCGTCCGCTAACCTAAATGCGTATCAAATCAAATCCGAGAGCCCCGGTGATTAGGAGCGAGGGCCTTCTCTGGCGATGATGGTTCGCCGCGATTGCCGGCCAGAAGGCTCGAACATCCCAGCATTCGCCCAGTTTCTAGGATGCAGATTGCGCAAGGCTTGAACCCGACCAGTTGGGCGGCCTGGGATCACCCGGCCCGCAGGGAGGCCCGGCGATCACATTATCAACAGAGCTGGCTGCAGGGAGATCATAAGGAGCTTTTGCTGAAAGCTGCCACAAAGAGGTGGGTGCCACACTTGCGGAGAACGTAGGCAGGACCATTTCTGATCGTGAGCAAAGAATTCAAGGGAGGACTGCTTATTGGGAAGCATTTACATCTATATTGTCTCAGAGTGGAATTGAGGTTAGGAGCAGTTGAGTGATAGCAATGGCCGTGTTGCGAATATGGGGAGCCGCCCGCACGTCAAACCCTTTCGAAGTGAAGCTTGGGGTTATCAGTGAAGATGAGACGGAGGAGAATGAACACAACTAATTTCAGGGGTATGACTTAGATGGTAGGTGTTAGGTGTTTAGGATCGAATTTGGAGTGGCTTGGCAGAGAAAATCGGTACCGATTATTTTTTTTTCAAATGAAAGCCAGCTACTGTTGAATGTGCAGAAATATGTTGGCTCAATGCATTAGATGAATGAAATTGGGTTTGTTTGTAAAAGAGTTATTTGCCGTATTTTCCTGAACAACCCATGGCAGTAATGACTTTGGACAAATGCCAACTGCCAGACACATGGTGATTTCTTGCCAGGAATCGCAGACATTTCACAAGTAGAAACCGTTATTAAATCCTAGAATTTCTGTATATGCTAGCATCTTCTCATTCCTCGACAAAGATATTCTATCTTAAATAAATTGGAATCCAGGCACAATTCATCCACAATGTTTACTTCAAATTCATTGAGGAGTGTTGTAAGCAAGTGCTCACTCTGCCCAGATGTAAACCGGAAAATTAATGAAAAAGAGAGACCTTCATTATTTCCGCCCATGTTCATTTATGATAATCCAGCCCTGTTCAATGTATGCATATAGGCGCATCTGAATAGTAATAGCAGCATGCATAGTGATGCTCCAATGATGGAGACTTGCCATCATTTAACAGCATGCATTCCAATTGCTTTAGCAGCTTCACCATCAGAGAAATGCTAAAAGATCATGCTCTATTTCTAGAAACTCAACTTCTGCCATATTATCACAGGTGCATGGCCGGACTGCATAGTACGTTTTCGGAATTCCTTCAGATCACCAGCATTTTCTTCCATTCTTCGCCAACATTTGCTCAGCATGCTCATGGCCTATGTATCACTAACACAAACTATAAAATAAAATTCATCACCATGAGCCTTGATCTTTGTACGGCATCCTAGTGGAGCCAATGCTACTGCAGGGGTCGCCTCAGCCTAGCCAGGTGCCTGTGAACCTTGTTCCTTAACGGCCGGAAGCCTAGTCGTCTTCAAGATCTCAAATTAAGCTAAAAGTTTCAAGAAAAATACCAATATTTACAATCAACAAAAGCGAATGCCGATACACCAAATCACTACACTAGTAGCTTCAGATTTGATTGATTTTTCCATTCGTAAAATAAAGAGCCGACATTGTTGACAAAGTTGATTGAGGAGGTCAACGAAAGTGCCTGAAGACACGGGGTTTAATATCGCTGTTGTTCTAATAACGTCCTGACACTTCGCTCTGCAGTTAGATTTCCGTAATTCTTTTCAATATGATGGAACATAGAGCGAAAATGCTTTGAAAGTGACACGAGGGGGAAAAGAAACATTCTCGATTTCATTAAGTCTTGAAATTCTCGTCAGTGGAATGTCCTTTGTCAATATACTTCCAGCCGTTAGACCAGTTAGATTGTTTTTGGTTTTCTGGGCTCGTAGGACGCCTAGGAACCTGGATCTTCACCATACTACAGTTCTGGTGACCCATTATTTCCTTTCTGGGAGAAAGGGAGCTCCTGTCCTAGCCCCTCTGGCTTCAGCCTCAAGTTTCCGCCCAACATGGATTGTTCGGGATCATAAAAACATCACTAATTTCCCGACAAAGCGCAAAAGAAAACATGAAATCATCTTTCAAATTCCGCTTTTGTGTTTGTAATTCTTGAATTTCTAATTCGTCTTCTATCAAATTAAAATAATGAACATACATCAGTCATTAAATAAATATTTTTAATTTACATTCTTATGCACACCTTTTATTATTTATTTTAGAATTTATATAGAAAACTATAAATTGTCATCCGTGAAATGGGACAAGATCGTGGAATTCTCAAGTTTCGGTAGCATGCTGTTTGCTGCCACGCACACAAGTCATAGTTACGCTGTCAGCGTTATTCATGTTGGGAAACTGTTATAAATCTACTGTATTCTCTTCTTTCCTAAAGTTGATTGTTCTGCTGGAGGTTCAGCTATGGGCCAATAAAAATATCACCGGTAAATCTTCCGAATCAAAGACAAATAATGGCTAACAAATACCAGCCCAATCTAGTTGCCTTACTGGTTCGTCTTTGCTTTGATTATCACGAACCGAAGCAGCATCTTGTACTAAAACTTCTTATTAATGCAGAGTATGTTGTTCAAAAGCTTAAGAACAGTTGTACTCAGTCCAAAATATGAATAATGGGCTTTACCAGTTGGAACATACTATAAAAAAAGATCATACATGGCTTGATCAATATGGTATACTGAATAAACTATTTCATACTGGCTAATTACGCTGAGAACCAGTTAACATAGCATGAACTACTGTTCACGGTTTGGTTGTCAAAGTCTCTACGCAGCAAGATGCCATTTTGGGATGAACTATTTTAAGTGGTTCAAACTCGGAAATCGAAAAATTGTGGTTTTTTCGGTTTGACCATTCTGCGGCTTACAAAACCAATTGTTATCACTGCTGCAGCACCGACGACCTGAGAATGAGCCAAATTTATTTTGGAAATCCAAAAATCTTATAAAAATCTAAACGCAATTTCAAAATGAAGAAAGCTGAAGTCTTGCACCTAAAATTGAAAAATCAGGGTTAATCAATGAACCAACGTTCATGATTTGGCCACTTTATTAGGCTGAGGGCTTAAAAACCGAACCGAATCAACCGTCAAGGCCTATGTTCACGAATCAATCAAATGATGCCTAATGTCATTATTTCTAATTCTTTTAGATGAAAAATTTACATATTAAATGACGTTTAGTAGCCCAACGATTTTAGTCGCTTGTCAGGCATGACATCAACTGTAAAAATTCGGCTGGTGCTCATTCAATAGAATGAATGGAAAGATATCAAGCATAATTTTGATCATGATGCTGGAATGTACATTTTTAAGGTCATTCTACGTTAATTGGCACTGCATATTGAAGCCTGGTTTAGGTTCTCTATTTTCCTAAGTTCATGTAGTGATCTGTGTCCATATTTCCATACCTTCAGAGCACGAGAGACTTGATCATTTCTTCCTGTCAAATGGAGTCTAATGCTTATCTCGAGAAATGACGTTACGTATCTTTAAACAAGAGGCGGCATATCCGACAAAGCCATTAACACCGAATGGAATTCATTACTGCACGCGTCAAACCGGGTGACGATAGAACCAAAAGTCCGGGACTTTTGGCTGCAGATGGCAAAGTGAGCCTACAGTGGGCAATCCGCAAATTCAGTTTAATAGTTTCCTGAACCGAGTGCTTTTCAATGTGCAACTTGTCAACAATCTTTTTGAGTCAAGTGTAAAAAAATCCTCAACCACTTGAGTCTCAATCGCAGTCTGAGAGGGCCATTCTTTGCAATGTTTTGTAAATCAGAGTCCGCTTTCTTTCAATGGGTTCTGCAGATGAATGAAATTGATGGGGATATTTCAATGATGTTTGCGCTTGAAGCAGGTCATTTTGAGATGTTCCACAGCAAGGAAGCAGTGAAACATTGCCTTTCGTTTAAACTAGGACAAATTTGGCCTGAAATGATTCTGACTGGAGCTTTTTTTTTCGTCCACAAGTACTTAATCTAAATAGATGTGCATTTTAAAGTTCTTATCTATCAATGGTGTCATTGTCAGCTTTTTTAAACTAAATACAATATGAAATCATGTTTATAATAATCGTTTATAAGTGCAATGTATTGATCCTTTCTATCAAGATATGTTAAAGTGTTCTATTAATTAACCTATTCAGCTTAATATCTCTCATTTCGAATCGATGAATTGAGATGAGAAAGAGTGACAAAGAGAATATTCGAGGTGCGCCACAAGATATGTCGCCATGAGAATGGGGCCAGTATGCCTCCACATGATTGAGCCTGGCTAATCCTTTAAGACTGAAGCCTCTTCGCCGAATTTTCACCTCACGTCGTCGGCGAGACCATTTTCTCAATATGCAAGACTCCAGTCTCTGAGAATCATGCCAAAGATCCTCCACTAATTCTATCATTGATGGAGAGAGCATGGTTGAATGTCTTGCCACGGTTGAAGGTCTTGATCATGCGAGCGACGCTAGTGTCAAGCGAAAGATCACTCATCCAAAATCAATTCATTTTAAGAGTCGAACAATTACTGCCAATACTTTGGGATATTGTTCCTTAAATGAACTAAATATTTCAAGATGGCAATTAGTGTTAGGGAATTTCATTTTAATGAGATGGGCCTTCCACATTGTAGTATTCAAATGAATAAGAATTGGCTCTTCAAAGTTCTGATGAAATGGGAGGTTAACATTTTCAAGATTGATGGTAATTTTCATTTCAATATTACATAAAAAATGTTATGCCAATGTATCAAAAGAAGAATTTCTAATAAAATCCTAAGAGAGTAAAATTTTCTAACAAAGACTATTGTTGTGAAAATTAAACCTTCTATCTTACTTGTGTTTGAGGATTTGGTGATTGCTTTTGTTCTATTGTACAATCATTTTGCCTGTAAATGATCCGTGAGGGTGATGACATTTATTATGACTTGATTTTGTACTGGGCTGACTTGCGTTATCAATGACGGGATTTGATAAAGGGCTTGTGGAGTACCGCAGAAGAGAAGAGTTTGATGGAACTGAGCATGTCTCTTCAGAGATTGATGCTTATGATCAATTGCAAGACTATTTAGTGAACTGAGAATTGGCTTGATCGCTGATTTGATTGCTGTAGAATGCTCACCTTTTTTAAAATTTTTGGTTTCTACTCTGCTTATGGTTATCCTTGCTGTCTTTTTTCACTAGGGAATCATATCTTCATACTTTGGAAGAAATTAGCATTTTCATTGACAAACTGGTAGTTCAAAGTTATAGCATCTCACTTCTGCCTTAGATGTTTAAGATTTGTATTACTTTAGTTTTGTTGCCAATCACTCCTTAAGTTTCGATGCTTTCCTTGTTGGGATGAGCCTGCATGCAAGGTTCTTATCTTTCCTTTACATGAGTCGTTTATCTGCAGCTGTCCTACCGATCTTCTCATGCTTACCATGGTGGTACAAACCTTTGAGGGAGATGTCATTATTTTCTTTAGATGTTTGATACACCCTCAATAGTTCCGCTAGTTTGGTCTATATGAGGTTACCAATCTCTTTAATGATCTGATTTTATATACTGTTTTGAACTTTCATGAAATGTATCTTTTAGGTGGGCATTTATTGATGTTACATGATGAGTTTGCTTGACTTTGATGAATGGTGTGACAGGCCACATTCAAAATTACTTTAGATGTGCCGTCTGATCTAGTGGCTCTCTCCAACATGCCAATTGTTGATGAAAAGGTCGAAGGACATGTTAAGACAGTTTTTATCAAGAATCGCCCATTATGTCCACGTACTTGGTTGCAGTTGTCGTTGGGTTATTTGACTACGTCGAAGATCATACATCTGACGGTAAAGTCACTGATGATTGCTCTTCTCTCTTAAGAAGTGCTGTTTATCTAGTAATTAGCGTGGAAAGCCTTGTGCACAAGGAAAGCCTTTTTATTCCATTTGTTTTGTCGAATTGTCTGTATATCTGCTACATTGTCTTTGCAGGAGTAAAGGTGCGGGTATACTGTCAAGTCGGGAAGCAAAATCAGGGAAAATTTGCCCTACATGTTGCTGTCAAGACGCTTGAATTATACCGAGAGTATGTTCCTATCAGAGTAGTTTGCATTTGTTAGTAATCTTACATTCTGAGCACTTATGATCATTGTCTTTAGTTGACTATCGGTAGATTGAATGAAATCCAGGTACTTTGCTGTGCCATACTCTCTTCCAAAACTGGATATGATTGCTATCCCAGATTTTGCTGCTGGTGCCATGGAAAATTACGGTTTAGTTACTTATCGCGAAACAGCTCTACTCTATGATGAGAAGCACTCCGCAGCAGCTAACAAGCAGAGGGTAATGTAAATTGCAATTTGCTGGCTACCTTTCACCATCTAGTTTCGCTGTTCAAAGTTGGAAAGTTTCACATGTGTGGTCGCTGATTTGCATAAACGTCTGATACTTTTGTCGGGCTTCTTTAAGGTTGCTACAGTTGTAGCTCATGAACTGGCTCACCAGTGGTTTGGTAACCTTGTTACCATGGAGTGGTGGACTCATCTGTGGCTAAATGAGGGATTTGCTACTTGGGTAAGTAATCTTGCTTTGTTGTTTTGTCCTTTATTTTGCTATCATGCTTGTTTGCATGACATGTGCTTGGCTTAGGTGAGCTATTTGGCTACCGATAGCCTGTTTCCTGAGTGGAAAATATGGACTCAGTTCCTTGAAGAATGTACTGAAGGGCTGAGACTGGATGGGCTTGCTGAGTCACACCCCATTGAGGTAAGCATAAACATCTTTTCCTTTTCAAAAGATATCCTTGCGCAGTAAGTATTGAAGTATTTGAATTGAAGAGACTTTTCCTCCTCAGGTGGAGATTAACCATGCTGGTGAGATCGATGAAATCTTCGATGCAATAAGTTATAGAAAGGGTGCATCTGTGATCCAGATGCTTCAAAGCTATCTTGGTGCTGAATGTTTTCAGGTAATTCTTCTTACTCTCAGCTTATGATGATCTCTCAGTAACTGCCCAGAGGGTTACTTATTGAGGAGGTCTCCAAGACAAAAGTGTAATATCTGCTGCTATGTAATTTAATCAAGAGGATAAGTTAGTTGCTGACGTGATGCTGATGAAGACATCTAATCTTCAAATGCTTTACTAGCAGTTTCACTGACTCGAGCGGAAACAATGTCCAGTAACTCAGTATTAGACTCTCAACTTGAGTTGGATTTTGCTTCACTTTTTTGTGCTCTGGACTTGATGAGACTATAATATTCATGAGCTACTCAAATCATTTGGGATTGACTTCTTTTTGCTAAATATTGTTGCCCAAACAAAGCCTTCATTTAGATGTAATCTCAACTTATGTTCGAAATATTAAATAAGATACTTTATATAATGCACATTATACTTAAGTGTCAAAGCACTCAAGCTTGCAATTTACCACATATGGTAATGATATCCTTTGACAATTGTATTTTGCTGCCCCCCAATCAGCAAATGCACTATGGCTTGATAAAACTACTGTGCTGAGTCAATTATCAGATGCTCTAAAATTAAACTCCTGGGCTCGTAATGATTCTGTTTGATTTATTTAATATAACAGATTTAAGTTGATGAGATTAAACTCGATATGTGAAATAAGGAAGATTCTACAGCTCAGTCTTTCATATCTTCGGTTAGTTTGTTGAATTATGGGTTCATGAAATGAACTTGCTAACTAAATCATGATCTATCTAAATCATTGTTGATGTGAATGTTCTTATGCCATATTTTGTTGCATATAGTACACTTTCGTTTCAGATATTACTTGTATTGGATTTTCCTTGAGATTTAACATGGACATCTATTTTTTCTGTTGGTGAAAATAGAAATCATTAGCTTCATACATAAAGAGGCATGCTTGCTCAAATGCAAAGACGGAGGACCTTTGGGCTGCCCTCGAGGAGGGATCAGGTGAACCCGTGAACAAGTTAATGAATTCGTGGACCAAGCAGCAAGGATACCCTGTGGTTTCCATCAAAATCAAAGATGACAAGTTAGAGTTCGAACAGGTTCTACAATGTTATAATTCTTTGAAGTTGAAGTTTGTTGTCTTGTACATTTCCAATCTCCATATAGTGAACCAGCTCCAAAGTGACATGACTTTGATGATAATGGCAGTCGCAATTTTTATCAAGCGGTTCCCATGGGGATGGACAGTGGATTGTGCCAGTAACATTTTGTTGTGGCTCATATGATGCGCGCCAAAGTTTTCTGTTGGAAACAAAATCCGCATCTATTGATTTAAAGGAAACCGGAGCTTGGATAAAGGTCAATGTGGACCAGACAGGTTTCTATAGGGTGAAGTACGACGAAGACCTTCAAGCCAAGCTAAGATATGCCATAGAGAATGAAAAATTATCTGCAACCGACAGATTTGGTAACTTTGTTATTTCTTCCAATATTCGAACATCTTCTACACGCCCCCATTTTTGTTCTCTCTTTCCAACCTAAAAGATCAGCGTAACCATCTTATGTGATGCTTGTAACAGGTATACTGGATGACTCCTTTGCTCTTTGCATGGCTCGCAAGCAGTCTTTGACTTCTTTGGTCACTCTAATGGCTGCTTACAGAGAAGAACTTGATTACACTGTGCTATCGAATTTGATAAGTGTATGTTCTGCTGTAACTGGATGCTCACTTTATCTGTATATATTGAGTGTCTGAACTTGGATTGGGTGATTCTCACTATGGATTCTTGTTAAGATAATGCATTCAAGACTGATTTTACTTCCTTCTTTGCCAGGTAAGTTACAAAATTGCAAGAATTGCTGCAGATGCTACTCCTGAATTAATGGATTATATTAAACAATTTTTCATCGGTCTTTTCAATACTCTGCAGAGTAAGTACGGTTACTTTTATGAATCTAGCATAGCCTTATTGTAGAATTTCAAATTTACATTTTACATCTCTTACACCATGATAACAAATGAACCAAAACAAAGAAGCTTCTTTGGCTGGGTAAATTAAGTTCATTTCAAGAAATTAGATGGCTTTGCCAATTTTCACCCAGATGACTTTTATCTTTATGGTGGATTTGCTTAAGTAAGAGCACTGGAAGAATGCTGAATTAATGCTTGAAATTTCTCATGATAATTATCTTTTCCATCTTTATTTCTCGATGAGTTAACTGGAAAACCATCTTGATGATTTCTTTCGAGTTTTATTTGTCTGGTGGTCTTTGGATGTGTAGTGAGAAAGCTGCTCATGTAATATTAAAGTTTCAAGAAATTCTTTTGGCCATTGTTGGAATGTTAGTGAAGTTTTGGATTCCGTACTATCTAATGTTCTAAAGAAATTGTTTTCTGTTAAGTTTTAAGTCAAAGTTGTGATGGTGAAAGTGAGGCTCTATCATTGTCTTTATTTGCTGCAATTTCCTGGCAGGAAGCTTGGTTGGGATGCCAAAGAGGGTGAGAGTCATTTAGAAGCTATGTTAAGAGGACAAATTTTAACTGCCCTGGCAGAGTTTGGAGATGAATCCACACTGAAGGAAGCGAGCAGGCGCTTTTATGCATTCTTAGATGACAGGAGCACTCCTCTTCTTCCTCCTGACATCCGAAGGGTTGTGCAATCTCATGCATTTTCTGTTACCTTGTATTTCTTCATATTCTACAGCTTCTGAATGCATTCTTTTACCTGTTTCTATAGGCAGGCTACGTGGCTGTGATGCAAACTGCGAATGCATCAAACCGATCAGGTTTTGAATCTTTGCTGAGAGTCTACAGGGAGACTGACTTGAGCCAGGAGAAAACCCGCATTTTAGGTATATAATGTCATTTGGACAAGTGTTGCAACCGTCTGATACTCCCCTAAAATCTGCCTACTTTTTGTTTTTGTAGGTTCATTGGCCTCTTGTCCAGATCCTAATATCATCCTTGAAGTGCTCAACTTCATATTGTCTCCTGAGGTACTCTGGCTTGTGTACTAGTTGAATATACCTTCGTTATGTAATTTCCTCGAAGCCTCCTTTGTTAAGTTCGCCATGCGTTGATCTAAAAGGCAGAAACTAAAATTTTGCACCTTTGGTTTTGATTAGGTTCGCAGTCAAGACGCCGTCTTTGGGCTTGCTGTTTGCAGGGAAGGACGTGAAACTGCTTGGACTTGGCTGAAGGTAATTCTGTTATTGCCAGTGGAACATTTTGACTACTTATTTATATTCCTTAAATGAATCAATGATGCTCTCATTGGGTCTGAGCTAATATAAACTAGATTATTTTTTGCTATTGCAAAATCCACAGCTGAAACAAAGAATGGAAAGCATGTGTAACTCTTAGTTCTTCTTCTTGTTGCTTGTGGAGTTTTTGCTTGTACCAAATATCATTTGATGCTTTCTGCCGTATCTAATCTGCCATTCTTCTCTATTATCTCAATCATTGATTGCAGGAAAATTGGGAAAACATTTGGAAAACATATGGTTCTGGGTTTCTCGTCACGCGGTTTGTTAGTGCAATTGTCTCACCGGTATGTAATCCTATCGCTTGTGTGCCCATATGTGTTCGTGTGGGTTCAAACTTCTCCAAAGCAACTCTCTCGTGAAAAGCTGCCTGTTCTAAAGGATTGAATTTTTTTTTTTTTACGTTATTTTTCCCCTTATGTTTGCATATATGGGACAAACGTGGTCAATTCCTTGAGTTGCCCTGCTTTTTCATATTTGTCCAGTTTTCATCATTTGAGAAAGCCAAGGAGGTGGAGGACTTCTTTGCAACCCGCTCGAAACCTTCTATTGCAAGGACACTGAAGCAGAGCATTGAGCGGGTGAACATCAATGCACAATGGGTCCAAAGCATTCAGAAAGAAGAAAATCTTGCCCAGGCGGTGAAGGAGCTGGCATACAGGAAGTAGAATGGTTGTCTCTTTTTTTATGATTTGATGCTTCACTGCTTGTCCACAAATCATGTAACGTGACATTTCATCTGTTTCCATCCTGAACTTACCTCAATAGTTGCGAATGCAATAAAGAAGCTCATCATTCAAACATGCGAATGTTCAATCCATTCTGCCATTGTCTCGAAGGGCAAGATTTGCCGCTCTCAAACGTCCATTCTCTCGAGGAACAAGCAAATTACATCTAATTCTAGCTGAGCCGTATATTTCTTTTTACCTTTTGATTAGCCAGTCATAAATGGCTCCTGATACAACCATTGTCAATATCAGTAACCTAAAATTCTTCCGGTACGCACCGCGAGAGAACTCATAGGGTGTGTTATTCTTTTGGTTCGCACCGCAAGAAAACTTGTGTTATTGCAGATGACCACTGCTAAAACATCGAAGAAATTGACTTAAGTCTGGCATTGTGAACATGGGAGAGCTTAAAAACTTCGAAAAAAGGTATTTTGTAATAAATAGGCCTGGCACAATCCAACCCAAAGCCCATCTAATTTGGCCTTACGCTCCAACCGCCTAAGAACAATTTTTTGTTTAAAAAAATATTAAAAAGAAATAAAGAAAGGGATGAACCAGAGACAAAGGAAAGATGAAAGAGAGGCTTTCGACAGAGGGAGAAGAAAATGTGCACACACGCTCAGACGTCTCAATAAATCAAAATATCTCCGATTCACAATGTCTGGCAAGGATTCAAGCCCTGTTTCCATCTAATTGGAGGAATTTTCAGAGTTAAAACTATAATTGTAGGGTTTGATTTAGGAATCCATAGTTTTAAATCTAGGTATTTTAATTCATCAATTAGAAACCCACAGCCTCAAAATATGAGATTGAAAGAATTTAAGTTCAACGATTATAAACATTCTAAAATCATGATGGCCTTCTTAATTTATAAGCAACATCGAGAAGTTAATGGAATAAGCGTAAGTTCAAAAATCCCAAAAGCAGCTAGAAATCCTAACGGAGTTATTAATTTTGCATATCTACTCTTGCCACCTAAGGGATAAGGAAGCAAATAACATTTTGATAGTAAAGTATATCGAGAGTATTGGGTTTCCCATTAATTCCCAAACCCTTCTGAACCTTGGTGGATTTATAGGAAATGACCCCAAACCCAGCCCACTTCTGCAAACCCACTATCCTTATACATCCGGGTCCAGACGGGTCGTCTAACCCGGCTTCCATCCTTACCAAGAACGATGATCGAAACCCTCACCTCCAGATTCTCGGAAGGAGAACTGGCCAACTGAGCTAAGTTTTGTAGAGTGTAATAGCTGGTCTCCCTGGCTAATTTTGCAGAAAGAACAGTTATTTATGCATCATGCCTACATGTCTTACCAACAATAGAAGACTAATAGTGATGTGAAATTAAGTAGAAAGTACAGTTATTGATAAACGGGTCATTTAAATACAACACAGGACAACAGGGGCATTTTCTATTGGGTATAAGCTCGTGCTTATGACACGAGCAAAAAACCTGGATAGTGACGCAACACTCCGGGAATGAGAAAAGCCAAGCATACACAGACCAGGAGCACTCTCATCCATTGAAAAAAGCAGAAGCTAGACCTTCCTTTCCTTACAGGCAATAAGAGAATAGTTTTTCATCCTACAATTACTTGTTACACTCTGTCATTGGCCCAAAAAAATGAACAGGCACACGAACACAAAGAAGCATTAAGCCAGAAAACCAAGCACGCCAAATACAAAGTCTTTGTCAAAGGGCGCCATGGAAACTATCAAAAACCACTATGCAGAGAACAACACTGACAGAGAAGCCTGACATCACACTCATGCAGCGCCTATGCTTGCATGGGAAAGGGAGTTCGCTCAAGATAATATTTTGGACTAGTCCCAATGAGAATTTCAGGTAAAGAATCTACAGAATGAAAAACGCTAACCCTATGTCATACCTGATCTACAACTCAAACCCTTTTTTTAAGTCACATGTGCTTCCCTGTACATAAAATGTGTTCACGACTTCTGGACGACGAGCTTCTCGTATAGTGCAAGGAGGTCCTTCTTGTTAGGATTCTTCAATTGGAGCAACTCAGCACCAAAATTGTGACTCGTGAGTTCTTGCCTCAGTTTGAGCATGGTGAACTTGGTATAATCCTCCTGTGACGTTTTGTTGCTGTGGTTGTCCTCATCGCCTCTGTACACAGATCCGCCATCTTCTGGCTGAATGTGCTTTAGGGGACTGGTTGTGCTTCGAGACCTCTTATTTCCTCTGGAGGCCTTATCAATATCCATATCTTGAACAGATTCCATGCCAATTTCACCATCGTCTGCTCTGGGCCGTTTCCCGAGAGAAGCAGTCTTGAGCTTGCTGTCCAATGCAGTTTCATTTATAAGAACAGTAGTTAACTTTTGTTGGAGGGAATCAATTTTTGCCTGGGCGGATTGTAGCTTGACTGAGAGATCTTCTGCTCTGCTGTTGGCTTCTGCACGGGCCTTTCGTTCAGTGTCGAGGAGACTTTCCAGGACCTGAACCGTACTAGCCCTTTGCTCATTATTTGAATCCAGCAAGGACTCAATTTCTTTCTCCCTTTCCTCCACTCTTGCCTCTAATAAGGTGACTTTTGAGAGGGCCTCTGTCTCTGACATATGTGCTTCCTTAAGTTGATCTTCTAATGCAATTTTATCTCTCCCTATACTCTCAATGAGCCTCTCAGCCCTCTCAATTTGAGCCAGTCTCTCCATCGCCAGCCTTTGAATATCGTTCTTTTCCTTTTGGGCAGTGACTGCATCTGCTCGTGCTTTGTCAGCCATTTCAGTAGATCTTCTGGCTTCTTTTTCAGCATTTCTGCACCGTTCCTGAACTTCCTCAAATCTTTTGAACTCAGATAAGTACTTCTGTTCAAGATGGATCTTCTCCTGCTCCACAATTCTAGCTTCTCTTTCAAAAGATAGGGCTTTAGCATTTGCAGCTTCAAACTTCTCACTCAACGCTCTGATTTCGTTCTTCAGGGACATAATCTCCACATCATAATTCTCTATTTTTGACTCAGCAGCCTGGAGACCATATCAATCATCAAGTACAAGAAAGGGCAAAAAGATGAACTGGAGAAACTGTCCTAGAGACCAGGATTGATGGAGATAATAAAGAAGTTATCAGGACAGTAAATTCAAATAAACAAGTTGCTTTCCTATACATGTTTATTAATAATGTGCTAAACCCTGAAACTTCAGCAGTAAAATCTTCGCCATCAATTTTCAACGCTCCTAAATCAAAATGATATGAGTTTACCTTCAGTCCTGACTTTATGGTGATCAAGCACTGTTCAGCATACTCCATTTTTGCCACCTTCTCCTTCACTTCTTCCTCCTGCATTATCATCGAGAAATGGTAAACACATTGATTCCACTATTATAGGGCACAAGGCACAAGAAGAAAGCTACATGTGTTTGCATCAATACAATTGCGCGTGTGCATGAGAGAGAGACCTTTGCAGCCAATTCAATGGAAAATTCCGCCCTTAGAGCATCTTCCCTCTTTTGTGTATCCTTATTCGCGCGCTCTTGTGCAATTGCTGCCTTCTCTAAGGCTGCTTTTGCTTCTCTAACAGCAATATCATACTTCCTTTTCCACTCCTCTGCCTCCTCTTGAGCTGACTGAGCTTGTTCCTTAGCAGCAGCCAGTCTTGCCTCAGCAGCACTGCTCCGGGATTTGAGGATAGCAATTTCAGAACTAGCCTGGTCTTCCTCAGCTTTCTGTTTAGACAACACTTGCCCGTATTTTCTTTTCCAGTCCAAAGATTCTTGCTTTGTAGATTCTAATGTTTTCAGCAAGCTAGAAGACCTCTCTTCAAGTAAACTACAAGTGCTCTGTAATTTACTTATACGACTTGAATAATCATCAGAAAGTCTGTTCTTATCACTGATGGCATCTTTATATTGCTTTAAATACTGAGATTTGTAATTCTCACTGGCTTCCAGTTGCTTATTAAGCAACCCCACCTGATCTTCAATGGCCCGACATTTCAGCATCAAGGAACTCCTCTCAGATCCAACCCGATCAATTAGCCTTTTCGCAAGGTCTAGTATTGGGCCTTCCAAGCTGAGTAGTTTGAAAGCAGTAAGTCAAGGATACAGATGGAGATAACAAACTTGGAAAACAGGTTAAAAGAATAAAGGGAAAACCTTTGTTGCAAGAACATGGAAAGCTTTTGCCATTTTGATGGACCATGAGATGATGCTTCATATTCTGACAAAAGAGCATCAAGAACCTGCAAAAATTTCAATACAGGACACTCAAGATTATGCCCAAAATGACATCAACAATCCATACTTTTCCAAAATATGATGGGCACAACAACCATAAAAAATTGTAACATTTATTTTAGACCTCAAATTACGACATATGGGCTTGATTTGTTAATTTCTCAGTAAATCTATGAAATATAACTTTGGGACATAGGTGAGGATGTTTATCAAGCAAGATTACTTTGTGTCAAGCCATTTATATATAAACTACACCTTTATCTAATAGCTTAACCTTTTGGAACAGTTGGAAGTGGTTCCACAAAATTTTACATAGTATTAAAGCAAAACATCATGAGTTCAAATCTTTGTTAATTCCTTATTTACCCCCCAATATATATTTCCACGCTTTAATCTTAAGCCAAACACCAGTCTTTACGTGAAAGTATGTTAAATCATTCCAATATTAAACTGCACCTTCTTGTAATAAAGCTTTTTAAATTGTTGGCAGTGGTCCCATAATTCTACACCTAGTCATCCCATGCAATATCTATTGAAAGAGTGAAATTTTGACGATGATCCAATCATCTCTTGGCATTATGGGGTTTATGATCTGGAATGGGCAACTCTTATGACATAACAAGAGCTAAGACATTGTAAAACCAGACATCTACGCAATAGAATACAAAGTGGCCTTTCGAACCCCTATTATACTTGTTCCACACTAAATGCTTTGCAAAGAGAAGAGAATCTCATCTCCCAGCATCACTATACTTGCTTGCAATGGTCAACTCGAAAGCCACTCAGATTTAAATAAAAGCTCTGTATGCTTTTTATGAGATTGATCAACCAATAAATAGCCTACCAACTTTAGCGTTAGATAGAGAATAATCTTTGATATACTACACTCCATGTCCGCACTAATGGTCAATACATCACACTTCCCTACATTTGGAACTAGACCTCGTTTGCATTTGGTACAAGCATGGATAATTTCCCAAATGCCCTTATCTCTTCTGCCCTTTCAACACATCTACTTCTACTAGACACTGATCAGACCCCACACAAATGATGGCTGCCTCACGATTTCACCATCATCAACATTCTACAAGATTATTTTTCAGTAGATAAAGACAACTTCAAATCAGTATTATTGAAACACAGCCCAAATACTGTAAAAATAAGACAGGCTCTGATTGTCAAAAGCAATTTGATCTAATGAGACATCAATACAAGATAAGTTAACAATTGCCCGATCTCATAAACGTATACATAGAAAAGAATGAAAAAGAGAAAAAGGAATATCCTTTATAGATAGCATCAAACATGACTACTAACCTTGACAACATTATCAATATTAGCATCAGGTGTATGACAAGCTGCTCTCAGCCTCTTTTCCATGCTCCGTATAGCATGTGAACACTGCAAGTCTGCCTCCATAAACGCATTCCTCTTGTAATCCTGCATTGACCAGTTTAGTCAAGAGGGGATTGCTTAAGTTATTGGTCCTAATACAGAAAAAACAGATAACCTAACAAAAATAGACCATCATCATTAATCATAATTAGTCAACACACCACAGCTTTTTTATTGAAAGAAAATATTTCAGTTAAACCTTATCTACCAATGCCAGCATCATCTTCTAACCGCATCAAACTCAACTTGAGACAAAGCTTTTCAAAATCCTGGTAAACAAGATTTTCAATTATGTTGGCCACTCAATTTTTGCACTTTCTATGCCATAGATCAATTCTTAGACCAATTGTCCCATACTCTGAGAAAAAAAAATGTCCAGTGGTATATGGATTTCCAAAATCTGACGTGACAATGCACATCAAAGGGAACAAATCAAACGAAGTGTTGACCCAAAAAAAAAAACGTATCAATGCCAAACCCAATGCAACCACCTAATCACAAGCACAAAGGAAAAGAATAAACAGAGTCCATAGAGATGTAATTTCCCCAATGTAATAACCATCATAGAACCAAATTATTGGGAGCCACCCATGATAAAAATAGGACTAAAGATTTCACTTCATTGCAGCAGAAAAATAGTTAGCATTTTGTGACTTAAGGCACCACCTCAAAAGCCTTTTGAAGAACTTATGGAGAAGCTCCTCATGTTTCTTCCTTGCTGAACCAGCACCAACTGCACTCGCATTGAATGCAGCTAATGATTTTTGTACTGCTTCCTCATGAGCCTCCCTCATGCCAGCCTACATTAACTGAAATTAGGAATATACCAAAATAATAGAGCATTCATTTCTCTGACAAAGTATTGCTTACTTCCTCCGGCGGCTTCGACCGGTCAAAAGTAGACATGTAAACCTCAGTAGCTGAATCATAAGCTTTACGGCACTCAGCTTCTTCGACACTCTACAATAATAAGAGGTAGAATAAGAGTGAAAACATAACTACTGCACATTCAATAGATAGCAATGACAAGTGACGATCAGCACCAGACAGCTCTTTAGCTTTGTTCTGCTAATAATTGATAATTCTTATCAAAAGATGACAAAACCATTTTAGACTTAACTCAATGCATTATAGAAATAAACAGAAAAACACAGACAGACATGTCAATTTGCAAGATGAAAAAGATTCTGTCATCAAGACAAAGTGGAGAAGTTCCTTAGCTCATTAATATGAAACAACTCAAATCTTTAATAGAAGCTCATGAAAAAGACTTTTTTTTTTTTTTCCTATTTCTAGTGACACAAAGTGTAAGGTAGCAATCTCAGTGTCAGGCACCAAAACTATTTTGGTCAATAAAATGCCATTGTGTTGCCCAAAATTAATCAAATGCTCATCTTTATTACCTTAATTTTAATTAATAAAAATCCATAGCCAGGCTTGTTAATCACCTGATAATTTCTCCTTTTTTATATTGTAAAGATGAAAAAAAATGCACCAAAATATAAAAGATTCTTTCTCTTAGGGTGTGTTTTGATAACCACATTAAATCTCTGAAAATTACACTTTTCCAATACTTGATGTCATCAAGTGCATTTGATCATATTTAACTACACAACTAGTGTTTTGCGTAAAAATCACTTAATGCAGTAAGGAAAGCCTTACTCAATGGCTCAAGTGATACAATATTCCATGGAAATTAAAACCTTACCCAATCATATAACCAAAACCTTCCAATAATGCTCACTATTCAATGTTTGGTAAAATACTAGTAAAATTTATTTTCTATTATCAAACAACCTTTTATTTTCATTTTCAGTACTTAAAAGACTTTAGCACTTCATATTCAGTACTTAAATTTCCGCACTCATATTTTAATGTTATCAAACGAGCCCTTCATTGCAGAGACCCATGTACTCATAAGTCAACTTGTGAAAAAAAATCCTCAACCTCAACCACCCCAGGAAAAATAAATAGAAAAAAAACAAAGGCATAGGGGCACAAGGGGATTCCAAAGGGCTCCATATCATGACTAAACATGGCAGACTAGTTGTACAAATTGCAAATGCCACAGAAGTCACTTGGTGGTTTCATTTAACACTTCTCAAGATTGTTGTGCAAATCTTTAAAGAAAATTATCACGCCTACTCATAGCCAACCCAGTTCGGGAGACTGACCAAGTTTTTATATTGGAAACATAAAGAAATTCAAGATAGTACCAACCTGCCATGAAGATGATATCGTAGGCACTGCACCATTATTCAAGGCCTCTAAGTAAGACTCTGTGATACCCACTAGAACAGGGCCGGTCAAGACAGTGGTCCCAACTTGCTTGGGCCTTGTTCTCTCAAACACAAACTTTGTCAAGGCCTCCAACCCAGACCTAAACTCAGGCCTTAGTTTATCCATCTGCATCCAACATCACAAATACAAAGCATGAACTAAAAACTACAAACTGAAAAATATTTTCTGAAGTAGATAAAAGCACATCTGACAATGACAAGATACCCACTGATATTTGATCAAGCCGCTGGAGATCATGTTCATTATTCAAAGGTCGCACGAGGGTGAAACATTCTCTATCTGGAAATAGAGCTCGAATAGAGTCCCGAATCTGGAAAGCATTTCTTTAAAAGTTTACAACCTCTAACGACATAAAGAAACACTAAAAAAGTAGTGGCAGGTAACCCCACAGCACAGATGTATACATAGACACAAGCAGGAACCGGGCAAAGAAGAAACTGATGACGCACTGAAGCATCACATTAAATTCCTTTAAAACTAGAACATGACAAAAGGAGCTTTTAGCCTAACCATTATAATGAATCAGTTTCTAAGCAAGTGGTCTAACTACAATCCAAATAGAAATGAAGGAATTTGTTATTTAACAATCATCTACTCCCAAAGCTGTTTTGTGTGTGGGTGGGTGGGTGGTGGTGGTTTTGGGGGCAAAGGGGAGGCTAGAGCTTCCAATAAATGTTTGCTTGCCTGCCCTAAATAATTACAGCACACAGTTAGGTCAGTTGCAACCAAACAAGTTCAAGTAGTACTGATAACTAGAATGACACAAACACACAATTGTCTATGGAAACATGCCACTATCATAGATGGACATTTGCCTCACATAAACCAGGCTAAAATAAGATCAGACATAATGTTTAAGGCAGCTCCTATTCATGGATCTCACACTAAAAGGGTAAAAACAAAAAGCAGATGATACCTCATTTTTGGCAGCTATATCTCTTCCAGTACCTTGAACTGGCCTCAATGCAAGTTCCAGGTAGTCACGTGGTGTTATTCTCCTATTATCTTCCACTAAATCCAAATAGAAGTCCTACATTATGTAGCAACAAAAACAATAGTTCAGTACCCAAAAATTACCTAGTCTAAATTCACAATCACAGTTTCCAGAGAAAAAGCAGCAGAATAGTTTGGGGAATTACTCTCAGAAGCCAAACAAAGATAGGGGAGAACTGTCCCAACTCAGAAGCACCACTCTTCCCCCCAGACGCTCTCACACGAATATGCTTAGTCATCTGAGTGACAAGAGACAGCCGATCCAGTGCAGCTTCATCAATCCCCCCCATCTGAATACGAGTTATAAACAAGCAAAATGGTAGTAAGAAGATGTAAAACTGTAGTTTGAAGTCTACTTCAGCAAAGCAGTAATAAAGCTGAGAGAAAGGAAAAAGTTTAAGACATGATCAGCAACTTATAACTAAAGCTAATAAAACAAATCTTAAACATCTAAGACTTGAAAGTGATATCACTATAACTTTGCAAGACTTTACCAACCTGGTTGTAGATGAACATGCTAGACAAGAGGACGGCCAAAGAAAATATTTGTGTGCTGTATGTTCCCTGTGAAAAAAAGAGTACAAGGACAACCATAAGAATTACTGTTGGGGTGAAGAAAAAGTCTAACAGGACAGTATGTCACCATTCTACAACAATCAAATCAGCGATCAAAAAGTAATTCTCAGTTCACTGAACTTGGCCTACCGTTTGATCATAAGCATCAATCCCTTCACTGTCCAAAAGTAAGAGATTATACTCAGTTCCATCAAGAGCTCTTCTCTTCAACGGTGCACTCCACAACCAAAGCCCTTTAGTGCATGGCCGGTGGGTTGATGCTACTTGGAATCCACTACTCTTTCCAAGAAGCTACAGTACAAAATAAACATCATAATAAATATCATAGCACCTTCACCGGATCATCTACACAGGCCAAAATAGAGAATTGTACAACTAGAACCAAAGCAGAAATCACAGCAAATGGAAGAACTAGCACACTAACAAGAAGATTAGAGAAAAAAGAGATTTAAACACAATGTAGGAGATGACTGATTTGTTTATTTTCCTGCAGTAGGCTGCTGAAGAGAGAACATGTTTACTGTGCTTAGTGATTTTTTATTAGAAACTTCTGTCTTGATCACATTTGGCATAACTTTATTTGTTTATGCAATATTGTCCACAATATGACTTCATCAGTATCTTCTCATAATATTAACCTCATGCATTTCATTCAGATGTTTGAATAGGCCAGTAATTCCTACATCTTAAATGCACTACAATTGTAAGAACTTCCATCTCATTAAAATGAGAGATTCCTAATAGCTAGGTGCCATCTTGAGGTTATTTCGGGGGTCATATAAGGAACTATCCAAAGCAGCAGCAGTGGGAAATCTAACGTTCGATGATTAAAATTTCTGAACTTGTTGTTTGGAATGAAATTGATCTTTTCTCTTCACTTCTAGTGTCATTCGCATCATCAAGACCTTCAACCTTAGCCAAACGTTCAACCATGCTCTGATCATCAATGATAGAATTAGTAGTGGATCCTGTAGCATGGAACTTACCATCATTCTCCAGAACTGGGTGTCTTAATATTTCGAAAAATGATTCTGCTCTCACCTCGCCACGACAATTCATAAATTCAGTGAAAGGAGACTTTCAGTCTTACAAAGACCTTCAACCAGGCTCCAATCATCAATGTACAATTAGTAGAGCATACTGTCCACCATTCTCCAGAATTATTTATATCTTAATGTATACCAAAGAATGATTCTGCTCTCACCTTGCCATGACAATTCATACATTCAGAGAAAGGAGGGTGTCGCTAAATAGATAGGTTAGTAATAGCCCACTTTAACATATCTTTCATAGAAATCGAAGAAGGATATTACCACATGCATTTATATGGCACTTGCCACAAACGAAGACAACTAAACCTTAACTAGTCACAAATGAAGACTACTATAAACATACTCTCACATCGCTATTTGAGTTTACAAAAGCTGACTGTGACACCACCATTAGATGCTTGCCAGAATTTCAATTATGAAATGCATAAACTACTATTTAGATGAGGCCTAAACTTGTGGGACGAAAAAAAAATAAAACAGCAATCAGGCATATTAAATCCATTTCAGGCCAAATTACATTAGAATTTACATATCCTAGCCTCCACCTAGCCTACAAAACAGTGTTTCACCTTCGCACTTGTGCAACGCAAATGCTCACCATGACTCCTCTTTCAAAAGTACATAAACCACTATCGAACATGACACTCATCCCCATCCAGATTCCGCACACAGGAATTACTTTAGAACCCAGCAGAATGAAGCAGAATGAAGTTACAAAACCTAGTAAAGTCAGCCCTCGTCACTCTAGAACTGCGATTAGAAGCTCAAGCAGTTCGAATCCTAATCACACTGGAGAGAGCTCAAACCCTAGCCATCGCCAAACACCGACAAACTCCACATCCACTGCCGAGACAATGGCGCATTGAGAAAAGCGCTCACCTGGTTCAAGATAAAGCTCTTCCCCTGCCGAGCGCGGCCGCACACGGAGACGACCCCAATCGGCTCCTTCACCAGCTGCAGCACCGCCACGGCCTCCGGATCCATCCGGAACCTCCCCTTCTCGTCGCAATACACGAGGCGGATCGGCCGCGCGGGCCCAGTGAGCGACGCCGGCGAGGACGACGGGGAAGGCGCGTACGGCGGCGGCGGCGGCGACGGCGAGGCGCTGGAGGGATCGTCCCTGCCGCCTCTGTTGAACAGCCTCATCATCGCGCCCGCCCGGGTGGTCTCGAGCTAGGGACAATTAGCGCGAGATCAAGCGATCATGATTGGGAAGAAGATGATGGAGTCTCTCGTGTTCCTTCGATTTCAGAGATATAGAAAGATGAGATTTTTAAGAGGACTTACAGTTACAGCTGCGACTGGGAAAACAAGAGGGAGGAAAATAAGAAAGGCAGTAGAAGTTGGGCTTCAATCCTATTACGAGTCTGAATTAACGTAGGATAGAGTAGGACCGATTAAAAAAAATTATATTTCGGGACATAAAAGTTAAAAGAATTATATATTTATAGGTACCAATCCGGTCCGAGTAGTCCGCATAGGTGGATAGTTAGGATAGGCTGCTCCACGCTAGAACCAAGATGGTCTAGTTTCAAGTTCCAATTTACGTACCCATGAGAACAACCTAAAATCGATTCGGGATACTAGACGATCTACGCCCCTAATATCTAGGTTTTTGGATGTGAGAGAATTCGCCATAACTGACTTTGTTAGGAGGCATCATTTGGTTTAGTCGTGAATTGTAGGGGTGTCAACGGTTCGGTTCGGTTCGGTTCGGTTTTTTTTAAAACCGAACCGAACCGAACCGTTAGTGAAAACTTCCGAACCGAATACGAACCGTTTGGTTCGGTTCGATTTGGTTTTTCAATTTTTCGGTTTTTAGTTTTAAACTTTCAACTTTCAGTTTTTGCATTTGTTTTTTTTTTTTTATGTTTTATATATTTTTCGTTTCCAAAAAATAAGCTTTTGTCGATTTGTCGGTTCGGTTCGATTCGGTTAACCGATAAAAACAGAATTGATAAAAAAAATTCAGTTTTTAATGAGAACCGAACCGAATGAAAACTGAACCGAAAAATCAAATTTTTCGGTTCGGTTCGGTTTTTGACACCCCTAATGAATTGTTCATCTAAAGCAAAGCATACTACTTTGCATAACTTGGGCCTTCTTTGAAATAAAGCCATCAATGAGTGAGTCGGATCGAAAATGATCAAACTCATTTAACCTATTTTGACGGGTTTATACACATAATTAATTTAGTATCTAATAGTTTATTCATATCTAACCCAACTCATATTATTAAAATACATCTTATGAAACCCAATCTATGAAAATATGTACCAACTCATTTAAAGCCCATTAAATTCATATTTACGATGCATATATGTTCTTAGCTTTTTTTTTTTTTTTTTTTTTTGAACAAACATACTGAAATGCATTAGTAAGAAAAGTTTTTAGTACAAACGTCTCTAGCATCAGCACACAATAAATCCAAAAGAGCAAACGGGGGACTATTAACCCAATTTCTAATAAGGCAACCCATTCGTTAGGCTTTGGCTAGCTAGTCAACCACTTTGTTCGTATCTCAATTGCAATGGGCTAAGATAATACCCGAAGATTCTTCCAATTTACGCTTGGCCCTATCCACTAAAGGCTGAACCTCCCAACTTAGGGTGTCTTTAGAGAGAACCGCATCCACTAGCTAGAAGTTCCTATGTAGCACCGACACGAATACGCGACACATGACACCTACACGACACGACACGACACGACACGCCGACACGTCTTTTCTCAAAAACTAGAGAATTCCGATACATTCCAACACGTTATATATTAAATTTATATTTTTATATATAAATGCAAAAATAAATAATAAAAAGAGCATAGAATTAATTTATATTAAAAATATTAATTTAACATTTGTTAATATCATTCATTATTTTAATTTGATAGAGATTGAATAAGAAATTCAAAAATTACAAACACAAAAAAGTAAATTTGAAGGAACATGTCATGTTTTCTTACGCTTGTCGGAAATTAGTGATATTTTTTTATAGTCCCAAACAAAGTTCGGAGTTCATGATATAGACTAGCTTGGAGCTCCTCTACAAAACAAAGTTCGAGAAAAATGAAAATTTAGGACAAGAACTTTCAAAGTACAACCAAAGAAAAAGGAAATAACTAAATTTGTCATGGAAAATGTAAGAGATAACTCACAAGCTAATGACATAGACCAAAAGAGATGATTCATAGGCGACGCCTACGAGAGGCGAAAAGAAGCAAAAAAAGAAAAATCACAACTTTAGTCTACGGGGGCGGCGGAGCAACGCCGGCAAGAAGAGGAGCGTTCCATCATCACTCACAGGAATGTCAAAACTTATAAGCGAGAAACTTGAGAGTGAGAATTTTCTCTTTTCCCCTTTATTTTTGTCATTTTCATTATTTTTTCATATATTTATATTTTGACCCATCAAGTATTGAAAATTTTTAAAATTAACCCCGCGCGTGTCGAAATCACGTGTCGGAATTTCAAACTCGCGTGTCGGGAAGAGTTGACCACGTGTCGGATTTCCCGACACTCGTTGACCGCATGTCAAATCGTGTCAAAGTGTGTCGGACACGTATTGGAATGTCGGACACGACACAAAGGCTTCCGGAGAGTGTCGGTGCTTCTTAGGCTAGAACCTAGTGTAGGAATGATTTGAAGTGAAGAGTTATCAACATTCAGCTTTTTGTTAGTGTAAAATCGTTGGTATTCCTTGGTCAGTGGGGAAGAAAAATATTCACAACCAATTTGAGGGATGTGAGGCATGTAGGCACCGGCACGTTAAAATAGGGAACGCAGTTCACAGAGCACCCTATTGGGGGGATTACCGAGGACGGCCCTCATAGGTAGCATGCTACCTTTTGGCTTCCACCTAAGGTCTCTCAACCGACCAAAAGTCCAAGGCCTCTCATGGTGATGGCTATTCTTGTCTAGTTTTGAGATTTTAGTTTATAGTTTGTGTTAATTGATACATAGAGGATTCGGTGGGATAGAAGTGATTTGACGAGATTGAAATGCTGAGCAAGTGTTTGAGCCTTGTAAAGTTGACTTGGTGGAGGAAGATGAGATACTGGTTTTGGAGGTCCCCAAGACGCTGCCTAGAGTTCTAGCCATGGGCCTTGACGGAATTCTTAATGGTAAGTTGAAAGGGTTTTTTTTTTCTTTTCTAGGAAACACAGAGCATGATGATCTTTAGCATTATCTGATGGTGGAGCAGGGATCCTAAAGCAATTGGATATGCATGCTATTAAACCAAATGAAGACCAAGCCCTGCATCATTTAGGGCATCACTATGCA
Organism: Eucalyptus tenuipes; assembly: GCA_014182365.1. Classification (NCBI taxonomy): domain Eukaryota; kingdom Viridiplantae; phylum Streptophyta; class Magnoliopsida; order Myrtales; family Myrtaceae; genus Eucalyptus; species Eucalyptus tenuipes. The sequence goes on along the minus strand of CM024539.1, from coordinate 31,815,949 downwards.
TATGCTATTACTATTTCTGAATCTACGCCTATATGCTATACATTGACTAGAGGTAGTTCCATACCGTATTATGAGATGTTACCACTATTAATATTGTCACTTAATTTCTGAGCTCCCCTACTTTTTCATTAATTTTCCAGTTTACATCATTTGAGAAAGCCAAGGAAGTGGAAGACTTCTTTACAACCTCCTCGAAGCCTTCTATTGGAAGAACACTGAAGTAGAGCATTGAGTGGATGAACATCAATGCACAATGGGTTCAATGTATTTAGAATTAGGAATATCTTGTCGAGACAGTGAAGGAGCTAGCATATAAGAAGTGCTAGGATTCTCTTTTTTTAACGGTTTGATGCTTGTGTCACGAGTCGGCGGTTCCTTGGCCACTAAATAACCCGTGTGGTGCTTGGCGAGTGGAATTCGCCAAGTCAGCCTTTCTTTTATAGTTGTTCCAAGGAACAATACAGCAATTAACTTCCTTATACAAAATCGTACTACACTAAACTTAACTCAGGCATCTAGTCTATTGAACGAGACAATATATCTCTTTAGATTCAACAATTGGCTTTGGCCTGCCATGGCCTCATTAGGAGAGCGACATGAGCTCTCGACCAATTCATGCACTGGAGGCCAACCCCGCCAAGTGATATAAGCCTTCTATCCTAAAACTCCTAACACCAACCGTCCTAACGTCATTCCCACAAACTAGTTGTGATCATTCTCTCTCCATCCTCACTCTTCACTCAATAACCCCAAGCTTCACTTCGAAGGGTTTACGAGTACGGGAAAATCATGGACCGTGACAAACTCCCCCACTCAATTCCGCAACACCCCCATTGCGAGTTGTTCTATCACTTCTTTGCGTTTCCCTAACCATCAATGCCACTCCCTGGGACTTATATAGATATCAATGCTTGCCCAATAGAGCAGGTCACTCCACTCCATTAGTTGCTTTCCACGATCAAAATCGTTCGCAAATTTCCAGTCATTTGTGCTCGCTGACAAGTGTGGCACCCCTAGCCAACTACACTACTGTGGCAACACATTCTTTCGCCTACTAAGCTCCTTATGATCTCTACAAGCCAACAAAGGGTGCCCTTTGTTGGCAAATGTGATCGCAAACCTCCTCTTGAGATTTGCCAATTGATCTAAGAACGTTATCCCCGCCCAACTAGCAATTCAATTCCAACCTGTGCCTCCATTGCCATCCTAGAAGCTAGAGGAGAGCCGCAAGTTGTTCGAGCCCTCCTAGCCCCAGCAATCACTATTAGCCCTCATAAGACCAGGAAGACCACAAGCTTTCCCCTAAATCACCCACCTACTGGAGAGATCTCGACTTTGATACAATTTGTCATGAGTCGGTAGTTTTTTGGTTGCGGAATAACCCATGCAGCTCCTAGTGAGTGAAATTCGCTAGGCCAGCCCTCCTTTTATAATTGTTCTAGCAAATAATACGGCAAATAGCTTCCTTAAATGAGATTGTATCATGTGCAATTTAGCTCGGACATCTAGTTCATCGAGTGAGACAACATATCTCTTTAAGCTCAACAACTAATTTCAGTTTGCCATGGCTTCATCAAGAGAGCGGCATCAACTCCTGATCAGTTTATACACGAGAGGCCAACCCCGCCTTCGAAGCTTTTAAATAATATAATTCTTCTGTCCTAAAATTCCTAATATCAACCATCCTGACGTCACTTCCACATATCGATTGTGTTCATCATCTCTATATCCTCACTCTTCACTCGATAACCCTAAGCTTCACTCCCAAGGATTTATGGGTACAGGGGAATCATGAACCGTGACACTTGACTGTTTGTCCACAAAACATGTGAGGTGACATTTCATATGTGTCTATCTTAAACTTGCCTCAATAGTTGCAAATGCAATAAACAAGTCCATTTCGCCGTTGTCTGAAAGGGCAAGAATTGCTACTCTCAAACATTCTTTTTCTTGAGGAACGAGCAAATCGTATTAAGTCTAGCTAGGTCAAATACTTCTCTTTACCTTTTAATGAGTAAGACATTAATTGCTACTGAAAGCAAACATTGTCATATTGCCAAAACCAATAACCTAATTCTTATGGCTCTCACTGCGAGAAAACTCATATGGGGTGTTATTGTGAATGAGCACTGCTAAAACACCAAAGAAATTTACTAGCAAGGCATACCTTTCCCCGCACTTGTGAACATGGAAGAGCTTAAAAATTCGGGAAGAGGTATATGCCAATTTTGTAATAAATTGGCCCAGCAAAACCCAGCCCAAAGCCCATTTAATTTGGCCTTACGCTCTGCAGGAAAGGGATGATCGAGAGAAAAGAGGAAAGAGGAAAGAGAGAGGCTTTCAGCGGGAGCGGAAACTGAAGAGAAAAGGGTGGAAAATTTGCACTTACATGCCTCAGACCTTTTGACGGGTCGGATATTTTCGATTCACAATGTCCAATTAGGATTCGAGCTCTACTTTCATCAAATCAGAGGAATTTTCGGGACTAAAGCTTAAATTCAGAGTTACGTGAATTCCAAACTGCAATGTTCCATTAAGAAATCATTAAAATGTAAAACTATATAGAAATGATAGTTTGGGGTATTGTGTATCTATGAGGCTTATTAGAAATTAATTCCGAATTACAAGTTGGTCGAAAGAACTTTTAGAGTTTCGCACATAAGTTACGCATAGTAGACAGCACTGAATGCCCGCTATGGGCAAGTTTCATGGATGGCACGGCGCGTAGAAGTTGTTTTGTCAGTGGATGAACTTAATTTAGTCAAGTAATAATTAAATTAGCTTGTTGCTTAATTTTGATATCATTTTTTACTTAATTGATAGGATTTTGAGTTCATTGGCTTGAGAAAACTTTTGTGATTTGGTTTAGATTTTCCCAAGTGAGTTATGTCTGTTTCTTCAACGAATATCTAGACTCGTGTGCTGAAAGTGATGAAGATTTGATATATTATGAGTTATTACAAGCAGATCTATTGCATAAAATGTAGATTTGGCATTTATTAATTTTTTATATTTGTAAATGATTTGAGAAACTTTATAGGAAATGTGCCGCGAAAGAGTATTATATGTATATATTCTTATTTGTGAACTTGGTTTATGAAATAAAATTTGAAATAGCTTATGAAATGTATCTTGATTTATAAGATGAATTTATGAATTTGATTCGGGAATTATTGGAAGATAATGTTTATGGATTATGCTCATGTAGCTAAGGTTAGAACCCATGGTGGGGTTGACTATACATATTGTTTTTAGAATATCTTTATGAACCAAGCTATCGACTAATATAGATGTAGATATTGCCAATTAGTGTCTTAGTCTCTTTTGTCATGAGCATTAAGTGTGATCTCAATTGGATAATGAATATAGGATTGATAAATAGACTAGACCATTAATGCCTGTTTAGATATTATTGATTAAATGCATATTTCTTATATAGTTAAGTTGAAGTGATATGACTCATCTTAATCTTGTAAGTGTATCATATATTGGATTTGAAATAATTGAGTTATGATATTATTTTATAAATGTGCATAAGGTTACTTGATCTAGTTAGAAAAGTTTTGTACTACCCACTGAGTCATGGTTGCCTATACTATTTATCTTACATCTTTTTTGGGGTTATTTAGTTAGTGGCAAGAAATCGAATGACCAACTCTATGACTTCGTTGAATTTAGTCAAATGGCATGTATGGAAATGAGGTAATATTCAGCAGCCCATTTCATTGCGCTCGGAATTTAATTATGTTGCGATACTTCTGATAAATTTAAGTGTGTATTAGAGAAGCAAATCAATAAGGGTCCTTATTTGTGTTTGAAAGGTTGTGATAAACTAGAGGGGACTCATTAGCATACCAAGTTGAAAGAAACCTACCATGAGAGCATCATGAGTGCATACATCAATGGCATCACATGCTTAAAGGATGATGCGGTCCTTAAGATGATGAATGACAGAGTTTACTATTATTGAAATTTGCACAATTGAAGGCTGGCTTAGGTCAAACATAATTTTATAACTAAAAGATTGATCGACTAAGCATTGCAATCTTGACCTGACAATAGAATAATATATGCCACTTTCTTTAAAGACTCAAAATGCAAGTTGAGCAAGAGCATCTAACATCTAATGCTTTGAGTGTGTGCTAGTTTTCACTTATTCTAGCTCCGTCCAATAAGAAGCAACACAAACTCCTCAAGAAAGAGATCAAATTTTCTTTTGCATTTATTCCCTATCTTCTCATTCCTTAGTGAATCATTCTTTAAATTAAAGTTGCTGATTATTTAACTCCCTTTATTGCTTTTGCTCGCGGGGCCATATTCCTTAGAAAGATCAATTACCCATTGTGTCATCGAGAACACCTACGTTAGAAAAATAATTCAATGGCGACCGGTAAGTTTTTTCCTTTTTCTTTTTTTTTTTTTTTTTTTTTTGTATTGGGGGGGGGTGGAATTTATCCGTACAATGTTATCGCAAATCATAAGTCTACATTTTCCTTGTTCATTGAAAGTCCAAGTAGAGCATAAAACGGATGACTAATTGACAAATCTAACAAAACCGATACATTACCATAATGATCCTCTTAATCCACGATAACAAGCAAACTAAATTTCTAAAATGACATAATTTAGCTTGATTATTTAAAGTCCATATCATAAATTATCAACGACGAATGTGGAACTAAAATTAAAATACGTCAACGTAGAAAATAGGTGCCAATGAACAAGAAAGACGACATGAAGACACACGAACTCACGTAACTACTCACGTACGAGCCATGCAAGAAGAAATTTTTCAAATGCAAAACTAACGTTATAAATCTCCTCTCTCGCTCGTCTTCTTCCTCGCTCACTTCGAGATCGAGAGAGAGAGAGAGAGGGAGGGAGACTGCAGAGATTGAGCTGTGACGTCGCCTCGCGAAGATCCCATCAACGCAAAAATGGAGCAATTCAAAGGCCAACCTCGCCTCCCTAAGCTCGCGTCACCGAAGCGATACGACATAAGGCTTAAACCCGACCTCGCCACCTGCAAATTCTCCGGCTCCGTTGCCATCGACCTCGACATCGTCAGCGAGACCAAATTCATCGTCCTCAATGCTGCCGACCTGTTGATCCAGAACGAGAATGTTTCCTTCACCCACAAAGCGTTTTCCTCCTATTCGAGGCCGGCTCCAGGAAGAACCAGTCCGGTTCTCGGTTCAGCACCGTCGTCATCTTCGATGATTTTCTCTCTCTTCCCTTCGGCTGTTCTGAATTATCTGTGGCAATGGTGGCAACGACTGTGGACCTGGTTTTTCAGCCTTCCGAAACTTGAACGATTCGGCACCAAGGTTAGTAATGTAGAATCGCATCTCATTTTCTTTTGCGCGATGCGTATATAGGCTTCGGTTGTGAGAGTATTCGCAATAGCTGATTCTGTTAGAAGCCATCCCTTGGTTTAGTCGTGAATTATTCATCTAAAGCAAAGCATACAACTTTGCGTACCTCTAGTCTCTTAGAAGTAGGTCAGTCTAACAAGCAAGTCGGGTCGGAAAGGTCCAGTCCATTTAACTCGTTTTGAGTGATTTATATACAATACAAACCTAGTATCTCTTAGCCGGTCCATACCCAGTTCAACCCGTATTAATAAAATACATTCATATTTAATCCAGTCTATAAAAATCTGTCGCCACCCATTTTAATGTCTATTAAAATCCTTATTTACGATGCATATGTGTTCTGAGGCTCCCCGATATCTTTTTTTTTTTCCTGTCTTTGCTTTACTCTTTCTAATTATCTATGATTTTCGATATATTTTTAATTCTAATGATGAATGCATTTTAATGTGAAAAAAAATTGAGATTATGGGTTGGCTAATGGTGAAAGCTATGGTTGTCGAGTTTTGAGATTTTAGTTTCTATTTTATTTTATGTTAACTGGTACGTAGAGGATCTGATGGTGCAAAGTGAGTTGACGACATTAAAATGCTGAGCAGGTGTTTGAGCCTTGTAAAGTTGACTTGGTTGGGGAAGATGAGATATTGGTTTTGGAGTTCCCCGAGACTCTGCCTACTGGGATTGGACTTTTGGCTATCGATTTTGACGGAATTCTTAATGATAAGATGAAAGGGTTCTACAGAAGGTAATTTTTTTCTAGGAAACCCAGAGCATGATGATGTTCGGCAATATTTGGTTGTGCAACAGGGATTGTGAAGCAATTGGATTTGCATGCTATTTGACCAAATGAAGACCGAGCTTCATGCAACCACTTGCTTCCTCTGCTCCTTTTTCTTTCAAAAGTTTCGTTGGTTGTCTGCCCTGCATCATTTAGGACATCACTATGCATCTTCTATTACTGTTTCTGAATTTATGCCTATCTGCTGTACATTGACTAGAGGTACTTCCACACCAATTGTAAGATATGCTACTTCATTAGTTTTTTGAATGAATTACTGGATTATGAGATGTTAGCACTGCTAGTATTGTCACCAAATCTTTATTTAAAAGCACACGTATGACCTTATTAGTCGTGGACAGCCAAATTCACTCACTTGAGTTCTAATGCACTCTATGCAGTACTTACGAGCACAACGGAGAGAAGAAGAATATGGCGGTTACTCAGTTTGAGCCAGTTGATGCTCGGCGATGCTTTCCATGTTGGGATGAGCCTGCATGCAAGGTTATTATCTTTCCTTTACAGGAGTGGTTTATGTGCAACTGTCCTAACGATCTTCCCATGCCTATAATGGCGGTACAAACCTTCGAGGGAGGTGTCATTCTTTTCCTCAGATGATTGATACACCCTTAATAGTTCCGCTAGTTTGGTCTATATGAGGTTGCCAATCTCTTTAATGATCTGACTTTAAATACTGTTAGTACTTCATGGAGTGTAATTTTTTAGGTGGGCATCTATTGATGATACACGATTCGTTCACTTGACTTTGCTGAATGGTGTGATAGGCGACGTTCAAAATTTCTTTAGATGTGCCGGTTGATCTGGTAGCTCTCTCCAACATGCCCATGGTTGATGAAAAGGTGGAAGGACACGTTAAGACGGTCTTTTATCAAGAATCACCCATTATGTCGACATTCTTGGTCGCGGTTGTCGTTGGGTTATTTGACTATGTTGAAGATCATACATCTGATGGTAAAATCACTAATTATTGCTTTGCTCTCATAAGAAATTCCGTTTATCCAGTGATTAGTGTGGAAAATCTTGTGCACAAGGAAGAACTTTTTCTTTTTTTTTTTGCCCAATTGTTCTTATATCTGCCTCATTGCCTTGGCAGGAGTAAAGGTGCGGGTATACTGTCAAGTCGGGAAGCAAAATCAGGGAAGATTTGCCCTAAATGTTGCTGTCAAGACGCTTGAATTCTACCGAGAGTATGTCCTTATCAGACTTATATAATGTCTGTTAGTTCCCGCCCGCTTAACTCTAAGTGAATTGCATTTGTCAGTACTCTAATATTCTGAGCACTTATGATCATTATCTGTAGTTGACTATCACTAAATTGATTGAAATCCAGATACTTTGCTGTGCCATACTCTCTTCCGAAACTGGATATGATTGCTATCCCAGATTTTGCTTATAATGCCATGGAAAATTATGGTTTAGTTACTTATCGTGAAACAGCTATACTCTATGATGAGCAGCACTCGGCAGCAGCTAACAAGCAGAGGGTAATGTAAATTACAATTTGTTGACTATATTTCAATATCCAGTTTGGCTGTTCAAAGTTGGAAAGTTTCATATGTGTGGTTGTTGGAATAATTAAATGTTAAACCACATCTTCATCTAACAACTTAAGTTTTAAATCTCACATGATATCAGAGCTGGAGGTTCCAAGTTTAAATCTTTTCAAGTCCCATTTATCTCCCCAATTAAATATGTCCACGCTTGGTATTAGGCAAAAAGACTGGACTAAGCGTGAGGGGGGAGTATTGGAACAATTAAATATTAAACCACAGCTTCATTTAACAGCTTAAGCTTTTAAAATAATTAATAGTGGTCCCACAAAATCTCATAGTGGTCACCAATTTGCATAAACATTTGACACTTTTGTCTGGCTTCTTTAAGGTCGCAATAGTTGTTACCCATGAACTGGCTCACCAGTGGTTCGGTAACCTTGTTACCATGGAGTGGTGGACTCATCTGTGGCTAAACGAGGGATTTGCTACTTGGGTAAGTGACCTTGCTTTGTGTATTGAATCATGCATGCTTTATATGACATGCGTTTGGCTTAGGTGAGCTATTTGGCTACTGATCGCCTTTTTCCTAAGTGGAAAACATGGATTCAGTTCCTTCAAGAATCTGTTGAAGGGCTGAGACTGGATGAGCTTGCTGAGTCACACCCAATCGAGGTAAGAAAAACTTCTTTTCCTTTTCTAAAGATATATGGAAGTCCTTGAATTGAAGAAACTTTTCCCCTTCAGGTGGAGATTAACCATGCTGGCGAGATCGATGAAATCTTCGATGCAATAAGCTATAGAAAGGGTGCATCTGTGATCCGGATGCTTCAGAGCTATCTTGGTGCTGAATGTTTTCAGGTAATTCTTTTACCTTTCAGCTTATGATGATCTCTCAGTAACTGTCTGGAGAGTTCGTGTAGATGACGTGTGAAATTTGTGTATAGAATCAGAAAGAGAATGAACTGACTAGAAGGCCTTTCTTTAAGGAATGTTGAGGAGTTCTCCAAGATAAAAGTGTATGGTCTTCTGCCATGTAATTTAATCAAGAGAATAAGTTAGTTCTCGACATGATGCTGAGGAAGAAATCTGCATCTCGAAAGCTTTACTAGCAGTTTCACTGACTCGAGCAGAAACAATGTAGTGAAATTTCTGAACTTGATTTAATTAGTAGACCTGATATTGGATGCTTAACTTGAGCTGGATTGCGCTTCACTTTTTTGTGCTCACCTTATGAGACTATAAAATTGATGAGGGATGAGGTACTTAAATCGCTTGGAATTGGCTTCTTTTTCTTGGTATTATTGCCTAAACAAAGCCTTCATTTAGACATAGTCTCAACTCAAGCTCGGGTTCAAAATTTTCATGATACTTTCTATAGTTTACGCGCTACTTAAAGTGTCAGAGCACTCAAGTTTGCAATTTACTGCTTACAGTAATGTTATCCTTTGACAACTGCCTTTACAGCCCCCCAGTCCGCAAATGCACTATGGCTTGAGAAGACTACTGTTTGATTGTTCTGGAATATAACAGAATTCAGTTGATGAGTTTAATTTGTTCAAGTGAAATAAGAAAGATTCTCCAACTTATCTTATCATATCTTCTGGTTAATTTATTGAATTACGGGTTCACACAATGAACTCGCAAATTAAATTATCATCTATCTGAATTATTATTGATGCGAACATTCTTCTGCCATGTTTTGCTGTGTATAGTACACTTCCGCTGCAGACATTGCTTGTATTGGATTTTCTCGAAGATTTAACACGGACACCTTTTTGTAAAAATAGAGATCACTAGCTTCGTACATAAAGAGGCATGCTTGCTCAAATGCAAAGACAGAGGACCTCTGGACCGCACTTGAGGAGGGATCAGGTGAACCCGTGAACAAGCTAATGAATTTGTGGACCATGCAGAAAGGATACCCTGTGGTTTCCGTCACAATCAAAGATAACAAGTTAGAGTTCGAACAGGTTCTAAAATGTTATATTTCTTTCAAGTTTTTTTTTTTTTTTTTTTTTTTTGGTCTTGTACATTACCAATCTTCATACAGCGAACCAGCTGCAGACTGACATGACTTTGACAAATAATGGCAGTCACAATTTTTGTTAAGCGGTTCCCGTGGGGATGGACAGTGGATTGTGCCAATAATATTTTGTTGTGGCTCGTATGATGCGTGCCAAGGTTTTCTGTTGGAAACAAAATCCGCATCTATTGATTTAGAGGAAAATGAAGCATGGATAAAAGTTAATGTCGACCAGATGGGATTCTATAGGGTAAAGTACGACCAGGATCTTCAAGCCGAGCTAAGATATGCCATAGAGAATAAAATGTTATTTGCAACAGACAGATTTGGTAACTTTATTATTTCTTCCAATATTCGAACATCTTCCGCCCACCCCCATTTTTCTTCTCTCTTCTTAACCTAAAATTCAGGCTAACCAACTTGTGGCATGCTTGTAACAGGTATACTGGATGATTCCTTTGCTCTTTGTATGGCTCGCCAGCAGTCCTTAACTTCTTTGCTCACTTTAATGGCAGCTTACGGAGAAGAAGTTGATTATACTGTGTTATCGAATTTGATAAGTGTATGTTCAGCTATAACTCTACTCTCACTTTATATATATATTGTGTCTGAACTTGGATTGGGAGAGAATCTTACTATGAGTTTTTGTTGAGATGATATATTCGTGACTGATTTTACTCTCTTCATTGGCAGATAAGTTACAAAATTGCAAGAATTGCTGCAGATGCTACCCCTGAATTGGTGGATTCCATAAAACTTTTTTTCATCATTCTTTTCCAACACTCTGCAGAGTAAGTTCAGCTACTCTTATGCATCTAGCATAGCCTTGTAGGTAGAATTTTGGATTTACATTTTTACAGCTCTTACATCATGATAACAAATAAACCAAAAAGAAGAAGCTTCTTTGGCGAGGTAAATTAAATTCATTTCAAGAAATTGGAAGGACATACCAATTTTTTACCCGAATGTCTATTATCTATAAGATGGGTTCTCTTACTGGAACTCTGCTGAATTTATGCTGAAACTTACTTGTGATAATTTTCTTTTCAACCTTTACTTCATGATGTATTAGCCGAAAAACTATCTTGATGATCTGTGTCGAGATTAGTGAGAAGCCTGCTTAAGTGATGTCAAATTTTCAAGAGATACTTTCAGTCTTTGATAGACTCTTAGTGAAGTTTTAGATTTTAGACTACCTAATGTTCTAAAGAAATCATTTTCTGTTAAAAATTTTGTCAAGTTGTGATTGTGAAAAAGAGAGGCTCAGTCATCTGCTTTTTTGTTGCATTTTCGTGGCAGGAAGCTTGGTTGGGAGGCCAAAGAGGGTGAGAGTCATTTAGATGCTATGCTGAGAGGACAAATTTTAACCGCCCTAGCAGAGTTCGGAGATGAACCCACACTGAGGGAAGCAAGCAGGCGTTTTCATGCATTCTTAGATGACAGGAGCACACCTCTCCTTTCTCCTGACATCCGAAAGGTAGTGCAATCTGATGCATTTTCTGTTGCTTTGTATTTTTTCATATCCTACAGCCTCTGCATGCATTCTTTTACCTGATTTTACAGGCAGCCTATGTGGCTGTGATGCAAACCGTGAATGCATCAAACCGATCAGGTTTTGAATCTTTGCTGAGAGTCTACAGAGAGACTGACCTGAGCCAGGAAAAAACTCGCATTTTAGGTATTTAGATGTCATTTGGGCGAGTATTGCAACTGTCTGCTACTCATCTTGCTAAAGTCTCCCTTTTTTTGTCTCTGTAGAGTCATTGGCCTCTTGTCCAGATCCAAATATCATCCTTGAAGTGCTCAGCTTCATACTGTCTTCTGAGGTACTCTGGCTTGTGTACTAGTTGAACATACATATGTCATGTTAGTTCCTTGAAGTTTCCTTTATTCAGTTCACCTATTGTTTGATCATAAAGGGAGAAACTAAAGTTTCACGCCATTGTTGTTAATTAGGTTCGCAGTCAAGATGCTGTCTCTGGGCTTGCAGTTTGCTGGGAAGGACACGAAACCGCTTGGAATTGGCTGAAGGTAATTCCATTAATGCCAGCGGACCATATTGACTTCTTATTTATTTTACTTAAACGAGCCAGGGATGCTTTCCTTGGATTTGAGCTGATATAACATAGATTGTTTTTGGCTTATTGCAAAAACTACAATTGAAACGAAGAATTGAGAGCATTTGTAACTTCTCCTATTCTTTTTGTTGCTGCTTCTGGTTTTTCAAGAGTTTTTGCTTTTGCCTTGTAATATTTGATGCTCTCTGCCTTATCTAATGTGGCATTCTTCTCTAATAGATCAATCATTGATTGCAGGAAAATTGGGAGTACATTGCAAAAACATGGGGTTCTGGGGTTCTCATCAGACGGTTTATCAATTCAATTGTCTCACCGGTATGTCATTCCATCACTTGCGCGCCCGTGTGTGTTTGTGTGGGTTCAAACATCTTAAAAGGGGGAAGGATTTTTTCAGTAAAAGCGAACGAATAGTTAGCTCTGTACTCATGGCAAAAGTTGTGTGTTTTCTAGGACTGCATGCTAATGTTCTTCGATACGGTATTTTCCCCTTCTGTCTGTCGTTATGCAACGAACGTGGTCAATTCCTTGAGTTATCCTGCTTTTTCATCATTTGTCTAGTTTGCATCATTTGAGAAAGCCAGGGAAGTGGAGGACTTCTTTGCGACCCGCTTGCAGCCTTCCATTGCAAGGACACTGAAGCAGAGCATCGAGCGGGTGAACATCAATGCACACTGGGTTCAAAGCATTCAGAACGAAGAAAATATTGCCGAGACGGTGGATGAGCTGTTATATGGGAAGAGCTAGGATTCTCTTTTTTATGGTTTGATGCTTAATAGTTTGTAAGGAAAACATGTAAGGTGATATTTCATCCTTGTCTATGCTTAAGTTATCTCAATATTTGTGAATGTAATAAACATGCTCATGCTTCAAGTGTCTGAATGTTCAATGCATTCTGCTACTACCCCCTAAGCGTAAAATTTGCCACTCTCGAACGTACATCCTCTGGAGGAATGAGCAAATTCTATTAAGTCCAGCCGAGCCCAGTGCTTCTCTTTACTCTTTGATTAGCCAGTGATGAATGGCTAATGAAACTATCGTTGCCCAAATCCAGTAATACAACAGTCTATGGGTACTCTCTTATGGCTTGCACTGCAAGAAACTTAATATGGTGTCCTATTGCAGATGAGCACTGCTAAAACATCGAAAAAATTAACTAGTTGAGCTTATCTTTCTCTGCACTCGCAAAGTAACCTAAAAGTATGGCATTGTGAACATGGAAGATCGTGAAAACTCTGGGAAGAGGTATCCGCCAATTTCAGGCTATTTCTCAGCATCAGAATTATTCTTTCAATTCATGTACCACGCATTATTAACATAACACAAAATCCTCGTTGAACCCTCCAGATCTACCCAACTATGATGAATGTAATTGCTCGCAATGTCAAAACAGCGAGGTCATCACGATCTCAGTCACTACAACCAATATTAGCTGCCATGTACAGAAGCCAGTAATAGGCAGTGTGTAGCAAGGGAGCATGTTCCCACAGTACATTAAGAACAATACTCTCGTAAATCGTAAAGCCCGGGGGTAAAAACATAGGGGCTAACCTTATCCGACCTTATGCAGCTTTATATACTACAGTCAAAGAACAAGAATCAATATTAAGAAGCCAGTATACGAATCATGTCTTGCTCTTGAACTTCCTTTGAGCTTTCAAATCTACAACGATCACTGTGATGTTGTCCTTGCTTCCCTTTTGGAGAGCACATTTGGAGAGGTACTCAGCTGCCGCTTGAGCTGCGGGGTCCACCACCTCGCCCCTATTGGGAAGATGCGTGACTCCATTCTTCTTGTGCCATAGAAGTAATCTCTTTCGAGCCAAATCACATGCCTCCTCATTTGTCATCACATCCCATAAACCATCACTTGCTAAAACAAGGCATTCGTCTTCCCTTGTTCGGGGAACGAACATCACTTCTGGTTCTGGGATGATCCAAGGTTTCAGGTATCTATCACCTACAGCCCAAAAAGATAGTCCCACTCAGTATTCGATCAGGTAGCACACATATCTGTTTGGGGATTTGACATCTATCTGACCACTAGATTGTGTCAATCCATGGTCATTTTATGACCTTCGGTCAAGTTCTAGTATTGCAGAATCCTGAATGAATATGAAATTTCATATTTCAGAGTAGAAAGATTGAGCACAAATGATCCTCCAATCGGAACTCCCAACCAAAAAGCATGTGAAAATCAATTTATAACTGGAAAGGAAGCCAATAAACTCCTTCAAGACAATCAACATTGACTAAAACACAGAACTCCACGGAAGAGAATCCTAAGAAAATTTGTAGAGTTGAGATGCTCAATTAACAGAGTGGAGCAAGAACAAAGTCAATTCCAAAGAGTGAGGACAATATCTAGCGGCCCTTGTCTTCGCAAGACGAGATTCAAAAAAGAATAACAAGACTAAGACCAAACAAAGTCTGGGGTCACAAGTAAACAGTAGACACTTATTACAACGCAAGCTCATAGATTTTGATGGACCTTTGATATAGCACTGGATGGTTTCTACTTTCAACATTCAACACAGAAAGAGTTCTATATCAATTTTTTGGACATACTTTTAACCTAAACATGTAAAGGAGAGACTGGATCAAAGATAGAGATTATCATCACAAGAACTCCAACTTATTGCCAGCAAGTAAAGGGACATTTTGCTAGGATAGGATCACATTTATTTTCCTAACTAAACAAGCTGAGTACAGCCATTAGATCCATATTGGTATGCAGACTTCCTCCACAGGTTAGCTCTTCAACATCATGATCATGTTAAGAGAAAAAAATCGGCAATTCAAGTCCCATCTAAAGTGGGAGACCAAGGGAACAGGAAAAAATCAAATAGACAAATCAAGCCCCTTTTACAGGAAAATATAATATCAAAACGAGGCTACGAAAAAGTTTCTTACCAATAGACCTTGACATTGCCAGAACACCAAAGACACGATGACCGTTCCACTGAATCACCTTTCCTCCGGCTGCTTCGATCCTAGCATATTCATCTTCCCGATTTGGCTGCCAAAGCATGATTAACCAAAATGAAATTAAAACACACTTCAATCATGTAGATGCTCAGTAGGAGGTTTCTACCTTATGATCCACTGAAAGTGCAATGGGTTCTTTTCCACGATAAAGAACTGCTCTGGAATCTCCACAATTTGCCACGACTATATGTGATGAACAGATTATGGCAACAACAGCAGTAGAGCCAACTGTCTCTGGGGCAACAGGTTCAGTGCTGGATTTGCCGCTGAACTTCTGCATCAACCTTAACAAAGCACTTTGTGAATGCCTTCCTCCATAATTCTTGGCAACCATCCATTAAATTGCCATTAGTTAAGTGATCCCTGACGCACTCTATTTCCTCAGCCAATGCCGAATGAACACGCTCTCGACAGTAATTTGCAACCTAAAAATAAACAAAACAACTCAATAAGTAAAAAAAATTGTAGAGGTACAATTTTTCTTTTATAAGTTGCTTGCTAAAATTTTAAGAAAATACTTTAAAACAGACAACCCGGAAAGAAAAAGGTAGATTTATCAGGACTAAAAGATGGAAAACCTTGGCTGAAAATTATTCAGATAAAACATAAAAATGAAGTACCTGCAAACCTCCATGTCCATCATAAACTCCGAAGAAATGAGCAGTCTGCTCACTCACATAATCACTGATGCCATCAAGGGCTGGACCACCAACCAGCATCTGGATAGGAATCTTTAGAAACTGAGGCACAGTTGCGACTGCATCTTCCATCTCAGGTCTCCTGCCGCACAGCGAAGTGAATCCCCAAAGGGGCACATATTCCACCTCAAAAACACTTCGCCCAACAGTCGCATTCACTTGTTTGCCTAGGGGCAACTGAACTACACCAGCAGAAGATTGGGAACTCAAACTGTTTCTGATATCTTCCTCGAGGCTTACTGCAATAGAGAGAGGTCCATTGGTCATCTCTCTCTCAACATTCACCTCCTCCACTTCAGGCGCCTTGGCAAGAATATCGACACTGCAAACACTCTTCTCAACATCTAAGCACCTAGGTGTTTCTATTTCAGAATTAGCATCAACAATTAGGAAATCTTCTGCACATAAGCTACTAGCCTCACTTGTCACTGAAAGAGAACACGAACTATCAAGGAATCGATCACCCTCCAATGATAAGGAATCATCTTCACTTTCTTGGGCAATCACATCACCAGTAGCAATCCAGTCAGTTTTGTCATCAGTCATCATATCCAGCAAAGGTATTTTGTTACCTTTTTCCTCTCCTGGAACTGACACTGCTACAATCCTAACCTCATTATCCAAATCACCACAGCTAGAGTCATCTTCTTCACCAGAAACCACCTCTGTTGTATCCTTCATCACAGAATCGGACAGTGAATCCGAAGTATTCGCCATCAAATGTAACCTTGACATATCCATGTCGCTTACCCTTCTTGTATGATCAGAGCCAGAATTATCTACTCTAAATAGCACCAAATCCGCC
The DNA here is from genome assembly GCA_014182365.1 of Eucalyptus tenuipes. Taxonomy (NCBI): domain Eukaryota; kingdom Viridiplantae; phylum Streptophyta; class Magnoliopsida; order Myrtales; family Myrtaceae; genus Eucalyptus; species Eucalyptus tenuipes. The sequence continues at coordinate 31,799,696 of CM024539.1, read as the reverse complement.
AGAGACATCTCCTACATCAAAATCCTTCGCCCAACCAAAGAAAAATTCTCCCTCAAACCCCTCAGAAAACAAACAACCTTCCATTTTTCAACTAAATCGTCAACTTCATCACTCTCTAAGAAATATTCAGAAAGATCATTTGCACTATTCATTTGTCCATTTTCCATGCCCAAGAGTCAACACCAGAGAAGAAGCTACTCCATGCTTGCCGACATTGAAGTTGGTGAAAAGTGTTGAGAAATGCAAAAGGGTAAGTATATCTGGCCCTGTAGAGAATTTAAACCAGACAAGTACGGTAGACCTCTAATAAAGCCTTATCAACTTCCCCTTCTCTGGAGTCTTCTTTATCCACATCCATCAACTACAATGAAAGCGAAATAACCAGAAAAGAAAGGATGGTCTTAAATCCTCAAAGCAAGGATTGCAGAACAAAACTCGATAATTGAAAGCAACCACTTATCTCCAAACACAAGAAAGAGAAAGTGAAAGGGTCATGAGAAAGTGAGCCAAGAAAAGGGTAGAAGTCCCAAGAATCACAGGGAAACCCTAAAAAGATATTGCCCTTTTCCTCTTACTACTTGAGTTCCCTGGATCTGAGGCAACCCACTTCAACCTATTGCAAATTGACTCTCTCTCTCTCTCTCTCTCTCTCTCTCTCTCTCTCTCTCTCTCTCTCTCTCTAACCTCTCTTTTCTGTCTCTAACCTCTCTTTTCTGTCTCTCGCATATGTATCACAATTAAACAAGAAAAGGAACTTGTAGGAAAGGCAAAGAAGACTTGCTACCAAATTTCTTCAACTGTAAAAAGCGCCTCCTCCGCACTCTCTCTCTACAACTCTTGCAGAGACCTCTAAAATCTGAAATCTTAAAGCCACGAGCTTTCAGGGAAGAACCACGCAACCAGGCTCGGACGTTGCCAAAATCACAATACAACAGCTCAAACACGATCACAACAGTTAAAAGAACTCAACTTTCACTCCTTTCTCTTTTTCGAGAACTGAAAGGGAAAGGAACCACAGAGGAACTGAAGCAGCAGCGGGTGAAATAATAAAGGGAAGGTATTAAAATGGAGAAAAAGAGGAGACCCAGGAGAGAGAGAGAGAGAGTGCGTGTGTTCAGAGAGAGAAAGAGAGAGAGATATGTTACACGTGTCGGATCTGGAAGAGCAAGTTAAAGCATCTCCACCCATTTTCATCCCATTTTGCTTTTTCTTTCTCCAATCCGATGTCTGTCCCTCTCTGTCCATTTCCATCCTTTGCCTTGCTTGAAGGGACCTTCTTTGCCTTTTGTGTGCACACAATCAAAGAAGGGAAAACAATGTTCCCTTGGGTTGATAGGTTTTGCCCATTATTGTCAGACACTAGAGTTCCTTTGGCAGATTGTGAAAATTCCTGAGGCAAGCATCTTTTCTTTTCATATGGGAACTGTACACTTCTATTTCTCCTCCTGTGGGCAAGTCAAATCCGTTGGGTGGTTCGCTGTCACTCACCAGTATGATCTAACGTATCAGGGATGGTTCCCTTTCTCCATATGAACGAGCTTTGATTCTCAAAGAACCTCTACATGCAGTCTAATCACCTTAATAGAAAACTTTGTGGTATCATTCTTAGGGTCTCGTGTGGTTATTCACAGCTTTCTTTAATGCTAGACTTATATCTCAATTTTCTTCTATATGCATTTAAATTTTGAGTCGGGGAGACACGTCATCTAAAGAGTACCATAAATAGTTAATTGTATAAAATATATAGATCTTGATCAATCATCTTTTTGTTACTTTCTTATTCGCATCCTCATGAAATCTTTCCTATTATTTTCATGCCCATCTTTTTATCCAGAAAATTCATATATAGTCTTAGACAGATTATTCTTATTCCAATCTTCTCTCGCCACTGACCCCTTAAAGAGAAATTCTCCGTGACTCCAATCCACGAAAAGGAGGAGTCACTTGTTATTATTGCTGTCGTTATTGCTATTGGCATTTTCACCTTTTTTTTATCACTGTCATAAAATCATGTATTGCCCCCCTCACATGCACCCAAATAATTTGAACCCCAGAGAAAAAGAAAACTCTTGGCGTGTGCCCATCGCTGGCGAGCACATGGTGCCCAAGCAATCAGCCCGCAATCAGATAAAACTCCATCACTGGTCAAAATCACTTTAGAAAAGACTGATTAGAACAGTTTCTTGGTAACTTCTTTTGGAAAGGGAGCTTTTTGCTGCTTTTATCAAACAATGAGATGGAAACGAGAGGAATTCCATGGGTCGAAGGAAAAAGGCCCTTTGTCTGTTTCTAGAAGTTAATTATAGCAAAAAGATAGGAGTTGATGGTGGGGAGGCATGGGCTCCCCCTCGTGACAACGTCTGCAGTGAAATAGAAAGAGATTTTGATGTAATTGTCGGTCTTTCTTACGAAATTAGACACTGCTTTCTTTTGACTTGGGTTTGTATTATATTGGGTGCTGAGAGAGACTTGGCTTTGGTTCTAGAATGACTCGAACGAAAGTCAAAACCTGGCCTGATTTGTGATGTCTGTCTGGACATAATAGCAAAAGATTGGCTTCGAAATGGAGTAATTAATTGGATTTCTTGAGGGGCAAAAGGGCGAGAAGATGAAAAGAATAACAGACTCGAGCCAAGTCGATCATCGACCTAAATAATATATATATATATAAGGTATTTGTTGGGAAGTATTTATTTATTACGTGACAATCTTATCGCACTTTAGGTGAGTTGCCACCAGATTTTTATATGATTTAGCGGTTTCCTAGTTTTATAAAATAAAGGGTGCATTTAATCTTCCACGTTTTGGTGAACTTCACCCTTCTTTTCTGGTCAAAGTTTGACCCCAATTCTAGTATAACAATTGAGGTGCTGCTAGAGATTCAAAACGACTAAAGATCCCAAGGTCTTCTGTTTTGCATTTTTAAAACCAAAAGTGTTTCTATTATTATATAGCGATAAGATTACCTAATACCATGTCAATTCTATACGTAACTCTAGACCCAAATACCCAAACATATAGAATTGGTATTGAAATGACTCATGTCACTAGTAAGTCTCAAAATGCTTAAGTTAATTGATTAGATCTAAGTCAACAAAGATGAAGTCATTTCGGATTAAATATTTCAAGGGCGACAATTTTCCTTAATATTTTGAAGGAAAAGTACTTAAATAGCAAAATAAGAATAAAATGGTATGTAAATTGTAATACTATATCTATGTATGTATGTATGTATGCACGCATGTATGTATATACAGATTTATTAATATTTTGGTCCAAACTTGTCATTTTCACAGAAAGATTTGCTAGATCCTTGGGCCCCATGGAGTATGGAAATACAGCGAAAAAGTCCCAATTTTTTTCTTGGCCAAATACAAACCATAAAAAAGTCAAGATTCACGTTCTGTAAACTGGCCAATGGCGCACACGACTTTGATACCACAGAGGAAGTCATTCTCTTTCTTTTGGATTGCCAACCTGGTTCTTTAATTGAGCTTCACGTGCTGGGGAAGGAGGCGAGGAAAAAAAAAAAAAAGCATTTTGCTTTGAGTTGGGCCCAACCAGGCACCCTTTCTCCACTTCTGGAGGATTCCATCAATCTATATGTCTAAAAAGATAATGTCAACACAGCCAATGACCCAACCACCCCTTGGTGAAGTCAAGATGATGCAGCCTTAGCTCAGCAATTTTAGAAACTAAACAAGACAAGGAGATGCCAATGCTTGACTTCGAAAGGCTCGGTAGCTCACGTTTGTCATTCGATTGAAGCGGGATCATCGGCATCGGGATTAGAAAAAAAAATTCCATGCACTTGACCCAACCTCCATCGAATAAGCCAATCACCGATCGCATGTCTCCGAAACAGCGGGGCAAAAAGATTAGGGGACAAAGCCGATGCAGACAACATCGAAGAAAATTTAATAGCATTGATGCTTCCAACAACTTCAGATGTTCAAAAAGAAGGGCAACGCTCAATAAGTAAAGTTCATGATTAGTAGTGAAGTACCAGAAACTGCCACTAGAGAAGGCAAGGGTGTCACTATACCAACCTGGGCAGTCAGCACATGTTTGATCACCATCTCTGTTCTAGAATGAATATACAAACTCTCTAATTAAAACCTCCTTAGTGCCCACCGGTTCATCTACCACGGCTAAAAGAGGCAAAGGCGAAGGCGACGGGGAGAAAATTGCCATCTTGCTGGTTCATGGTAACATAGCATCGCCTGATGCTTCCAGCATTTGCACCTCCGTCTCATCGGTGCTCACCTTGGAACCGTGTGGAGCCCTAGGATCACCTACATGCAACAGACAAGAGGTCAATAATCGACGAAGGAAATAGAAATCATGGTATTAGTGGAAGAACCCCATTTGAGTAAGGGTTAAAAATAACACCCGACTGACATTATTCCCGATACATACAGGGAGTGTACTTGTACAGAGTGCAAACAACCTCCAGTGATGCGCATAACCAAACAAATCATCAGCTCACAAAAAGTGGTATAGACATCCGCTTATAAAATTAAAATACACCTAATGAATGACCTTTCTTCTTCGTTACTTGGCAAGAGTAAACAAATTATGTTTGCCACATTGAGCCTCATTACCTTTCCTCCAGTATAATACCAAAAGATAAATACATGCCCTTGGATGCAATGAAACGAAAAAATGATGCATCTTTGTGCATCCCCTCCTCGCTCCACGGTTAATACCTCAAACTTGTAGCTATCTATGAAGTGCTCAGAAATAAATAAAAAATTGTAGTCATTAGCTCCATCGCCTTAACTAGACCAATAATAGCTGACCTTCTCAAGCCTGGTAAATTTTTTATGGGTTTCAAGAACAACTAAAACTATTGGCATTTCAACCAAAAAAATAAAAAAACTATGGGCACGAACAGTTGCACAACAGCATGAGTTATGGTGGTTGTTCCTCTTCTATTCTCCAAGCTTCTTCCAAACAATAAAAGGGGTAACCTCTCAAAATCTTACTTGGCTTTTTTCCATTTCCATTTGCCCAAGGCTACCCAACAGAAAGCCGATATAGAATCCAAAGCAGATCCTATAGTTTGGAAGTATTTTTTGAGGTCAAGCCCTAATTTTTGAAGATGACCTTCTTGATGAAACACGAAATTGCATTCTCATTTTCACTTTAAGATGTCATATTTTAGCAATGCCTTGTTTAAACTGCATTCTGAACGTTATGTGCACCTCAAAGAACTGACTTACCTACTATAGAAAGAATAGCCCGTCCCATGTCTCAGTAGGCACTCTAAACTAACAAAACAATGTTACCAAACACTTCTCATCATTCCTCCTGATTTTTGCCTCCTTATTCTGCTCTACTCTATTGAATCTTTGGGCATTATTGGCGAACTACTCACGCTAGGGAGCTGCTCATGGTTATTTAGGATATATTATCACATATGTATCTGGCTACAGTCCACCTGATAGGCTACTAAATGTGAATACAAATCAGAGCAAACATGAAACATGAACTAAGAAGCGAGAATCCATACCAAAAGCACGACGCAACCCCTTCACGGCATCAAAGTTCTTGTACGTATAGCCAACGAAGCTTAGATCTTTGGGTGTCAAAAGCAGCTGGAACTCATGAAAGACAAGTATAACAGAGAATTCAGGAGATGGAAGTAACTTCAGGCAAGACTGCAGAGGGTCATAAAAAATAACACAAAAGGTGTTTCTTTAAGCAGTCAAACCTTCCGGGAGGGTCCTGATCCAGTTCTTGAAGGTGTTGGAGGATCCAACTAATTCAACATCCAAAAAGCAAGTAATTATTATAGAATATAATGACTTATAAAACAGATGAAGTAAAGAAATCTCTAATGATCGATAATAATAAAACTTGGAAAAGAAAATGCTGAAAACGTGTAAGGAGTTTAGCAGTTTAGCAGCACTAAAAAAATTAAATAAAATGCAACAAGGTAATTCTACCGGTAGTCTTGATAAATTACCAAACAGGAGTTATCTTAAGCTGAAAGTACTCTCAGCGACATTAAAAGAAACAGTTCAGTCTTTACTTCGTCAAATTTCATGAAGTTCTGAGTGTCAAGCTCTCCATTGACCTCTGGTTTGAATGCTGCCTCCATTTCATAAAGTTTATCCCACTGGACCGAGCTGAACCAAGGATGAGCCTAGTACAATGAAACTTGCTTAGAGAGAGTAAGTGACAACCAAAAGACTGATCGATTCAGATAATTACTTTGATTTGCTCTGCTCCTCCAGAACCTAGCCTATGCTCAGCATCACAAAGCAACCGACAAATGAGATCCTTTGCTGCAGGGGACAATCTTGCATCTTCCGGAAATTTCAATTGATTTCTCCAATTAACAATCTGACAACATTGGCAAAATGTGTAAGAAAGATCTGTCCTAGCATTGCCTCCTTTTTTTGGGGCCACCTCCTCACATTCCCTCCTTAATGTTCCACATAAGTGAATGTGAGCATTACAAATTCACGATAGAGAAGGTTTTAGATATCATGAGTTGGTTATTTACAACTAATTAACCCAGCATTTCTCACTTGATCCTTCTTTTGCAAGGGAATGATGAAAGACTAGCAAGTATCATACAAGTATATAAACGTCAGATAGCCAAATGATAGAAGCTCAGTATCACAAGAAATTACCTTTCTGCATGTAGTTAGTGGGTCATCAGAGTAGAAAGGTGGATATCCAACAAGCATTTCATACATAATTGCTCCAAGTGACCACCTGAAACCCAAGAAAGGTTAAATAAATAGGGACCAGAAATCAAAACACAAATGGAATGAGGAAGGATGCAATGAAATTCCACATTTGTCAAGAAACAATTAATCTGACTGGAAATATAATTAAGAGACAAGAAACCCTTGGCATGTGCAAGTCATAATTTGGAATATAACCTGGTTACCTGAAAGTGAATGTATTGCAGAAGAACAAATGCAGAGATATAAAAATTAACTATTGTGACATGACAACAATATGAAGTCAACATTCATGTCATAATGAAACTTCATTTAATAATAATAATAATAAAAAAAAGGACCAGCGATGGATGAGCACAATACTTACCAGTCGCACTCCATGCCATATCCTTTCTTCAGTAGTACCTCTGGAGCAATATAGTCTGGTGTTCCAACTGTTGAAAAAGCCTTCAAAACAAGATGGTAAAAAGCATTAGAGTTTTCATGGCAATTTCATGAAAAGTTTAGATCAAACCTCTGTGTGTGCCTGTGCGTACATGCGTCCTCAGGAACACAGTAACTGCATTACTTCTAATGAATTGATTTGAAAAGCATGAAACATCAAGTTTACAAGAAAAGACTTCTGTATCTTCTGAACAAAAGCAGTTGGGAAAAATAAAAGCAAGATGGTTTAAGAAAATGGTTAATTATTATTCATGTTTTTAAGGACCAGAATGGAAAAGCGTCACTCTAGGTGACTGGAACTTATTCTGTCTTCGCCAATATGTTCTGCAAACGTGCTATACAGGTCAATAATATGAACCTTACCTTTGGTTTTCCCCAGAACCATGATCCGACTTGCAATTGGTCAATGGTTAGAAGAAACGCACATATGAAAATGAAAGAAAAAGAAATAGGTTTTCAAAGTTGCATGCTTTCAAATTTTAAGGGGATATCCTTACATTCAAAAAATGAATATTCAAGGTAGTATCCATACCAAAGTCCTCCTGTTCATCTGCCAATGCTGAAGCTGTTCATGAGGGCTCCTCCAGCTCCTCCCATAGTTTGTACCAGTTGAACAATGATCAATATCCATTGGCTCTGCCAATTCTCCATCTTCCATCATCTTATTTTCATGAATAGCAGTTAAAGTTGTACAATCAAGAGGCTTGCAAAGGCCAAAGTCAGAGAGCTTCATGTGACCATTTTTGTCGAGGAGAAGGTTGTCAGGTTTGATATCTCTAAAACAAAAAGAACGTGAACAAGTGAGAAAAGATAACTCTTCAAACTCAAACCAGACAGCTCTCAACCTGTGGAAGTGCAATCCAATGTATGATGTTGTCTCTGTTTTCTAACCTGTGCACGTAGTTATGTTTATGAATGGATTCTATTGCCAGAACACTTTGAGCTATGTAAAATCTGGCCACGTCTTCGGATAATGTGTCTTCCCTAATAAGCAAGGTCATCATATCTCCACCAGGCAGATATTCCATAATCAAATATAAGTACTCTGCATCCTGAAATGAGTAGTACAGTTTAACAATGAATTGGCTGGCAACTTCTGCCAGCAAGTTCCGCTCTGCTCTCACATGCTCCACCTACAATTATCATTATATCAGTATTTTTTTTTTTTTCATTATGTCAGTACTTCAGCTGTATAAAAACTTGAAGAATGGAACCTCAGAAAGACATGATAGTCACAAAGGCAGTATGTTAGAAAAGATGTCAAACCCAGAAAGATAGCTAAATAGGTGGCCAATCATTTTTAAAAATCAGGTGCATAAGTTCCAGCATAGTAGTTTGATAAACTATTGATTGACTCATGCAAACTAAGTTAAAAGATCATTGGGTAGGCAAACAATTGACACATAAATAAATTAAAATACACAAGGAGCTCAAAGAAAAAATTTACTGGAATCAGTTCCCAAAATTTGAAAGCTTCTTCTTGCATAGAACATAACACAGTTTCTCACGTGCTCATGAGTATTGACCTATTTCCATATGCACCCAGAATCATTCTTAATGAGGAATGGTCACTACCTGGTCTATGAGTCATGACATGTTACGAGAGTCATTGAATTACTAGCACAAAGATCTAGCAGCTTATATATCCATTACGCAACTTAATCCCGTCAAAATCATTTCAGGCTGCTTCTATATGCGGTGGTACCTTAAAAATCTGTCAATTTTATGGGTGACATGTTGCAGCAGAGAAAAAGTGGCAAAAACATGGTGGTGACACGAAGCTCCAAGGTAGGGGTGATTGGGTCCAAGGTGGATAGGGTCTACACCTGGACCTTGTACCCGACCCTGTTATAACCGATTCCCCTTTTTTGGACCTTGTACCTAACCCGATTTGTATTGGACCTATACCCAACCCATCATGTTTTTCCGGCCCGATTCCAGGGTCAACCTATTTCCACTGGAACCTATTTTGCAATCTCTCGATATCCTATACGACTTCGAATTTTATATTAATACGTGAAAAAATAACGTAATCCTCCTAATTTGTATTGAAACATTAAGCACTTGTAATAAATAAATACATGACATTTTTCACTAAAAGAAAAATTAAGGATCCACAAGACTAATTATAATAAATAAAATCATACGGCAAAGAATTAGCAACCAACATGGGTCTAATGTTAGTCTTATTCCCACAACTACTACATGAAGCTACTCATTTATGCAAGCATAACTACTCCTACAAAAGAAAAATTAGGCGAGCCAATCCACGTGGTACACAAGAATTCGGTGGCGACAAACACCGTCCATCTGTCAGACGATGCGAGAGGAAGCCAATGAGAGAGGGAAGCAAGTGAGGAAGAGGACAACGAAGGCGGAGTGCCGTGCGTGTTTGAGAGAGCCAAGAGAAAAAAAGCCATATGATTGCGAGAGTAAGAATAGAAATAAGGAAAAAAGATAGGGTTTTGGACCTATATTTACAAAACCGGTTCCCAAACCGGTTCCAAAACCTGTCCGGGAACCGATTCCTAAGTGGGTAATCAATCAGACCCGGTTCCCGGACCGGTTTAAATCAGTTCCGAATTTTCGAAACCGGCTCCCAGACTAGTTTCAATGGGAACCGGTTCCCGACCCTATTTTTCGGGTGGGCCGGTCCGATTCCCGAGTATACTTGGTCCAGTTGCACACCCCTACTCCAAGGCCTTGTAAATGAATTTGACATGTGCTTTTTTTTTTTGTATGCTCTAATATAACTCTCAACTCACTCTCTAACTTTTGCTCTGTCTTTTTGCAAAGCGTAGGAGTCAAACCCCACACTTGAAACGAATCGTCCCCACCCCCAACCCCCCTGAGAAGGTGAGGACTCAAACTCCCCATCTATCTCTGCTTTCCCATGTGGGAAAGATGGCCACTGAGGCAACCGCTAGTGGTGAATTTGACGTGTGCTTAACAAGTAATAAAACAACAAACAGTTTGATTCTAAGACACTCATTTGGAGGCAAGGCCACATGTTAGTGTTAGCTAGTGACATGCCAATAAGACTTTATCAGGAATATTATCTAACATGTGTAAACCGTACTTTACTTAAGTAGCTCATGCAAACAAATCATTAACAGTAGAACAGTAAGCCGTACCACACTTACATCAACAGTTAAAATGTCTCATCTCACCTGCCCCCTCTTAAGCATTTCGGATTTCTTTAACTTCTTCATTGCATATATATTGCCAGACTTCTTCTCCCGACATAATCGCACCTGAAATCGAGAAAGTACGCAAAACATGCTTCAGCTCACAATGCATGAGGAGACATTCAAAGAAGGATAAAGATGCAGATAAACATTCATTGATTGACTTATCTTACCTCGCCGAAAGCTCCCCTTCCAATTATTGTCAAAAGCTCAAAATCATCCACACAGATTTTGTTCCTTTTGAGTCGCATATATTCTGTCTCTTTCCGCTCCAAATCTTTTATCAGATTGACTCGCACTTCCTTGGGAACATCTGAACAAGCTAATTTTCTTTCCAACACCCATCTCCTGCCATATAAGCATGTAAATTAGGCACTTTTTATATGCATCTCGAATCAGGATTCCACCAACATGTAATGATCACACTCATAATTGCACAGGTCAATCCCCCAAAAGAATACTCGAGATCGATGACCGAAAATTGATGACATCCACTCTTGCATCACACCACGAACTCATGCCTAACGATGCAGACTTTGACTCTCATGCAAAGTACGGAAAAAGGATAAGGATAGAGATGCTTTTATTACAATTATGAACATGACTGACAAAAGAAAAGAAAAAAAGGGAGATATACTACAAGAAACTCAAATAGACCATTTTCTCTTTACCAAAAATCTTCTCAAAAGACGCCTCAATAAGCTGCACAAACACAAATCGAATGCTCTCCACTTTTACTAGACAGGTCCAGTAGCAGTGATAAAAAGCAGACTAAAAGATTTTGGCAAAATAAAACGATTAACCTGACAACTCGTGATATCATCAGTAGAGGAAAAAAATCAGTCTTTCTTCAGTTCCTATAAGATAATAATTACTCATTCTGCGCATCTCGGCATACCCTAAACTAAACCAAAATCGGTAAGAGCTTTAAAGATCGAACCATCAAGACAATTCATTTAAGCCCAAATCACAAGCTTGAAGTTTCCTTCTACCTGCCTCCAAAAAATCTAGTACTCAAACTGGGCTTCCTCCAGTTTCCTACATTTTCTCAACAACCAAACAGATCATAACCAAAACAATGAACCAAACGAACTGAATCTAATACCGCAACTGTTTTGTAAGTTAGAGATACACGGTACACTCGCTGTACACCAACTTTCCTCAACTCAATTCCTCTCCCGAGCAAAATCATAATCTAAGATTTTCGACTTTTCCAGCTACCCTCGTTTCATTTATACATTTTCCCCGCAACCGAACAGAGCATCAACCAAGAAAAAAAGAACCTACGAACTATCACGATTGTTTCCCCCGTTTTTCGAGCATTACCTTTCTTTGCGTTCTTGAATGTTCTTCATCTGGGTCCTGTAATGGTTCTCTATATACTGCTTCGCGGCAGCCACCTTCTCCATGGTCAAGCTCGAGCCCAGCACTTCCTCTCCGCCGTTCTCGCCCTCCTCCTCCACTATGTCCTCCATGATCTCCTTCTTCACAGGCATAAAAATCGTACCTTTCCGGCAAAAGTACAATCTTTACTAGATTTCACTCGTGCCCTTTTGCTGATGAGCTCTCAATCCGCATAAAATCCTCCCTACCCACTCCCCTATTATGCTTTTTTAGCTTTTTATGGTCTGACAAGAGCTCCCTCCCCTCTCTCTCTCTCTCTCTCTCTGTAAAGTGTGACCACTTTCCTGTTGCTTCCAAAAGGAAAAGAGATGAATGCCCTCACAGTAGATTCTTAAGTGTACATCTTAATTGCAGCAACTCGGGGTGGGATGAAATGATGATGCAAGAAGGGGAAGAGGGTTTAAAGAGCAACCCAAGATCAACCTACAGGCCAACTCACATCTTCCCTCTTTTCTTGTTTTTTTTCCCTTTTCTGCTGCTGATGTCCAACTCAGAATGTTGAAGCGCCCCCCTCTCCCACATTATTTATCTCCTCCAGCACCACCTTTTTCTTTTTTTTATTCCTTTTTCCCCCATTTTTTAAATACTGTCCAGCTTTGTTTATTGTCTCCTGAAAAAGTGGGGAGAGAAAAAAAAAGGGAAAAAAAAAGAAGAAAACAGAGCATTTCTTGTCAGCTGTCTGGCATCCCCTCATGCTTTAAGACGACTCAATTTGACCCTCAATCCACCGCAAACTGAACTGGCAATGTTTGCATCGGAAACTTTTGAGGGGGATGCTTTCTAGATTTTTTTGTCCCCGGGCACGAATATTCAGTTTTATAATAATAGTGACTGAGATACATATATATTTTAATGTCAATAAGTAGTATAATCTCTGGAAAGACTCAAACGCGACAATAATTGTCTTCAAATTACCAAAAAATATATATATTTGTTTCCTTGCCAAAGGTATAAATCACAAAAACCCTTTTTTTATTAGGATTTTATTTAAGAGTATATTAACAGGCGACGATTAAAATAATAAAAATAAGGAAGGCTAGTACACGCGAGGACAGAAAAAATGGGTTTATTTATGTTAAACAATTTCAATGTTTATTATCTTTGGTAAATTTGTAAAGCTAAATTTCAAATGATGCAGTCAAAAGACTCTAAAAAACAAAAGCCAAAAAAAACCCTTACCCTATAATAATTCTCGACAAATAGGCTAACTTGTATATGATAAATAAAGCTGACCAATAATGTGCCGATTCCATATTGGATGCTTCAATAAGTCAATCATACGTAACACCAATCTCCCTTATTTCAACACTCAATTATGAAAAAGAACTTTAAAAAATCAGTAAGATTTTTCTGAGCAGATCTTAAAAGTTCTCAAAAGCAAAAAAAAAAAAAGGAAAATATCTTAATTTTCGGATGGGGTGTCTTTCTTTCTTTGTAGTTGCTGCTTACATTTCATTAATCAACTGAAGATTGGCTCAACTGTGATTGTCCCGCTTTTGGCCCCACAAAAAGAGAGAGAGGATGGGGCGTTGGCGATTGGGTGTACGCGCGGTTAGGTGGTGGGCCTTTTTTGGGGGAAGGGGGGAGTCGCAGTCAGGATCATGAACTTTCACCCCATTCTGAGTAGCCGGACTGCGACGTGTCGATCCCTCCATGTACTAGCTTTCCCTCGCCCAGCTCTCCCCCCACGCGCCAGGGCCGGCGTTTGATGCTCAAATTCCATAATTTAGGCTGCACTTTTGAGCTCCAAAGTTCGTTAGGCATATGCAAATACCATTTGACAAATTCTTTTTTAGGCTCTAGATGCAATTGCATTTTCAAAGACTTTTAGGCCGAAGTAGGTCGAGAGTTACTTTGAGGTTTATGTATTTTCGAGGATGCGAATAGACATTTTTTTCTTTCCGATTTTGCCCTTTTAATAGTTTCATAATAATGAAAATGTTCTTGAAAATTCTTATCGTTGCCGACTAAGGCCTTAGTCATCGGTGAGTGGCTAGCAAGGCTAGCAGGACTAGATCTAGCCACCAACCACTGAGTTGGCTTGCCAGTAGCTTGAGTTCCACCAGTAAAACATGAAAAAATTCTTTATCAATTTTTTTTCAAATGATATTTAAGTCAAAGTTACTTTTTAATATTTTTTAAATTACACTTTACCAAACATAATTTATATTTAGAAAAAAAAAACTTTCACCTAAAATCCATTGCGTGTTCCCAAAAGCTTTCCCCCATAATATGTCCAAAGGCAAGAATATTCTTAAGACAAACAATAGTGAACTAGATCATCATATATTCAAATGTATATGTGTGATTTCAGATAAGCGCAAAGAAAATTGAGATACGTGAGGTTTTTGCATATGAAGATTGACACAAATTAATAGACAACTCGTCGCTTCGCGTCGATTTCGAAGTTCCAATCAGCTTTTAAATTCGAAGCTAGGCCTAGTTGGGATGAATGCGTTAGAGGGGAGGGTGGAATTTCATAGTTTATTGTATTCGCTTATGCAGCACGGGTCGTGTGTGCTCGAGGTGTTGCATTGTGCAATCAATGTCATAAGGCCCTTCTTCCAATAGGGAATGTGCCCTAGTAAAATTAATTGATTCCCAACAAGATTTGCTTTGCTTGTCTAATCAATGACACATGCACACCATACACATGGTGCTAAATGAGGGGCGCAAATGCCATTACCTTTGCACGGGGGACCCATGATCTAACATATCAATCGTGGATATGATTCGAGTGCCAATTGATTATTGATTTGAACTACTCAATCGCACCACACCTTTTTATTGATATTTTATCTGTCAGTTGAAATTGCACTACCCATCCCATCGGGTGCAAATCCAGAGTCCCCAATTATAGTCCCCTCAGCTATCTACAAGCACGAGAGGACAATATATGGGGTTCACTATAGTTTCATCTGCACTAGATAAAAATCTCAAATCTTATCCTCCCTTGTCTCTTCAACCATCGTGTCATCTCTGCTGCCCAAGTTATCGCAACCTCCGTTTTTCCCCGTCACCTTATCGTCGCAGTCGTGCCCAAAGGGTGAGTTCCATTTTCCTACTTTCGTCCTTGCAATCTCGTCCCTCTGTATTTTTCCCTTTGTTTCTGAAACTCTCTGTTTGTGCTCATTGCCGTTGGCTGTGCTTGGTGCGATGTCAAGCTCTTCCCGGGCCAAAGACGACACTGCTTTCAATCTAGCGACGACGACGGCTTGTCCATGGCTTCAAGTCTCGAGGATGAGGCCAAGATTTTACCAATGAAGAACTAGTTGTCGTGATGAGAAACAACTGTGAGCTTAAAAGAAAATGAAAAGAATAGGAAAGGCGAGGAGTCAGCCTCTACTTGGATGCACGGGGAGACAGAGCAAATAAAAAGACAATGGAAGGTGATTAAGCATGCGTTTGGTAACCATTTTGTTCTTGAAAATAATTTATGTTCATAAATGATTTTTTATTTTATTTTGTTATCTAGATGAGCTTCTGAGCATTTGAATGCGTTTAATAACTGTCCAAAATTTTTATACCCGAAATAGAAATATGTTTGATATGATCCTTAAATTCTTTTGTGACTTAAAATTTCTTTAATTTTTAATAATTTTATTATGTTTTTTATTTTTTTTTTTTTCTTTTCTTTTTTTCATTTTCTTCTTCTTCTTATCGACCATGGCCGAGGTCGTAATCAGCTAAAGGAAGAAGAAGAAGAAGAAGAGGAAAAAAGAAAAAAAAAAGAGAGAGAGAGAAAAAGAAAATGATTTGGGCTTTATTCTTGACTTGTTCTTGAAAAAAAAAAGGTAACTTTTTTTTTAACTTTTTTATTCTATTCCAAATTTATTCCCGTAAACAAATTCGTTTCTAAGAGCAAAAAAAGTTACCAAATGATTTTTGTTCCTTTTTTTTGTTCAGTGGAACAAAAGAATAGAATTATACACTATTTGCCATGTTACTAAGTATGCCCTAAACAACTTGCATGCACAACAATTGGTTGTCCTATTTATGGTAGCAGGTTCGTTGATGGCAATGGTTAGGGGAGGCACAAAGATTAGGCTCATAAGGGACTAGGGGAATTTGAATTGAGTATGACGCAAATTAGAATTGAGTAGACACTTGTCACGATCTCAAAATGGATACAATAGATAGATCCACAATAGAACAATAGATATGCATCCCCTACTCAAATACACCATACTATACTTCGATTATTTTATTGGTTGAAAGTGCATTACCTGTCATGTGTAGCAATATTGATGTGTAATTATTCTCCAATAGAGTGGAATTCTTTTGATAAGCTAATCATATTGAGACAAGATTGGGGTACATATTTTATCCCTAACACTCAGCTACATCAACCTATTTTCTTCTCTTTAACAAAGGTCGCAATTACAAGAATTGGTTAGAAATATACATCTCACAACCTTTTGTATGTCGTCACGTTGAAATGTTGGTAAAGCATAATAAATCTTATCCTCCAACAAAAATCTCTCCAATTAATAATCTATTTTCTCAGTTATGTCTATCATTTTATAGACCAATACATAAGAAGAAATCCACAACAAACAGTGTAGTCTGGCAAGAACAATTTAATTCTCAGTCTCATTAAAATCTATATATTGTAATATTTTCAATAATTAATTCTTTACGTATATAATGAACAACGCCATTTAATAATAATATCTTTGTCCTTTCCCAAAAAAAATCTTAAATTGGACATCCATCGTGGCTGGGCGTCGAGGACAAAAACCAAAGAAAGCCCGCGGGACCCACTCGCTCCTGCTTCACTAAATTTCATGCGACACGTTGTGGGCCCCAAAGTGCATGGTCGGTTGGAAGCTACTTGGATTCCTCTCTAATTTAATTCTCTGTCTTCTGACACTTGCTGTGTTTCTTTCTTTTTTATTTTCTTTTATCTTTTCCTCATGCAACGAAAAAAAAGATGAAATAAATTTAAATGGAAAAAAAGGCCTTCCCATTCCCAATATCAATAAATAACACGGGGTAATATAAGACATGAGGCAGTTCATAATTATATAATGTGGTTAGGTTCCCTTTCCTTTAATTTTTTTTTTAATTTTTTTTTCGAGATCTGTTGTTCTGCATGGACAAACTGTAATGTCATTCATTAAATAATACATGGGTTTTCGACAAGCATGTGATATTACGGTGCAACAGGGACCACGCCAGATTTTGATCAGTCATTGGTCAAAATATTGATTAAAATTCATTGTTCTTTACATATTCAAGTCGTATGGTTTATAAATCTTTGTTACTTCCATTTTTCTGTAAAGAAGTGAAGATTGACTTTATTATTTTTCTATGTACGTAGGTTTTTGATAAAATTGAGTGCTAATTCTGTTCACAAGTCCATTCGATGGTTGTAGAAAAGATGTTACAATTGAACTTGAACTTATTTTCTTTTTCTCTATTGTGATTGAACAGGAAGACGCAATCGAGTAGAATATCATGCAAAAAGTAGATAATAGGCCAAAAGTCGAGTTGTTCATAAACAACGTGGAATTATCTTTCAATATTCAATCCTATTGTAATTAATAAAATGAAGAAAGCCTTAGAGTATATTTGGTAACCATTCTGTTTTTAAAAATATTTTTTCTCATGAATAATTTTTTCTCGATTGTGTTCTCTAGACGAGTTTCGAGTATTTAAATACGTTTAATAACTATTCAAAATTTCTATTCCCGAAATAAAAATGCGTTTGGAATGACTCTCAAAATTTTTTTTGTGGCTTAGTTCTTTTAATTTTTAAATAATTTTATTAAAATTTTCTTTTCTTTTTCCTTCTCTTTTCTTCTTCCTTTAGTCGGTTGCCACAGACTCTTGTCTAGCTTATCGCCGACCACGTGGTCGGCGATCAGCTAGAGGAAAGAAAAGAGGAAAAAGAAAAAGAAAAGGAGGAAAGGAAAAGAGAAAAGGAAAAAAAAAAAGACTTGGGCTTGATCCTAGAGTTGTTTCCACAAATAAAGAAGTAACTTTTTCTTACTTCTTGATTCTATTCCAAATCTATTTCCAGGAATAAAAAAGTTATCAAATGGAATTCTGTTATGTTTTTATTTTGGAGAACAAAAGAATATAATTAGGTATTATTTAGCACGTTATTAAATAGACTCTTATCATCAAAGTTTTCATGTTTTTGGCTTTTATATATATATATATATATATATATATATATTTAAAAAGGTTTTGCACATTTCTTGGCACTTCAGCTAAGGATAGAGTGCGATGTGGTTTAATCATCTGAGAAATTCCTGTTAATTAAAAAAACCGTAAGGCCTTGAAGAAAGTTAACCATTGCAATTCCAGAAAGGCGCGCTTAAACTTGAAGGTGAAACTTTGGAAGCCAAAACCTTCAAAAGGCACATCTCGTTGAAAAAGAGAAGGCAAAAAGGTGGGTGTTGTATCGAAGTGAGAAGAAAGCATCACTCCAAGAATAGCCTGTCTTTCTTTCATATGGCCAAAGCACTCGAAGATGGATTATGTTTGGAGAAAGGTATTTTCGTGATAGAGATGCTGAAACTTTACTAGAGCACCACGATTGCTGTATTGTGTGGCACCTAAGATTGGTCGTGGTGATTTTAGGTTTTTCATGATTTTTGCATGTGCTCGTAACGATTTATTTCGTGACTAGTTCTTTAAAAGACGGATTTCAAAGCAAAAGAAGGCGAGATAACAAATATTTATTGGATTAATTGAGATTTGACAAGTTATATTAAGTCCATGGTTTCTTTAATGTCTTTTAAAATGTCTTCCATTTTCAAAAATGGAAAGGTTTTAGATCAAAGTCTTGGAAGAATCACATCCTTAACGTATGAAGAGTGCAAAGGCCAACAGATTCTCATGCTCGTGACCAAAAAGTTTGCAGGAGTGACCAGTGACCATGTACTATGAGCGAAGTAAACCTGAGCTTGATCCATCATGCATTATTCAAATCTTTATGTTTAATGTATTTCTCTTTTCCAATATCGAGGAAACCATCTTTAAATAAGTAAATTTTAAACCTATCAAGCACCTTACTATCTTCCCGAATGACATAAAACGCAAGCCAAGACCCTACTGGGCAGTCCAAAAGTAGAATTATCAGCATCTCGTGGCACAGGGAATTAACCTGCCGGGTCGTGAGCCTGATTTACATGGACAAATCCGTTCATTAATCGCTAAGCTAACCGGGTCCGAGTATATTTCTCTGTTGGCTTTTGACCAAAGAATCATCTTTTTCACTTCGACAAAAATGGAAACTGAGGCTGTCCGCTGTGTGACAGCAAAGCCTGCTCCGATCCTCCTATAAGTTTCAAGAATCAACAAAGCATAAAGGGGAGTTCGAGGCGCAATTCGCTTTGCTATAAGTAGAAGCAAAGTTCTCAGGCAGCATTCATGCGACACGATGGGACAAGAAAAGAGCTTGGCTCCCATCATTAGAAGGTCACTAGGGTTTGTGAAGATCGTTGGTTTCATAATACTCATCACCGTCGCGGCAAGAGCGAAATCCGAGGATGCATTTGGGGAGCCGGCGTACGGGATTCTGTGCATAAGCGAATGCCCGACATGCCCCAGCATCTGCTCCCCACCGCCGCCTCCGCCGTCGTCCAAGTCATATCCCACTCCTCCTCCACCATTACCGCTGCCGTCGCCGCCACTTTCTCACTCTCCGCCTTCATATTTCTACACTAACCCGCCATTTTCTCCACCGCGTTCATTACCTCCGCCACCTATGTCATTGCGATGCCGTCGCCGCCTCAGGCACCCGAAATGTATCCCGTATGGGGTCCTCCCCCTTTGCCGCCGCCTCAGCCACCCAATATATATCCCGTGTGGGGTGCTCCCCCTTCGCCGCCTTACAAGTCCGATAAGCCCCCCGCCGCCATCGACGCCGTACTCCCCTATAATTTCATCACATAATAATGGCTCCTCTCCTTTCTACTACTACTATTCCGCAAATGCTGCTTTCAAATCCTCTCTTCCTGCCTACTCATGTACCTTGTTGCTCCTCCATGTTCTTCTCCCTTTTTGGCCCTTTTGACAGGTTGGAGGTTCTTTTAGGGGGGGCGGGATCATCTCTGTAATTATGGCATATTGATTTCATGGTTTTCAGCTTCTTTTACAATACGGGTGAGATGGATATTTTTTCTGCACGTGTGGATTACGAATGAGCAGTATGTAAAGCACTACATTTTGATGGATGTTTTTTCTGATTTATTCCAATGACTACCATGTTGAATAGCGAAGAAGTTGCTTCTGCGTCTGGCAATCGGGCACGAGAGATGTCAAGAAATGATGGCTAGGGAAACTCACATCGTGCATGTATTCG
Organism: Eucalyptus tenuipes; assembly: GCA_014182365.1. Lineage (NCBI taxonomy): Eukaryota > Viridiplantae > Streptophyta > Magnoliopsida > Myrtales > Myrtaceae > Eucalyptus > Eucalyptus tenuipes. Next base: position 31,779,642 of record CM024539.1, on the reverse strand, counting down.
CGTTAACTTTGGATGACAAACTTGCTAGATATCAATTACCAAAAAGAAGTTATAATTTCTCTTGTGCATCACGGCGCTTTATATAAAAGTAAAGATAGAATATATTTAACCGCGACTGGTTATATGGGTCAAAGGCGATCGTTTCGAAGTGTGAGCTGGAGTCGTTTGCTGAGGGAAGCTCCTGTTACCGACGAGTGGCTTGTTCGCTCTGCACGACGTAGAGTGTCCCCTTTTCAACAAGACTCGACATGGATCGACAAGAATTTGTGACAAAAATCAATGCGTTACCGCCTTCATATGTACATAAATTTAAATATGGATAAGTGCACTCAAAGTTTTAAAACTTGTCATAAAAGTGCAATTGAGTTCTAAAACTTTAAAAAACTGTAAGTAATTCCTAAAACTTATTATGAAAATATAATCGAGTCCTAAAATTTTAAAAAAGTACAATTGAGTCCTAAAACTTCTCATTATAGTGAAATTAAGTCCTAAAATTTTCAAAAAATGTAATTAATCTGAGGACTTGATTGAACCATTTTGACAAATTTTAGGATTTTATTGCATTTTTTGAAAATTTTAGAACTTAATTGCATTTTTATGATAAATTTTAGGATTTAATTGTAATTTTTGAATTTTTAAGACTCAATTATACTTTATGATAAATTTTAGGATTTTCAATACATTTATCCCATTTAAATACGAGTCCAAAAGACGAGCTACACAACTTGAACAAGAATTCCAACCCCCTCCCCAAAAAAAACGAACAAGAATTGACAGGCCCAACTGGGCCTATGTGTTGGGCCAAAGCCCTGATTCGACAACTTAAACAAGAATCGACAGGTCTAACTGGGCCTCAATGTTGGGCCAAAGCCCAATTTTGAGCCCAAGTGATAGTCGCCAGAAGAGGCCCATGAACTGCTCGCGCGGCCCATGAACGGGAGCCCATCTCGCTCCTCCCAGCCTCAGCCATCGCGACCAGAACCAGTAAGGCCACGAAACATCTCAAACCGGTTCGTCGCAGAGGAAGAAAGCTTCAGATCCATCGTCAACGGGAGCTCGAACCTGAGCTGGTTCAGTCCACCCGCCGGATCGCCGTCCTCGCGCGCTAGATCCCCGTCGACGGAACCTCCCTCGATTCCGAACCGCATCGTCTGAATTCGGATCCGCCGGAGTTCCGAGGAAAACCCAGGGAGAATGGAGCCGGACAACGGGGAGGAGGCGGAGGCGGTGGCCGGCCTCCTCCTGCCGCTCGCCTCCGCGGCGCAGCAGCCGTACGTCTCCGAGCTCCTCTCCTTCACCCTCGACCGCCTCCACAAGGTGCCGTCTCAAATGATGATGATGATGACGATCTCCGGCCCGTTCGGCGCCGGACGCGATCGTTTTTGATCCGCGCAAGCGGCTGATTCGTCGTGCGTGGTCGAAACTGCAGGAACCGGAGCTGCTACGGGTGGATGCGGAGCGGATTCAGAGACAAATGCAGGAAGTCGCGGTCGGCAATTACAGGGCCTTCATTGCGGCCGCCGACGCGTTGCTCGCGATCCGGGAGGAAGTTTCGTCTATCGACAAGCATCTCGAGTCTCTCGTAATTCTCGCTTTCTTCTGTCGATTTAGCTTCGAGTGCTGTCGAGAATTGTGCCTTATGTACTGTGGTGCTTCTGCACTATCTGTTGTTTTAATACTTGCTTGCATCTGAACTTTTTGCATTTTTGTTGAGAAATCGAGTTTTGACCAGTATGGTAAATGGTCGTTGGGGATGATGGTGTTCTATCTGTTTGCAGATAAGTGAGATACCAAAGCTCACTTCCGGTTGCACTGAATTCGTTGAATCTGGTGAACAAATTTTGGAGAAGAGGAAGATGAATCAGACTTTGCTTGCCAATCACAGTACATTGCTTGACTTACTCGAAATTCCTCAACTCATGGACACGTATGTGTTTGCCAAATTTATAAGTCAATCATTGGTTTGATCTCATTGTATGTGTCTCATGGGACATTTGGCGAATTGTTTAATATGCTGTCCTTTAGATGGCTTGTTTGTTCTCTGGCTAAGCTAGCTTTGTTAAATTATCATAGAGTAAAGAGTTGTCTGCATGCTGTTTCTGTTTGATCCAGTTGATTGATATGGAGATCAAAGAATTTTGAACTTATTTGTGAAGGACATGCACTACAACCTATGGTCTTTCGTCATTTTGGGTATCTGGTGATAGGCATTTGAAAAATTGAACATGATCAGTCTTATTAGAATAATGAAAGCATCTAAGTTGGAGGTCTAGAAGGTTTGACTGGAGACTACCGCATAGTAGGATGCTATCCCAGACTATTGTCAAGAGAATTGCTGGATAGCTTAGACCAACAAAGAATTCCTCATTTCTTAAAAGCAAGGAGTCTGACATCTTAACCTTTTGGAATGGGAAGTATTTTTGGGGTATTCAATAAATTTACAATCTGAAGACAATTTAGCCTTGCCTTCTGTGGTAGCATTGGAGCTCTTCCTTTGCATGGCTTCTCTTCTGGAGGGTAGTAATTATGAATTTTCTGAGGAGAGTATATGCTGATATGCGGACTTTAATAATATGCTGGGAAGCACCATGAGAGAAGAAAATGCAAAGAAAATACCCTCCATTTTAAATTTTTTCTCCTTTCCCTTCTCACAAAAGTTTTAATTGTTTCAAAACTTTCCACTCAAATTTTCATCCCCTCCATTTTCTGCCATTTCCCAAGCAGAGAATGACTGGCCCTTGAGTGGCTTGCCCTGAGAAAATGTTATACCTCGGCCCTTGACTAATTAGTCTTTGATAGCCACTGACTCTAAACATGCTGCAGATGTGTGAGGAATGGAAATTATGATGAAGCTCTTGATTTAGAAGCATTCGTCTGCAAACTTTCAACGATGCACCCCAAGTGAGTTTCTCTCATCACTTTGCTGTGAGTTATGCCTTAAGTATCACTTTTATCTAATTAGCTTGCTGTGGCTTTGTAATTTTGTCCAAGATTACCCGTGATTCAATCATTGGCAGCTGAGGTTAAGCAAACCACTCAGTCTCTTCTTTCACAGCTCCTACTGAAACTCAAGTCAAATATTCAGGTAACCTTGTCTATTTGGTATTGAGCATATCTTGCTTCACCTGGCTATCTATGTATGGATTTAGCATTCTGAATTTGATTTTACCCATTTTCCTTGACAGTTACCTGAATGCCTCCGGATTATTGGATATCTACGCCGAATAGGAGTTTTTAGTGAATATGAAATGCGGTTGCAGGTAAAACCTGTTCTGTATTTATTACGAGGAGATCATTTCATGTTGCATATAGATTTTTCATGACATCTAAAGTTTCACAAGGGGCATGTGTCACTATTTGTCAAACTCAGCAGATGAGATATAGTGGTTCTATTAATTCTGTTTTGCATGTTAGACAATTTACTTATATCTCACTTCTATCTCTCTTCTTTCTTTCTTACTTTCTTTCTTTCTTTCTTGTATTTCAGTTCTTACGATGTAGAGAGGCTTGGCTTACTGGGATTCTCGAGGACTTGGACCAGAGAAGCCCTTATGAGTACTTAAAAGGCATGATAAACTGTCATAGGATGCATCTTTTTGATGTGGTTAATCAATATCGGGCAATATTTGCTGATGATACATCAGGAAGTGAAGAAAACTACGATGGTGGCCTCCTTTTTAACTGGGCAATGCATCAGATTACCTCGCATCTCAAAACTTTGAAAGTCATGCTACCCAAAATAACTGAAGGAGGGTCTTTATCAAATATATTGGATCAATGCATGGTGAGATATATGATAGTTTGATTTTATATGCACGGGCTGGCAATTCTTTATTTATTTTGTTGATAATTCTCTTACATACCTTTGTTAGTTGCCTAAAAAGATAAGTAACACAATGAACTGCTTATGAATGGTGAATTCTAGTTCTCTGGTATTCTTGATGATCTCGTCCAAATAGTCAAGTTCTATTGCATCCCAAGTTGATGATGAGTTTACTTTTGCTGCAGTACTGTGCTATGGGCCTTGGCTGGGTTGGGCTTGACTTTCGAGGCTTGCTTCCATCACTGTTTGAAGAGTAAACATATATCTTATCTTTGTTTCCTGCTGCTTATTGGCTTTTCACTAGCTTCGTGCAAACGTTTGACTTTGGTCTGCTATGCAGGGCGGTTCTTAATCTGTTCTCGAAAAATATGAGCACTGCGGTCGAAAATTTTCAGGTGCATGGATGAGTATGATGTCTGCAAAACACGTGTTTAAATGTACTTATATGTTATTACTGGAGATATAGTGAAAGTATTAAGCGCGGTGATTCTCATCTTAGTGTTTTTGACCCAGTTGGTCCTGAATTCACATCGTTGGGTTCCTCTACCAGCTGTTGGTTTTTCAGCCAACAGTGTCACAGAAGATGGTCAAGAGGATGTCACTCCTCCATCTCATCTGATGGAACATCCACCTCTTGCTGTATTTGTCAATGGTGAGTGTATTTTTAGGATGGAAATATGTTCAAAGAATGTAAACAGATATTTGTAGAGTTATTCTGGGGTTCATTGCCTGTGCTAACTTCTTGACTATGGTGGTTGTAGGTGTATCTGTGGCAATGAACGAACTACGCCCTTGTGCCCCGATTAGCTTGAAGCATATCATTGCTCAAGAATTAATTAAGGGATTGCGAGAAGTGGCTGAGTGTCTATTAAGATATAATGCAACTCAGATACTGAGAGAAAACGAATCTAGCCTTTTTCTTTCCCTTTGCCGAGCATTTATCGAGGTATTGACACTAGTGTTCATCCACCCCACTGTTCAAAAATTACTTTTGCACCTTTGAGATCTAATCTTCTTTCTTTTCCTTTTCAGGTTGTTTATCCTCATTGTGCCACTTGCTTTGGGCGATGTTATCCAGGGGGAGCGGCTCTTGTCATGGATGCAAAAGGTCTGTATGATGGACTCAGCCGTCTGTTAACGGTTTCTCCTGCAGGAGAAGTACCCAAAACCTCGGCACCTGTTGTAGAAAGAACCACATCTGCGAATGGTGAATTACCCATTCTAGAGAATGGAGCTCCTCCACATTCCGAGGAGGCCCAGTCTAGGAACGTGGACGAAACAGAAAAAACAATTTTGGAGGCTGATCCAAAAGATGAATGAATAGATTGAGATCCGACTCTCGTAAAAAAAAGGTGCCTGTTGTTTTTGCAGTTCTATATTCTTTCCATTGTTTTGATATGGGTCTCACGAGTTATATGTGGTCATAGAATTAGACTTGTCCATATGTATTCAAAGCTTCTCTTTTGGCCATAATAGAAGAAATGTAGCATGAGAGGAGATTGCCTTATAGTGAACATGCAGCAACTTACAGGCAATTCATGGATTCCGTCTAGCCATATTCTCTCCTTTGTTCACGTCTCATTCAGTTTTGGATTGCTTACTGGACGATGCTGGTGGTAACCAGTAACCATAAATGTCTGAGGTAGCTGAAACTGAAGAAGTATTTGAAGCCTCGTATTAGATAAGTTCCGTCTGAACTGGTTTAAATAAGATAACGGGAGATTGTTGAGTTTGATGTACGGACTGATGAATTGTATGCGTTCGAGAATGAAAAACCGCATGAGTTATTTTGATGCGACGAAGCAAACTGAAAGAGGGATTGCAGTGAAAAATCCTCTGGCTTTTGCTTGGTTATGAGAAAAGTTCTGCTGAGTGGACTGATCATCTTAATGTTCGGAACGCGGCAACCATTGCACCGATGATCCAGGAAAGAAAGCCCTTGTGTCGCGGTCTGACTGTTATATAATGGATCAAATCTCTGATCACGTCTTGGACCTACTTTTTCGAGGCATGGCATCTCGATTGTCCTATCAATTCGTAAATCTGACAAAGATGATTCGAGTGGTGGTCGTGTCTTAGATGGTCATGCCGACTCAAGCTTGGTTTTTACTTTGGGACGTCCCAATAGGGATGACTAAGATATGTGGAAACGTGAAAAACGAAAACAGAAAATACCAAAAGATATACTTGATTTTCACTCCCATTACAAAAGAAATAATTCTATCTGTAAAATTACGAATTACATTCCTCACTTCAGCGAAATTGTTCATCTATGACTTTGCCATCTCGCTTGTGCGACGGAGGTTGAAAGCACGGGCAGATGATTTCACAGTTTGAATTTTCTCTATGTCAACTCCTAAATGATGAATGTGGCTAAAGGGCAAATATTCAATGCAAAGCTATTGTAAGCACTCTTGCAACGGCCATATCATGGTATCTCACAGAAATATACAAAACTTTCGTATGAGAACAGCCTTCAGCGGGGAAGTCCTCATCAACGAAGGAAATTTGGCCTTTTGACAATATGGATCCAACGAACTCCTCCAATTGACCAGGTATATGTACTTCATTGAAAATCTGCAGCAAAGCATCCTAGTGTTTTTCAGAAGATTTAAAAAGACCCAACAAAAGAGATTTTGAGCTGGGCTTCGACTATTCGCAAAGCTCGAACTAGTCTCCGCTCCTCCATCGTTCCCACCCCCATGGATGTCGACTATTTCCCCACTTGGAACAAGCTCTGCTTCTGATTCGCTCCGTAGAAAATGATGGAAACGAATTCCTATCTCGAATAATTGAGTAACACAAGAAACACATCCGAGAAACGTGCCAAGGATGAAAATAAAAACTCTTATTTTCAAGAGTTTTACATGGTTTAAAGTTGAGATCAAAATTTTTGTCTTTTGCCAACTCTTATTGGTCATTTATGCATACATATGATGAAATACATATTATGGTATTAATTCATTCCTCAAAGAGCGTATGTCTTTGTATCAAATACCGTACAAATGATAGTTCAGACATATACATTGTTTACATGAGTTCACCAGTCTACTTCTTTTAAAGAATCCATCAGACTAACATTTAGCGGGAAAAGTACAAAAAGTTCTAAACCTATAGCATTGATACCAATTCAGTCATAAACTTTTCAATTAGACCAATTTAGTCCATTCGGCCAATTTTGGCCAACCGACGCCGACGTGAACGTCGGGCCGATGGCCGATGCTAACGTGTCAATTTTTATGATTTTTTAATTATTTTTTTCGAATTTTTTATTAAATTTTTTTTTTCTGCCTTCTTCCTGGCAGTGGCCGGCCACTGGGCGAGGGCCGCGAAGTCCTCACTTGCCGCCGGTGAGGGTCGTGGTCCTCGCCTGGCCTCTCCCAGGGTTGTCGGCGAGGTGGCTTCGCCCGAATCTGGGCGAGGTTAGCCTTGCCCGCGGCCCTGGGGGAGGCCGAGCGGCCCTCGCTCGGCCTCGCTCAGGGTTGCGGGCGAGGCGGCTTAGCCCAGATCTGGGTGAGGCTAGCCTCGCCCGCGGTCGGCGAGGGTTGCGGCCCTCGCCCGGCCTCTCTTAGGGCCGTCGGCGACGGCTTAGCTCGAATCCGGGCGAGGCCGAGCAGCCCTCGCCGCCCGCCGGTGAGATCACAACTTTGGCCTCACCGACCGCGGTGAGGCCGCCTTCGCCCGCGGCAAGGCCGGGCGAGGCTGGCCTCGCCCGGATCTGGCTAAGTCGCCTTGTCCGTGGCCCCGGGCAAGGCCGAGCTAGGGCCTTGACCCTCGCCGGCGGGCGGCGAGGGCCGTTCGGCCTTGCTCGGATTCGGGTGAAGCGCCTTGCCGGCGGCACCGGGAGAGGCCGAGCAAGGGCCGCGACCCTCACCGGCGGCGGCGAGGGCTTCGCGGCCCTCACCAGTGGCCGGTGAGCCTCACCAGCCACCGCTAGGAAGAAGGCTGAAAAAAAAAGGAAAAAGAAAAAAAGAAAAAAAATTAATAAAAAATTCGAAAAAATAATTAAAAAATCATAAAAATTGCCACGTCAGCGTCTGGCCACTGGCCGACATCCACGTCAGCGTTGGCCGACCAAAATTGGCCATATGGAATGAATTGGTACCAATATTAAAAGGTTTATGACTGAATTGGTCTAATTGAAAAGTTTATGACTGAATTGGTACCAATGCAATAGTTTAAGACTTTTTTGGTACTTTTCCCAACATCTAGCATCAAAGATAAATAAAATAAAATATGTGAGTTGTTTTACTTTCGGACATAATAAATATTATGACCTCATCTTAATGCTATGTTAATGCAACATCTATATTTTAAGCTTGAACTCTCAATTATTCTTAAGTGATGAGCTTGATCTCTATTTATCATGTAGTAAATAGAGGCGATTACCTGTGTGAAAGAGCTAATCTCTTATCCGTTGATATACTTTCTTAACATAATGCACTAAGCATTAAAATGCATAAATATCAAATAAACTCATAGGCATTAATAATGATAGAAAACTTCACTATTTGTGAATATTTAGGGAAATTGTAATATTCAATACCTTAGCCTCTACGCAGTCCTAGAGATTTTACGTGACCATGGAAAACATCTCTAGGAATTAGTTTTGTCATACGATATGCTATAATTCTATATGTAGATATATACTATAAGTTCAAATCTTTTTGTGTAACTATATTTTCTATAAAGTTATACTTGGTATATATGTATGTTTGGTCTTGCAATGATATTTCAAATCTTTGGCGTAAGCTATTATTGCTTGACTGTCACAATTAACCAATAATGAGTTTGCGGTATTCATAACAACATCTAAATGATTCAAAATCTTTTAAACCAAACACCCTCTTATACTACTGCTAATAATGTCATGAACCCAACTTCTATTGTGGATAAGACTATACATATTTGTTTTCTACTACTTCAAAATATGACGCTATTATTCAATAAGAATATAAATCCAAAAATAGATTTTCTTTCATCTAAATCTCCTCCCCAGTCAGTATCTAATTAGCCTTTAAGCCGCAGATCCCTTCCTTGATAAGTCAACATATAATTAATAGTACCGTTCAGATACCTCAATATTCTTTTGACAACCGTCCAATGTACTTGACCTGAATTGGATTGATATTTACTTGCCAATATAACTGCAAAACATATATTAGGTCTTCTACATATCATAGCGTACATTAAGCTTTCAATAGTACTAGCATAATGAACATATTTCATTTGATTCCGCTCTTATGGAGTCTTAGGACGCAGTCTATAGCTTAGTCCTTCACCTTTTGCAATAGAAGTATTTATGGGTTTATAGTCTTGTGTACGATCGTTCAAGTATTTTGTTTATATACGTCTCTTGTGAAAGAGATAATGATCTCTCTGAACGATTTTTTGAAATCTAACTAAAAAAATATATGTAGCTTCACTTATATCTTTCATCTCAAAATTGAAAGATAACTAATTTTTAACAGTACTAACAAACTCCATATTACATCTAGCAATTAGTATATTATCCACATATAATGATAATATCACAAATTGATTTTTGGATCTTTTGATATATACACAATGATTTTCATAAATTATTGTAAAATCATATGCCATTATAGCATTATGAAAATGTATATATATCATTATCTTAAAAATTGCTTAAGGCCATATATCGATCTTAAAAGTCGAGATACATTTTGTCCTTAGTCTTTGAAATGAAACAAGCGGGTTTGTTCCATATATATATATTTTTAATTCTCCATTGAAAAAAGCAGTCTTTATATTAATTTGATGTGATTTAAAATTCATACTTGCCACTATTAACAAAATAAAGCGAATTAAAGTAAATCTCACTATAGAAGAAAATATTTCTATAATCAATTCCTTCTTATAGATTACACTCTTTCACCGCAAGGCAAGCTTATATCTCTATATTAAGCCATTAACTTTGTGCTTTGTTTTGAGAATTCACTTATTCCCAATGGCCTTGCGTCCTTTTGGAAGATCAATGAATTCCAAAACTTGATTTAATTTCATTGACTCCATTTTTTCTTCCATTACAAGTATCCATTTTTCTTTATTAGGACAATTTAGAGCCTCATTTATATTTCTTGGCTCATTTTTATCTTGTGAAGCGACCATAAAAGTTTTTCCTTCAATGTCAAAACGTTGATGGGGAATGCTTTTATGACTTGTTCATTGTACGGGAGATTATACACTTGGGTTGCGTTTGATAGTCGGGATAAAATTCGGGATAGGACGTTTGATACTCGCTTAGGATATGATAAAGTCTAATATAAGAAAAATATAGATAAGATAAAATTATCCCATGGGGGAGATGAGATAAAGGTGGATAGGATTTCTAATGTCCATGATAGGAAAGTTATTTTTCTTGAATAACAAACTTATTAAATTAAAAAAATTAAAATTATATTTCAATATAAATAATATTTGAATTCTAATTTAAGAAATAAAAATAAGAATTTATTTTTAATTAATCTTATTTTAATTTATATATTCAATTTTAATTCTATCTTATAATAAAAATTCAATCTATAAATTAAATATTTATATTTATTATATATTTTAGGTATTTTTGTATTTTAGGTATGTTAGTACAATTTACTATTTGATAAATTTTTATTAAAGAATGATGAAAGGCGAAAAAAGAAATAACAATGAAAATAATATAAAAAAGAGGAAAAATAAAATAAAAATAAATTAAGGAATAGTGTTACGAGATATTTTCACTATGTCTGTTTATGAACGTTTAGGTTCATTTATAATGATATGCCGTTTATATCAAAAAAATGTACATAATATAATGTGAACATATCCGACTTTAATACTGCGATTCATCAAACAATGAACGGGATATAAAAAAATCACAAAGATTCATATCCTATCTTATCTAGTCCTATCCCGATTAAAAATCCGGACGACCAAACATAGCCTTGGTATATTATTCTCCATTATGCTCCCATTCGGATTAGTTAATGACGATATTATTAATTCAGGTGATTGTCATTGAGACTGAGTAGAATTTAATTTCTCACTTCTCGCATTACTCCCGCTTGGAGGAACTTCATTAAGTTCATTATCTTGATCTAACATTTCAAATAGTGAGCAGTTTATGAGTGTAGACAGCACATCCCTAAGATTTAAGAAAACTCAAATCGGGTTTTCTACTTGTCCATAACTCATATGGAGTAAAAGTGACTAATTTTGAAAGCACACAATTAAGTTTATAGATAACACAGTTAACAAAGCATCCCCAAAAAGTGATTTGTAAGTTAGTTAGCACCATAATGGACCTAACCATTTCCATTAGGATTCTATTTTTCTTTTCTGAAACACTATTTTTTCTAGGAGTATATGGAGTAGACAATTGTCTTTCTATTTTTTTCATCACATAAATTTTTGAGCTCATCGCATAAATATTATTGGCCTCGATCGGATCTTAACACTTTTATTTTCTTACATACGACTTGATTTTCTATCAAGCTCATAAGTTTCTTAAAGCAACTTAATGCCTTAGATTTATGAAAAATCAAATAGATATATCTAAATCAAGTACAATCATATATAAATGTGATGAAATATAAAATCTTATGCCTTACTCTTACATTCATTGAATCATAGATGTTAGAATGGATTAATTGTAAAGAAAACTTAGCTCTTGTTCCTTTCCTAATTCCTTATTATTTTCTTGCTAGGCAATGCTCGCAACTAGGCAGGATAAGAACAGTATAAGTATCATAACTTTTATATTACGTTCACTTAAGTGTCATAATTTTTTTTTAATCTATTGAGTGCTAAATTAGTGAAAAATCGTTCACTTGAGTGCCTATTCCAGTGAATTATCCTATGTCACATTTCAAATTAAATTTTTATTAACATGTGGCTTTTAAAAAGACATTTAAGTTCGACTTGGATAATCTTCGATTCATGTGGCAAGAAAGGGCAAAAACGATGTCGTTTTGGCCCTTTCTTCCCCACATTCATTATACAATGAAACCCTAAATTCTAGAAAGGGGAACACTTTTACAAGAAAGAGGTTCGATCTTAAGATCAACAATGGACATTTCAAGCTTACGAGATAGTAAAATGGGGACCGTGACCGGTTGAATCGGCTTTGGTGAGAATTATGCTTGATTTGAAAGAATCGCAAAGAAATTGTTAGGTTTATGACATAATCGCCATGGTACTTGCTGGAATCTTGCAAATCACAGAGAAACAAGGTAATGGAGACGCCGTATTAGCTGCATTAGGGGGAAAATCACCAGCATTAGAGATCTTTTCTCAAGTAATACTGTTTTTTTTTTTTCCTTTTTCCCATCTATTTTGCCAACTCATCTTGTTTCTAGTTCAGACTCTTTTTGATTTTCATTAGCCTTTCACTTTTAGCTTTCCTAATTAATCAACTCCCTCTCTCAAATCACGTTTTCCCCTATTTTCAAGCTCCTCGCTTGAACATCTCTTCCAAAAATTTTTTCCTTTTCAATTTTAGTTGAGAAACCACGACTCAAGCTTGGAGAAGAATAGAAAAAAAAAAAAATAGAGGATTTGGCGAGCTGCAAATCCTTCCCCCCCCTCCCCCTCCCTTTTTTGGTATAATTTTTTACCAGTAGAGCCAAAAATGATGCCGTTTCATTTAGTATTTGCTAATTGGATTATTTTTGGCAAGCCACACTGGCCTATATATAATAAATTAATGCCACGTTGGATTTTCCGACTACCTAAATTACCTATAGCACTCAAGTGATAAAAAAATTATGGCATTTAAGTGAGCATCGTACGAAAGTGATGGTACTTGTACCGTTCTTGTCCCAAATAGACAAATCAACTTTATTAATATCGTCCAACAAACCTTCTTTGGCTAATTTATTCATTTGTTATTGGCCAATATGATCAAGTTCAGCACGTGTCATACATTCATATCATTATCATAGGAGTTAGAAGATGTAAATAGGGAATAACAAATGTTAACATTATCACAGTTAATATCTAATACAATAAAACCATCAAGAAAATATCTAGAGCCATAGTAACTCATACTTAAATACAAGTCCACACTAGTATTATGGAGTTCAAACTAAAACCAAGTTGGACGAACATTAATATAGGCATTAAATTCCACTAAATCTCCAAAGCATATAATATATTATGTAAGAATAAAGTGCATCCACCACGCATAATTAATTAATAGGTAACAATCACTTTAACGCCAGTTCTAAAGTTGTTCCCTATAAAATCCATTTTGTTTTGGTCGAAACTTATCAAAACTCCACAAAAGTATCTTTATCCTTCATCACATGGTCTATTGCTCCTGAATCTATAGTTCACAAAGGATTAGATTCAATTAGAAAAGTTGAACTTGATACAAAAGTGTTACTCTTAAGAACACAAAGTGTGTCTACTTTCTTTGGCTCATCACAGTCGCGAGTGAAGTAATCCCTCATATTATGATTGTAACATTTCACTCTTGACATTTCTTTCATGAGAGGACGCTTTTTTTTTTTTCATGTTAGTTAGTTGAGCTTCAGTTTCTAATATGAAGAACTTGCTCCCTTGCATTTCTACCTCTTGAACCTATCTAGACGCTTTCTCTTAGAGCTCGAAGCCCCACATGAGCTAGGATTAGCAAAATAGATGTCTATTACTAGTTTAGCCAGCTAGATATGGTCATCTTTTGGCTCAAGATGTCGCATGGCATCCTCAAAGATCTTTATATTTTCATTGTGGGTTAGGTGCACCTTTATGTGCCCAACTTTGAGGTGAGAAACGGATCACTTATTGCACTTGCTGCTAATCAATTAGAATGTGGCTAGCATCTTTTCGCTCATTGATCATGTTTGACATTTGTCTTAAGTGTTGTTTCATAATCTGTCCATGAGGTTTCTTGTACGAGTCAAACCTTATTGTGAGCTATTTTAATTTGATCATAGATGTTAGACCAAATATAGCCGCTAATGCTACCCACATATTTTTGGCATTTTCAAAATGCCTAAACTCTTGCATAATGTCATTTTCCATGATACTCGATAATGTGACGTGAGTAATTGAGTTCTTTTTCTCTCAAGCAACAAATGCATCCTTATCCCTCTTATGTTGTGCGGTATTTCCTTCTTCAGATTCTTCCATAATTTGGTAAAGAGTTTTTAGTGTTTCTTGCTCTTCCAACATATATTGAATTTTCATATTCCATATTTCATAATTTTTGTTGTTTAATTTCCTTTTTTCATTCATTTCAGCCACTATGTTCATAGATGTTGAAGTCATTGTATCTGAACATTTCAGACATACATACATGAACTATTAATGTCCATTATTTATGCATCCATTTTACGTAAACTAATCATCTTAATGAATAATTTCAAATAATGTTTTAGAATCGAAATATCACTTTGTTTCCAATATTCATCCAAAATTCCTAATTTGAAATTATTATTAATGTAATCATCTATGCAATAAGTAATTATTTAAAGTTACTAAAACTTTCTTGAACTTCCTTACCAAGAAAAAAAATAATAAAAAAAAAAATAAAACTTTCTTGAACTTCCTACAAGAAATGCAAATAAAATAATAATACCAGCAGCAAATAACATTGAACATTCATTAACTAAATATACCATTTACACAAAGTAACAAATTTAGCATAAAAAAATATCAACATCAACAGGAAAAGAAATGTTTACAAAGGATAATAAAACTATTGTTTTATGATTAGCGCCACTCATCTATCTTATTAACGGGGAAAGACTTATCAAATTCCTCATAAAATTCCTCTGAAAATTCAATGGTCACATTGGGCAGCCATGGAAAGACCTTCGAAAATCCTTTATAATTTCTCCATGGTGCATTCATTTTGCATTAGGACGCGTTCAAGCCAAGGGTTGACGTCTTCGCCACCCCAAACCTTATGTATTCTATTAGGAAATCCATCGTAAGTTGTTTATAATTTGGAACAAGAGGGATTTCATTGATTTTCCATTGACCATCCACCACTTCAATTTCTGGAGCTCTCCACAAATCATTGATAACTTATTGTCATTCATATGGAAGAGTGTTTGTTAGGGCATCAATCATCTCAATGTCCGACATATGATAACATTTCCAAATGATATCTTGTATCATCTCATTGACTTTCATGATGTGTTTCACCATGTCACATCTATCCCATCGATAGGCAACTAACTCAGCTTTCAGTCTTGTAAGTCTCTTCTTTTGTTCATCCATTCTTACAAAAATCGGTGTGCGCATAAAGTGCCACATTGCTCCTGCAATAAATGCAGAACAAAAATTGATTACTTATAATCGTTGGTGCATTATAATAGGGAATGCTTATTTGCATTAATACTTCAAGACACAAAGCATTCCATTACCCACGTGCTAGTATCAATAATGTTCTAATTGGAGCTCCCACACAACTATATGTGTGGAGTCTGTGGACATATAGATATTTTTTTGATCAATGGTCAACTGTCAGTCAATCGGATTGGGCTAACTGATCGATCAAGTCAGGTCAAAGGGTCAAAGGGTTGGGTACCTGACTATTTAACCGACGTGGCTAACCAAGTATTATGGATTGAACCTATTTATCCAGCGGTTACTCGTGTGTGTATGGTGCATGCGCTAGTGAGGCCACCTCTTGCGGTCATGCATAGAGGTGCGTCTGGCCTCCTCTGGCGGCGTGCCACCACTCAATTTTCTCATCTCGATGAGAAGTACAATCCTATACTTTTGAAAATGATTTTTGTTGCACGGAACATTGAGAAGTGGCCACGAATAGTATAATCGGGTGTCGTTTTTCGTATATGAGCGTTCGTCAGTGCCATCTCGCGATTTTTGGCCAACAATCCGTTTATATACATGTTCAACGATTATGAAACAATAACCTAACTCTGATACCAATGATGGAATTGAATTCCTAATTACATATCTTAAACTATAAAGTAACACAAGAAACACATCCAAGAAATGTGCCTAAGAATGCCTTGTATCACTGATCGAAAAGTAAATTATGCAAAGAATGTACCTCATTTTTCACAGATTAAGGGCATGCGCTCACAAGCTCGAGAGTCTTCAATGGATTGTACTTCGTGAGTAGAACATCGTATGTCTTGAGAGAAGACGTGATAATCAAAGTAGAAGCAGAATATCATGTCTTCTATTATCTCACTCTTCAAGATAAGTTACCTATTTATTTAACGATATCTCCTACTTCTCTTTGAATTGCCGAGGGCAGTTATTGTTTTCTCCGCAACTGCTTTATCCGCCGGTAATCACTTGAAGGATGATGGGCCGACAAGATGGATCATGGGCCGGGTTAACCCAAAATGGGCGGCCTATATAAAAACCATCAAAAGACAACAAAGAGGAAGAAGATCAATCTCTCAATGAGTAATAAGAAGAAGACGACGACAATAAAGAAGAAGTTTATTGTGGGAGTTTGGATTATTGAATTTCTATTTAGAATTTCCAATTTGGGGTTCATTTGATTTGGGGGCTTTTAGGGTTGGGACAAGGATCCAAGCATTTTGAGAAGAAGAGTAGTCCCACGGTCCATGTGAAGCTCTCCAATTATTTGACTGGTCGAGATTATTTTCTTTTGCTGGAATTTACGTTGGAGGCACTTAAAATAATCATTTTTCTTAAGTGATTTATTGAAAAAGTTTTCCTAATAAAGTCACGTTATATGAAAGTTATGAAATTTCTAATATTTTGTTTCTGAATTTTTGGAATACTATTCAGGATTTAATCATTTTATTTCAATCTTGTCTCACTAATATTTTTGGGTTCCGATTTTGCCCACATGAAAACACTACCCGTCGTCTCACTTAGAACTCTAGATTTGTGCTCACTTGGTCGCCGAAGTAGAGGCTAGGGGTAAGCATAGTCCGAATTGGCCGGTCCACCCCCTAACCCTAGGACCAACCCGCACAGTGTTGGTCCTCAATTTTTGGAACCAAGGAGCGGACTAACCCAATGGGTTTGGTCCGGTTCCAAGGTCAACCTGAGACCAATCGATAATTTTTTATTTTATTTTTTGTACTCTTTAAAAAAGCAATTGAAGACCGGAGTGACCCAATGAGTTCGATCCGGTTTCAAGGTCAACCTGAGACCAACCAATAATTTTCTATTTTATTTTTTGTACTCCTTGAAAGGGCAACCGGGGATCGTATCGACCCAATGGGTTCAATGATGAGCGAGGTCAGTAAAGAAAGACAAGCGGTGAGGGTTAAGTGGGGTGAGCGTTGAACAGAATGAGTATCGAATGTCGAGCGGGGAGCAACAAACCAAGCGAGCATCGAGCGGTGAGTGGCACGAAGCGGTGAGTGGCACAAGTGACCCAAAACAAGCGAGGCGAGTGTTGAGTGACGAGCGGAGAAATTGTTTCTTTCGATTTTGATAAATTGAAGATTAAAAGGACAAATAAGACAAAAGAAAACGAATACTCTAGGAGGATACCATAAGGTGCCTTTTTGGACGCTATGAGGATTCCTTACAAAAACATTTTTCTCATTCGTAAATTATGACTATTGACGTCGAAAAAAGACATTAAAAACCTAAGTTATTAAATAACAATGTAAAATTACTTGAACTCCTCACTAAAGAGTTGTTTAATGTTGTTGACGTCATTTATTTTAAGGTTTTCTCTATATAAAAAATTATAAATAATATATTAGATATATATATATATTAGGGTTGGTCCGGGTTGGATCGACCCGGAACTTTCAAGACTGATGACCGACCCGCACAGTGCTGGTCTAGGAATTCTAGGAACAAGGACCGACTCAGTCTCCCTGGGAACCGGATCAGGACCGGTAGGGTTAGGCCAGTCTAGGGTCAATCTAGGGTTGACCCTGGACCGATGCTCATCCCTAGTAGAGGCTGCTTGGTCGAGGTGGAGGGTCACTGTTTTCGAGAACAGAACGAAAGCTGGTGGAATATAAGGGCAAAGAATTTCGACTGCAACAAAGGGGAGTGAAATGAAATCCCCAAGAAACCGGAAGAGCTTAAAATTTGGAGAAATGGTGTGTCTTTCCTCCAGAGCTTTTAGAATCTCAGAGAGAATCGTCGAGTTCAATGATCGATCCTGCGTTCGAAAAGAAACCCCAAACCTATTCCAAGAGATTCCTCTTAACATATAGATATATAAATAGGGAGATAAATGATGTATTACTTGATTAAGATTAAGTACTTTACCAAAAAATATTGCCGACAATTCTCAAGGGTTGTCAAAAATGGAAACGCAATCCCACTCCACAATCCAAAATCCCGAATCGGATTATGATCCTCTAGGGTTCGGTCGGGATTCAAGCGGCCGCCTATCCTAACTCTCGGTGTTGACTAACTCTAGATTTTTATAAACACATGTCTTGAATAATCGAGTCGATTGTCTCTATGATAATTTTGAGGAAGATTATTGGAAAGATTTTTGGAACAAGAAGGTCCAAATATATGAGGACTAATTTCTCAAAGCATCTTCTCACATTATTTTCAAATCCATATTTCAAGGCACAAATGTGTGATGATTAGGTTAACCTTGCGAAGAATTTTGACACTTTACTAGGTCTGTCTACCTCAGTGTTTAACAATGCTAATTCTTAGGGCTCGTAGGTTTTCATTAATCATTCAGCCGTGCTTAGATTATCTAGAAAGTTCTTTGGTAGGTAACTTGCATGAGTGGTAACTTCCAATTGTGTTTAGATAATTGGGTTTACTCCACGCAGCATATGCATCTTTCCCTCCTTCACTAATGGGCTCATTATATGAATTGTTGATGAATGTCCCAATTATTCCTGCTCATATAGTCAAATTTTAGGGCCATGTGTTCCTTCGTCCCCAATCGAGAAATTTATCACAAATTAGTTTTCGGATTGATGATTATAAATATGAACATCACTTATATTTACATTTAATTCGATTTATATGTGAATGATATTCATACTTTGTAACCCATAGATAAAATCGATATGATAAAGACTAGGTTTTAGTGAGAGTTTTATGGGTTGGAATTTGCAAAAAGAGTAATTTGGTCTTTTCAAAGTAAGAGGTTTTGTCTTGGGTAAAAGCATTTTTTTTTTGCCAGTATATGAAATTTGAGCAATACTTTTTTTTTTTTTTAAGATAAAGATGAAAATTCGAACCCAAAAAAAAAAAAAAAAAAAAAAGATGAAAAAGCTAGGACTTCCTTGAACGACTGCACAGTGCACCGAAGCCAAACCCTGCCTCCAAACCCCCACGCCCGCCCACCAGAATCCGATCCTCACCTGCGAAGAAAACAGAGCTTTTCTTCAGGCAGTGCCTCGCCAGCCATGTCATCCGATGCCCAGGCGAGTCCAGAGCAGCAAGAACCCAACCCCAAGATCCAGATATACTCCACTTCGGCCACCGGAGTTTCCCCTTTCTGGAGAGGTCTCCAACGCTCTGCCCTTCTCCTCAATCTGTGGCCTCTTTTTCTGATTGGAAATGGTGCTAAAGATGCGATCTTTCTCTTCTGGGTTCGTTTTGATTCTGCAGACAAGTACGAGGGAGAGGCTAAGAAGTATTGGGATATCTTCTACAAGAGACACCAGGACAAGGTTTACTGGCTCTGGCCATAATTCTTGTGCCTGCTTTCTGATTGAGATGGACTTTTTTTTTTTTTTAAATTGTTTTTGGTCTGGTTTGAAGTTTAAATCTTTTGGGAGTTTGATTGGTCTGCAAGTAAATTGATAGGAGCATTGGTGCTGCTTGTTAAGTTATGACTTGTTTTTTTCAAGCTGCTCGGTTCATTCTTTGTGCCCTTTGCTGCTTTAGCTATTGTTGCTTGTTTTGTTGATATCACCTCCCTCCCTCCCTCTCTCTCAACAGTTTTTCAAAGATCGGCACTACTTGGACAAGGAATGGGGCCACTATTTCTCTGTGAGTTGAGAAAGCTTTTGCTATCTGTAATTCACTTTGCAAAGTTGGAGTTTTATTGGATGCTGTAGATTTTGTTTAGTGCTTTTCATTCAACAGATTCTTGTTTTGTCAGGGAGCAGGGAAGAGGATTATTTTGGAGGTAAGCAACTGGTGCCGTGTTTGTTTTCTGCACACGGCATTACACTTAGTACATACGATAAATTTTCCAGTCATAAGATTACTCCATGGTTTGTATGGAGAAAATCATCCACTTTTGTGTTGGTCTGTTATGTTGAGAACTTGTCTTCACTGCAGATAAATGGTGTTTGTCGGGTCTAAGTTATTGGTTACATTAATCAAGATTGATGCTAATGGTCTGTGCAGGTTGGTTGTGGAGCTGGAAACACTATATTTCCATTGGTTGCTACATACCCAGATGTTTTTGTTCATGCCTGTGATTTCTCACCACGTGCTGTTAATTTGGTTAAGGTTTGATTTCTTCTTCTTGTCATTATCTACGTCTTTGTTTGCTTTACAGTCTGATCGCTGTTTTCTGAGCTCACATGCCACCTGCTGGATTGCTGGGCTGGACAATTTTTTTATTTTTTTTTTTTTTGGGAGGGGGGCTGTGAAGGCGTGGGTTCTTGGGAAAAATTGGATGTCAATGCCAAATTATAAATAAATGACCCCTAAACCTACATTTGCTAGCTTCTTATCATCGATAATTAAGCCCTGCTAGTCGTTCGAGCCAAATATGAGTTCCAGAAGGTCTGATGTACAATTTGGATGTCTATGTCATTGGATGTGGTTAAAATTTGCATTTGTTAGATTGACATAGTTCAGGATACATTTGGCATTTCTTTAATGGCAGGACCTTTTTTTTTTGCTCATTACAGATGCATAAAGACTTCAAGGAAAATCAAATTAGTCCATTTGTCTGTGATTTGACCATTGATGACTTGAACCAGCAAATTCCACCATCTTCCATTGACATTGTGACCATGGTAATTAAAAGGAAGTAATGATCTAACTTAAGTACATCTTGGTAGCTTAATGAGCTGCTACTGATATCTCATATTTTGTGCTATCAATTCAGAGTTTGCTTGGTCAGTTAGTTATGCTGTTTCACTAGCTGATTGTAAAGCAGATATTTGTGCTATCTGCAGTGTCTCCGGAGAAGATGCATCTCATATTGCAGAATATAAGAAGGGTTCTCAAGGTAGGACACCTCCCTCTTTGTAAGAATAAAACTGCTAATATGCTGATTTTAATCAGACAAAGTACTATCACTGGAGGAGATATAACTGCAATGTACTGTTTTTGCTTCCAGCCAAAGGGCCATGTGCTGTTCCGTGATTATGCCACCGGCGATCTTGCTCAGGTTGCTCTTTCAGTATAACCTTTTATTATTTAGAAATTTCTTTTCTGCTGACAGTTGCAGCTGCTCACCCTTTTTTTGCTTTATCTTACGTATTTTCCTGTGTCTAACTGCTTGCTGACAGGAAAGGCTTACTTGCAAGGATCAAATGATTAGCGAGAACTTTTATGTCAGGGGTGATGGCACTGTCAGTTCCTGCGATCTGTTTGTGGATGTTATCTCTTATATTTTTCCTCTTAATTAGCAAATCTTGATGCTCTTTTCCTTCTTCTTTTTTCTCCTCAACACAGCGTGCATTCTATTTCTCTAATGAATTCTTAGCAAGTTTATTCAAGGACAATGGATTTGATGTGAAGGAAATTGGTCTGTGTTGCAAACAAGTTGAGAATCGATCTAGGGAGTTGGTGATGAATCGGTATGTTTTTAATTTTAGTTTGGCTTCAGAAAATTTTCCTGTTGCTTTTGTTGGTATGACTGTTATCTTGTTGCATTTGACTTTAGACGATGGGTCCAAGCCGTATTTTGTCCTTCAGATTCTGAGGACCTTTCTAGCAGCAATCATGCTAGTACTGAAGTTGACTTGCCAAGTCAAGAAAATACTGAATCCAACATGTCATCGAAAGCTTCAAAGGAGCCTGTTGAGAATATTGAGGTTGATATGTCTGAGGGTGTTGCAGCTGACATGTTTGGAATTTTATCATCTGTTGATGACGAGGTAAAGGTTTCTCTTATTGCTAATTCTGTCTATATTTTCATATTATGGATCAAGAAATGAGGTATTCTGCCTCTTCTCATTGCATATGATTTCACCTTTGAAAGGATTTATTGGCAGACAAAGGTCTCCATATCTATTGTCTTGAACAGTGACACTAGTTTTTGGTATTATTTCCTCTCAGATGATTCAGGTCAGTCTTAATGAGGAAAACCTTAGCATAAGAGTATTGTCCAGAGAGTATCAACACACATGCAAGTCGACTGGGATGATGCTTTGGGAATCGGCCCAAATGATGGCCTCCATTCTGGCCCAAAACCCAAACATTGTTTCAGGAAAAAAGGTTTTGGAGTTGGGCTGTGGTTGTGGAGGCATCTGTTCGATGGTGGCCGTTAGATCTGCTGACCTCGTGGTAGCAACTGATGGAGATAAAAAGACCCTTGACTTGTTGATGCAAAACGTTGCTTCAAATATAGCTCCACCTTTCCTTGATAAATTGATTGTTAAGAGCCTGGAATGGGGAAATAGGGACCATATAGAAGCAGTCAAAGAAGTGAACGACAAAGGTTTCAACATCATCATGGGCACCGACGTGACATATATTCCTGAAGCAATTTTGCCTCTTTTTGCCACTGCAAGAGAACTGATCTCAACCAACAGCGGCGATGAAGAGGACCAGGCATCGGCACTTATTCTCTGCCACGTTTTTCGCCGAGTTGATGAACCATCTATACTCTCTGCTGCTTCCGGTATGGTTTTCGACTAGTAGAGAGGTGGCCAGTGGGAATTTCTGGTAATTCATCTCAGGGAGTTGTCGGCTCTTGGTTTGCTGAAAGTGGTATTGACAAGTATAGTTTTAGTACAGCATTAAGCATCATGTATTTTCAGATTGAGTGACAATGATCTTCAGAGTTCATATTCTGTTCTTTTTGGGTCTTGAGAAGACATTTGTTAAAGCTGGTACCGGATTTGAGCCATCTCCCTTCTTTTATTGAATTTTGTTTGTTGTTGGACAAATACATGGTTTTGCCACACGAAACAAAACCAAGGAAATTTCTTGTGATAAATAGAATATGTTCGGCTTCGAGAGCAAAATGATTCAGTTGCATTGATTTGTGTTGCTGGATTTTGTACACGTTTATGAAACTTATGGTGATGTGGCTGTATAAGTGCCAACATTTAAAACATGTGCTTTTTTAATTCTTGAGGGAATTACTTTTTAATTTGCCTTTTCTATACAATTTGATTTGAGTTGGACTGAGGCAAGCCTAAAGTTGCTAATGCCTCGTTTTGGAAAAGAGCTATAAACAAATGCAAAGAAGTTTTAAGTAAACAAAAGCTTCAAACCAGAGTAATGAGCAGCGGATCAAAAGCTCTTGACAAAGTCGTGAGAAGACCAGGCATTGATACAAGTTAAACCTGAAGGGCTCTTACCCGACTGGACATAATGGATAGATTCCTTCCATGAAAGCAATTCGATCATATACCAATACTAGTGGGGTAGGACTTGCAGTACGTCTGGTCTACAATTTGAAGTAATAGGGTCACTCACAGAAACCCCTGAAGATCTTCGATGCATGGGCAGCTTTTCCTAGAAACATTTGAGAACAGATAATTTGAAGAAAGATCATTGATTATTTATTGATGATAGGCTTTTTTTTTTTTTTTTTTTTTTTGCTGCTAAAATGACATGGAATATAGCACAATGTTGTAAGAAATTCACGTAACAAGCCCGACTTAAAAGGAGCTTAGTGTTTACTATTATATGTAAAGTTCTTTGGTTTTTTCAATATAGGTCCGTCTAGAATGATATTATGGGTCAAGTTCAGTATATTATATCATGTTCACCTTTCGAATTCGGTCATGCACAAGTCATCCACATTGCGACAAAAGAGACCCTAGACGAATGTATAACTCCTTGGTTATGCCGAGTTGGAATTGAACTTGCTGATTTATGTTTCCCAAGGCAAAATTGACTCCGTCAGGTTATCAACTCGGCTAACTCCTACCATACCATGGACAATTGAAAAAGGTCGATCCAATTATATTGTCTTGTTCTTAGGATGTTCGAACACTGTTTTAACAAAGCAGGTATTGCATTTCTTGATATTAGGAGCACTTTAATCTGCGGTGGGTGACTTCGAACATTAAAAAGATAAATCTGGCTACAGTCAAAAGAAACTTCTTTGGTTACGGACAATGGAAGAAATCGGTAGAAGACTTTGACAGAGATCTCAGTTCATTCTTCACTGCAAATACGCCAACTTGTGCACCTACCGAAACGTAAGAAACTAAAAAACTAATCCCATGTCTTTCACTTCCAAAGTTCACCACGAGAGTTTGGCCCAAACTGTTTTGTTCCATCTGATCTGGGGATATCATCAACCTGCTTCATTTTTCATTTCAAAGATGAATTAAAAAAACAAGCCCTCTGTGACTGTAAAGTACAGTAAGGTCCCGATATAATAAGTATTTTGTTAAAAAATTTGGACATGTTAAACAGGCTTAATATAAAACTTAAAAATATTTAATGCACTGACTATTCTGGTGAGATGCATAATTGATACTTCGAAAATTGATTGTTTCCTTATTAAACATTTTCAGTAGAAGTCCTGAGACCAGATTGTTCACATCCTTTCCTTGTAGCATGAGAACAAGGACAGTATCATGAACACACACCAAACTGAGCAAAAAGAAAGTTGGAAATTGTAATCCATTTTCCACAAAATCTAGAAATTACTGCTTAATCATGAAGAAAAGAAGACTTGAGATCGTGGAGACAAGCTTGACAATTACTTGTCAAAGTTGAAGCCAACTACATGGGCAGAAAAAATTTCTAGAAGAAAAGACGAAGAGTCCAAGTTGAACTCGAAGACTTTGTGAAGAAGTACTAGAGAAAATCCTAGAACAAGCTAGAGAAGTCTATGTGCATGGGAAACACGTTTTCATTGGCAAGCAGCTGAAAGAATAAAGCAAATTTTCTTAATCAAACTCCAGCAGTCAAGAACTTATTGAAGAAGAAAAAAGGAAGTCAAGAGAGGCTTAGGCGGTGAAGAAGGGTCAAGAGTGGTGTCCAAGTTGAACATAAATGTCTAAAAATCTAGAATTGTGTTGGTAAAAAACATGAGAAGATTGTCCAATGTCTAATATCGGTGGAGTTTCTCTATAAATAGATCTTAGAATCATTCATGTAATGTGAGTATAAAACTCCATATCAAGATGCTCCTCCACCATCACCTCCATCAAACTATCTTGTTGTGCTGAATAAACTGTGTCCCTTCAACCATCATACCTTGGCCCTTGTCCATCCTCTACAAATTATAACCTACACACACTTGCACAAATTCAAAACACAAACAATCATCCATATCAAAGCCATGTGCACCCACACATATACATCCAAATTTTTAACAAAGAAAAAATATAAAAGAATATTAGTAAAATAGAGTTTGTTGTAGCCATTCTGAACAACCTCCTACAGATGGAATGGGATGATGATGCAGCATGCAACACTTGTTAGTGACGGCCTGTGCAGTCCCAGAAGAGGTTTCAGCAGTCAAAGACACACATGTACAGGAAGGAGAAGACTTTATGATGGCCCTTTCACTCTCCATCACATGTTTACAACCTGTGCACTCCCAGGAGGTATCAGTAGTCAAAAGGCATACATGTACAGGAAGCAGAAGAGTTTAAGATGGCCACTTCACTCACTCCCCATCACATGTTTACAACTTCTTCTCTCTCTCTCTCTCTCTCTCTCTCCAAACAGACAAATCTTTAGGGCTTACACTGAAGAACATCCCATCTGACCAAGACCAAGGTCCCTTGGATTTGGGTATTGTAAAATATAATACTTTCTTTCTCCAGCCATTTTTGCAGATCAATTTGGTGCAAGAAAACTATAGCCAAATAAAGGACTGTTGCAAGTAGAAATATGAGCAATAAAGGCCTGAAAGCTTTGTTACATCTTGTCGAATATAGAGAGTCGGACATCGTTAAGCAACAATTTTTCTCCGTAAGATCTGTGAAGTGAAAGTCGGACTTCCTAATCCTAAAAGAGAACCATGAAGATTAAAACGACACAGACACAGACGCAGACACACACCCCCACCCACACCCGAGAGAGAGAGAGAGAGAGAGAGAGAGAGGTGGGGTGACAGATAGAGAGTGAGCACACAGAGCTTCAAGCATGACCATGCAAGAAAACACCATGTGTGCTCACTCTCTTCTGTCACCTCCCTTACCCTTCAAAGGTTCCAGAGGAACAAACGCAAGAACCATTCAACCATCGATTGGTTGCTCCCTTCCTCACTTGCACAAAGATAACACTAAAAACCCTAATTTTGACGCTGCACTCTCAAACTCGCCCTTGTTACTGTTCCATCAGTGTAAAACAAATAGATGGAGAAGCTGTACACATGGGGTTTTATATAGATGGAGAAAGACAGGGAGGAAATAAATGTGGGTTCCCCTTCCCATTCTCTTCTTGTTTTTTTTTTATTATCATCGTCCATGAGAGAGAGAGAGAGAGAGAGAGAGAAGTCTTCATCTTTTCTGAATCTGATCTCTTTTCCAGAAAGATCAAACCAGACTCATTTACTCGGTTACCGTTTATCAATGCATCTTGTGATTCTAAATCTTATCTCCTCTCTCTCCAAACCCTAGCTACTACGACTGTATCCCTGCCTTGTGGTCTTCCTCTTACTTCATCACGTCATCAGTTCACATGTATGTCTTTGGAAGCATATTCCATAACAATCCCGAGAAAGATTAATGGTGAATTAATCTGAAGATTTATTTTGGTGGGTACATATCGATAGAACAGGAATTTTAGATTCTTTATCATATTTTACAGTCTATTCAAATTAGAAACTGGGCAAATCTATTGAGATTGCATGTATGTGGCAGGAATTGCAGCATAATAATGAGATAGAAAACCTTTATACATTATAATATTTCATTAAGCCCAAAAAAAAATAGAGTAAGTAGTCAATCATCATTGTAATGAACGAAAAAAAAAATCAAACATCACTGGACTTGGAGGATCTAGAAAGGACGATGGTCATGCATCATTTGTTGTCCACGCATTACAATAAAACACTGACCTAAGGCCAAACCATATGCCACAAGGCCGGGCAATCTTTTGTATACTCCTCTTTGAAAATGGTTTTCGTTTTTCTTTCCGTAGCATGACCCATAAAACTTCAGTTGCTACTGCCTTTTAGTAATTATAGAGTGCTTAAAAAAGAAAATATTCTCAAATGATTATTGTAATTAGATCATTCACTTCTTTCCTTTTTCCATTTCACCGCTTGAAAGTGTGACCATCTTCAAGAATGTTGTACAACTTGATATATCTCTTAGCTATAGCTGCAGTAATACCATGATTAATACTGAATCTTTCTTTTGCTTCCTCTTTAGCAAATTATAACAAAGAGAACGGGCAGTCCATGCAGAAAGAATGAAAGCTTCCAAATCCAAGTATACAAGTTGAAAAAATGTAGACTATCTAGGAAACTTAAGTTATATATATGTATGTATATAAGTCATTCCACTTGGGTGATCCCAACCTTGAATTAAAGGAGAAGGCAAGGGTTGCATTGGGTAGTTGACAATTGACACTCCTTTTTCAACGATCTAAACTCTACGAATATTATAACATAAATCATTCAATTTGTAACTAATAGGTTTGCCTAACTTAGTAAAGTATTCAAATACTAAACCAAGCATTTTTCTAATAATTTAAGCTTTTAAAATAATTGACAGTGGTTCACAAAATTTTGCATAATTTTGAATAAGCAGATTATGAGTTTAAATCTTTTCAGGTTCTTCCATCTCCCTTATTATAGATTTCCACACTTTAGTCATAAACTTTTAAAACAACCATCCTGTAAAATCTCTCATACACGGTATTGCGAAATTATGATTTGTAGGTACTGCAGCTATGATGTGTTTGCAGTCATGATAGACCGAGGGATGCTAGCAGTGGCCCTGCTCACTAATTTTTTTTTTAAAAAAAAAAATCATAAATATTAGGTAATATTTTCAAGATTTGTATAAAGCCAAAAGTTTTTGCCTTGCCTCGTTTTCGGCGGTTGATTTTGTTTGCTTTAAGCACTTTAAAATATGACTTTTACTTTGACATCCAACATCTAGATTTTCAGAAACGTATACTTATATACAAAAATGTTTCTAAAAAATGTTTCTAAAACCAAAAACTGTTCTCAGGGGCAGGTTTTACTTAAACATCATAGGGGGTATCAAGAAATGCGCTTGAACTATCGTACAATAAATGTGCATTGAACCAGATAGCGGGTATCAAAATGGAAAGAGACCCATCTTTGGCACTCTGGGAATCACAAGATTTTCTCATCAGAATGTCCACTATATCCTTTGAATGGCTATTGCAAGAAAGATGCAACGTAAGGAATCGGATGTTCCCTTTCTGAAGGAACAACACGAAGCTATTGGGATACGTGGGGAGCAGAAAACAATCAACCAAAACATCCCTAAAGTTGACCCGTCCCCACCTTCTCCAACAAAGGGAAAAGGGTCCAATCCCTTTGTTCAAGTCAACATATATTATGCGGCGCAGAATAAAGCGGCTCGTAGTATATATGCCTTCTGATAATTAAATGATTAACTCAATTGGGAAATATAAAGCGTAAGAATCTTTGACATTGTTCCTACCAATCACGGCCAACGCGTGGCTTTTGTGGGACGTTTTGTCTTTCCTAAATTCCCTACACATCCTGAGCATCTGTTTTGTCCTCAGGATTTTATGCTTAAAGTAGTAAAGTTTAGAATTTAGGTGATCAAACACTCACGAGGCTTTATTGCATCCTTTCTTTCATCCGACTTTGGTACAATAGATTTACCAATTGGGAGATGCATCATTTTTTTCTTTTGAAATTTATTTTGTCTCACTCCAATTACCTTCCATAGTTTCATGAGCAACCATTGGGAAAATTCAACATTTATACTTTTCAAAACGAGAGATTATGGTCATCTTTTATCTTGACCGTTTTTCCATCTAACTAGATTAAGATGGTCACTTACAAACATCGATAACGAGTATGAAACAAGTCCTTATCTGTTTCTAAAATTCATTTGAACTATCATATTCTTTTGATGATAATAAGTGGCACTAGACTATACGACTCATCAGATTTTTGTACCATATGGCAGGAACTTATTTTTCCGCTATAACAATGATCGCAATATATTATTATCGATCTTCAACAAATGCTCATGTCACTTGATAAACAGCGCTCATATAAATATACTTTACACCGACAGTTGATATGAATTGCAAATTCCCATTGAGACACACTAAAGCAACTTTCTCTCTAGCAAAGTGGATAAAGGGAGATTTAGATTTCCCTTTTTATAGTGGAGAAATGATATGGAAGACCTTGCATAGCCTCAATCACATTGGGATTTTCTTATTCTAAATAGATCCTATGCTTGCTTGCTATCACTAGAATTGTTTTGTTCGAAAAGGAGCAACAACACACACACAGACACTTGCTTCACCAAGAAATATAAACGATTGATAGAGATAAGCATCTGATCTTTTGCTTCGGCCACTGCAACTCCTTTAACCCTAGTCCAACATCTAGTGTGGTGATCATGGCATCATGGGCATCTTCTTCTCTGATTCTATCCTCTCTTCTTTCTTTTCTCACTTTGGGTCACTAGACAAGGATGGGCCTCTCTTGATGATGGCATGAACTTTGCAGAGTTAGTGTCCACGTGGCATCGTGGGGATAAGTCTCTTGTTGGCTTAACCCTAACCTTCCATTATCTGATATAAATGAAATCATGCCTTGCCAATTTAGCCGGAATGGACATATTTAAAAATTGAGAATGTTAAAGTATATTCATTGAATTGTCTGGCTCTTTTGTCTTTTTGGTTTGAGAGCTGCATTCGCACTAGACAAAATGTTTTCTTTAGTATTTCGGGTGGTGGTGAAGGAATGGGGGCATGCATAGACAGATCCAAATATTTTGCCAGGACACAGAAAAAACATTGGCCAAGGGAAAATTAACCACATAAAATACAGAAGGCCTATACATATATGCCCAAATTTATAAAGAATAATTGTGTGCATGAGATGTTATAGATGCAGGTATAGGAGAAGGGCATCAATGTATGTGTTAAGTAGTTAATTAAACCATTCCATGTAAATTATTGTTACATGTTTGGCTCTTGCTGGAATTTGTTAAGAATTTATATCCCAATTCGCATTTGTCAACTAATAGTCAAACCTTTTGCAATTCAGCTTAAATCACTCTTTGTGAGGAAAGATCTTGTTTGAAAGATTTACTAAGTTAGCATTAGAATCAAAGTTTAGACCCAAATATAAAGAAGTTAATGATTAAAACTGGGTCATGACAAATACACTGCACCCATAGGATCCAATTGATCGA
This sequence comes from Eucalyptus tenuipes, assembly GCA_014182365.1. NCBI lineage: Eukaryota > Viridiplantae > Streptophyta > Magnoliopsida > Myrtales > Myrtaceae > Eucalyptus > Eucalyptus tenuipes. The sequence continues at coordinate 31,749,417 of CM024539.1, read as the reverse complement.
TGCCTACTAGACTCATCAATCATTAAGGCCATAACATTACAATAGACTCATCGATGGAGTGCCTGATGAAATTATTGATCGTGATTTTCTTACCCACGATAAATTGACTGGAAATGTAATAAAAGTTAAAGGTTAAGTAAAGGAGAGTCTGTCGACCAAGAGATGACCATGGCTGAGGATTCAGGAGCATTTACAAATCATCCCAAAAATAGTGCGCAAGGAAAGACAGTTAAAGATTCCTGTAGGGAAAGATCAGGACGCAAAATGGAATGGCTCATAAAAGAAGCAGAAGCAATCAAGGCATAAACAAGCACGAAGAATACACAACAACCAATCAACAAGCAGCATCAACTGAGGCATTCAAAAGCAAACAAGGCATCATATTTCAAAGATGAGAATATTATTCGTAATAGATTGATCTAGATTTGATTTTGTTTACACTTTGAATGCAAACTTGAAATCGATTAGGTTTCTCAGTCTAGCACTGGCCTATGTTTATAAAAGCTTTCCATTTGTAAAATTTTTACTTGCTCTATTCAGTGATCTTTATTAAGAAGTTTATGTTTTGTAGTCGTCAAGGGAGCATGGCATCCAAGAATATAAGCCATCTGTTGTAATGCAATAAAGTTTCGAGCAATATATTTATTATTTGTTCCTAATCTATTATCTGCACATTGTTTTAGTAGTTCAAATACTACAAAGTCGTTGAGACATCAATTCATTTACTTTTAATTTGAAGTTAAATTTGATAATTAAACTTTAATCATCGAAACTATTGAGTTTCTGATTATCACGGCTTGATAAAAGCGCACGTAACTCCCATATTGAGCATCCATTTTATGTCGCCTTTAATCATGGCCATAATCTCCTTTGTCCCCCACAATCCCGAATTAGTTAACAAATCAAAAGATACATTAAATTTTAGATTATGGGCAACTTTGTCACTGCCAGAAAAGGAATCAATAGGGATATTTTTCAAGGGGATGTGTTTTTCGTACATATCCCTTATCAATTTAGCGGGACGCCGTCCGAATCGTCCCAAATCCTCTCCAAGCGGTGGACCTGTTCACGACATCGTATGCATGTCTTGCCATAAATGAGAGGCCAAAGGAGCAAAACTAAATTGAAAATAGATCGAGGCTCAAAAAGTTCGGCTATATTTTAATTCAAATGATCAAAATTATTAGGGATTTGTTAATAGTAACATGAACGATTGAGAGAAATCGAATCTTGCTTTTTTTTAGATGGACGTGGTCCAGGATACATTTAGCATTGCTTTACCTTTTTTATGCTCAATACAGATGCATAAAGACTTCAAAGAAACACAAATTGGTCCGTTTGTCTGTGATTTGACCGTTGATGACTTGAGCCAGCAAATTCCACCATCTTCCGTTGACACTGTGACATGGTAATTAGAAGGAAGTAATGACCTACCTTCAGTACGTCTTGGTAGTTTAATGAACTGCTATTGCTAGCTCATACCTTAAGCCATTAATCTAGAGTTTGCTCGATCAGTTACTTATGCAGTTTCAGTAGCTGAATGTAGAGCAGATATTTGTGCTATCTGCAGTGTCTCCAGGGAAAATGCATCTAGTTTTGCAGAATATAAGAAGGGTTCCCAAGGCAGGAGACCTTCCTGTTTTTAAGAATTAAATAGGTGATATACTGATTTCTAATCGGTCAAGTTACTATCCCGAGAGGAGATATAACTACTATGTAGTGTTGCTGCTTCCAGCCAAAGGGTCACGTTCTGTTCCATGATTATGCGACTGGTGATCTTGCTCTGGTTGTTCAACCCAAAAAAAAGTTCTTGCTCCGGTTGCTCATTCAGTATGACATTTTATTGTCTAGAAAAGAAATCTGCCGACAATTTTTTTAGTGCGGCCTCACGCTTCTTTTACTAAAACTTACACAGTTTCCTGTGTCTACCTGTTTTGCTGACAGGAAAGGTTCGCTTGCAAGGATCAAATGATTAGCGAGAACTTTTATGTCAGGGGTGATGGCACTGTCACTTCCTGCGATCTGTTTGTGGATGCTATCTTTTTCTTTTTCCTCTTAATGAGTCGATCTTGACGCTCTGTTCTTTGCTTCTTTTTCTTTTACCTTTTTCAAAGCAGCGTGCATTCTATTTCTTTAATGAGTTCTTACCAAGTCTATCTGAGGCCAACAGACAAGTTGAGAATCGATCTAGAGAGTTGGTAATAAATCGGTATGTTTTTCACTTTCAAAGTTGATTTCAGAAGTGTCCTGTTGCTTTTGTTGGTATGATTGTCGTCTTGTTGCAATTCATTTCAGATGGGATCCAAGCTGTATTTTACCCTTCAGATGCTGAGAACTTTCTGGCAGCAATCCAGGCAGTACTGAAGTTGACTTCCCCAGTCAAGAAAAACTGAATCCAACATGTCATTGGATGCTTCAAAGGAGCCTGTTGAGTATATTGAGGTTGATATATCTGAAGGGGTTGCAGCTGAGATGTTTGTAATTTCATCTTCTGCCGAAAGGAGGTAAAGGTTTCTCTTATTAGTAATGCTGTCTATATTTGCATATTATGGATCAAGAAATGAGGTATTCTGCCTGTTCTCATTGTATATGATTTCAACTTATCAATGGATTTTCACCTTTTAAATAATCTATTTGCTGACGGAGGTCTCCATGTCCGTCTTAACGGGGAAAACTCTAGCATTAGAGTATTGTCCAAAGAATCTCAACACACACGCAAGGCAACTGGGTTAATGCTTTGGGAATCAGCTCAATTGATGGCCACCGTCCAAGCTAGAAAACGAAACAGTGTTTCAGGAAAAAAAGTTTTGGAGTTATAGGCTGTGGTTGTAAATGCATCTCCTCGATGGTGGCTATTAGATCTGCTGACCTCGTGGTAGCAACTGATGTAGATACAAAGCCCCTCAACCTGTTGATGCAAAACGTCACTTGAAATGTCGCTCTACCTTTCCTTATTTAATCGATTGTTAAGAGCCTAGAGTGGGGAGATAGGGGCCATAAAGAGGCAATAAAAAAAAAAAAATTGAACGATGAAGGTTTCAACATCATCATAGGCACCAATGTCTCATAAATTCCTGAAGCAATTTTGCCTCTTTTTGGCACTTATTCTCTGCCACGTTATGTGCCGCTGCTTCCCTGAATGGTTTTAGACTAGTAGAGAGGTGGCCTGAGGGAATTTCTGGTGACTCATCTCGGGGAGTTGTCGGCTCTTAATTTGCTGAAGTGTTATTGACAATTATAGTTTTAGTATGGCATTGAGCACCATGTATTTTGAGATTGAGTGATAATGATTCTCAGGGTTCGTATCCTGTTCTTTTGTGGTCTCGACCAGATGTTTGTTAAACCTCGTCCCTGGTTTGAGGTATCTGCCTTCTTTAGTTGAGTTTTATTGGTTGTTGGACTGATACATGGTTTTGCCACAAGGAACAAGAACTGAGGAAATTTCTTGTATTTAGTGTTATCATCTTTGGCTTCAAGAGCAAAATGATTCAGTTGCATTGATTTGTGTTGCAGGATTTCCTATATCTATGCTTTCAGACCATGATTAGCTTGGTATAGTTGGGAACTTTGTTCATGACACTTTTTTCAGTAATTGGTGATGTGGCTGTTATAAGATGCCTACATTTAGAACATATGTTGTTTAGTGCTTGAGGGAATGCATCGTAGGTTTCTCTTTAATTTGCCTTGCATCTAGGTTTCTCTTTAATTTGCCTTTTTCTGTGGATTTTGGATTTGATTTGAGCTAATACTTTGCAAATGCCTCATTTTGGAAAAGAGCCATAAATAAATACAAAGAAATTCTGATAAATATATTTCAAACCAAATACAAAGAAGTTCTGATAAACAAACACTTCTAAACCAGAATAAGGAGAAGCAGATCAAAAGCTCTTGACAAAGTGAAAAGAGAAGGCATTTATACTAGTTAAACACTCCTGTTTTGTGAGGGCTCTGATCCTAGTTGACATAATTGATAGATAGATTCATTCCATGAAAGCAATTCGATCATAAACCGATGCTAGAGCGTCTAGGACTTGCACTACATCTGTCACCAATTTAAAGTAATGAAGCCCCCAAAGAACATAACATCAAAATCCAATTAAATTAACTCGTTCTTTAGATGTTTCAGCACTGTTTAGGCGAAATATTGAATGAATTTATTGCTGCACTAGACTTTGAACAAGGATGAATCCGTCTACAATCGAAAGAAACTGTTTTTGGTTACGGACAATCAAATTAATTGGTAGAACTTTGAAAGAGAACTGCGTCCATTCTTCAGTGCAAACACACTAACTTGTGCACTTGCCAAATTGTACAAGAAGCTTCTTCAAACAATCTAAACATCTATCTGAACATCTGAAAGTCCTCAGTTTCATTTTTCTTGTCCAGCATGTCACCATAAGAGTTTGGCCCAGTTTGGCCCCAACTGTTTGGGTTCATCTTTCTAAAGATATCATCAATCTCCACCACTTGTCAATTCCCAAACGATTATGAGAATAAGCCTTCTGTACCTAAAAAGTAAAGCACAACCCTAAATTATAAGGATTTTGTTAAAAAAGCGTTGCACTTGTTGAACATGCTAAGTGTGAATCGATTGTTTCCTCGTTAAGCATGTTTCATAAAAGTACCTCACGCACTCGTTTAACAATATTCATTATAAAAGAGAATAAATGAACACAAACCCAGTAAAGCAAAAAGAAAAATAGAAAATTAGGATGATAGAGTTTGTGGCAGCCAGTCTGAACAACCTCCTGCAGATGGAACGAGATGGTGATGGGTATGTAACACTTGTTAGTAACAGCCTGTACACTCCCAGAAGAGGTATCAGCAGTGAAAAGACACACAAGTACAGGAAGCAGAAGAAGTTTATGATGGCCCTTTCACTCCCCATCACATGTTAACAACTTCGACTCTCTCTCTCTCTCTCTCCCCAACTTAATTTCTTTTGTACATGATTATGCAATTAATAGGAAACAGGTAGACAAAGATTTTCATCTCAGGGAAAAAAATAACATTCTAGGAAGGGCTTATCCTGAAGAACACTCCATCTGACCAAGACTGAGGTCCCTAGGATTTGGGTATTGTACAATATAATATTTTTATCTCCAGTCAAGATTTTCGCTGATCAACTTGGTGCAAGAAAACTATTGCCAATCAAAGGAATATTGCAAGTAGAAGTATGAGTCATAAAGGCCTGAAAGCTTTGTTGTATCTTGTTGAATTTTGAATTATGTTGTTGAATATGGAGAGTCGGACATCTTTAAGCATCTATTTTTCTCCGGGAGATCTTTGAAATAAAAGTCCGACTTCCTAATCCTTAAAGACAACCATGAAGATTAAAGAAACACAGACACGCGAGCAAGCCAGAGAGAGAGAGAGAGAGAGAGAGAGAGAGAGGTGGGGTGACAGATAGAGAGTGAGCACACAGAGCTTCAAGCATGACCATGCAAGAAAACACCATGTGTGCTCACTCTCTTCTGTCACCTCCCTTACCCTTTAAAGGTTCAAGAGGAACAAACGCAAGAACCATTCATCCACTGATTGATTGCTCCCTTCCTCACTTGCACAAACATAAAACTAAAAACCCTAATTTTGACACTGCACTCTCAAACTGAAAGCCTTTGTTACTGTTCCATTAGTGTAGAACAAATAGAGACTTTGGCTTTGCTGATGAGATGAAGAAGCTGTAACCATGGGGCTTTATATAGATGGGGAAAGGCGGGGAGGGAATAAATGTGGGTTCCTCATCCCATTCTCTTCTTATTCTTTTCTTATTATCATCATTCATTCATTCATGAGAGAGAGAGAGAGAGAGAGGGCAAAGGAAGTCATCATCTTTTCTGAATCTGACCTCTTTTCCAGAAATATCAAACCAGACTCATTTACTCAGTTACCGTTTACCAATGCATCTTGTGATTCTAAATCTTATCTGCTCTCTTTCCAAACCTTGCTACTACGACACATCTCTCTCTCTCTCTCAAAATTTGGAACATTGACTCCGGACAGTGTCCTTGCCTGATGGTCTGCCTCTTTCATTCTATATTACATAATCTGTTCCACATGTATATCTTTGGAAGAATTATCTTGCCAATCCTGATAAAGATTAAAGGTGAAGAAAACTGAAGATTCATTCCGGTGGGTAGCTATCTATAGAACAAAAATTTTAGATTCTTTTATCGTATTATAGTTTAGAATTTGGATAGATGCAAATCTTATATTTCTTTACCATCTCAATTTGTGTTACTTTAAAAGGAAGAATGATTAGTGTGTATGATGATTTTTAGGAGACAAGCGAAAAAAGTATCGAGATTCTATGCATTTGGCATGAATTGCAGCATATTAGAAGATAGAAAATCTACATACACGCGACCATTCATTTAGCCAATAAAAAAAGTCATTAAGTAATCATCACTGCGCTTGTAGGATCAAGAGAAGACTATGGTCATGCATCATTTGTTGTCTACCCATTACAATAAAACACAGACCTAAGGCCATACCATATGCAGCAAGGCCGCATAATCTTTTGTATACTAGTCCTTGCAAAGAGTTTTTTTTTTTTCTTTTTTTCAGTAGCATGACCCATAGTTAGGCTAACACAAATGATCTAGCATGAATTCAAACTTCAGGTGCGACTAGTTTTTTGTAATTATAGAGTGCTAAAAAACGAATGATTATTTTAACTAGATTATTCACATCTTTCCTTTCTTCCGTTTCCTCTGAAAAGCATCTCTTCGAGACTTTACACATGTCCCACATCAAACAGGTGACTGTCCGCCGCTCACAAGTGTGACCATCTTCAATAATATTGTACAACTTGATTAATCTCTTGGCTATAGAGGCAGTAAGACCATGATCAATACTCACCCTGTCTTTTGCTCTTTCTTTTGCTAACTATAACAAAGAGAAAGAGCAGCCCATGCAGAAAGAATGAAAGCTTTGAAAACCAAGTAGACAAGTCCATACTATTTAGGAAACTTAACTTATATACATTAATTTATATAAGCCATTCCACCTGGGTGATCCCAGGCTCGAATTAAAGGAGAAGGCAAGGGTTGCATTAGGTAGTCAATGACCGATACTCCTTTTTCAACCATCTAAACTCTATGAACGTTATAACATAAATCAACCAATCCATAGCTAGTAGGTTCACCTAAAATAGTAATTCTTCTAGAAGTTTAATAATTGATATTGATCCCACAAAATTTTGCAACTTATCAATCAAGAGTTCTAAATTCAAATCTTTTCAAGTCCTATCCATCTCCCATATTTTTTATTTCCACACTTTAGTCATAAACCTTTAAACTAGTGATCTAGTAAAATCTCTCATATAGAACACTGCAAAAACTAGTATTTGTAGGTCGATCGTAATTAAGAAGTGTTTGCGATCTTGATGGACCGAGGGGGGTTAGCAGTGGCCCCTGCCCCCTACGTTAAAAAAAATCATAGATATTAGTTAATCTTTTCAAGATGTATATACTTAAATATTTAGCTAAAAGTTTTGGTCTCACCTTGTTTGGGTGGTTGGTTGCATTTGCTTTAGGCATTTTAAATTTGACTTGTGCTTTGATATTGAATATCTCTATTTTCACCAACATAGAGTCGTATACATTTAACAATTTTAAAATGAATCAAAATGCTATTGCAAACCTAAAAATGATTTCTGTGTTACAAAATCCTAAGACTGTTCTCAGAGGCAGGTTTTGCTTAAGCCTCCCTAACATATTGTACTAGAAATGTACATGAACTACATATGGGGTATCGAAATGGAAAGAGACCCATCTTTAGCCTCCCCCTCTGGGAATCAAGCTTTTCTCATCAGAATGTCCCCTGTATCCTTTGAATGGCTATCACAAGAAAGATGCAACATAAATAATTTGGATTTTCCCTTCCTGAAGAAACAACGCAAAGCTATTCGGGATATGTAGGGAGCAGAAAATCAATTCATCAAATCATCCCTAACGTTGAACCCTCCCCACCAGCTCGAACAAAGGGAAAAAGGGTCCCATCCCTCTGTTCAAGCAAACATAATATGATGCGGCGCTGAATAAAGCAGCTTAAAGTATATATGCTTTCTGATAAAAAATAATCTTAATCTAAATTGTGAAATTCGAAGCATGAGAATCTCTGACTTATTGTTCCTACCAATCACAGCCAACGCATGGCTTTCGTGGGACGTTTTGCCTTTCCTAAATTCCCCACACAACCTGAGCATATGTTTTGTCCTCAGGTTTTGATACTTAAAGTCGTAAAATTTAGAATTAAGGTGATCAACACTTGCACTACTGCAATCACTTGCATCCTTGCTTTCATCATCACGCAATCATGCGAATTTAGTATAATATATTCACCGATTAGGAGAAAATGCAAATGGCGGGAGTATGCTTCTTGCATCGTTTTATCTCGTCAAATTTATTTTGTCTCGCTCCGACATCTCTCCATACTTTCATAAGCATCCGTTTGGAACATTCATCGTTTATACTTTCCAAATTTTTTTGCCATTTTGAACAAACAAAATAAAAATAAATTATTTTGCTAAAAAGTATCGATAAAACACCTTTCCAAATGTGAATCGATATAGAGATCGACAAAGAACTTGCAGGGTCCTTTATTGATTTTTGGACAGTAAATCTAAATTGATGAAAAATTAAAGATACAAAATTGCAGGCTATCATGACCAATCATGTAAAGCGGTACTAGAATGTCTAGATAACAAAAAGATAAAATTAAACAACCGGTGTTCATTGATTTGTTGGCGGTAATCTGCTTGAATTACCATTCTAATACTCATAACTACTAGCAACAGTTAATAATAGCTATAAAGAAAGCTGAAATTATTAAAAAACTGGTGTTCATTGGTTTGTTGCAGGTTTCTTGCGCAGCTTGCAAACCCTCTTCCTGATGGTTATAAGAGCCCATGTTTCTCGGTTATTATCATTCATGGCTTTCGATATTTACGGCTCTCCGAACTGGTGATCATGCTGGGTTCACGTTTGAACGGGCCGTTATGATTGTAGCTGAAATTATTGGCTTTATGACATGAACACTTATCTCGTTCTTGATCCATCAATCTTCACTTCCAATTCGGTTGTTTAGTCAACTGAATTAAGTTTCACCACTCGTGATTCATCACTCCGTAATTTTCTCTTATATCGCTTGCCGGCAATTCCTCATCGCCTTGATCAACAGGATTAAGCAAATTCTACCTCAACCATGTCTTGCTCGATCTTATCTAGTTTGAGTTGACGGTCAAAGAACTGAACAATTCCTGGTGTCAACAAAAATGAAAGATTCGATTAACTCTAAAGAGATTATAATTGCTAATCTCGAGCTTTTTCCACCTAATAGATTTGGATGGTCGCTTACAAAACATTGATAATAAGTAAGAAACAAGTCTATGGTTTTGGAATTCATTTGAATTAACATATTCTTTTGATGATACTAAGTGGCAAGAGAGTTTATCATCCATCAGATGCTTATACCAAACGACATAAATTTATTTTTCTGCCGCAACAGTAACATTGATTACAACGAACCAATTGTCAATATACGCATGCGTCACTTGATAAACATCGCATAAACATGTTTTGGACCAACAGTTGGAATTAATTATATATCCCCAATCATATCAAAAGCAACTTTCCTTTTAACAAAGTGGATATGATACATGCATGTCATTCACATAATTGAAGATGGAGGTTTCCCCTTTTTGTAGTGGAGCAACGATATGGAAGACCTTGCATGGTCTCAATCACGTTGGGAATTTTCTTATTCTAGATAGATGATATGCTTGCTTGCTATCACTTTGTTTTGTTCAAAAAGGAGCAACAACACGCACACACCTGCGTCACCAAGAAATCGAAATGATTGAAAGAGATAAGCATCTGATTTTTTGCTTCAGGCATTGCAACACCTTTAACCTTGGTCCAACCTCTGGTGTGGTGATCATGGCATCGTTGGCATCTTCCCTCATCATGTCCTCTTCTTTCTTCTTTCACTCTCGGCCACTAGCTAGGCATGGGCCTCTTTTGATGATGGCATGACCTTTGGACAGTTAGTGTCCACGTGGCATCGTGAGGATGAATCTCTTGTTGGCTTAACCCCAACCATACGTTATCTGATATAAAAGAAATCAAGTCTTACCAATTTAGTTGGAATGGTCATATTCTAAAGTTAAAAATATTAGAGTGTATTGATTGAATTTTTGTCCGGCGGCTCTTTTGTCTTTTTGTTCTGAGGGCTGCACTCGCTGTAGACAAAATGTTTGCAGGTGCTTTTAGATCTTTTCTTCTGCTCCTACGGCCACAAGATGCAAGTCGAGAGTTTACATTCGAATTCTTATATATACTCGAGAAACGGTTATAGCCCTACAACTTTAACTAGTCAATTGTGCAGGCATGATTATCTAGAGCATAGATCGGCCAAAAAATAGAGCTTTGGATATTTACAACGGTGAGATGCGATTGTGATCATGATCGGCCAAAAACAAAGCAAGAGAGGGAGGCAAGATCCAGACTCCAGATGAGACCGCGAGAGGGAGGCATCAAGCGAAAGGGATGTGACTAAAGCTTTCTAATCAGATTAAACTTTGGAAGATCATTTGTAATAAATCTAGATTAGATTTTGTAAAAAACTTTGAATGCAAACTTGAAATAGAGGTTTCCCAGTTTTAGCAGTCAACACACAGCATCAATCGACATTCATAAAAACGCTTTTCGAAGATGGGAAGATCATTTGTAATAAAATCTAGATTAGATTTTGATTAAACTTTGAATGCAAACTTGAAATAGAGGTTTCCCAGTTTTAGCAGTCGTCTATATATATAAAAGCTTTCCACTTGTAAAAATTTTACTTACTCTACGCACTTCGGTGATCCAAAGTAAGAAGCATATGTTTCTTAGTCATCGAAGGAGCATAAATCCAATAGTACAAGCCATCCATTGTGATCCAACTAAGTTTTATTCAATCTTCTTATTTGTTCCTAATTTACTATTTGCGCATTATTTTAGTTGTTCAAACACGACAAAGTCCTTGAGATTTCAAGGCATATTAAAATCCATTTACTTTTGATTTGAAGTCAAATTTGATACTTAAACTTCAATCATCGAATTATAGAGTTTCTATTGATCATGATTTGACAAAATTATCCGTAAAACTCCCTTCTTTAGCATCCATAGTCGATAGGGAGATTTTTTAGGGCAGGACATGTTTTCCGCACGTCCCTTATCGACTTAGCGGAATGCTTCCGTCCCAAATCCACTCCAAGCGGTGGATCTAGAGATCCACGACCTCGTGTGCACGTCTTGACATAAATGAGAGGCCAAAGTAGTAAAACCATATTCAAAATAGATTGTGAGATCGCCAAGTTCGACTGTATTTCATCAAATGATCGAAATTATCAGGGACTTGTTAATAGTAACATGAACACTTGAGAGAAAATGAATCTTGCTTTTGTTAGATTGACAAGGTTTAGTATACATTTAGTATTGCTTTGTAATGAAATGACCTTTCATTTTGCTCATTACAGATGCATAAAAACTTCATAGAAACACGAATTAGTCCATTTGTCCGTGATTTGACCATTGATGACTTGAGCCAGCAAATTCCTCCATCTTCCGTTGACATTGTTACATGGTGATTAAAAGGAAGTAACTACCTCACTTCAATGCATCTTGGTAGTTTAATGAACTGCTACTGCTAGCTCATACTTTATGTTATTAATCTGGAGTTTGCTTGGTCAGTTGCTTGTGCAGTTTGAATAGCTGATCGAAAAGAAGATATTTGTGCTATCCGCGGTGTCTCCAGAGAAGATGCATCTAGAATTGCAGAATATAAGAAAGGTTCTCAAAGCAGGAGACCTCCCTGTTTTTCAGAATTAAATTGGTAATATACTGATTTCTAATCAGTCAAGGTACTATCGCGAGAGGAGATATTACTGCGATTTAGTGTATTTGCTTCCAGCCAAAGGGTCACGTTCTGTTCCGTGATGATGCCACCGGTGATCTTGCTCAGGTTGCTCTTTCAGATGACAATTTATTATTTAGAAAATATATCTGCCGACAAATTTTTGCGTGCTGCTGCTCAATCTTTTTTTACTATATCTTACACATCTTCCTGTGTCTCCTTGTTTTGCTGACAGGAAAGGTGTACTTTTTTTTTATTTTTCAGGAAAGGTGTACTTGCAAGGATCAAATAATTAGCTAGAACTTTCGAGTCAGAGGTGATGGCACTGTCTGTTCCTGTTATTCGTTTGTGGATGCAATCTTCTGCTTTTTCCTCTCAATGAGCCAATCCGGACGCCCTTTACTTTTCTTCTTTTTCTTTTTCTTTTTTTTTTTTTCAAAACAGCGTTCATCCTATCTCTCTAATGAGTTCTAACCAAGCCTATTCGAGGACAATGGATTCAACGTGAAGGAGATCGGTTTGGGTTGCAAACAAGTTGAGAATCGATCTGGAGAGTTGGTAATGAATCGGTATGTTATTCAATTTTAATGTTGATTTCAGAAAGTGTTCTGTTGCTTTTGTTAGTATGATTGTCTGCCTTGATGCATTTGATTTCAGACGATGGATCCAAGCTGTGTATTGCCCTTCAGATGCTGAGAACTTTTGTAGCACATTGAAGCTGACTTCTCCCAAAATACTGAATCCAACATGTCATCGAACGCTTCAAAGGAGCTCGTTGAGAATATTGAGGTTGATATATCCGAGGGCGTTGCAGCTGACATGTTTGGAATTTCATCTTCTTCTGACAATGAGGTAAAGGTTCCTTTCATTAGTAATGCTGTCTATATTTTCATTATATGGGTCAAGAAATAAGGTATGCTGCCTCAACTCATTGCATATGCTTTCAAGTTATCAATGGATTTTCACATTTTAAAGAATTTGTCTGTAGACTGAGTTGTCCATTTAAGTTACGTTTGGTCGTCTGAATATCTAATCGGGATAGGACTAGATATGATAGGATATGAAATCCTGGGATTTTTTTATATTCTATCCATTGTTTGATGAATTGTAGTATTAGAGTAAGATATATTTACATCATATCATGTACATTTTTTTATATAAATGACATATCATTATAAATGAACCTAAATGTTCATAAACGGAGATGGTGAAAATCTCTCGTAACCCTATTTCTTAATTAATTTTAATTTTAATTTTAATTTTCCTCTTTTTTATATTATTTTCTTTATTATTTCTTTTTTCCCCTTATATCATTCTTTAATAAAATTTTATCAAATAGTAAACTGTACTAACATACCTAAATATATAATATTATTCGAGAAAAATAACTTTCCTATTATGGACGTTAGAAATCCTATTCACCTTTATTCCACCTCCTCCATGGGATAATTTTATCCTGCCTATATCCCCTTTTATAGCCGACTTTATCCCGTCCCGAACGAGGCACCAAACGTAGGATAAGATAATCATATCCTATCTCGAATTTTATTCCGACTGCCAAACACAAATTTTAGAGTGCGTTTGGTTTGACTTTGGAGAAATATTTTTGAGAAAATGCAAAGACCCGTGAGTTAAGTAAATATTGTCTTAAACATTGACACCTATTTTTGCCAATTTTTGTTCTCAGATACTTCAAGTCAATCTTAACAGTGAAAACTTTTTCATTAGAGTATTGTCCAAAGAGTGTCAACACATGCAAGTTGATCGGGTTGATGCTTTTGGAATTGACTCGATTGATGGCCTCCTTCCTAGCCAGAAACCCAAATAGTGTTTCAGGAAAAAGGGTCTTGGAGTTAGGTTGTGGTTGCGGAGGCATATGCTCGATGGTGGTGCTTAGATATGTTGACCTCGTGGTAGCCTAAGTAACACCAACACGTAACACAACATGACATGCCGACGTTTCGTTTCTAAAAAAAAAATAAAGCATTTCGATTGGTTGGGATACGTCATATATTAAATGTATATTTTTATATATACATGATAAATTATCACTTTTATGATTATTTTCATCAAATTCACAAATAAATAATTATAACAATAAAATAGTCTAGAATGAATTTACACTGAAAACATTAATCTACCATTTATTAATATTATTCATTATTTCAATTTCACGAATTCAACTCCATTTCAATAATCCATAAAACTTGGGGAAAAAAACAAGTAATTCACATTTTAGACTCTTGTGTCAGAACGTGTTAGAAGATAAGAGAAAAAAAACTCGAGGGATGAATTGTGTATTACGGAAAGTGAGAGTTGAAAGAAAAGAGAAGATTAGTTTTTCTTCTTTCCCCTTTATTATTTTTATTATTTTTTATTTTTTACATACTTATATTTTGACCCATCGTTTATTGAAAATTTTTATAATTGGCCCCATGCGTATCGAAATTACATGTCAGAATTCCGAACTCGCGTGTTGGAATTCCGAACTTGCATTCGAGTGTCGGAGAATGTCGGGAGAGTTGATCAAATATTGAATTTTTCGACAAGCGACACATGTTGATCGAGTATCAAGAGTGTCCGACACGACACAAAAACTTTCGAAAAGTGTTGGTGCTTCATAAGTGGTAGCAATTGATGGAGATACAAAGGCCCTTGACCTGTTGATGCAAAACGTCACTTCAAATGTCGCTCCACCTTTCCTTAATTTATTGAATGTTAAAAGCATGGAATGGGGAGATAGGGCCCGAACATAAGCAATCAAAAAAGTGAACGATTAAGGCTTCAACATTACCATAGGTAAACCGTTACCGAAAAAAAAAAAAAAAACATTACCATAGGTACCGATGTCACATATATGCCTGAAGCAATTTTGCATCTTTTAGCCATTGCAAGGGAACTGATCTCATCCAACAGGGGCAAATGAAGAGGACCAGGTAGCGGCGGTTATTCTCTGCCACATTTTGCGCCAAGTTGATTAACCATCTATACTGTCCGCTGCTTCCCTGTACGGTTTTAGACTAGTGGAGAGGTGGTTGGCAAGAATTTCTGGTAACGCACCTCAGGGAGTTGTTGACTCTTGGTTTGCTAAAGCGGTATTTTTTTTTTTTTTGGGTCGCACCTCAGGGAGTTGTTGGCTCTTCCAACCTCTCCTAAAAAGGTGGGGATTTGTTGGAAATGTGGCCACTAGGGCAAACCCTAGTGGTTTCTAAAGCGGTATTGACGAGTATAGTTTAGTACGGATCATCATGCGTTTTCAGATCAAGCGATAGTTCTTTTCAGGGTTCGTATTCTATTCTTTTATGATCTTGACCGGACGTTTGTTTAAACCTCATCCCCGGGTTGTGCATCTGCCTTCTTTCATTGAGTTTTATTTGTTGCTGAACTGATACAAGGCTTTGCCACATGGAACATGGAACAAGGAAATTTCTTATTGTCATTAGAATCATCTTTGGCTTCAAGAGCAAAATGATTCAGTTGCATTGATTTGTGTTCTGACCTTAATGAGTTTGTTATAGTTGGAAACATTGTCCATGAAACTTTTTTCATTATCATGGTGATGTGGCTGTTTAAGATGCCTCCAATTAAAACGTATACTTGTTTAATTCTTGAGGTAATGCATTGTTGGTTTCTCTTTAATTTGGCTTTACTGTGGATCTTGGATCTGATTTGAGCTATAAACCGAAGCAAGCTTAAGGTTGCAAATGCCTCAATTTTGGAAAAGAGCCAATACAAAGAAGTTTTAAGTAAACATAAACTTTTAAACCAGCAAAAGGAGCAGCAGATCAAAAGCTCTGGACGAAGTTATGTATAGAAGGAAGCATTGATACAGGTTAAACACTTGTTGTCTGAAGACTCTGACCCTTTTGGCATAATCAATAGATGGATTCTTTCCACGAAAGAAATTCCATCATGTACCAAACTAGAGGGACAAGGACTTACAGCTGGGTCCGGTCACCAATTTAAAGTAATGGGTCAGTCACAGAAGCCCCTAAAGAAAGTTACATCTTAAAGATCCAATGAAATCAACTTGTTCTTAAGATGTTTTAGCACTGTCTTGGCGAAATATTGAATGTATTTCTTGCGATTATGAGCACATTATGCAGGGACACGATACTTTGAACACAAAGGATAAATCCAGCTACAATCTAAAGAAACTGTGTTTGGTTACAGACAATCAAATAAATTGGCAGAACTTTGAAAGAGATCAGGGTTCATTCTTCAATGCAAATACACTAACTGGTGCAACCGCCAAAATGTACAAGAAGCTTATTCAAACAATACAAACATCTTTATGAACATTTAAAAACCCGAGTCCTACATTTCTTATGGCTCATCTTTCTTCAGCATGTCTCCACAAGAATAAACTGTTTGGATTCATCTTTTTCTGGAGATATCATCAATCTCCATTATTTGTCAATTTTCACGAATGAATATGAGAATAAGCCCTCTGCATCTAGAAAGTAAAGTTCAGTCCCTAAATTATAAGGATTTGTTAAAAAAGCCTTGCACTTGTTAAACATGCTTAATTTGGATTGATTGTTTCCTCGTTAAGCATGTTTAATAAAAGTACCTCACGCACACATTAACACTTTTCTTTCCCTGTAGCACGAGAAAAAAGACAGTATCAGGAAAACAAATTCAGTACAGCAAAAAGAAAAATCTAAAAAGAAAATTAGGATAGTAGAGTTTCTGGCAGCCAGTCTGAACAACTCCAACAGATGGAATGAGATGGTGATGCAGCAAGCAACACCTGTTAGTAACAGCCTGTGCTGTCCCAGAGGAGGTATCAACAGTAAAAAGACGTACATGTACAGGAAGCAGATGAGTTTATGATGGCCCTTTCACTCCCCATCAAATGTTTACAACTTCTGACTCCCTCGCTATATCTAATCTAATTTCTTCTGTATATGATTATGCAATAAATAGGGAACAGGTAGACAAAGATTATAATCTTAGGTTAAAAAAAAAATGCTGGGAAGGGAAAATGAAAAACACACACGAAATAACATAGACAAACAGACAAACCGTTAGGGCTTACACTGAAGAACACCCCATCTGACGAAAACCAAGGTCCCATGGATTTGGGCACTGTTTAAAATATGCTTTCTTTCTCCAGCCAAGGTTTTTGCTGAACTTGGTGCAAGAAAACTACTGCAAAAGAAAAGCACTATTGCAAGTAGAAGTCCGAGTCATAAAGGCCTGGAATTTTTTGTTATATCTTGCTGAATTTTGAATTAATTTGTTGAATATAGAGTCGAACATCCTCAAGCATCGATTTTTCTCCGTAAGATCTGTGAAATTAAAGTCCGACTTCCTAATACTAAAAGACAACCATGAAGATTAAAGAAACACAGACACACAAGCGACCAAGCCACGAGAGAGAGAGAGAGAGAGAGAGAGAGTGGTGGGGTGACAGATAGAGAGTGGGCACACAGAGCTTCAAGCATGACCATGCAAGAAAACACCATGTGTGCTCACTCTCTTCTGTCACCTCCCTTAACCTTCAAAGGTCAAAGAGGAACAAACACAAGAACCATTCGACTGTTGATTGCTAGCTCCCTTCCTTACTTGCACAAAAACAAAACTAAAAGCCCTAATTTTGACACTGCACTCTCAAACTCAAATCCCTTGTTACTGTTCCATTAGTGTAGAACAATTAGAGGCTTTGGCTTTGTTGATGAGATGAGAAGCTGTAGTCATGGGGCTTTATATAGATGGAGAAAGACGGGGAGGGAATAAAGGTGGGTTCCCCTTCCTATTCTCTTCTTATTTTTTCTTATTGTCATCGTCCATGACAGAGAGAGAGAGAGAGAGAGAGAGAGCAAAGTAAGTCTTCATCTTTTCTGAGTTTGATCTCTTTTCCAGAAAGATCAAGCCAGACTCATTTACTCAGTTACCGTTTACCAATGCATCTTGTGATTGTAAATCTTATCTCTCCAAACCCTAGCTTCTATGACATATCTCTCTCTATCTCTTTCTCTAAAATATAAACATTTGAAACCGCAACTCTGACTGTGTCCCTGCCCGGTGGTCTTCCTCTTACTTTTACATCACATTATCAGTTCCACATGTATATCTTTGGAATTATATTACCAATCCTGAGAAAGATTAATGGTGAAGATATTAAAGATTCATTTTGCTGGGTACATATCTGAACAGGAATTTACGGTTCTTTAATATGATTCAGAGTAAAATTTGGATAGATGAAAATATTATATTTCCTTGCCGTCTCATTTCGCATTACCCAAAAAAGAAGAATGATTGGCATATATGATCATTTTTAGGAGGCAAGAACAAGCGATATATGCATCAAGATTTTACCCATCTAACACGAATGGTAGCATAATAAGAAATAAAAAATCTATATACATATAATCCTTCAATTAGCCAAAAAAAAAAAAAGGTAATTAATCACAACTGCACTTGTAGGATCTAGAAAAGAATATGGCCATGCATCATTTGTTGTCTACGCATTACAATAAAACACTGGCCTAAGGTCAAACCATATGCCACAAGGCCACATAATTGGCAAATAGTTTTTTCATTGTAGCATGACCGATAGTTAGGCCAAGACAAACGGTCTTGCATGTTCTCAAACTTCATGTGCGAAATCTAGCTTTTCCAATTGTGAGATTTTGTGGGATCACTACCAACTGTTCTAAAAGCTTAAGCTTTTAGATGAAGGTGTGGTTTATTATTTAAATATTCTAACAATCCCCATCACGCTTAGTCTAGTCTTTTGTCTGCCTAGTACTAAGCGTGGAAATTTAATTGGGGAGGCAAATGGGGGCCTGGAAGATTCAAACTCAGGATCTCCTAACTCTGATACCATGTGAGATTTTGTGGAACCACTGCCAACTATTCTAAAAGTTTAAACTTTTAAATGAAGGCGTGATTTATTATTTAAATATTCTAACACCAATTATACAGTGCACGAAAAAGAAAAAAGTCATAAAGTACTTAATTTCTTTCTTTTTTTTTTCTTTTCTCCTTGAAAAACATCTCTTTAAGACCTTGCACATGTACTACATCAAATGGTGAATTTCCACCACTCATCGTGACCATCTTCAAGGATGCTATGCAACTTGATATATCTATTAGCTGTAGAGGCAAATAAGATCATGATCAATTCTCCATCTTTCTTTTACACTCTCTCATGCTAATTATTAGGGGTGAATTTAGAACTTGAGAATTGGATCGGTGGGAACCTATTCAATATCAGGTTTCAAAGTATATAGGGTAGGTTCCACGTTCCAAATATTGGGAAACTTATCTTGACAGGTAGGCTCCATATTCTAGGTTAATGGAACGTGGAATCTGGAATCTATAATCTGGAATAATTTTTGTGTTTTTCTTGTTTTATGTTTTATTGCGATCCTATGGTATTCTATGGCATTCGATGATAAGTGTATAATTTGGAATCGTTAGTCCAAGCTTCCCATTTATGACTAAGATTTTTACTTTGTTAATATTTCATTTTTTTGCGTATTTAAATATAAGGTATGATTAGTGAATTGTAACAGCAAGTAATGATTGTTAAAGATAATGTCATTACAATCATTCAATTAATAATAAAAGTGGTACCTAGGTAGACCTTGGAACCAACCCTGGAACTTTTAATGTGATAAGTTTTAGATTCCAAAAATATGCATGGTAGATTCCAAGTTCCAAAAAAATGAAAAACCTGTTTCAACGGGTAGGTTCCAAGTTCCAAGTGAAACCTGTACAAAACTATAACCACTCACCCCTACTAATTATAATAAAGAGAAAGAGCTGCTCATGCAGCAAGAGTGAAAGTTCCCAAAACCAAGCATACAAGTTTAAAAGACAATTTAGGAAAATTAAGTAATATGTATGTATGTATGTATATATGAAGACACTCCACTTGGGTTTCTAGAAGCTTGAATAAAAGGAGAACGCAAGGGTTGCATTAGGTAGTCGACAATCACGTTAGTAACCTAAACTTCACAAATGTTATAACATAAATTACTCAAATCCTAGCTAGTAGGTTTGCTCTCTATGGTGTTAAAGTATTTAAATTATATATTCATCTAACATCTCAAATATTTTGAATAATTAGTAATCTCACAAAATTTTATATTGTTCAAAATTCAAATCCTATTCGTTTTACCAATTATATATTTTTACACTTTTGTCTTAGACTTTTAAACACGATGGACCAAGGCATGCGAGCAGTGGCCCCTATCCCCTAGGTGAGAAGAAAATCATAATTATTAGGTAATCTTCTCAATATTTGTATAAATAAAAATTTAGAAGTTTTGGCCACACCTTATTTTCAGCAATGGGTTATATTTATTTAAGCATGTTAAATTTCAATTCTACTTTGATATGGAACATCTCTATTTTGGAAACATATATTATACATAAACCATGTTTTTGTAAAATAAATCTGAATGCTATGAAGCGCTTAAAAATAATTTTATTATTATTATTATTATTATTATTATTATTATTTATTATTATTATTATTATTATTATTATTATTATTATTATTATTATTATTATTATTATTATTATTTGGGAAGGGGAAAACCAAAACCTCTTCTCAGAATCAGGTTTTACTGAAGCCCCCAAACATAGTGCGCAAGCAATGTACATGGAATCATATAATGGGGTACCAAAATGGAAAGAAACCCATCTTTAGCACTCTGGGAATCACAAGCTTTTCTCAACAGAATGTCCTTCCTTTGAATAGCTATTACCAGAAAGATGCAACATAAGAATTTGGATTTTTTCCTCTTTTTCTGAAGGAACGGAACAAAGCTATCGGATATGTTGAGAGCATCAATCAATTAATCAAATCATCCCTGGTGTTGACGTGTCCCCACCTTCTAAAGCAAAGGGAGAAGGTTCCAATGGAACATGAACACTTAGTTCAAGCACACGTATATAATGCGGTGCTAACTAAAGCTGCTTAAAGTATAGATGCTTGCACATGTACCGCATCAAACGGTGAATTTCCACCACTCGTCGTGATCATCTTCAAGGATGTTATACAACCCGATATATCTCTTAGCTATGGAGGCAAATAAGATCATGATTAATTCTACCCCTTTCTTTTACCTTCTCTTTTACTAATTATCACTGTCGAAATAAAATACGCGAAAACGACAGGATCCTACAATTTATGTCAACACAAAATCCCTAGAGAAATAAATGAGAAATAATAAGAACATCAGAGATTTACGTGGTTCGATCTGAGTATCGATACTTACATTCATGGAACTGGCCAGTCGTAATTCACTATAATCGAAAAATCAGAATTTACAATTACTCATATATTCAAGTATTTCCTGCTTCAAAGTGTTTATAAATAAACAACTCAATTTAGATGTAAAACTCACGACATAAAATCACCATACGTTTAAGCCCAAGTAAAAAGCTTTACTCGAACGACCCACAAAATCAAGAGCACCTCTGCACGCGCTTGCGGCTTCTTCACGTCGTGTTCTCGCGCGGCGTTTCTTCAAGAAACCCTTTGGAGTCAACACTGCGCAGCTTTTGGAAGAGCTCTCTCTTATTTGTGTTTCTTATCCGACTTTTGTATTCACAAATAAAGAGAGGCGTCCACTTCTTGGTCAACTGGTCAAACTTAAATGAATCGAGTTTTGTAAAAATTCAAACTCAAGTCATAATTTAACAATAATAAAAAAAAAAGATCAGCCATTGTAGAAAGAATGAAAGCTTCTAAAACCAAGCATGCAAGTTTAAAAGACTATTTAGGAAAATAAAGTAATATGTATGTATGTATAAAGTCACTCCACTTGGGTTTTTAGAAACTCAAATAAAAGGAGATCGCAAGGATTACATTAGGTAGTCGACAATCATTATAGCAATTTAAACTTCGCAAAGGTCATAACATAAATTACTCAAACCCTAGCTAATGGACTAAGTAGCACCAATATCGACATGCGATACGACACGACACGCTACAAAAAATAAAGAATTCGACACGTTGTATATTAAATATATATTTTTATATATACATGATAAATTATTATTTTTATGATTATTTTAATCAAATAATTTGATTTAAATTCACAAATAAATAAATAATAATAAAAGAGCCTAGAATGAATTTACCTGAAAAATATTAATACAAAATTTGTTAATATCATTCATTGTTTCAATTTGACAAATTCAATTTCACTCCAATAATCCATAAAACTTGGAGGCAAAAAAAAAAAAAAAAAACCAAGTAATCTATATTCTAGACTCGCATATCAAAGTGTATTGAAAGAGAAGAGAAAAAAATTGGGGGTGAATTGTGTATCATGGGAAGTAAGAGTCGAAAAAGAAGAGACTACTAGGTTTTTCTTCTTTTCCCCTTTATTATTTTTATTATTATTTTATTTTCTTATATATTTACATTTTAACCATTCATTAATTGAAAATTTTTAAAATTGACCCTGTGCATATCGAAATCATGTGTCGGAATTCCGAACTCCCATATCAGAATTCTTAATTCTCAACTCAACTCACGTGCAGGGGAGTGTTGGAAGAGTTGAACAAGTATTGAATTTTCTTACACTTGTTGACCAAGTGTGGAAGAGTGTCGAAAAACGCTGGACATATGTCCGAGTGTCTGACACGACACGAAAGCCCCCAGAAAGTATCAATGTTTCATAGCTAGTAGATTTGCCCGATATAGTGTTAAAGTATTTGAAATAAATATTCATCTAATAGCTTAATTTTTTTGAAAATTTGATAATCTCACAATATTTTATATAGTTCAGCATGTCAAATTTGATTCATTTCACCTATTGTATATTTCTATACTTTAGTCTTAAACTTTTAAAGTATTTGGTGCTAGTCTTGCAAAATCTCCCATGCTGATGGTCATGATGGATTGAGGGGTGCTAACGGTGGCCCCTAAACCCTATGTAAAAAGAAAATCATAAATATAAGGTAATCTTCTCAATATTTGAATACAAATGTAGAAGTTTTGGTCTCGCCTTTTTTTTCAATGGTTGGTTATATTTATTTAAGCATTTTAAATTTCACTTCTACTTTGATATGGAATATCTCTATCTTTAGAAACATATATGTAAACAACTTTTTGTAAAATAAATCTGAATGCTATGAAGCACCTAAAATAAATTTTTTATTTTTTTATTTTTTTGAAGGGGAAAATCAAAACCTCTTTTCAGAAGGAGGCTTTACTTAAGCCTCCAAACATAGTCCACAAGTAATGTGCATGGAATCAAATAATGGGGTACCAAAATGGAAAGAGACCCATCTTTAGCACTCTGGACAAGCTTTTCTCAACAGAATGTCCCTCCTTCCTTTGAATGGCTATTACAAGGAAGATGCAACATAAGAATTTCGATTTTTCCCCTTTTCTGAAGGAATAGAACAAAGCTATTGGATAAGTTGGAAGCATCATTAATTAATCAAATCATCTCTAATGTTGACCCGTCCCCACCTTCTGAAGCAAAGGGAGAAGGTTCCAGTGGAAGCAATGCACGTACATGAACACTTAGTTCAAGCAAACGTATATAATGTGGCGCTAACTAAAGCTGCTTAAAGTATAGATGCTTTCTGATAATTAGACAATTAACTTAATCGTGAAAGTTGAGGCATAAGAATCTTTGACTTCTTGTTCCTACCAATCACCACCAACGCGTGGCTTTCGTCGGACGTTTTGTCTTTCCTAAATTCCCCACACAACCTGAGCATCTGTTTTGTCCTCAGGATTTGATGCTTAAATTGCAAAGTTAAGAATTAAGGAGCTCAACCACTCACACTAGGGTTTATTGCAACGAATTGCATCCTTTCTTCCATCGTCATCATGCAATCAGCCATCTTTAGTACGGTAAATCTAATGATTAAGAGAAAATGGGGAAACAACAATAAAAATGTCATAAATTTCGTCATATTACTTCAATGCCACTTTAATTATAAAAAAAACAGTCATATAAGTGTCATCTACGATTTGTAAGGCTGAAATATGATGTGCCAATATATTTTATCATTTTTTCGGATTAACTTGGCTCATCGGTGCTCCGAGTTAGCATTAATAGCCTTAAATGATTACTCCCTCAAATTCAAACCCTAATTCGGACAAATCAAGACATTTCCACTCTTCTTCTAATCCTAATTCGGACTACACATTTTGGGGCAAAATTAAGAGCTGAATCTCGCAATGAAGAGCATGACCAGGACAAGCAGCTCAAATTCCTTTCGGCAAGATACAAAATTTTTAAATTGAGCAACAGAGATGATCGAGTGAGATTAGGGAAAAAATTTTCATGTTGTGCAAACTTTTCACCTCTTTCTTCTCATCTTTTACTTCAATTTCGGTGAAGAGTCTCCCCACGCCATACCTATATTAAGATCAGGGGCGTTTTGCCAATGTCTTGAACTCAAGCTCAAATCTTCCGTTTTGAGTTCGGTGTGAAGTGATAGCCCATCAATGACGAAGAATCTGCTGCTCCTATTTAAATAAAAAAGTCACGCAATATTTTTTTCTTGCTGGATTTTGTGTTGAAAGGCACTAAAGTGGTCATTTTTATCTGATGTAGCACTGAAGTGATCCATCAAAAGGTTTTGATACTAAAATGAGTGTTATGCGAAAACTGTAGCAGTTCTATTATTCTTTTCCCGAAGGAAATGCAAATAATGGGAGTTGTTTTTATTACATCATTTTCTCTCTTGAAATATACTACAATTACCCTCCACACTTTCATAAGTGCCCATAAAAAATATTCAACATTTTTACCTTTAAAGTGAAATATTATGGTTATATCTAATGATAGTAATGATAATCTCAACCCTTTTAGGTGGTCACTTACACATCGTTAACAAGTATGAAACAAGTCCCTATCGATTTCTGGAATTCATTTGAACAAACATATTCTTTTGATAATGGTAAGTGACGAGAGAGTATATTAGTCGTCAGCTTTTTATATCATATTGTGGTTAAAGTGATTACTGATCCTCAATATGCGTTTGTGTCATTTGATAAACATTGCTCGCATAAACATGTTTTAAATTAATAATTGGCATTAATTGCAAATCCTCATTAAGATGCACAAAAGCAGCTTTCCTTTCAGCAAAGTGGATGTCATACAAGCATGTGATTCATATAAAAGAAGATTTAGGGTTTCTCTTTTTGTAGTGGAGGAACGATATGGAAGACCTTGCATGGCCTCAATCACAATGAGACTTTTCTTATTCTATATAGATCTTATGCTTGCTTACTGTCACTAGAATTGTTTTGTTCACAAAGGAGCAACAACACTCACACACTTGCGTCACCAAGAAATTGAAATGATTGATAGAGATCAGCATCTGATCTTTGCTTCGGCCATTGCAACACCTTTAACCTTAGAGTAACCTCCGGTGTGCGGATCGTGGCATGATTGGCATCTTTTTCTCTCACTTTATCCTCTTCTTTCTCCTCTCACTTTCGGCAAGTAGCCGAGAATGGGCCTTTCTTGATGATGGCGTGACCTTTGTACAGTTAGTGTCCACGTGGAATCGTGGGGATGAGTCTCTTGTCGGCTTAACCCTAACCATTCGTTATCTGATTAAAAAGAAACCGTGTCTTGCCAATTTGATTGGAATGGTCATTTTCATATTCTTGAGATATTCAAGGGTATTGATTGAATTTTTGTCTTGTGGCTCCTTTGTCTTTTTGGTCCGAGAACTGCATTCGCAGTAGACAAAATGCTTTCGGTAGTATTTCCGGCTGTGGTGAAGGAATGGGGGCATGTATAGAGAGATCCAAAGATGTTGCCAGAAGAACACATAAAATTCAGTGGTCAAGGAAAAGAAAACCCAATAAAATACAAAAGACGTTCATAAATAAGCGCACATTCATAAACAAATTGAGTGCATGACATGATATGAAAATTTAAAAGAAGGGCATCAATGTATTTGTATATACAAGAAGTATCATTATTCACCTCACTTAGTCAAGTGGTTAATTAAACCATTCCATTTAAATTATTGTCACACTTTTGGCTCTTGTTGGAATTTGTTAAGAATTTCTATTCCATCTAGCGTTTGTTAATTGATAGTCAAATCTCATACAAAGTCGGCTTATGGCATTCTCTATGAGGAAAAGTTTCCTTATTTAAAGGATTTTCTTCCCCGGTTGCTCGGGGCTTAAAATCTAGATCCATATATAAAGAAGTTAATGGTCCAAAACTAGACTATAAGAAATACTTTTTTGGCCCTATGGCCCAATTGATGGAATGCCACATAAGCTTATCAATCATGAAAGTTAAATCATATGATTGACCCATAAGGCCCGTAGATGGAATGCATGATGAGCTCATCGATCATGAGTATTCGATAGGTAGATTTTTGGTGAAGTACATAACACGGAGCTATGATTGATTGACTCGAAGCACATATAGAAGTTAAGATTAAGTTAAGGAAAATCAATCGAGGGATAATCACAGCTAAGGAATTGGGAAAAGTTACAAATCATCCTTAAGTAGCACGCAAGTCAAGGTAGTTGGAGACTCTTGCAAGGGAAGCTTAGGGCACATAACAAAATGGCTAGTAAAAGATATAGGGCCAATCAAACCATAAACAAACACAGACAATACACAACTACCAATCAACCCAAAGCATCGATTCACTAGCAAACAAGACATTATATTCTGAAGACAGGAAGGTCATTCATAATGGATCAATTTAGATTAGATATTGCCTAAAGCTTGAATTTTGAACTTTGAATTAGATTACATTTCCTGGTTCTAACGCCTGTCTTTGTTCTTTCCAGTCATCCTTCGTAAGCTTTTTACTTTCTCTACATACTTTAATTGTATCTATGAAGAAGTTTATGTTCAATTTTAGTCATCAAATGAGTATGGCGTCCAAGAACATACGTCATCCGTTCCGATTCAATAAACTTTCATATAATTCCCCTATTTGTTCCTAATCTACTTTAGTAGTTAAAATTCTACAGAGTCCTTGAGGTTTCATGGCATATTATAATCTATTTACTTTTGATTTGAAGTCAAATTTGATACTTTAATTATCGATTATCCTCGGTTTGGACCTTAATATTTTAAACCATTGAGTTTCTGACGACCCCAATTTGTCAAAAAAATACATGTGACACTCCCATAATGAGCACCCACTGCATTTCGTTTCTATCACGACCATAGTCTCTTCTAGTCTCTCATAATACCACATTAGTTACAAATCGAGAGAAAAATTGAAGTTTAGAAATATGGAGAACTCGTCACCACAAGAAAAAGAGCCAATAGGGACAATTTTTCCGAGGGGCGCATTTTCTGGATGCTTTCCAATTGTCCCAATCCCCTCCAGGCAATAGATTCAGAGATCCACAGCCTCATGTTCAAGTCTTCCCATTAAAGGAAAGGCCGAAGGGCAAAGCTGAATTCAAAATGGATCAAGGCTCGCAAAATCTGACTACCTTTCATTTCAAATGATCAATATCATGAGGGATTTGTTAACAGTAACATGAACGCTTGCTTCTCTCCTTTCAGGTTGTGTTTGGTCGTCACGATAAAGACTTGGATAAAACAGGATAAGAGGAAACAAAGAAGATTTCCGGACTTTTTCTTTCGCTTAGACCAATTTTGTAACGCATGTTAACATGGGCCTTGAGGCCCACAATATTGTGGGCTTGATGATATTGGGCCAGTAGTGCAAGCGTCCGGAGTTTGTCCTTGGGCCCAATTATACGCCAAGGAGTTCTTTGTGCACATTCTGCTCGTACTCACGCTTTCTTCCATTACCTTGTCCCTGAAAGCAACCTTTGAGAACTACGTCCGTGATCCCAAAGCCTAAATTCCACATCAGTCAAGGTTGAAGAACTACGCTTTGCCCATGTCACAACACGGAGATTTTTTTTCGACGATAAGATTCACCAGAAGACGTAATTGACTGAAAGTGAGAATCGCCGACTCTCAATTCATCGAAATAAAATGAGATTGGCTCAATTTGTCAAGGGAAAATATAAAAGTTTGTACCAGAACTATTCCAATAAAGTCATGGGGAAGATACTATGACTTGTCTTCATCTAAATTCGAATTAATAATTACGTGGGTAGGTAGTGTACAGTACGTAGTTAAATAATTGTGAAACACTATGTGTACAAGAGATTAGTTTTGAATGAGGTGCATTTGTAGCTGTCGTCCCTTTAGCTAATGCATTATCTCTCCTTAGTTAAATATAGACTTGTCCCCCTTTGGTGAAGCTTGTGTTCTGTCATCTAGGCTTAGCTTGATGACAGAATATAATATGTGTCTTTTAGAAAACACCACCCATTCTTGTCATCTATAGCATTTTCAATAAGCAATTTATTAAATGACAATTTTTTTTTTGTTTAAATATTGCGAAATATACACTTACGTATTAAACCCTTCAAGATATGTAGAGGAAAGTCCGTTCATGACAGCTATTCATCCAAAGCAGCCGTCGTATAGAAAAGATCGTGAATTTCATCATTTTTTACCAAACCGATGCTACCTACCGCTTGATTATTAGTTCGAACATGCGGAAATATTGTGCACGCCGTATCAAGAAAATATCAAAACTGCAACAAAAGAAAGCATGATATACACACAGGCATATATGTATGTACGCACCTATGTGTGCATATGTACATATATATTTGATATAGTTTGCTAGATGGGTTCAGATAAATGAATCTACAGAAGAACATGGAGTTGTAACCCCAACTTTACACCCTTCCTCTCTATTATTGACCACATAAAATATCTCCCCCGTGAAAGCCATCCGAGTATCTGTCACCAATTAGAGAAGTTTCTCTTTCCACACTTCTTTCATTTGCTTAAACAACTGAAATTGAACAAGGTAGTATATTCCAGATGCCTCCTATGACTTAGTCAAAAACAAGAAACAGACTGGTAATCGGCAGGAATGGTCAGCATGTCCAGATAATCAATAATTCAACAAGTCATCTCCAAAGTCTCCCTGGGGACCTCCAAGAATGTCATCTTTTTCTGGAGGAAAAATCCAAACCTATGGCAGCCTTGCCATACTCAAAAAGTCAATTTCTTGGTTGGACACCACATTTTCTTCTATCGCGGTATCATCCTCATCGCCTCCCTGTGCCTCTCTCTCTTCCATTTTCCTTCTCAAACTCTGAATTTTTCAAGAAACAATCAAAGACTCAAGACCCAACACCCATCACTCATCATCCACCCCGACCAAGGTTGCAGTCTTGTAATCCATGGCCGATTACAACTACAATCACAACAGATCAAAGTCCTATGGAGGACCTAACATGATGCAGTTGCAGCCATACTATGGACCGCCGCCGCCACAATCACACGGCGACCTCAGGTGCTACAGTGCATCATATGCACAGAGAGACCTGTGGGGCACTTACAGCAACAACAACTTCAACAGGGATTTGAAGTTTAAGAAAGGGAAGAGCACATCTGGGTCAACCTCGAAGTCGTGGAGCTTCACTGACCCTGAGTTCCAGAGGAAGAAGAGGGTGGCTAGCTACAAAATGTTTGCGGTTGAAGGCAAGGTGAAAGGGTCATTCAGGAAGAGCGTCAGGTGGCTCAAGGATAGGTACACACGGGTGTTTTATGGTTGGTGGTGAAATATTTGTTGTTGGGGGGTTTTGTTGAGTCCTTTTTTGGTCTGCAAATTTGGTTCTTTGTAATATGTTTATGATGAGTCTTTGATTTTCCAAAAGGGGGTCTCTTTCACTCTGGAAGGATGTATTCATGAGTCTACCGGTATATGGATTGGAAAATTGGCATGAATTCTAAATTAGTGGCACCAGTAGTTGTTAATCAAATCGTTTGCAATCTTCTCCCAGGGCCTAAAATCTATTGGCGTGTCTTGTTTCGGTGGACTCGGTATAAGCAATTTCATTCATCCCTTTTGATTCAACCTGTAGTTTCTGCAGAATGAGTTATTATGACTAGGCGATGTCTTTGGTTTCTTGCTAGACTTGCACTGTGGAATCGTGGTTAGGAAGTCCCTCATCTGTTCTCCATTTTCCTGTTCAGGTTCTCATTCTCGTTGAAGTAGTTTAACAACTGCTGTGACATCCTTCATTGTGAATTGGTGTACTTCTTCATGATTGATCACCGATATTGCCTATTGATGTCCATGAACACAATCTTCTCTGTCAAAGGACTGTCGAAGTGAACTTTCCCGCAGCAACTCAAGGGACGAATTCTTTTGTTTTTCTTGAATTATCTGATGTTCACTATCGATTAAGTTCAGGTGGATTCAACATAAGCAAGGCCTGGCTTGTTGGAGAGTTAGCTATAACTGGGTACCCTCCTGAAAACATTGTCATCAAGTCTAGTGTATACTGGTAAATTATCACATTCCGCTCTTTTCCTCTTTAGTTTTGCCGATTATAGTGGAACATGTTCCAGCTGATATATGTCTGTTTCTTTGCTTTTGCTCGCCCTGGTTGGTAAATGTAAAACGCTATACAATTTTGGTACACGATACATCCCAGTGTAGTTAATTCAGTCTTTTCTCCCATCGGTGAAATTGTCTTGAATCTCATGTGCCTTTTGAACTGACACGGCTTGATGTAGTAAGTTCTGAGTGCTCCATATGGCCAGGTTCAATCTTTCTTCATTGACACCGTCATAGATTGACTCAGTTGCTTGACTAGATTCATCGCAAACCCAGAATTATTCTATGCCTCCTTATATCTTGCTATCTTCTATTGAAAGGAGGCTGTCGAACAATCTGATACACCAGTTTGTGCACCACTCATGTGCTTTAAATTCCTTGTCACTTTTGCCATAGAAATCTACCAGCAAAGAGTGTTATCTTGATCTATGCTCGATATTGTTGTTGAAATGTGTTTGCTCAGTGAGATTGTGGAGTGTGAAGAAGTTGACATGGGGGCTAATGTCTACCTGTTGAAACATTGCCCAGATAACCCTGAAGGCTCAAAAAATGGAACAGTCCATGCCTGAGACATTCCATTACTATCTGAAATTGGAACAGTCAATTACCACTTCTCAGAATTAACATAGGTCGACTCTCAATTGCATCATTCCACGATACTCTGCTGTTGTCCATGAACCCTTGCCTTTTTCTCTGTACCAGTACTCTTTTGGTTAACCTGGATCAATAGATATCCTCCATAACCCTCTCGCAATCCATCAGCATGTTTCAAATAGAGTTGGTCAACATTCAACGGTCACTTTTCCAATGACGCAGCTAAGTTTCTTAAGCAGGAACACGGGTTCAGCCTAGCAATAGCCATTAGCAAAATCTTTGCCAAGATCAACATGTTGAATGTCGACAACTGTTCTAATAAGTAAAGGCGGGATATGCATGTCGATGTCATCTCATTCTTCGACATCTCCAACTTCTTGGACCATAACATTGTGCTTGTGGCTCTACTGATTGGTGTAGCAGCGCAGTAAGCGATTCCAGCAATGGCTGCTGCTTCAATGCTTGCCATGCCATACATGGGATTCAAATTGCAAGCAACCTTTTCAACAGGATGGGCAAATACTTTAGTTTTTAACCTTTGAGACCTATTTAAATTAGCAGTCGTTTGATGTGATCTAGGTTAAGGAACTCTTCTGCTCAAAATAAATGGAGGTCATGTCACCAATTTTGTTTTCATAGGTCATGTAATTATTTGACCACTACCATAAAATTCGCAAATGAATCATTTAATGGTCTAGCATCTCAAAAATTAACTAATATTCAAGGCTCACGCTAGAAAGAATAAGATTGAAACCAGTCCCTTAAGATGTGTTAGCAACTTGGCATTTGAGGAAGATGACCAAAATTTCTCATTCAATTGGGGTTTCTCTACCAATAAATATATATATATATATATATATATATATTTAGCAAAATTTAATTTAATTAAAACATAAATAATAGGAAATTGAAGTGAAAAAAATGAAAATTATAACTAGGAAAAATTCCAAATAAGAACCCCAAGTGTCCTCAATTTTTTCAAATAAGGGCTTAAAGTGAACATTATTTCAAATAAGGGCACGAAGTGACCATATTAGTCTCAAAGAATGATTTAAAGTGGTTATGTTATTTCAAATAATAGCTTAGCTTCGCCGACTTACCAGTCGACAAAAAATCCAACTAATGAGGGATATTTTTGTCCAAACACAATTAAATTCACATTTAAATAAATTAGATTAAAAATTTTAAATAAAAAGAAAAACAAAAAAAAAAAAAGCGGGAGGAAGCCGTCTCTACCATGTGTGTTCTTTTTTTTTTTTTAATTATTTTTTTTAGTTTGTTTTTTTGGAAAGAAAAAACAGAAAAAAAGAAGAAAAAAAGGAAAAAAAAAAAATTAAAAGATGAAATTGTTCTTACTAAACAATGAGTTTAGGCCCTTCCTTGATATTGATATGACAACTTCAGACCTTATTTGAGATAATGAGAGCACTTGGAACTCTTATTTGAAATAATATCCATTTTAGACATTTATTTAAGAAAAATGATAACACTTTAGGTCCTAATTTGGAATTTTCTCTTGTAACTATTCAATTTGAGGTGAAACTTACATATGAATTAAAGCAAATTATAGGAACTTTATGGGAATTTAGTTGTCAATTGTTATCCGTTTAATAAGGTGATCAGTTAGATCATTAAGGCTTTACATAGCAAGGGAGGGTTGGCATTTAATGATGTTTGGTTGAAAGCAACATCTATTACTTCTATGCATGACTTTCCTTTCGATTTAAATATAGAAAATTTGTTTCCAATTTTCAAGAAAAATATTTAAATGGGTTATATCATCTTAGGCGTATAATATTGGGAAAATTTCAAATAAAGGTATAAAATGTCATCGTTTTCTTTAATAAAGGTCTAAAATGGACCTTATGTCAAACTAGTATCTAAAGTGGTTATTTCAATTTCAAACAAAAGCCTGAAGTAACTATGATAATATCAAATAAGAGTCTGACCCCATTGACGCCAACCAATTAAATATTCTAACCGATCAAGGTCATTTTGGTCAAAAGACGATTTAAATTTTATATTTATTATTTTTATTATTATTATTTTTTATCTTCTCTTATTTCTTTTCTTTTTTTCTGTGCAACCGGACTGAGTATACTTGGTTCTCGAACCGACCCACTCGGAAAATAGAGTCGGGAACCGGTTCCCATTGAAACCAGTTCGGGAACCGGTTCCTAAAATTCGAAACCCATTTAAACTAATTTGGGAACAGGTTCTGAGTGATTACTCACCCGAAAATCGATTCCTGGACCGGTTTTGTAAGTAGAGGTCCAAAACCCTTTTTTTTTTTCTCCCGATTTCTATTCTTACTCTCACAATCACACGATGTTTTTCATCTTGGCTCTCTCAAACATGCATGACACTCTTCCTCACTTTATTCTCTCCCTCACCGACTCCCTCTTGCACCGTCTGATGGACGGACGGTGTTCGTCGCCGCCAAATTCTTGTGTATCACATAGATTGGCTTGCTTAATTTATCTTTTATAGGAGGAGTTATACTTGCATAAATGAGTAGTTTCATGTAATAGTTGTGGGAATAAGACTGATATTAGACCCATGTTTGTTGCTAATTATTTGCCTTATGATTTTATTTATTATAATTAGCCCTATGGATCATTAATTTTTCGTTTAGTCAAAAAGTTCATGTATTAATTTATTACCAATGCTTAATGTTTCAATATAAATTAGGAGGATTATGTTGTTTTCTCACTTATTAATATAAAATTTGAAGTCATATAGGATATCGGGAGATTGCAAAACAGGTTCCAATGGAAACAAGGTTGACCCTAGAACCGGATCGTAAAAACAGGGTGGGTCAAGTACAGGGTCCAATACAAACAGAGTTGGATATAGGGTCCAGAAAAGGGGAATCGATTATAATAGGGTCGGGTACAGGGTCCAGGTCTAGACCCTACCCACCTTGAACCCGAGCACCCCTACTTTCTAGTAAATGTCGACGAGGATCGCCTCGCCCAAGCTCTCACTAGTTGCAGGCGAGGTGCCTCGCCTAGACTTGGTGAGGGTTGACCCTTGCCTGACCCTTTTTGAGCATCGCTAATGACCGGCTACCAACCATCGGCAAAGAGGAAATGGATAACCAAAAAAAAGGAAAAAAGAAAGAAAAAATGCAAAAAAGTTAAAGGATGAAATTGCTCTTGATCAATTGGAAAGTTAAACATTTATTTGAAATCGACGTAACTACTTTAAACTATTATTTGAAATAAAATTCACTCCACATTGTTATTTGAGAAAATAAGATCACCTTAAGCTCTTATGTGGAACTAAATCCACTTCAAGCCTTTACTTAAAAAAAATGAGAATACTTCAAATCCTCATTTGAAATTTTCCACTTTATGTACATTGAAAAGTTTTGAGTACTTCAAATTAAATTATAATCAAATGCCCATTATTGCAAGATCTGATCATCATTTTTAACATACGAAATCTCTCCCAAACGAAAATCCTGAGTGCATCATAATGATGGTTAAAATCGATTGAAATGCTCAAATCCTCTTGCTAATACACGAGCAGATTGCAGATGAACAAAATTCATAGTAAAATGACCCGATCCTTTTAAAAAAAAAAAAAAAAAATGATCTCTTTTTTCTTTCCCTTTCTTGGTTAAAACTGAAATTGGCCGTACCATTTTAAGGCGCCTTCGCTGTGCATCAGATCAGCTGTCACCATGTATAAAATCGAGAGAAAAAAGAAAAAGAGAGTGTGGAGGTAACGTGAAACATCAGAACCTTCGAAGGGTATATTACCGAATCCAAATCCAGAAAGCACAGATCTTGCAAATCCATCTCCCTTCTCCTCCTTCTCCCCGCTTCTGGGTCGCTCTTCTTTTCGAGGTAGATAGAGAGAGAGAGGAGAGAGAGAGAGAGAGAGAGAGAGAGAGAGAGATGTGGGAGTCGATCTGTCTGACGTTGGTGGCCACCGCGGGCAACAACATCGGCAAGGTTCTTCAGAAGAAGGGCACCGTCATCTTGCCCCCTCTCTCCTTCAAGCTCAAGGTCGGCCCCTCGTATCTTCGTTCCTCGCCTTTCTCCATTCGGGGGGCTTCTTGGGTCGATCGTCTCGTTGGTAAAGATTGTGTTTGGGTTCGATTGCATTGCGTATCGCGCGAAAGAAAAAAAAAAAAAAAAAAAAAAAAACTGGGTTGGCTCATAGGATGGCAGTTATTGGCGTATTCATATGTGAATTTTAGCAAACGGGTTGTCGAGGTTCAATGTTTGTTTGTTGTTTCTATTGGGATTTGAGGAAATCGCGGCCCTGTTGAATTGTTATGCTAAAGTATTGCTCTTTCTCATTGGGATGCTCGATGGGATTGGTGTTTCTACATTTTAATCCACTTCCATGATTTTCCTGGAAGTTAAAGAAGTTAAAAGGATTGTATTGCCATGCCATTATCGATCTTTTAGTTATGGAATGCATTTCCTGCGCAATTAGCAACTTTGGGTAGGCTTTTTGACGAGGAAACTGAGTTGTTGTTAGCATTGGCTGTTGGCTGACTGAATCTATTCCCTTTTTGTAGGTTATTAGGGCATATGCTTCCAACAGAGATTGGGCTTTTGGGTTTCTGATGGACATATTTGGAGCATTGCTGATGTTGATAGCTCTATCTCAGGCTCCAGTAAGTCCATGCTTGTGTGACGATTCCATGTGAATGTCCCTATCTTACACAAGTAATGGTCTAAGTCCATACTGGAGGCGGGGTGACTTACCTATCTGACGACTCTAAAGTCAAGTTTTGTCCTGTTTTTACGTCTTAAATTTGTTTGTGTCCCTGCAGTGATGTTCCTGGGCTCTTGTGCCTATGTGTGCATGTAGACACGTGAGAGAATGTTGAATATGCTTATTTCGCTAACTATATTGTGATTACAGGTATCTGTTATTCAGCCTGTTTCTGGTTGTGGACTAGCTATTCTTTCAGTGTTCTCTCATTTTTATTTGAAGGAAGTCATGAATGTGGTTGACTGGATGGGGATCACATTGGCGGGAATTGGTACCATAGGTAACATGAGTTTATTGTCTTTCTTTTTATAATACGTATCAGAAAGAATTTCATGATTTGTTTTTGTCTCTGATACTGGTAAGAGTGCTGCAAAGTGGTGCTTAGCCTCTATAGGTAGATTTTTTGGATGTATGTATCCTTGGTTAATAATATTAGTAGTAGTAACTTGCCAAACAAAAAAAAAAAAAGTACATCATGGCACCACCCAAGGGCTCACCTGGCTCTTTGCCTAGATATGAGCATAGTTTTCCAACCCATTCTCAGTTTTCCCTGCCAAATCAAGAAAAGAAAAAGATATGAACTATATTTGTGCCCTTCTCTGATTCTTTCTTGTCCACCAAAAGTGAGTTTTCACAACATCATTCTGGACTAATTTGCAGCAGCATTGAAATTCTTTTAGATAATAAAGACATGCCTGTTTTTTCTTTGCTCTTATGACTAGCAACTATGCACTTTTCACATGGATTTCTATTTGCAGGAGTTGGGGCAGGAGGTGAGGAGCAAGTGGCTTCTGCAATATCGATTTTCCATTTGCCATGGCTAGCATTCATAGTTGCAGTCTTGTTTGTAGGTATTCTATCCTAGGCACCATTTAATTGGTTTGTCTTTCCAGTATAATTACACATTTAGGCATTTTTGGCTGTCAAATTTGTCACATGTTACATGATGTCGAATTTGCGAACTTATTTATTACTTCAGGTCCATTATATCGGAGTTTGGTACTTATGTCAGTTATTGAGACTTTTTCGTGTTTTGCATTTTCACACGCATTAAACTGTAGAGAAGTAAGTGCAATGCATGGATCCATACAAGCCTATGATTGTCACTTTATAGATGTGCCCCATCCATTTTGAAAGCACTTCTTGGCCTTCTCAGATCAGTCAAAGCATAAGATTAAAAAAGAAGAGGTTTTTATGTTAGAATGCTAATCTAGCATGTAATTTCTTTGGCTGCTGAAGTTAGTAATTGACGTGTGTAGGATATCCTGAATATTCTGTAGTGACACCTTTCCCTACTCTTTGCCTTTATAATAAAAGGATAACATGACTCAGTTGATGCTTTTGATTGGATCTACTAGTATCACTCCTGAAAGGATACAAATTACTTCATCAATTGCTTTTTATTTTGGGCTGCCTGATTAGGCACACATCTTCTGTAAACTATATTTCAATTAATTTCCAATGTTAAAAACCTAATGGAATTATTTGGAAAAGGTACTGCTTAATGGGTGGCTTCGCATTTTTAGACGACATCGCAGGGAGCAAGAGATGGTAAGATGGGGCAATGCGATTTAAAGTTCCCATGAGTGTGCTGTTTCACTGAGTGCTATATAGGCATCTGACGCTCAACATCTCTCATGACTCTGTCTTGTGGAGCAGATGGAATATGAAGTTGTTGAAGAAATTATATTTGGCTTGGAATCTGGCATTCTGTTTGGGTACTGATCTATATTGACCTCAGCACTTATGAGTTCTGTTCCTTTGCTTCACTAACAATTTATTCATATCTGTCATCCACCTATTGCACAAGAGATTGTGCTAAGAGTGAATCTACCATAGGTTTGCAGTTTCCCTTGTCAATGTTGTTGATATACTCACCACTGATTTGGAGACTAATTGATTCGAGTTTGATTGACTTAACACCTTCTTGTTGATGAGGTCATCTTGGACGACTATGAGACATTGGAATGCTACACTGTTTAACATCAATATGGAGCTTTAATGTGTTCAAAAGCAGAATTAAGTTCAGACTTTAAACCCATTCAGAAGCAAAATAAGTTCAGAAAGTAAATTGTGCCTTATTATTTAAATTTGCTTCTCTTCTTTCTTTTTTGATTTGGAAAACAAAATCATGAAATGAACCTCTGGTTGCAGGATGGCTTCTGTAGTATCCAAGATGGGGTTTCTTTTCATGGAGCAAGGTTTCTCTAGGATGCTAGTTCCTATATGCATCGGGATCAGCATTTCTTGCAGCGGTACAGGGTTTTTCTACCAGGTATGTGTTTATCCTATCAATATGGCAGTCATTTCATATGGTGTTGACATTGGATCTAAATTCTGTAGCTTTTCAAGAAGTATAATTTGCGGTTAGTCTAGTCGATACCTTAATCACACTGTATTTTTTGTACTTATTTTATGACAAAGATGAATAGTTTTTCCCTTTTTAATGCTATTATTGGACATCAGGTCAATATGAATGTCATTTTTTAGAATTTTCTGTGCTTGTACATTCTCTGTGATGAACCTGCATAGAGCGGGTGTAATTTCATTGTACTTGTCTAAATGAGTGAAACGGTGCTTTTCAATAGACTCGTGGTTTAAAGCATGGGAGAGCGATCGTTGTATCTACATGTGCTGCGGTGGCATCAATCGTGAGTGGTGTGCTAGCCGGCATGTTGGCACTGGGTGAGAAGTTGCCTTCAGCACCAGCGGCACGACTTTCACTTTTGCTTGGATGGTAAGTGGAGGCACCTCTGATTTACAGAAGAACACATCATACATGTAGTGTGTGTTTCAACCCTTGATCTTTTAAATTGCATAAGCTCACCACATTTCTTTCCTTTCCTCAATATGGTAAATTGAAGTACATGAATGTCATAGGATTTGCTTTTTCTGAAAGCCAGTTTCAATTCAATTAAATAACTATTGGGAGAAAGAAAAGTGTGATCTTAATTTTTGTATGCAGACGCTACATGAGGTAACATATCCATGAATGGATGATACTGTGTAAAACTTAGGGAGTTCAGCCATGAGCCAAGTTGATAGTCTGCGGCGCGTTTGCTTTCTTTCTTTAGCAATACTTATCAGTTGGGTGGTTTGAACTGCTCGTTGAAGTTACCAATGCATTGCAGTGTCGATGATGTTCCTTAGGTAAATTTCCTTGTGCAGGCTGCTCATCATTGTAGGTGTGGTTTTGCTTGTGAGCTCAGCACGGCTGGTTCGACTCCTCCCACGGAGAT
Source organism: Eucalyptus tenuipes (assembly GCA_014182365.1). Taxonomy (NCBI): domain Eukaryota; kingdom Viridiplantae; phylum Streptophyta; class Magnoliopsida; order Myrtales; family Myrtaceae; genus Eucalyptus; species Eucalyptus tenuipes. Next base: position 31,710,580 of record CM024539.1, on the reverse strand, counting down.
TACGACAACTTGTCCCAAGTGGAGTTGGTCGAAATTCTGGCCTGAGACGCTCAGGATCTGTCCATGCCAAAGATACCAGCCCAAGTGCTGTCATCCATGCAGCCACATTGCACCATCTGATGTCTTCGCCTTCTAAAGAGAAGGCTTGAAGCTAATACGGAGTTAGCACAGTTCAACTTTATGTCTGATAAAGTCTCGCTCACATTCTTGGTGCATGACCTGTTTTGCGCTTATTCTTTTGAAGGGTAGGGTGTACAGTAATAGTCCGTCGCCTATCCATTTTCTGGAGGGCATGAAATATTAGAGTTCATTCCTTCTTTTGAGAGAACTCACCTCATCTTTTCCGAAGTACCACACTTTTTTGTTCCAATTACATTTGTCAGACAATATTGACTCTAGAGATTTCTTTCGGTGAATGATATGGAAGTTTATCTTGAAACTCTTGCGCTACATTAGCTAGCAATAGCCCCATCGCTATCACCCTAGACTGTATATCTAACACTGGTCGCATGGTGAACCAACAAAAGAGGTTAGTCATTTTCTTTAGCAACTCCCCCAATAAATATGTTAGCTCTTAACAAAGGAGTTCCCTTTGCTGAAGAAATGTGCATTGGTGAACTTATGGGTGGACACAGGTCCACAAGAATATTATGTAGTGCCCAGAGTTTCAAGTATTGCCGATTTGAATGAACACTGGACCATACATTTAACTGATACATCCATGTCATGCTCAGAAAAGGCCATAAAGTCGCCATTTTGACTCTTTCAGAGATGCATGTGTGAAGGGGCTCCAGTTTCTGAGTTGGCTGGTCTCTGTCTCCCTTTTCTTCTGTGGCTTAATGCAAGTGGAGTTGGTCCCCAAAAAGGGCATCTGTTATGTGTCATTAAGTAATTGTACCATGGATTTGATCAGCAGAATTGAGATCAGGTAAAATCATTGATGTTGGTATCCTTTTTCCATCTATTGTACCATCATCTAGGGCGAAAATTCCGTAGTTCTGCACGGAAAATTGCTACGACGACTAGTGTGTGCCAACGAACTTCTCAAGACTGCCCAAATCGACAAACCCTGCAGATTTCTTGACGGACGTTCGGGTTTGAGAATTTGAGCATCGTAGACTTCTGTGGGATTAGATACTCGGAAAGACTACTTGAGCATGTGATGCTGATTATGAGTAGAGTCATCGCACAACAGGTGGGGCATGGGAATTTGCGAAGGCCACCTAACGTAGTTGTCTTCTTCTCGTGGTTTGAAATGTTGCTCCACGCTCTCCTTACACTTTTCACTGGCGCAGTCGATGTCGAGACACCCTCCTCACATGTTGTCATCAACTGAATTTTATGAAAAGCCTATATGGAGTTGCATTTTAGGGTTCTTGAAATTAATGCCGAATTTGATGGAATTCTTCAAAGATCTCAATTGGGTATGTCAGGACCATTTCCGATATTATATCACGCTCATCCAAGGGACAGCGACAAAGCAACAGGGAGAGCAGTAAGCCCAAGACGTCAACGCCTGACACAGGTAGAAAATCCAAACCGTTTTTATATAATCACGAGGGACGACAACATAATTTGCACCCAGTGTTCGAAAATTTTTCACCTTTTTCTTGTCCCTTTCCTCTGCGCACAGTCCCCGACAGGATGATTTGAATACGAAGCTGAATAAGGTTGAATTCCTTCATCAGAATCCTATGATTCAAGAAATTTTAATGTTCTTTTGTTGTCTCCTGCCACACATGGAGATTTAGCTTTCTGTTAATGACATTATGAAAATAAGAATCACCACGAGTGCTAAAACATTGTAAAAGTGACAAGAAGACAGTAGTCTGTGGACAAATGTCATGAAACTCCATGCACAATCAAGAGATTATTCAATAAATGCATCCAATCATTCAACTAAAAGCATTTGGTAATATATATCTATGGCAACATTAGGAAGTGTTTTCACTTACATAGATTTCACATATAGACATAGCATTAAATTGTTGATACGATAGGTCCACCATATTTTTGCCTAGTAATGTTATCAAGATCTTGATTGACCTTTGGAATTATGTCTCAAAAACCACATTCTATTAATCAAATAAAAATAAGGAAATGAGTCTTTCCATCAAGTACAATCCATAATTCTAAAACTTAGGACAATTGAAAACCACGCAAGAGCAACAGAGATTATGAGACCTAGTCATGAATTTAGGTAATGGAGAAGATAATTTTTTTACAAATGTTTCTAAGGACATTATTATGTCCTGAATGTTATTAGAATGTAACATAAGGATTTGTCGTGATCCTTACAAATTAGTCAAATGCCCTTAAACCATTGAACACCCAAGTCATCAATAAACTTAGGAGGGCACATGCATTATACATTGAATGAAGAGGACACCATTTTTCATTTCTTTGCCCACAGGAATGAAAATGGGCAAATTACTGTCTTCATCAACAATGTGGCCCCCCGAGACCCAACTCGAATCCAAGCACATACTGTTTCCGATTACCTAGCTCAAAATTCGAAGGCACTGCCAACGTTTTGACAAGGGCAAGGAATCGTGCGCAATCAAAGCCGTGAGGCCCCTCCTCTTCCCTCGTTCAAGCAAGAAAGGCACCCGGATCTTTGACAGCACTGACTTGAGAGATTTCTTGTCCCCTTCTCTTCTTTTATGTTCGCTTTTCTACTGCGCCAAAGAGGACGTGCCTTTCCATGAAGAGAAAATCACCTTTTTTTCTCTATATTTTATCTTTCCCTTCTGGAGGACGTGGCACATTGCTGAGTTTTCAGATGCCGAGACGAATAGAAATAATGCAGAAGCAGAAACTATTGGCAAGGCATTGGCCGTGGATTCGAGCGGGACGATGCCTTTTTGTCTCCATTTTATTGCTTTTGAATTTCAAAACCCATGGCAACCCCCCAAACGGTTCGTTGGATTTTGGAGCATTGGACTGGCCTGGCCTGACTACTCTCTGCACGCACCGCAAAACCAACCCACGACCGCGACCCCCGAAAGCCACCACTTCTGTAACTACACACACCTTCTCTCTCTCTATCTCTCTCTGATTTTAAATGTGGCACCATCTACTCTTCTCTTCTCCCAGTACAAATCTTTGCTTTTCATGAAGCTTTATAGTTACTCAACTCTCTCCCTTTATTGCTACCCATTTTCTTGTTTTCCTTTCTCTTTCTTCTGTAACCCTTTTGACTGCTTCACGTCTTCTCTGTCACTTCAGTTTCTAGTCTGAAACTGGGTTCTTGAGCTCTCTTCCAGTCATTTTCCTGCATAGCAGAACCTCCTCTTCCTCCATGTGAGCTCTCATCTCCATTGTCAGGGTTAAAGATTGCGTTACCAAAGAAAGGTTTGATTTTTAAGGTGTTGCGAGCTCGCTTCTGAAGCTAGAGTATCTGCGCAAATGGGTGCTTCTGGAAAATGGGTAAAAGCTCTTATAGGTCACAAGAAGCCCGGGAAAGAAGACCATGTAAGTCTCAATCATCACGCTTATGAAAAGTTGAAAACTTTGATGTCTTTGATCTTGCTTCCAGATGCTGGTTTTGCACACTGTTTTATAGGCATAAGCTCATCCTCTCCCTCTCTCTCTCTATCTTTCTCTACAGCAAAAGGGAAGCTCTAAGGGCAAGAAATGGAAGCTGTGGAGGGGCCCATCAGGAGATCTGGGGTCTTCATGGAGTGCATTTAAAGGAAGCACTATGCAGCATCCGAGGGGTCTAACAACGGTTTATCACCACTTGCTAATGCCTTCTCTGCTGCAATGGCAACAGTGGTTCGAGCTCCTCCGAAGGACTTCAGGGTTGTGAGGCAGGAATGGGCTGCCATTAGGATACAGACCACTTTCCGTGGATTCTTGGTGAGTGGGTTGCTCATGGACTCTGTTGCTGAAAGTGTTTGCTCTTCTTATAGTGATGCTTAATCTGAAAGGCTGAAAAATTGTGAAAATTGTCTGTTGACTGAGTCCCTTCACTTTAGCTGATTCAGATTTGCATTCTCTGATTGAGAAAATATTGGTTTAATCATAACATTTGTAGCTTTTCCTGAATCATTAAGCAACGGTTTTCCTTATTTTTTGTACCCACTTTATGATTGTGAAGGGATGTGATTTGATTTTAAAGCAGCGGGTCTTGTTGCACTTGGGTTGCCGTTGCATACTTACCCCCTATATAGTCCACAGAGCAGCATAACCGGCTTGCAGTTGCTGGCTCTCTGAATCCTCAGTTGATTTTTGAAACTTGAATTGAATATTTCATATGATGCTCTAGGTAGTAATGAGATGAGCTCGGATAAGATTATGCTGGACAAACAACAATGTTTCTAGGATTCAGAATTTGGATATTTATCTGGCAATGGGTGCTTTTCTCTTCGTTTTATCTGTGTATGTAAAATGCAGGCTAGAAGGGCATTGAAGGCCTTGAAAGGAATCGTGAGGCTTCAAGCTTTGGTTCGTGGGAGACAAGTGAGGAAGCAGGCGGCCGTCACACTGAGGTGCATGCAGGCTCTTGTTCGAGTCCAGGCCCGAGTGAGGGCACGCCGTGTCCGAATGTCCATCGAGGGCCAGGCAGTGCAACGGATTCTTGATGAGCATCGAAGCAAGGCCGATCTCTTAAAACAAGCTGAGGTATCAAGTATCTGAAAGCATATAAATTTACATAAGATTATCACAAATTTTCTATTATTTTGCATTTAAGAGACTTCATGAACTCAGAAGTCTAAATTATGCATCTTTACTATTCAGGAAGGGTGGTGTGATAGTAAGGGAACGCTTGAAGATGTCAAAGCAAAGTTACAAATGAGGCAAGAAGGAGCTTTCAAAAGAGATAGAGCAATTGCATACGCCCTTACTCAAAAGGTAACTAGATTAACATTTGATGACATTCTAGTCTCATATTACATTGCAACCTAATCTCTGGCATAAGATGCTGAGTAATTTCTTGGACAATGCTTGCATTTGTGGCAGTGGAAATCAAATGGTGATGCAAATTCCAGACCACTTGGGTCAGTGCCTGCTCTCAAGTCATATGAGTTTGACAAAAATAGCTGGAATTGGAGTTGGTTAGAACGGTGGATGTCGGCCAAGCCATGGGAGACCAGATTGATGGAAGAATCCCACTCTGATCCGTTGGAAACAATTGCCGCTTCGAAGACTTTCTCAGACTCTCCTCTAGGTGCACAATTGAAATCTTCTGAACCACCTTCTGTTAAAGTTCGGAGGAATAACATGACCACTAGAATTTCTGTGAAGCCTCCCCTAGCTGGACGTGCCACTCGGTCATCCTCAAGCCCAAGTTCTGACTACCTCTGTGATGAGAGCTCGCCTTCATCTTCATTATGTACATCTATGACCCCAGCCTCAGGAAACAATGGCGTGACATCGGAGAAAATGAATGGTGGTAGCCATGGGAAGCCAAGTTATATGAACTTGACCGAATCTACCAAGGCAAAGCAGAAGACTGGAAGTCATCTGTCAAGGAGGGTACAGAGACAATCCATGGATGAGTTTCAGTTTCTCACACTTTCAGCTGGCTTATGTGGCAATGGGGATTTGAAAAGTGGTGCCAGTTGTGAGCCCCGATGATGAATTTCTCGAGGCCGCTTAATCAGACGACCAGGTTGGACAGGAATTTGAAGGTGATGGAGAGGGAGAATTGCTTGTATTTTTAGAGATTCACGTAGTTGTCCTTTTTGGGGCTTTTGGTTTTTATTTGTGGGTAATGTAAGTTCCACAACTTGTTGGTTTCGAAGAATTCGGTGCATTTGACCTGTAAACAGTTCTTTCTGTAATATTTCGCATTCGAAGATGTAGCAGAGTCAACTGAAATTCTTAAGAGGTGGGAGGATTGGATTTGGGGCGATGCTTATGACTTAAGGTGTTGTCCCACAGGTTCATATTTAAAAATCATCTAACTTGAACATCCTTAAACCAAACATGCGTTGGATATATTCACTCAGGTATTCTTAAAATGAAAATGTAGCCGATTGTGCTGTGCAGAGTGGATGCAATTATCGTAAGGTTCTTTTTGTGAAGCTTATGTTCATGTTAACGACGATGATGGAGCACATGTTGCTGCTTGCTAGGATGTTCAAAACTGTGTTCTATATACTCTTACCAGAAAAAAATAGAAGATTTAGGTTCATGCAGAAGGTGCAGGGAAGCTTTGAGGTCCTGAGTTGCTCCAGTTTCAATGGTCTTGCAGAATCGCAAATAGGCGTTTAATTTCCTGCTCAGGCCATCGCTTTCTTCGAGACCTTGCTGACAATCCAGCCAACAATGGTGAAACTGGGCAGTCGAGCTCAGTCTCGGCTATTAAGAACGCAATCTACAATAAACACAGTTTTATGGCTGGTGAGTGTTGAAAGATTTGTCGTGTGAAAAGAAGTTCTCCTGGGCCCATGCCTTCACCAGACGGGAATCCACGCCGTTGGCTACCATTCCGTTTAATGGGACATCTGATCATGCAGATGACATTGAAAGCAGTCGAATGCAGCAAAACTCTTTGTTTTTCCCACCCACAGTTCATCATGAAATGCACTCATCGGTTCCGATGCGCAAGGGGTTAGAACACAAGGACAGAACCGAGTTAGATATAGACCAAATACAAAAGTGATTACAGAATCCTCAATGTGGTGCTTGCCGGGTAAGATGCTGACTTTGCCGGCTATTTCCGATACGGCTATTTCCTATTAGAATATGCCAACACAAGCATAAGACAACAAAGAAGACACAAAAACCTGAAATTGATCTGCTTGAATCAGGATCTCCATCCCAGTCAGCATTTGAGTAATGGAAAAGTCTCACAGGATGGGTAGGGGGGGCATATCCAGTCCAGAATAAAGACTCGAATAGCTGTTCTCCTCCTCCACTCCTACCAAAAAGCTCTCTTTGCTCAAGCTTTGAAAAATTCTCACCGCAGCACCGCCTTTTCTTCGCATCCTTCATCACCTTCGCGTAGAGGAAAACTCATTCGTGACGGTCCTCATCGTCACATTTCTCCTTTAGCCGACGGCACAGCCACTCTGTCGTGATGTTTAGCGCTTCGTCAAATGAAAGAAGATGAAGAAGCCCACTTATCCCACATCGGAGCTTCGAAAGCATAAAACACAGTTAATAACGTCCGCGCACGTGAAATACGCTCGCCAAGCTCAGTAACGAGGGCTTGTGACCCGAGTGGGGGCATCAATGTGGTGGAACGTGGGTTCGGATCCGTTGGGCCGGGCCTGATGTGGCTACTTTCTGGCCCGCCCATTCCAAGCCGAGAGTTGAACCATGCGGTTCGGGCGAAGGCCCGGGCAGCGTGGTTCCTAAAGTGGAGGGGTCCGCGTCAGGCTGGCTTCACAGAGCAGCGAAGACCTCCCGCTCTCGACAGTGGAAGGATAACGGGCTGGTGCCACGCAGGCCCGCCACGGTCAAATGGGCTGAGTCCTACTGAACCACCACTTTTTTCAAATTTTTTTTTTTCCCGTTTTTCGACTTATTTATTGGATCTTTCTTAATTTGCATGACTCGAATTTTACGTTGAATTGTCTTGTAAATCTAGTTCTTTCTTCAACATAATCTGTTGTTGCAAGCTATTAGATTCTCGACATTTAATCTCGCTAGATTTTAAAAAGGACAAAGTGCACTAAAAGTACTAGAACTTATTACGAAAACACATTTGGAAGGATAACGGGCTGGTGCCACGCAGGCCCGCCACGGTCAAATGGGCTGAGTCCTACTGAACCACCACTTTTTTCAAATTTTTTTTCCCGTTTTTCGACTTATTTATTGGATCTTTCTTAATTTGCATGACTCGAATTTTACGTTGAATTGTCTTGTAAATCTAGTTCTTTCTTCAACATAATCTGTTGTTGCAAGCTATTAGATTCTCGACATTTAATCTCGCTAGATTTTAAAAAGGGACAAAGTGCACTAAAAGTACTAGAACTTATTACGAAAACACATTTGAATCTTAAAAATTTTAAAAAGTATAATTAAATAATAATTTATTAAGTTAGCTTAATCAAGTCGTTCCGTTTAGCTAGGTTAGTAAAAAATGTTGACTTGATAGGAATAACAACTTGCTAGTGGTTATTGTCATCCATCGTTGGGAAGGGCCGGTGGAAGTCGCTCAAGCCTTGCGTAACTTGGGCAAGGCCTTAGCGCCCCGCCACAAGGGTAGCGCTAGACAAGGGTCATCAGCCCTCATAGCAAGACCTTGCCCGGGTCGGGCGAGCATCATCGGCCCCAAGTGAAGGCTACACGATTGTCGATCAAATCTAGGGTGAGGGTCAAGCCCTCCCCAGATCTGGGCAGCCAGTCCCTTGCTAGGCTTGTCATGGCCTCATCTAGGGCTGGCGACCTCATCAGGCATTGGTGAGGCCCAAGCGATCTTTATTGGCCATTTCTGACAATTGGCAACCACAATAACCAGCCAAGGCCTCACATTGTCTTCCTTTTTTGAAGTTTGTGTTTTTTTTTTAATTAGTTGTTTCATTTTTTATCTAATTTAGTTTATATTTCTTTTTAATTTTGTATATCTTTTTGATGTGGCAAGCGCCACATCATCACCACGTGCCTAAGAAAAATTTAAAATGCCACGTCATTATTTTCTATTAGCCTAATTGAATAAAATTAACGGATGACTTTGATTAAATCAACTAGACAAGTTTGACAAGTTTTCATATTTGAATACACTTTTTAAAATTTTTAAGATTTAATTGTATTTTCATGATAAATTTTAGGATTTTCAGTACATTTACCCTTTCTAAAAAATTGACCTCTTAATTAATCAAAGAAGATGAAAGTACCCAAGAGGATGACCTAGTTAAAAAGACTAGCGACGTGAACAAGCGGCAACGATTGGTCCATTTCCATGGTGCCATCTACTTTTGCATTTAATGAAGAATCAGCTGAACCATTATTATCGAAATTCAATACGTGCTTATTCATAAATTATATTATTAGTGTTTTTTTTTTTGCAAAAATATTATAACCATACTTTCTATATAAATAAAAAAAAAAAATTGTCGAAATTTTCTTCGTTCTTTCTTTATTTAGATGCACTTCCCTTAATTTGGTATGAACTGGAAGAGAAGGTCATCCGGTTGGTTAGAAATAACTTGGTGGTCCAACTAAAGACTCTAGCGACATGAACAAGCGGCAACGATCGATCCTTTTCCATGGTGCCATCTAGTTTTGCATTTAATGAAGAATCAACCGAACCATTATTATCGAAATTCAATATGTGCTTATTCATATATTATATTATTCATGTTTTTCCTTTTTTTGCAAACATTATAATCATACTTTCTATATAAAGAAAAAAAAAGTTGAAAACTTTCTTCAATCTTTATTTAGATGCACTTCCCTTAATTTGGTATAAATCGAATGAGAAAGTCATTTGGTTCGTGAGAAACAACTTGGTGGTCCAACGTGTCTTGTCACTTTTCTAAGAGCGACGAGACAGTTGCCTAAACTAATCCGGGATACCAAACAAGTCGGTTGGTTTAGTGATTGTGCCGTTAGGCCTACTTGTCCGGCAATGGGCCTAACCCTCACTCACCCCAGATGCGGGAGGCTATTGTATCTACCTATCCGGTGATAATTAGAATAGAAGTTCTGACGTGGCGTCTACCTTCATCACCGTGAGGGCCCATAATTTTCTATCTATTTTTGTCTTCCCGACAAAGAAGGGATACGGGGGTGACATTGCGAGGTCTCTCATCCTAGAGCAATTCTCCCACCTATTTCATCCCCTTGTATTCTCCCACCTGTTACATCCCCTTGTACTCTTTATCCTATCAAGAGCTCTTTCTTTTGGATCAACAATCTCTTCTCCATCTTCCCACATTAATTGCAGTATGTATTCCCACAAAAAGCTACAAAGCCATACCAGAAATTCAAATTAAAAAAATATATATATATAGAACGGCCACTTTTTTAACATGAATCTGCTGGTTCAATCAACCAAAATTTACATGAACAATCAAATCTGTACATCTAAGATTTGGTGGGTTGAATGAAACAAATTGGAGGGACCATGGTCTGGGCATGTAAATTTGGTGGCTTCAACGAGTCTTTTAACTGAATTCGCCTGCAAAAATGAATCGAAAGAAGAAGAAAATCAAAGCCAGCGAACAAATTCAGAAGTAACCCACCTAAAGCAAGTACCATTTACCAACAGAAGGCTAGACAAATCAAAAAATTATCAAGGATACAGAGAAACCAGCAAAGCATTCAAGCAACTTTTGATTTGGCCCCCTCTGCAACTTCAACCATTCCCTCCTGCTCAACACTCTCCTATCAGATAACAAGCCAGACTAGCCAAGTTATATGAATTTGACCGAATCTACCAAGGCAAAGCAGAAGACTGTAAGTCATCTGTCAAGGAGGGTACAGAGACAATCCATGGATGAGTTTCAGTTTCTCGCACTTTCAGCTGGGTTATGTGGCAAAGGGGATTTGAAAAGTGGTGCCAGTTGCGAGCCCTCGATGATGAATTTCTCCAGGTTGGACAGGAATTTGAAGGTGATGGAGAGGGAGAATTGCTTGTATTTTTAGAGATTCATGTAGTTGTCCTTTTTGGGGCTTTTGGTTTTAATTTGTGGGTAATGTAAGTTCAACAACTTGTTCGTTTCGAAGAATCCGGTGCATTTGACCTGTAAACAGTTCTTTCTGTAATTTTTCGCGTTTCGAAGATGTAGCAGAGTCAACTGAAATTCTTAAGAGGTGGGAGGATTGGATTTGGGGCGATGCTTATGACTTAAGGTGTTGTCCCACAGGTTCATATTTCAAAATCATCTAACTTGAGCATCCTAAAACCAAACATGCGTTGGATATATTCACTCAGGTATTCTTAAAATGAAAATGTAGCCGATTGTGCTGTATAGAGTGGATGCAATTATCGTAAGGTTCTTTTTGTGAAGCTTATGTTCATGTTAACGACGATGATGGAGCACATGTTGATGCGTGCTAGGATGTTCAAAACTGTGTTCTATATTCTTTTACCAGAAAAAAAAAAAAAAAATAGAAGGTTTAGGTTCATTCCGAAGGTGCAGGGAAGCTTTGAGGTCCTGAGTTGCTCCAGTTTCAATGGTCTTGCAGAATCGCAACTAGGCGTTTCATTTCCTGCTCAGGCCATGGCTTTCTTCGAGACCTTGCCGACAATCCAGCCAAAAATGGTGAAACTGTGCAGTCGAGTTCAGTCTCGGCTATTAAGAGCGCAATCTACAAAAAAGACAGTTTTATGGCTGGCGAGTGTTGAAAGATTTGTCGTGTGAAGAGAAGTTCTCCTGGGCCCATGCCTTAACCAGACGTTGGCTACGATTCCGTTTAATGGGACATCTGATCATGCAGATGACATTGAAAGCAATCGAATGCAGCAAAACTCTTTGTTTTTCCCACCCACATTTCATTGTGAATGCACTCATCGGTTCCGATGCGCAACGGGTTAGAACACGGGGACAGAACCGAGTTAGATATAGACCAAATACAAAAGTGATTACAGAATCCTAGATGCTGGCATTGCCGGCTACTTTCGATATGGCTAATTCCTACTAGAATATGCCAACACAAGCATAAGGCAGCAAAGTAAGACACAAAAACCTGAAATTGATCTGCTTGAATCAGGATCTCCGCCCCAGTCAGCATTTGAGTAATGGAAAAGGCTCACAGGATCGGTAGGGGGCATCTCCAGTCCAGAATAAGACTCGAATAGCTGCTCTCCTCCTCCACTCCTACCAAAAAGCTCTCTCTGCTCAAGCTTTTTCACGGGACGAATTCACACCCCAGCACTGCCTTTTCTTCGCATCCTTCATCACCTTCGCGTAGAGGAAAACTCATTCGTGACGGCCCTCACCGTCACATTTCTCCTTTAGCCGACGGCACAGCCACTCTGTCGTGATGTTTCGCGCTTCGTCAAATGAAAGAACATGAAGAAGCCCACTTATCCCACATCGGAAATTCCAAAGCATAAAACACAGTTAATAAGCTGCGCGCACGGGATGCGCGTTTGCCGAGCTCAGTAACGAGGGCTTGTAACCCGAGTGGGGGCATCAATGTGGTGGAATATGGGCTTGGATTCTTTAGGCCGGGCCTGATGTGGCAACTTGCTGGCCTGCCCGTTCCAAGCCGAGAGTTGAACCATGCGATTCGGGCGAAGGCCCGAGCAACGTGGGTCCTAAAGTGGAGGGGTCCGCGTCAGGCTGGCTTCACAGAGCAGCGAAGACCTCCCGCTCTCGACAGTGGAAGGATAACGGGCCGGTGCCACCCAGGCCCACCACGGTCTAACGGGCTGAGTCCTACTGAACCACCACTTTTTCCAATTTTTTGTTTTTCCGTTTTTCGACTTATTTTATTGAATCTTCCTTAATGTGCATGACTCAAATTTTACGTTGGATTGTCTTGTAAATCTAGTTCTTTCTTCAACATAATCTGTTGTTGCGAGCTATTAGATTCTCGACATTTAATCTCACTAGATTTTAAAAAGGGACAGATATACTAGAAGTACTAAAACTTATTACGAAAATATAATTAAATATTAAAACTTTCAAAAAGTGTAATTAAGTCATAATTTATCAAGTTAGTATAATCGAGTCATTCCATTAATTTCATTTAATTAGGTTAATGAAAAATGCTAACATGACAAGAACAACAACGGTGGGAAGGGCCGGTGGAAGTTGCTTGGGCCTTGCCCAAGTTAGGCAAGGCCTCAGCGCCCCCCACCGAGGGCTTAGCACTGAACAAGGGTCATTGGCCCTCATAGCAAGACCTTGCCTAGGGTCGGGTGAGTGTCGTCGGCCCTGAAGGCTACATGACTGTCGCTCAAATCTAGGGTGAGGGTCAAGCCCCCTTCTAGATTTGGGCAGCCAGTCCCTTGCTAGGCTTGTCATGGCCTCATCTAGGGTTGGCGAACTCACCATCCATTGGTGAGGCCCAAGCGACCTTTATTGGCCATTTCTGACAATGGGCAACCACAATAGCCAGCCAAGGCCTTACATTGTCTTCCTTTTCAAATGTTTATGCTTCTCTTAATTAGTTTTTTTTTTTTATCTAATTTAGTCTATATTTATTTTTAATTTTGTATATTTTTTTTTTTTTGATGTGGCACTTAATGGGTGCCACATCATCACCACATGTCCTGAGAAAAAATTAAAAATGCCACGTTATTATCTTCTATTAGCCTAATTGAATAAAATTAACAGAAGGACTTGATTAAATCAACTTAACAAGTTTTCAGATTTGAATACACTTTTTTAAAGTTTTAAGATTTAATTGCATTTTCATGATAAATTTTAGGACTTTCAATGCATTTACCCTTTTTAAAAAATTGACCTCTTAATTAATCAAATAATATGAAAGTACCCAAGAGGATCACCTAGTTAAAGACTAGCGACCTGAACAAGCAGCAACGATTGGTCCCTTTCCATCTAGTTTTGCATTTAATGAAGAATCAGCTGAACCATTATTATCGATATTCAATCTGTGCTTATTAATAAATTATATTATTAGTGTTTTTTTTTGTAAAGAATATTATAACCATACTTTCTATATAAAGAAAAAATAGTTGAAAACTTTCTTCGTCCTTTATTTAGATGCACTTTCCTTAATTTGGTATAAACCGGATGAGAAGGTCATCCAGTTCGTTAGAAACAACTTGGTGTCCAACATGTCATGTCACTTTGCCGAGAGCGACAAGACATTCGCTTGAATTGAACCGAGGGTATCAAATAAGTCAGTTGGTTCAGTGACTATGCCGTTAGGCATGCTTGTCCAACAGTGGGCCTTTTATTTACCCTTACTCACCTCAAGGGCGGAAGGCTATTATACCTACCTACCGAGCAGTAATCAAAATCGAAATTCTACCGTGAGGCCCATAATTCCCTATCTATTTTTGTCTTTCCGATGGAGGAGGAATACGGTGGTGACATTACGAGATCTCTCACCCCAAAGCAATTCTCCCACCTGTCATTCCCTTGTACTCTTTATCCTATCAAGAGCTCTTTCTTTTGGATCAACAATCTCTTCTCCATCTTCCCATTTTTACCTAATTTCCACATTAATTGCAGTATGTATTCCCACAGAAAGCTACAAAGAGAGGCCAGAAATTCAAATTAAAAAATATTTATATAGAACGGCCACTTTTTTTAACATGAATCTGCTGGTTCAATCAACCAAAATTTACATGAACAAACAAATCTGTACATCTAAGATTTGGTGGGATGAATGAAACAAATTGGAGGGACCATGATCTGGGCATGTAAATTTGGTGGCTTCAACGAGTCTTTTAACTGAGTTCGCCTGCACAAATGAATCGAAAGAAGAAGAAAATCAAAGCCAGCAAGAACAAATTCAGAAGTAACCCACCTAAAGCAGGTACCATTTACCATCAGAATGCTAGACAAATCAAAAAATTATCAAGGATACAGTGGATTTGATTTGGCCCCCTCTGCAACTTCAACCATTCCTTCCTGCTCAACACTCTCCTATCAGATAATAAGCCAGACTAGCACACATACACATATTTAATAACACACTTAAAAAGGACATGGATTTATTTGACCTACCACATATCTTCTTTACAGTCAGGAATGGTGTTGCAGAGGAGGACCAGTTCAGTGACATCGATCATGGCTTCGATCTGAGATAACCCATTTGGTCCGCCAGCTCATTCAAGTCCTCTCCCCAATCCGGAGGGTTCTCGACCAGATCCTCCACATCCACCTCGAAATCCGATTCGTCGCCGAGCAGCAACTCTTCCTCCGGAATTGCGTCCTCATTCAATAGTTCCTCCCAGATCGTCTCGTTCACGGGATCCAGCTCATCGCCGTCGGTTCCTGGCATCGAACTTCCAAGTGGGTCTTCAATGTCGATGGTTGATTCGTTCTCCAAGGCACCATAGAGAAGTGTCTCCATATCGGATTCAATCGGCGCCAGCTCTTCTAGATCTTGGTCTGCTTGCAAATTCTCCATGCTCGGGCTAGCAGTCAATCTCCGCTTCTTTCCGATGCTGAGACTTTGCAATTCCTTTCTTTGTGCCAAGTTCTGAACGAAAGATGGGTTACTGAGCGCTTTGGCGAGGAAAGTCAGCATCTGCTGCTGCTTCTTCTCTGTTCTCTGCAACCTATCTTCCATTGCTGCAATCAGCTCCCTCGAGTGCTGTTGCTGCTGCTTCAGCTTCGCGATTTCAGACATCAACAAGTTGCGGTCCCGTGTCAACCTCTCGAGCTCGCCTTCCAATCCAAACTGTCCCAATTCGACGCAGGCCGTGGCTCCATGCTGCTGCTGATTCTGCAGGACGTTCCTCCTCCTCTTGATGGTCTTGAGCAGATGCTTCTGCCCTCCCAAGAAACCTTCGTTCGCGAATTCCCATCTGTCTGGATCCACCTTCCTAAATCCCTGCATAAATTTTCATACGTCAGCGAAACTTCATAGGCGATTGATTTCCCCTGCTTTATTTGAGAGGAAATGTTCAAGTTTTGGCAGTTTCGTCATCTGAGCAGAACAACTCAAGCTACATTACAATTCAAACAAACAGATCATCTCAACCACACCAAATTAGGCGATGGATGCTTCATAAAGAGAGCAAAGCAAATCAAATTAATTGGAAAACTATCGTAAAACTTCCATCCAGTGAAATTCCAGTTCCCGATTGTAATGCAGTCCGGTTGCTAAACCAACTCTAGCAGACTCCAAAACCAAAACCAGAAGCTTCATTTGTCCTAAAAGGCTAAAACAAACTCAAGAGCATGAACATGTCTAAAAAAATCAGTACCGGATTCCCTGAAAACGACGAACTAAAGACACAAATCAAAGGCGGGTGCGACTGGAGAATTTGATCAAACACTTACGTAAGTGTTGAGCTGCCGGATGAAGCTGGAGAAGTTGCCGTGCTTGAAGTACTTGGGGAGCAGGGTGGAGGCGAACCGGTGGGAGTCCCACACGATGAAGCTGTTCTTTGCCCCGCTCCACGACACCACCGCGTCCGTCGACGGGTCCTCCACCATCTCGAACGTCTTCATCAGGAACGGCGGCGGGCCTACCTCGTGGAGCCCCTCCATCGGCCTCGGAGCAGCAGCGGCGGCGGCGGCGGCCCGAGCCCGACGACGACGACGACCCAGTTGAGCACACGATCACATCTTCACGTTCTTGGTCTCGGTCTTCTTCTTTGATCACGATCACCCTCTCCATCGGCGGCGGCGTTTCTTGGGTTTCTTTCCTCTTCCGGTCGGCTATGTGATTCTTGATCTTGGTACCATTGTCGGCATGCGTGGTGAGCAGCGTCAGAGAGAGACAGAGAGACAGAAAGAGGAGCGCGGTGGCGACTCTGGTAAGTGGCAGTGCGGTGGAGAAGATGAAGGAGAACGAGATTGTCGGGGGTGAAGAAAGAGAAAGCGAGGTGATATATAAGATCGGGAGAGGAAAATTCTAGAGAGAGACACGGCGGCGTTGGGTGGCAGCTTTTTGTGTCGCAGAGAGTGGGAGAAACTTCCGGCGGATGGCAGTGCTTCTTCTGGTCAAAGGTTTTGACTTGGGGAGTGAAATTTCTAGAAATTTCGCGAGATGTCGGGCTGTGCTGAGACGAGGGGAGGATTTTTTTAGGGCTTTATCTTTAATTCGGAGGTGTTAAAATTGGATTTGTGGGGCCCGGGAAATCCCTCTCTCTTCTGTCGGGGGACGACGATACTTTGTGGATAAACCGAGTGGAAAATTCAGAGCCGTGAAAATTATATTTATGGGGTCCCACAATCTCTCTCTCTCTCTCTCTCTCTCTCTCTCTCTCTCTCTCCTGTCACGGG
The DNA here is from genome assembly GCA_014182365.1 of Eucalyptus tenuipes. Lineage (NCBI taxonomy): Eukaryota > Viridiplantae > Streptophyta > Magnoliopsida > Myrtales > Myrtaceae > Eucalyptus > Eucalyptus tenuipes. Next base: position 31,693,799 of record CM024539.1, on the reverse strand, counting down.
ATGGCAATCTTTTTGTGGAGTGACAAGGTGAAAAATTATGGCACCAAGTAATTCCTTACATAGGTAAAAGTGGTAGCTGTGAAATTCCTGCCAGAGATCTTGGTGGATGGTCATTTTCTTACCTAGTTACTTAAAGTGCTCGTTTCAAGACTTGTCCCACATAAAACGAGCCACGTCATTACATACGTTATCTGAATCGAATTTCTTTTTTGATGAATGTATGGTTTGATTGACAGATTAGGCCCATATCTGATTCGATGAGGGGCGAGGAATGACTGTCCAAGCAAAATGGTTTAAACAAGATGTGACTCTTGGCTGACTTTGAAATTGACGAAGGGGACAAGAATAAACTAGATCTCACATCGAATAGGAGGAATGTTGTAAAAATACAAGTCAACACTAACAGTCAAATAAGTTATTTACATGGGATATTTTGTGACATCCTAACTCCCTAATTGGTTGGGGAGGTCCTGCTCCATGACTTATGAGTCAAGACCCACGCCCAAAACATCACATCATTTTAGATGGCAATAGAGCAAGATTCTCCCTAGTAGATGTGTGGCTTTCGAATGGACTAGGCTCGTACCCGATCCAATCAAGGTAGAGAGCAATTGTCAAGGCAAAAGGGATCGGATAAGGTATGGTTCCTGATAGACTTCTAGGATAGTAAATGGGGATAGGAAAGGGCCATGCCCCCACATCAAATAAAGGGGTATCGTCGGGCGATACGTGCCGATAGGGGTGTCAAAAACCAAATCGAAAAATTCGATTTGTTTGATTCGATTCTCATTAAAAACCGAAATTTTTTATTGGTCTGGTTTTTATCGATTAACCAAACCGACAAACCGATAAAAGCTTATTTTTTGAAAACGAAAAATATATATAACAGAAAAAAAAAAAGCAAATGCAAAAATCGAAAACTAAAAAGCTGAAAACCAAAAATCGAAAACCGAACTGAACTTAACCGAATCCAAATTTCGGTTCGGTTCGGTTGAAGTTTTCCTAAAGTTTGGTTTGGTTCGGTTTTTCAAAAAAACCAAACCGAACCGAACCGTTGACACCCCAACGTGCCGACGCCGGCAAAACTATCACTCCAAAAGGCCACGTTGGCTCTACCCTTCATGAAAAAAATTTGAGTTGGGCTTGGCAACAAAGGAGCTAACCGATCCACTCCATCGTGAACCCAACAAAAACATTGCAAGATGGACCCAAACTTTCCACACTTGTCTATCCTAATTGGTGGGCCTAGTGAACCTCTTGCAAACCCAAAGAGAAAATTGGGCAAAAAAGGAAAATTAATGCTCATTTTTTTCTATCTATGCTAACTTATAGAATGAGATTTTCCAAAACTGTTCGGCATTTGTGTCCTTTTGGACTTTTAGAGGGTTTTGGCATGGTGGATTCGGAGCGCGACTCGTCGAGGAAGATGGACCTAAACTCCTTTCTAGCGGGCTTCGTGTTAAGCAATGCCCAGATGGCGCACGACAATCGGTCATTTGCTCGTGTTCTTATAAGAACCGATTATATGCTAAGATTGTCAAATTTGATCAGCTTCAATTTTACTCACTACGTGCCTCTTCGCCTCTAGAGACCTAAAGAAACTTAATGCCCTTCGACCTATGTTTGATATTATCACTCACTAACTCCTCCTTTCATAGCTTCTCTACTTCATTTTAGTGACTATTACTTCCGTGAGACGTTTTACGATATGGAAATTTGGGACATGATCATCATTTGACACACTAGCAAAAAAAAAGTTCAAAATTATAAACATTACATGTCAATAGATAAGCATCATAAAAATTTTATTTTCAAAAGTGGAGATGTCAATGAACTATTTTCTTCCGCAAGGAATCGATAAAACAACAATAAATCGTTAAAAAAAAAAACAGGTATTGAATTATTAAATGATAAGGACCTTTCTTTTTCGGTTTCCGATGAGGTCAGATAGAACATGCTCCCATAAATCCGAATATACCCCCAGAATAAAGACATGACAGCAGCATATTTCGTCACTTCTGTTCCTATGTAGCAATTATGTACACATTCATTTGTTAATAACACGCGACAGCACTTTCAATTCCTTAAAAAAAGCTAGTATTAAATATTTTTAGTGAAACTTGCTTGCTAAGATTATGTTTATTTTGCAAATAATGAATGATTTGGAATTTTTTTTCCCAAAAATAATCACTTGTCTTGCTTACCAAAATAAATGAACAAAAAATATTCCGTCATTTATAAAAATGTTCAGACAAGATTTTTATCGATAATTAAAATAATTTTCATTTTTACCAAAAATCATTTTTAGGAGTTTTCCCGTCATTTAGAAACAAATCCGAGTATAAGTAATATGACAAATCACATCGAACTTTTTTTTTTGGGTGTAAAGCATATGATCTGTAAAGTTTAAATAATTAGGGCTAACATTCTTAACAAAATAATTACACCGAAAGGTCCAAAATTTGTTTTGCGTCACCAGTATTCCAAACTTGTATCGATAATTAAAAAAAAAAAACTTTCGTTTTAGTTCTGTCACGTGGACAACAACAAACAAATAGAGCTAACGTGACTTTAGTCTAGTGCAAAATAACGTATTTCTCTCTCTGAGATACCTAAGAAATTTCGTCATACAACCTAAATTTTTGGACTTTTTTCCATGTCAATAACACCATTATGCCGGTGATCCAAACTACACGCTGTTACAGCTCATCTGACGCGAATCCCAAGTGACTTTATTTAAGGAAGATGGATTAGTAGCTATCGAATATAAGGAATATCCACCACATAACGACCGATGCCATGTTAGCTTTGAAGCTGACATTTGAAACTTGTGGTCGAAGGAACTAATGTTATAAAGAGTAAATTAAAAAAAATATATTTTAATCTTGTGGACACATAGTTGTCTTGTCCTAATTTTCTTTGTCATGATTGAGCTCCCACTGCCCTTTTTTTTTTTTTTTTTTTAACCGGCCGAAGGAGGTGACACTGCTTGGAAGCTAAAAGCGTGCAAATTGACTAGTATTGCTATTATTATTAAGCTTTTTACCTAATGTGTTATTTCGTCATCGCCTTTCTCGAACAGGAAAAAGCATAAAATTAAGGAGCATAAAGAGAAAATGGCCATTATTTTGTTGAACAGTGTGGGCGGCAGCTCGAGCTAAAGCCCACTTGCCCAAATGATGCCCACCCCACATTTGACCTTTTTAATTTTTTTTTTGTTTCGGGCGTATATACTTGAATTATGCAAGGTTATCCCTCTAATTGCCTCCAAGAATGGCATTTCCTTTTCTTTTTTAAATGGATTTTTGGTTAATATAATATAGTCGCTTTCGTCTTCGTCTTTTCTCGAAAAAAAAAAAAAAAAAAAAAAGCGATTTTAAATTGGTTATATTTAAATAGAAGACCGACTTATTTCGAGTATCTAAATATCCTTACCAAAGATGAGCGATGTAATGAAACTTACGGTTGTAGAGACGTCTCGCATTAATCAACTGGAAAGTCGAGGAAAAGAAATTTTTATTTTGTTTTTTATCTTTTTTTTTGTCATCATACACAAGTCGTCCATGTGAAGATCAAAGATGGATTCGATACATTCCTAGTTCGAGAAATTCTGTTAAATGGCTCTAATTCTTCTTGAGATCTTGTTCTATACATGTATCTCCCAAAGATGAAGCAGAATCTAAAATGAGCTAAGTTGACCATAAAGCCTTGCAAATGTGTCGTGAATTTGGGGGTTTGACTTTGTGTAAATTGAGATGACCAAGGCCTCCACTTTTTAGTAAAAAAAAAATGAATAAATGCACACACAAATATACACACACATTTATTTATTTATTGGAAACTCCTTGGTCCACCCTCCATCATATTATTTGCGATCAACATTGGTCACCATCGGTTTTTATTTCTTTTATTGTCCTTTTTACTTTCATTCCTTATCGTGTCAACCTTGGGGACACCTTTAGGCCCAAACGTCAACTTCATTTTGCAAATGTTACTCAAATTGGCTCCTTCTCCAGCACGTCTTAAGGCATTGACTAGACCAAAACCAAGAAACGTAAGAACCACAAGGATGCTATTCTTAAGAACCTTAATCCGCAATCAAGGTGTCTTTATTTCACAAAAAATAAATGATCTGAATTTTTTTTTCTAAAAATAATGCTTATATTGTTTATAAAAATGAATGAACGAAACATATTTACACATAAATTATTGTCAATAATAAAAATATTTTTAGTTCATGAATTATTACAAACGATACAAATAATCGTTTTTATTCTTCGCAAAATAAATGGAGCCTTAGCGAGCAATGATCAGTTAAATTCAATGATCATCGGTCAGTTCGAGAGCATGTTTATGACACGAACTAGATGGGCATTATGTTCTAGTGGTGCAACATTTAAATCACGGGACCCCGGGTCATTTCAATTGAGTTTGACCATGATGGGATTTCGCAACCATCCAAACCTCACTAAACCACTTTCAAATGCAAAGATGACTAGAATTAATTATTATGCCTACTAGACCCTAGTGATTAGAACACTATTATCCCACGTGGCAAAGACCCATTTTTTTTTTCTCTGAAAATTATTTCGTGAGTTAGGTGGCGAAAACCTCGAAAATAAAGCAAGATTCCTTTTTTTCTCTCTTTCCCCGGCTCTCTTTCTTTTGCGAGTGAAATGAAATGGGAGTGACATCGGGCATGAGGGGGCGGGCCCTACAGTATATATTGCGACTTTGATGATGCAACGAAATGCCTACTACTAAGCCCCTTTCTCTTTATCGTAACATGTGGCAGACACCGATATATATATATTTCTTCGCAGCCACCATCAACGGCGGAGGTGGAAGGACACCAAGACCCGCCCATGATGGCCGGGGCCCACGGTCCACAAGCCACCCCCCACCCCCCGGGGCGATCCTGTTGGAATCTCGGAGCGTGGGGGCGACACGTGGCATGCGGCGATTGGCTCGCGCCCCCTTGGGTTCGAAAGCACGAGCAGAGGAGACATGCCGTTGTCGAGACCGAAGATCAATGGACCATTACGTAATACTGGTGAGAGAAGCAAGGTCGGCGGACATATTCCGAGATTTTCAATTTTAAAAACCCGACTAACTATGTGTCGTAAAATATCCCCGACCATACATGAATTGATCATTATATACTGACTTTGATCGGTCGTGATTATTAGAAACTGAGAAGTCGTGTACACTGGTGATTCACAGAACTTGGCCATATAATTGTGAACACTATAGATTGAACTCATGACTTTTAAGTGAGAAACTGAAATTAAAAATTGCTACTTTAGGACATAACATGATTGATATGATTCACCGTGATTGTTAGAGTAAGAAAATCACCAACAGCATTAGGAATCGGGAGAACATGTCTGATTTATTTTTGGCAAAATGCTCCAAATCATAGAAATAGAAAAAAGGGTAAAAGTGATTGTGCACCTTATCATGCAAAGACATGGGGTTCCAATATCTTCTAAAAAGCAACACATACACAACCACGATGTGCTCAAAGATGATATGGTATCGTTTGCCTCAATTCAATTCTTTATCACATTTATTCATGGCTTTTGAAGACACGGCTCGTTTTCAACAAATTAAAAAGTATTATTCATGACATCACGAGGAAAGAAAAACATTAAGGATTCCCATGAATTAGTTCATCGAATCATGTATGCCTAGACTCTAGCTAACTATATTAAAGAGAGATATACCTGTTTAACATGTGGATCGAGTCATGTGAAAAAAAAAATCTAATCTAAATTGATCCATATAACCCATTTTGACCCATTTTCATTTGATATTACTAATTTTTTTTTTTAAAAAAATTAACTTGGTAGACAAAAAATTGAATTTTATATATTTTTACTTTCTTCATTCGTTTTCTTTTCCTTTTTTCTTCTAAGTTTAGTGAGGGTCAGCATCTGACACGAATACCTTCGACTATTTATGATTAAGTTAAAACTCATACAAGATTCATTAAATCGTCGACTAACGCCATTTATCGTTCACATCATCAAATACGTGTTAAAATACGAATCGAACATCTATTTCGCCACTCCTAGTGCGAGATCGAGCACCACCTCCCACCATTCCCCTTCCGTCTAATTCGATCGGATGCTCCAATAATTCAGAATGGATCCCGAACATCATCAACGAGATCCGGGGGGTGCACGTTCTCCGTCGATGACGTGGCATCTACTAGAGGGGTCCCACTAACCTCCCGCCTCCCCCACTCCATGCTTGAAGGAAAGGAGGGGAACCGCACCTGCCACGTGTAAGCCGCAGGGGCGCCCGCGATGACGAGGAAAGTGCAGCCCCCTCGCGATTCCCTGGACGGCACAAAAGGCGAAAAAAAGAAAAGGAAAAAAATATATAAAAAAAAAAAAGCGGAAGTGAGGGGCGCGCCCGCCCCACGTCAGCCGCCGGGGACCGCCCCCATCTCGTTCGCCACGGCTTACGTCATCGAACTTTCGAAACTGCGTGACGAGGGGGGCTTTTTTGGTCTGGTTTGACGGCTCGGCTCGCCCTTTCCTTTTTGGGCACCGGCGAGCCAGTGAAACGGCAGCTCTCGCCCGGCACTTTGTCGGGAAATCAACTTTCGCCCCCTGCTTTTTTGGTGTTTTAACATTTTTGCCCACCGTACATTTTTTTTATAATTACCGCGATTGGTTTCCCCCCAATCTCTCCCCCCAACGATGTTCCCTTCCCTAAATTGAGATTTTATCTGTTCAATTAAGTACAAAGATTTGCACTTCCGGGGCTTAGGGGAGTCGGGGTAGGGCCTAGCGTCCCAACGGATCACGATTAGAGTTAGTAACGACTTTTAGAGGGGGTAAATTTCAACGGTCGATTTACTTTATGAGAAAGGTCTAATAGGAAAGTTGCAAAATTATCCTTATCGCGATTGTGATGTGTGCCAGCTCATGCGATCCTGTTTTTAGGGAGAATTACCAAAAAAGTCTTAAATCTATTACAATTGTGTCAATTCAGTCATAAACCTTTTTTTGTCTAATTTAGTCCTAAACCTTTTATAATTGTGTCAATTCAGTCCATCCGACCAAAATTGGTCGGCCGGCGCTGACGTGGACTTCGGCGGGGGACAGCCGGCCAGCGAGGTAATTTTTAATTTTTTTTGAATTTTTTAATTCTTTTTTCTTTTTATTTTTTCCCACCTTCCCCTTCCTTTGGCCGGCCGAGGCGAGGGCTAGCGAGGCTGACCTCGCCGGCCAATGGCGAGGGCGAGGCCCTGCCAGATTCGGCAAGCTCGGCCCTTGCCAGATTCGGTAGGGCCTTGCCCAGCCAAGGCGAGGGTCGACCTCGCCAGTGGCCACGGCGAGGATGTCGTATCTACGACTTCCCTCCCATCGTCAAGTGCGTCGTGAACCGCCCCCACTCCTCGGTGCTCGGCATCGTGGCCCTCGAGAGGGCGAATTTGGTCGGGGAGAGTAGGGATCAGGTGCAGGGCGACGACGTTTGCTTGGAGAATGTCTCGTACGGGCAGCTCCAAGCTCTTTCCGCTGTGGCGGCAGCCTCGCCGGCCACTAGCAAGGTCGACCCTCGCCGTGGCCGGGCGAGGCCTGCTGATCCGGCGAGGGCCGAGCTCATCGAATTTGACGGGGCCTCGCCCTTGCCGGTGGCCGGCGAGGCCGACCTCGCCGGCCCTAGCCTCTAGCAGGCGGGGGCGAGCCTCGCCATTGGCCGGCAAGGTCAGCCTCTCCGGCCAGAGGAAGGGGAAGGTGGGAAAAAATAAAAAGAAAAAAATAATTAAAAAATATTAAAAAATTACCTCACCGGCCGACTGTCCCCCGCCGGCGTCCACGTCAGCGCCGGTCGGCCAATTTTGGCCGGATGAACTGAATTGGCACAATTATAAAAGGTTTAGGACTAAATTGGACAAAAAAAAAAGGTTTATGACTGAATTGGCACAATTGCAATAGGTTTAGGATTTTTTTGGTAATTCTCCCCCTGCTTTTATGTTGTTGTTAGATCTATATTGATATGCAATAACTACTTTTCAATTCGGTGTGATTTTCGCTTAAAAATTTTGCACCACATCTTGTCTCTTAAATAGTATAAAATCTAGAATAAAAATTGTAGAAAGATGGCATTACACTTGATAGATTGTGCCCCATGAATAGCTACTTTTTTTATGATCGAGGAAGCACACTTTCGGTTACCCAAGAATCATGAAACACCACATCAACCTCATGGACATGGTGGGACAACACTTGGATGATTGACCATGACATTTATTATTAGTGACACAAGAACATGATTTAAGTTCCATTTATTTTTTGAATAATATTTTCTAGGAAAATAATTTTCTTAATTTTTACCGTTTATATCGATCAGGAAAATGAGTTAATGGAAATTATTTTTTATTTATGCCGTTTAGATTTCTTAAGAAAATGAAATATATTCCTAATCAATGGAATGGGCTTTCCTTCTTACCAAAGCTTGTATTTAGGAATATATTTTTTTTCAAAAAAATTAGAAATTATTTTCCAAAACTTGATTTGGTATCAACGCTTAGACCATAAACTTTACACTTGGGTATGGGAATCCCACGTTCATTCTCAAGCCCTCGGCAATAGGGCAAGGTCCGTAGTGCCTAGGCCCATGTCCATTTAGGCCGTGCTTGAGTCCATCGAGGTTAGGCCCGAGACACCGATGCCCATGCTTGGGACATGGGGCTCAGTTATAAAGGCCGAGCCCAGGTCCTCAAAGCTCGTGCCTCGGTCCATTGAGGCCAGGCCTCAGACCTCGGCACCCATGCTAGGGTCCATCATGGCTAAGGCCAAGACTCCCATGCTTTTGCTCGAGTCTCTTGTGCTCATGCCTTGGTCCATCGGTGCTAGGCCTCCCTCGCCTTGGCGTCGAGGGACCAAGGCTTGGTGTTGATGGAGTCAAGCATGCATTCCAAGGACCGAGGCCTGACCTCAATAGACCTGAGTTCTAGAGTAGGGGATCAGGTCTCAGGCTTTGGGTTTGGGATTCAGCCTCGATAGACCTAGGCACGGCCTCGATTGACACTAGGCCATTAGGCCAAGGTGCTAGGGAGCTAAGTACGGTCACTTAGTTCTTGGGTTGGTTTTGGTGGACCCAAGACCAGTGTCGCGCTTGTGTGTGGAAGTTGGAGATCCGAGCTTGAGACTCTAGCACCCATGCCGGGTTTTATGACTACCCATGTACAAGTTAATGTCGCCGAATTTTAGAAAAACAAATAACATTTCTCCTATCAAATTATAACAATATTTTCCAGTTTATTTTCAGGTCTGGATAAACACCGAAATATATTGTCATTTTTAAATAAATAATTTTTGAAAAATATTTTTCATAAATGTCACATTTTTGGCTAAATAAGTGCAGTTTATTGTGTGCCTATTCCTCACAATTGTGTAGCTTTTAAAATGAAAAAAAGTTAAGGTTCATTATTATTATTATTATTATTATTATTATTATTATTATTATTATTATTATTATTATTATTATTATTATTATTATTATTATTATTTTTTGGCTATAAGGCCCCGAGGTTTAAATGAGTGGCTGGAAGTTTGGTTTCAATGCGGTATATCCCCGGTGACAAGCGTAAATTCTTTCGCTAGGGAACATTATCGCCACTCTATGTTTCCTTATCTGATGCCCGTAGATGAGAAAGTTTGGGTGAATTCGTGGGGTCTAATCAAGCCTAAAGGAAAAGAGATCTTCCACGATGGCTTATCTAAAACGATCTTGTTCGTGTAAAACCACACAACTTTACTAGCTACGGCCATAAAATGAGTCAAGACGCAAGATGCCCGTGAGGAGCTCAAGCTGGATCTTTAGACTACTTTTCCTTTTTTATTATCAAAAAACAAGATTCCATTCATTTTTTTTCAAAATAATGCTCAAGAATTATAGAAGATTTTCAAGCCTAATAAATTTCAAATAATTGCTGAACTAAACAAATGCCAAAATGCAAATAACAAAGCAGAGTCTGCAGCTAGAGGGACATTCTCATCCCTCAAGAACAGATCTATCACAATAAGTGTTCAACAATCGATCATCAAATTCAGTGATGAGCACATGCCGAGATCCCTCACTTCATTTGTAGTGGCTTTCGATGCACGTCTAGGTTTAACATCCTCATCACCATTTCCATGCAAATGCACCAATATCAATATGTTGAAAGATCACATATCAAATACCTGTAAGAAACTCTTAGATCTAGACCTAAATCTAAATCGGGAGAGGAGAGCAACCTAATCTTGAAGAGGTTGTGCAACCACGTCACGAACATCCTTTTTAGTATCTGTTGACTGAACTGGTCTCCATGTTCACCCAATTAGTTGCAGAAATATATTTACACAACAAACTCCCAAAACAGATCGAGAGAGAAAAGAAAAGACAATCAAAACAAGAAAAAAGAAAATCAAAAACTAAGTAGGCTCTCAGTTTTAGTTTCTAAAGCTGAGGGCCTACATGAGAGCTTCAAAAGAGGGAATTAATTTTGGGAGACAAGGGACTTTGCCGACAGAGAGAGAAAAGAATCCTAATTCAAAATCACTCAATGAATATCATTAGGCTACTTGAGGTCATCATAATTATGTTGTGGGGGTTGAGTAGCTCAAGTTTTAAATCAAGTCTACATTGAGCTTACAAACACTGAGGTCTAATGAGTTCAGTCTAACAATTGAATCGAACCGGCTTCATCCGATTAGTTCTAGGTTGGTTCTCATTTTTTTTTCAGAGACCTGGTAGGCTTCTGGATGAAAAATTGGGAAATCAATCTTGATCAGGAAAATTGTCTATAAAGTCTTAAACCTATTGCATTTTTATCAATTTAGTCATAAATATTTTTATCTTTTGTCAATTGAGTCCATTCGACCAATTCTAACCAGATTCACTAATGTGGATGGCCAATGCTAACATAGAACTTTTTTTTAATTATTTTATAATGATATTTTAATTTTTTTTGAATTTTCATGGTTTTTTTCTTTTTCTTTACTTTTTTTTATAAAGGTTTTTGGAGAGAGGGCTAGCAAGAGTGGCCAACCTCACAGCCCTCGCCGGCCAAAGCGAGCGCACATGACACCCTCACTTGATTTGGCCAAGGGAGGGCTTGGTGGCCCTCGTTGGCCTTAGGGGAAGGGCTAGTGAGGGCTACCAAGTCCTCGCCTATGGCTAGCAAGGGTTGTCAGCTCTTGTCTATGGCCAACAAGGGTCAGCTGGCCATCCTTGTTGACCCTAACTGCAAAACCAAAAAAAAAATAAAGAAAAGTAAAAAAAGGAAGAAAAAGCCATTAAAAAATCATTAAAATATTATTAAAAAAGTAACACATCAGTAATGGTCATCCATGTTAGTAAATTTTCGCTAAATCTAACCAAATAGACTCAATTGGTAAAAGATAAAAAGATTTATGATTCAATTGGCAAAAATTAAAATATTTAGGACTGAATTGATAAAAGTGTAATAGGTCTATGACTTTTTGGACAATTTTCCCATCTTGAGCAATTCAATTCCCAATTTTATACCGTGATTTCAGTTCTCAAGTAGGATTGGCATGTAGCTTTTTTGTAAGCTTGTGTGAGAAAAGATAACACAAATGAGTTTTAAACTTAGAATAGGAAATCCATCAATGCTTTCATCATTATGCCCCAAATTGTTCACGTGGTATGTTTTGGTACTGACAACTATATTACTTAAAATTTGTTCAAAATTTGAAAATAAGAAAAGAAAAAGAAAATGTAAGCCAAGTTCTCCGGTCAACTTTGAATTTGCCTATAACTAGCCTCTTCAATTTTAGTCGATTCCTAAGAAAACTGATTTCGACATGTAGACTCTATATTCTTAATTTAGAATATACCCACTTTAAAATCGACTGTCCCCTATGAACGCTCTACTTGTTCACAAAATACGTTAGAGGGTGAAAAACTTGAGAATCTAAGTCGCGAAAAATTATGACCCAAAAAAACAGTAGTGAAAAATAATTCACAAAAAAGAAAAACAGAGAGAGAGAGAGAGAGAGAGAGAGAGAGAGTTGAGTTTGACCGTATGACTCATCGATTAGACTTCAAATGCAAACTGTACAGTACAATATGAGGTGGAAAATAAAATAAAAAAGAAAAAAGAAAAAAATACCATCACCAGTACACAGTACTCCCAACTTCGTGACGTCATCAGCAACCTTCCACTCTCTCTCTCTGTTTCTCTCTCTTATATAAAATTCACCAGAAATCCCACTCTTCCACTCGCCCTCTCTCCGTTGACAATCTCTCTCTCTCTCTCTCCCTCCGTTTCTCTCTCTCTCTCTCTCTACTCTCCGGCGACGCGTCGTCCGCTATTATGCAAGGACTCTGCTCCGACGACGTCGTGCGCCTCGACCTCGCCACCCCCACCGCCGCCGCCGCCGCCGCCGCGTCCGCCTCCGGCTCCGCCTCGTCCCTCTCCATCGACATGGACGAGTCGGCGGAGACCCGGATCCAGCGCCTCATATCGGAGCACCCGGTCATCATCTTCAGCCGCTCCTCCTGCTGCATGTGCCACGTCATGAGGAAGCTCCTCGCCTCCATCGGCGTCAACCCCACCGTCATCGAGCTCGACGACGACGAGATCGCCGCCGTCCCCACCGCCGACGCGCCCGGCGGGCGGGCCGGCCCCAACCCCCGCCCGCCGTCTTCATCGGGGGCACCTGCGTCGGCGGCCTCGAGGCCCTCGTCGCCCTCCACCTCAGCGGCCACCTCGTGCCCAAGCTCGCCGAGGTCGGCGTCCTCTAGCCTGTGACCTCGGGAAACGTGGGACCTGGATTCCGACCCGGTACGAGATTCCATCTATTAGATTGGAGTTGATATTCATATGTAGGATGCAAGAAAAGGATGATATGATTTCCTTTATTAGGTCAAAAGCAGAATATTTGTATTGGTTGTAGCTTGCCGTAGCTTGATTCCATGGTCAAAACTGTAAGTTGCAGTAGAAATAGTAGCAGACGAAGAAGAACAAGAAGAAGAAGAATCATCTGAACACACGTGTACGGTGGCACGTGTATGAGATATTGTCTTTTATCACCAATGAATTCTTATTTATTGTCTAGTGATAAATTTTGTGTATTTGATTTTTGATTGGACCGATATGCAAATCTTTCTCAATTCTCGAGCATGTGATTTCGAATTTTAATTGTGGTGCTGTTGCAAGTCGATTGGGATTGAGTTAATAAAAGAACCATAGAATTCCCTCCTAATTATAAATTCGGTACACTGATTAGTGATTAATATAGCATACTCTTATTATTGAACTCATTAATTGAATTCAAATATTCTTTTTTTTTTCCACCCCACGGGTCATGTGCTATATTAATTTATAGATCGGTCAACATTCCTAGTATCACTTATAAAAGTGATAAAGATAATTTTTTGTTTTCTCTTTCTTCATGAAAAACTAGAGCATACACCACTTGTATAAAGAAAAAAATTACCCGAGCAATCTTATTCACCATTGATTTGAGAATTTTAATCCCAGTCTCTCGCCGATCGTCAAGTTAATGATAGATGTCGTTTGTGGAAAACTTTTTCACATTGCTAATGTATGTTATAATTTCTTTTTGTTCTTGACCTAAGTATGGTCACGTATATCTCGTAGACAATACCAATTATAGGTCATTATATCAAAAGATATTTATTATTTGTGAACATTACATAGCAACTAAAAGTCTGCCTCCTTTGCTTTAGCATGTATTGGACAAGATTCTGTGGGTTGTATGGCTAACGTGAGATAATCTTGGAGGCATCGAGGATCGGTTTGGAATACTTCGTGACCACGACAAGGTAGAATGATACCCCATCAACATATTAAGCCAAAGTTCGTCCAATAATTGCAAAAATCTCCAAACCCTAAAAGGGTCACTTTGCTTTCTCTTAAATAGATCCAGTTTAGGGTTTATATAGGAATCCAAAGCGTGTAATATACAATATGGTGACAATTATTGTGAAGCTCATTATTGTTGTATTTATATAGACATACACTTTTAATTTTACAAAGCGTCAATAAAATTTAAACCTAGCCAAGGACGCTTACTTATGACTTACTCTATACGTGGTCCTACGCTACACATGTTGCGAAAACTGATGACATTTTACTTTAAAAAAGAATACAGTGACGTCAACGATGGATCTGATATAAAAATTAGAGGAAAGCAGTAATATGTCTTGCGAGACTAAGAAACGGTATCTTTCTCTTTCAAAAGTGAGGTCTTAGATTCGTCTAGTCCTAAAGGGTGGAACCCATGATTAGGGTTTCAAGATTCTTGAACTAAACAAACTAAATAAATATGAAAAAAAGAGAATGTGTTTTGAAGTTGGCAATCAAGTAACCACAGCATAGCTTTTTTTCTCCTTTTCTGCAGATTTTTCTTTTGGCTTCCTTCTAGCCATTAAAAGTTGCTTTGTATGTCACGCTTATGAGGTATATATATGCCCCACTGAGCTCCAAAATCTGCCATACTTTGACTAATAAGTTCTCGAATCTATTCCCCAGCAGAAAAAGGGTTTTTTCTAGACCTAGAATGCCAGATACTTTGCTGTTTTCTCATGCAAGAAAGAAAGATTTTATTTGTTTCCTGCGCGTTACGATGCCACGCTCCAATAGTCATGTGAATTTTGACATTAATTAAAGCAGAAAGAGAAAAAGAAAAAAGAAAAGAAAAGAGAAATATCGTGTGATATGAGTTAAGAAAATAAATTAATTTTTCATTTGCTCCTGAGCGCTCTACGTATAATTAATTAGTATTTAAGAAAAACGTGTTATGTGAAACTTAAATCCTAATAGTAAAATAAAATAAAATGGAAAGTCGGTTTAATAAAGTTTTTTTTTTGTTAAAAGTTTAATAAAGATTTAAGGACGCTGAATACTTCTCTCGAGAACATGACAAACAAAAAACTACCTAAACCTAGGGCAAGTTTAACCCAGTTTTGTCACCAAACCACCAGACAATATTCTGCAGTGCGTCATGGACCGTAGTTCTTTTGTCATTTTTTCCCCTTTTAAGGAAAATAAAGTATTACGACATAAAAAAAATGCGAATAAAACAAACTTTTGGCAATATTGTAGTGTTCTTGCTTTTAGCATGTGGTGGTACTGCCAATAGCGAATGTATCTGTGATTTTATAGCGTTGGACAGGTGATGAAGTATATCGGAATTCTTGTTTATTTATTTGCGAAAATGACGACAAATTTTCTAAATCCTTTTTTACGTGTTGCATCTGCTATGATGTAGTCATGAGTCGTCGGAATAAATATATATTAAAAATAATAGAGAAAACTCCAATAAAAGGCTATAACTACAACACTCGCAAAGGATTCCCAAATTTCTAACAAATTCGAGAAACCCTAGTGATTAAAATGATTTTGGAAATCAGTTTTTACATCACTTCGGCTCCGCCGAATTCTAACTTTAGAAATTTTGTCGAACGCTGGAATAAAGTTGCGATAACTTTTGGAAAGCAGAAAGGCGTGCACCGTGCCCGGTAAAAACTATTCTTAGTCCATATGCACACTCCTCCACATAGGTTTTTTCTTTTATATAGTTGTATATTGATACCATGAATTCTTCTTTAAGGATCTCTTTTTTCCCTTTTATGGAAAAGGGAGGGAGGGAAGCGAGAGGTGTCAAATTAGGTTACGGCTTAACCTCACTCCAACATCAGTCGGGGCCCCCCGAGCTCCCCCCCCCCCCTTTGGTTCGGGAAAAGACACTACGTGACAGCAACCTCTGCAGAAACACGCTCAGGGGGAAGAAGAAGCAAAGCAAAACCACCTGCGCACCCAGCAAAATTTAAAAAGAGTCCTCAGTTGCAGCTGCTGACTCCAATTTGCTGCTGGCTCCAGACGTGGAAGACATGCATTGGCCGCGGTGCAGCGCCACCCTCCTGGACACGCAAGAGGTTGGAATCTTCTTCACAACCCTAGAACTTGCAAGAATCTAGTGATGGATTCTCTCACTCTAGAGAGAGAGAGAGAGGGGGAACAGTGGAGAGCACACAGACACGCAGGCACAGGCACACACTCATCGACTATGCAGAGAAAGTATAAAACAATTTGTATTGGTGTTGTTCTTGTCCTTTCTTATTCTTTTCAAAGGGAGGAAAAGATTATGTCCCCAACCCCACCCAAAGTTTGTTAATGGTGGGGCTTGGCCTTCCACTTAGTCTAAGAAAACGGTTCCAAAAGCCTCTTTCGAGCACTTTAGCACTTGAAGCGGTTGTATTTTTACCCCCCAGTCCACTTTTCGAGGGAGGTGAGGTCATGGCTTTGCTTTGGCTTCTTTTTCTTCGGGACCCAGCTTCATTTATTGATTTTGTTTCAATTCTTGTGTTCACCATGCGCCCTGCGATGTTCTCCTTGTGGTGATGGACAGAGGAATTTGGCCGAGGCCCATTTCGCCTGAGCTTTCAAATTCTAGTGCGTTCAGTTGACACCTCCCCTAGCTGGATTCTAGAACATCTTCAAAAAGCATGGCTTCAATCAGCCGAAATCACTGTTTTACGTGTTAGCTTAGATCACTTCGTTTTAGAGAGAGAGAGAGAGAGAGAGAGAGAGTTCCGAATAAAAATGAAACGATGTGCTGTTAACGTTTGATGAAACAGGATGTGTACGTGGTGTCTGCAATGAGCAGTGAAATGTGACCTCAAGAACGGTTAGATGAGAAGCAAGCAAAATATGTACTTGGTTCTTGTCCTTATTTCGATCACAGTCTGGGTTGTGAAACAGCAGTGGAGGCGAGAGAGTGGCATTTGATTTTTTGGTTAACTGGTTTTTCGCTTTCTTCTTTTGCTGATTGGAGCAATCCGAGCGTTTTTCATGTTCCAGGCACTGAGTCTTGAGATCTTGACACCGACTGTTCCATTGTTGAACACATATAGGTGAGCTTCATTGCCAATGGCCAAGCTCGGATAAACCCTGGCAGTGATGCAAGTCTTCCCTTTGCCACCGAAGCTCTCGACAATCGAGTGATCAATCTGTGTGTCGATAATTCAAGAAATGAGTAATTGCACTAGGGGAGTGTCACAGAAAAAGAGACGAATGGAAATGCCTGAGAATATCGCATTGATTGAGTCCTACTTTTGTCATTGTCTAAGGCATATAAGATGTCATTAACATAGCACCACCGACTGTGATAGGGGAAGATTCTTCTTTGACCTATGAAGTGCGTCAAAGTTGCAAGATTGATGAAAAATAAATGAATGGAAACTGGAAGTACCAAGCTTCTGAGAGATATTTTCTCATGACGAGGATCTACGTCAACAAAACCTCCGTAAGTGGTCTTATCAAGGCCTTCCATTAATGACGACCTGCTTGCAATGCCAACCTCAAGATCAGATCAGAGAATATATGCAAAAATGCGCAGAGAATTGAACCTCAATTATAAACCTACCTGCTCTGGTCGCTGCACATCAGCACAACCAATTTTCCGTTCTTCTTCAGAACATGAAAATAGATTGCTGTTTGTTCTTTCAGGTCCTCAGAAGCTAGAGCCAACAAACCAAACGGGCCGAGTTTGCCTCTAACAGATGCTGTTTTGCTAGAACAGAGCAGTTGCGGATCGACCGAATTGTGATCTATGGTCTCAGCCTCGGCTAAATCGGTGGTCTCAAATGAAACTTCGATATCCGCCTTTATTATAACAAGATAAGCAGTAAGTTTAATACTTCTGATTACTATGAGCGAATGTAAATAATTACACATTATGTCAGTGTATTGAACTAATCACCTGCGCAGCTGTAATGCCTGAAACTTCGACTGCCGATCCACCCTTAAGATCCTTACTCAAAGCAGTCACCTCCTTAGCACGGAGTTTCTCTGTCTCTTTAATAGGCCATTGCACTAATTGCTTTCCCGATTTACTAAGAAGGACGTTCCGAGGAATCGACTAGGAAACAGAAAGAAAGAGATTTGATAAGCTTCCATAAATGGAGAACTAGTTTCAACTATAAAAACACTAGATAGAATTAGTCTGTCCACAAATTCAATCTATCTACAACAAGACCACTTAATCGAACTACTTATGACAAGTACAATAAATGTACTTTCCTACTGGCTGAAGGTGAAGTGGGAAAAACTGCTTTTGTGCCAACCAATTAATCATTGATTATGACTGCAGGGAACGTAGCTTAAATAGATCCTTAGGTCAAGTTCATTTCTGAACTATGGAAAATCAGAAGTACCTGAAGTCCTGACCATCCCTTCTTGACGTCAGATGACTTGCTATCAGACTCATTTATCCAGCCCCACAGAATACGCCTCTCTTTTGCGCTGTCATAGAACGTCTTCGAAGCATAGAATTTCCCATAGTCATACCGCAAGCCCGAACTTGACACGGTGAAGTCATTCTCAACAGAGAATCTGTCTGTTTTCGTATCGTAGTTTCCGAGTATGTAATAGTCGTGAGAGTTAAAACTTGCCTTAAGCACATGCTTGGCCAACTCCCCTTGCTCTGAGGTTTCCAGCGCATTCCTGCTATTAATACTAACAGGATAAAAATCCGGGCATTCCCACATGTCAGTCTCGGCCAACGAATTAAACAGGCTCCCGATCATACTCCAGCTAATAAAGTCTTCGCTTTTGTAAAGAATCGCGGTCCCTCGACCTTTAATCTGGCTTCCAACTAGAAGGCGCCATGCCTTGTCCTCGCCTTGCCAGGCAGTTGTTGGGTCTCTGAAGAAACTAGGATCAGTTCCATATGGTGGAGTGATTAACGGGTTATGAGGCGATTTGACCCACTCGCGGAGCAATGGATCGGATGTGTTTTTGGGCATTGCCAAGTTTTGGACCTGACGGTTCTTCACGTCGCTCCCTGTGTAAAATATGGCAGGTTTGCCCCCAGGAAGAAGGGTCGCCGAACCAGACCAGCATCCATTAACATCAAAAGGCCCCGTCCGATAAATTGCATCCTCCAGGTTCACCCAGTTGATCAGATCATAAGATACTGAATGAGCCCACACTATGTTACCCCACACAGCACCATATGGATTGTACTGGTAGAACAGATGGTAGACTCCATTGTGATAGATTGGTCCTATGATGTACAAAGAAATTTCATAAAGCCAACACAGCAGTTAACTTCTATCTTTATACATTGAATGTCAACCTTTCTTGTAGAAAGACGTGATTTTACTTGTAAAAAAAATAAAAATTACGCTTTACAAAGTTACTGATTTATTTGTAAAGGCCTCTGTCTTGTCTTTCTTAACACATTCAATGCCACTTTTAACACCAATGAGATGCTAAAAGATTGGAAGAACTCACCATTTGGATCTGCAGTGTCATGTCATTGTTCATCAAAATATGGAGTTGCGCCGTATAGCACAAAGCCAGGAACAGAGTCAAATCAAAAATCAACATCTCATTGGCCTTAAAACAGAAAAGAAGTTCCAAGAGAAGGGTATATATTGAAGCACCGTTCATCCAGTTTCTCGGAGGTTGGAAGTGGTATCCAGTTCTGTAAGGCTGATCTGTAGAATCGGATTGAAGATTTCTTTGAACATGATCAAAGTCTCCAACTTTGGCTCCATATCCAACTCCTGCACAGAATAATCCTACAACATATATCAGAAACAATTTCATTTCTGGAACAACTGCCAATAATCTCCAGGTTAGCAAGTTTTTCTCAGTCTACATTTAAGCTTTTTTCTGTTTACATCAAAGGGTGTTCGGAGAAATAGATCTGACAACAACTTGCATAAAAAAAACCACATTTCTTGGACCAGTTATGCAACATGTATTTCTTAATTCTTAGAATACTATCAGGACAATTTTCTAATACTTAGGGCAGTGTGACTTCAATGCCAACTTGGGAATAATGCACATGGAGATCCGCTTGTATTTTCTGGGAGAGACCAAAGACTGTCAATCAAGCAAGCAATTAAAAAACAGTCTACGAATAGATTACTGAAGCCAGACTCTAACTGACAAAGTCCAAGGTTAAGGGATGCTTTTCGGATAGCAAAGTTTAAGTTTATCTCGTTTGTTGTTTTGCTAAGCATGTTTTAAACTCTTATATTATGAATCATAATGAGCCTCGTGATTGATTAGACAAAGTAAAGATGTGTTAAGATTGGAGACTCACAAGAGCATTGTGACCCACTTAGCAGCTCAAGGGTCGACAGTGATTCAGAGAAATTATTTTTATACTGCTTCTCCTGGTTCTCACGGGGGGGGGTATCACCCATCCAACTAGTAAGGTTCTTTTCCCAGGCAAAAATAAAGAAGGAGCAGAGGAGGACTATTTTGCAGAAGCATACCATCCATATTGATTCTGTATTACAAAAACTTTAAATAGCACAACTTTTTATTGATTCCGATTTCTGCGTGGTCAGGAAATAATGCAGCGAATCTGCAGATACATCTCATGGCACTTCATAACGCATGGTGGGAAAACATGGATTAAAACACTAAAATCAGTCTCGCTTTGGGCATTTCAAATTTTGGAAGCGGATTCCTCATGATGTAACGGCTACGCTGCACAGGATTGACCCTCCTCAGATCCGCCAGATGAGATATTCTCGCACCAAAATGCTGATGGTTCTCCATAGCTCAAACTTTCTCCATGACCAATACGGGCTTTCCTCATGCTCCATGCATTCAGTTGCTTGACTCGTACACTAAGAGTCCCATAATTGAAAGTATACAAGCGAGCCGCTTCATCAATAGCCAGCACTGGATACACCCTGCTGGTGATGCAGACTTTTCCAGCCCCACCAAAGCTCTCAATAATAGAGTGATCTATCTGCAACGTTGTTCAGAAGTAATCATCAGACGGCAAAGCGATGGCCAGAGGCCATAAAATTGCAGACAAACGTACCAAGGTTCTTAAGGAAATCTTCTCGACTTGGGGATTTATGTCGAGGAAAGCTCCATATGTGGTCTTATCAACCTCGTTCCTCAACGAAGACCTGTTATAGCCAATCTTTTACAATGAACTCGCAGTACAAGGAAATTTTTAAATAGACAAAGGCAAGAGCTCGCAAAAAGCCATTCCGCATTTTACCTGCTTTGATCACTACACATCAGGACTACGTATCTGTTTTGGCCTCTGAATACTCTGAAGAATATTGCCGTTTGTTCTCTCAAATCCTCCGTCGCCAAAGCTAACAAACCAAACGGTCCATACTTGCCACTAACTGATGCGTTCTTTTCGCTGCACAGAATTTGGGGGTCGATCCAGTTTGGATCCATGAGCTCAGCTTCTTCCAAGTTGGGCAATTCAAAGGCAACTTCAACGTCCACCTTTCGATTTACATTGAAAAACAGAGAGAAGTAAATTGAGAGTAAGGGCGTCACATATATGAAATAAACAAGTCGAGATGACCATAAGATGCAATAGGTCCATTCAGGCACCTGTGAAGCAGTGATATCTGAAACTTCATAAGTTGAACCGCCGTCGAGTCTCAGAGATTTAACACCAACATTTTTGTCATGCAGAGTTTCGATTTCCTCCACAGGCCGCTGTATCAGTTGCTTTCCACTTCTGTCTAGCCAAATTTCTCTTGGAAATGCCTGCAGAACAAATGAAATTTGGTTCGTAAGCTGACTTTTCTACACATGAGCCTGCCAAATAAAATTTCAAACATGTCTAGTTGCGGGCTACACATGAATATGGATATATTCATTCGTATTAGCATTCGACCAGATTAAATCGCAATTTCTGTTATGCAACTCAACTCACCTGAAGTCCAGACCAACCCTTTGCTATGTCGTCCTCTGTACTATCCGACTCGTTAACCCATCCGAACAGTAGTCTCCGGTTCTTCGCACTGTCAAAGAACGATTTGGAAGCATAATACTTTCCGTAGTCCAATCTTAAGTCCATACTAGCTCCCGCAAGGTCATCATCTGGTAAAAACCTTTCCAGCTCAAGTTTGTAAGTGCCTAGCACATAATAATCGTGACTATTGAAACTTGCCTTCATCACGTGCTTAGTGCTTGGGTTCAGGATCGATGTGTCCACACCATTCGTGCTTTCTGTGGATACTGGAAAAAAGTCCGGGCACTCCCACATGCTGGTTTTGCTCGATGTGAAAAGAGGGTGCTCGGATTTAGACCAGTGGAAGAAGTCATCACTTTGATAAAGAATTGCCATTCCTTTATCGTCCTTCCAGCTTCCAACTATGATCCTCCATTTACCATCTGGACCCTGCCACGCGGTTGTCGGGTCTCGGAAATTGTCCGGTTCAATTCCTTCGGGGGGAACAATAATTGGATTCAGAGAGAACTTGACCCATTCTTGTAGGAAGGGATCAGACTCATTCTTTGGAATTGCCAAGTTTTGCACTTGACTATAATTCGTGTCTATGCCGGTATACAAAATGACTGGTCTGTTCCCTGGAAGGATAGTAGCGGAACCTGAACAGCAACTGATGATGTCGAAAGGTTCACTTGGCTCAAGGGCGTGATTAAGGTGAACCCAGTTAACTAGATCATATGAAACCGAGTGCGCCCATACCATGCCGTCACCAAAGAGCGCACTGTGAGGATTGTACTGGTAGAACAAGTGGTAAACCCCTTTGTAATACATAATACCTGATTAAATCAATCAAAGTCAGGATATCATTGGAACATTCAAGAATTCTTCAAACTCTATTTTGCCACTAATTCTTTTTATTCTTTGGTAATTTGTTTCTGATGGGCAGTCAACACGTCGTTTAAACATGCTGTGGCTAAGCTCCAATGATCAGTAGGCACTAGAAGAAGGAACAGAACAATGATATTGCTCAAAATCAGCAAGACTTACCGTTAGGATCTGCAGGACAAAAAAGCACCCGTTTGCACTCTCCACGATCAGATTCAGAACGTGTCTCGAAATAGCATCAGCACAAAAATAGAAAACAGAGGGATAGAGAGAGAAGTTTTGATTAAACATCAACGAAAGAATGAACAGACTAGAGGCGATATCGATAAACTTCATACCGTTTAACCAATTCCGAGGAGATTGGAAATGATAGGAGGTTCTGTAAGGTTGCGCTCTTGAAGTTGTAAAAGATCTGCTCTGTGATGCTTCGAGTTCAGCTCCGATTCCATTGCTCAACAGAGCACAACACAAGCAGCCAATGGCCAGAAAAAGTGTGGTGGCCATGTTCTCCAAAGCAGGACAAGAGTAGTGTCCTCCCTCGAACCATTATATGCAAAAAGACGTCAAGCACTTAGACTTTTCTTTTTTACTTGCTTGTTTATTAGTTTAATGATACAACGTTAAAGAATTCGTCTTCTCTTAGGATTGGAGACAAGAGAGATGATCACGCGTGCCATCCAAAGATCCTTTTTAAATATTGGACGTCTCTCAATAAAAATCAATCCACGATCTTGCGAGGTCAGCATTATGGAATTTTTGGCATAAATTGTGTCATAGACTATTAAATATCACACTCGCGTTCGGTAGGGCAGTGTGATCATCTATGAAAGCTGAATTATTCTATGAAAGCTGAGCAATCAACGGACCTTAAACAGACAATCTATCTTGGACCAGTTATGCAACATGTAATTCTTAATTCTTAGAATACTATCAGGACAATTTTCTAATACTTAGGGCAGTGTGACTTCAATGCCAACTTGGGAATAATGCACATGGAGATCCGCTTGTATTTTCTGGGAGAGACCAAAGACTGTCAATCAAGCAAGCAATTAAAAAACAGTCTACGAATAGATTACTGAAGCCAGACTCTAACTGACAAAGTCCAAGGTTAAGGGATGCTTTTCGGATAGCAAAGTTTAAGTTTATCTCGTTTGTTGTTTTGCTAAGCATGTTTTAAACTCTTATATTATGAATCATAATGAGCCTCGTGATTGATTGGACAAAGTAAAGATATGTGTTAAGATTGGAGACTCACAAGAGCATCGTGACCCACTTAGCAGCTCAAGGGTCGACAGTGATTCAAAAAGTTATTTTTATACTGCTTCTCCTGGTTCTCACGGGGGGGTATCACCCATCCCACTAGTAAGGTTCTTTTCCCAGGCAAAAATAAAGAAGGAGCAGAGGAGGACTATTTTGCAGAAGCATACCATCCATATTGATTCTGTATTACAGAAAACTTTAAATAGCACAACTTTTTATTGATTCCGATTTCTGCGTGGTCAGGAAATAATGCAGCGAATCTGCAGATACATCTCATGGCACTTCATAACGCATGGTGGGAAAACATGGATTAAAACACTAAAATCAGTCTCGCTTTGGGCATTTCAAATTTTGGAAGCGGATTCCTCATGATGTAACGGCTACGCTGCACAGGATTGACCCTCCTCAGATCCGCCAGATGAGATATTCTCGCACCGAAATGCCGATGGTTCTCCATAGCTCAAACTTTCTCCCTGACCAATACGGGCTTTCCTCATGCTCCACGCATCCAGTTGCTCGACTTCTACACTAAGAGTTCCATAATTGAAAGTATACAAGCGAGCCGCTTCATCAATAGCCAGCACTGGATACACCCTGCTGGTGATGCAGACTTTTCCAGCCCCACCAAAGCTCTCAATAATAGAGTGATCTATCTGCAGTGTTGTTCAGAAGTAATCATCAGACGACAAAGCGATGGCCAGAGGCCATAAAATTGCGGACAAACGTACCAAGGTTCTCAAGGTAATCTTCTCGACTTGGGGATCTATGTCGAGGAAAGCTCCATACGTGGTCTTATCAACCTCGTTCCTCAACGAAGACCTGTTATAGCCAATCTTTTACAATGAACTCGCAGTACAAGGAAATATTTAAGAAGACAAAGGCAAGAGCTCGCAAAAAGCTATCCCGCATTTTACCTGCTTTGATCACTACACATCAGGACTACGTATCTGTTTTGGCCTCTGAATACTCTGAAGAATATCGCCGTTTGTTCTCCCAAATCCTCCGTCGCCAAAGCTAACAAACCAAACGGTCCATACTTGCCACTAACTGATGCATTCTTTTCACTGCACAGAATTTGGGGGTCGATCCAGTTTGGATCCATGAGCTCAGCTTCTTCCAAGTTGGGCAATTCAAAGGCAACTTCAACGTCCACCTTTTGATTTATGTTGAAAAACAGAGAGAAGTAAATTTAGAGCAAGGGCGTCATATATATGAAATAAACAAGTTGAGATGACCATAAGATGCAATAGGTCCATTCAGGCACCTGTGAAGCAGTGATATCTGAAACTTCATAAGTTGAACCGCCGTCGAGTCCCAGAGACTTGACACCAACATTTTTGTCACGCAGAGTTTCGATTTCATCCACAGGCCGCTGTATCAGTTGCTTTCCACTTCTGTCTAGCCAAATTTCTCTTGGAAATGCCTGCAAAACAAATGAAATTTGGTTCGTAAGCTGACTTTTCTACACATGAGCCTGCCAAATAAAATTTCAAACATGTCTAGTTGCGGGCTGCGCTTGAATATGGATATATTCATTCGTATTAGCATTCGACCAGATTAAATAGCAATTTCCGTTATGCAACTCAACTCACCTGAAGTCCAGACCAACCCTTTGCTATGTCATCCTCTGTACTATCCGACTCGTTAACCCATCCAAACAGTAGTCTCCGGTTCTTCGCACTGTCAAAGAACGATTTGGAAGCATAATACTTCCCGTAGTCCAATCTTAAGTCCATACTAGCTCCCGCAAGGTCATCATCTGGTAAAAACCTTTCCAGCTCAAGTTTGTAAGTGCCTAGCACATAGTAATCGTGACTATTGAAACTTGCCTTCATCACGTGCTTAGTGCTTGGGTTCAGGATCGATGTGTCTACGCCATTCGTGCTTTCTGTGGATACTGGAAAAAAGTCCGGGCACTCCCACATGCCGGTTTTGCTCGATGTGAAAAGAGGTTGCTCGGATTTAGACCAGTGGAAGAAGTCATCACTTTGATAAAGAATTGCCATTCCTTTATCGTTCTTCCAGCTTCCAACTATCATCCTCCATTTACCATCTGGACCCTGCCACGCGGTCGTTGGGTCTCGGAAATTGTCCGGTTCAATTCCTTCGGGAGGAACAATAATTGGATTCAGAGAGAACTTGACCCATTCTTGTAGGAAGGGATCAGACTCATTCTTTGGAACCGCCAAGTTTTGCACTTGACTATAATTCGCGTCTATGCCAGTATACAAAATGACTGGTCTGTTCCCTGGAAGAATAGTAGCAGAACCTGACCAGCAACTGATGATGTCGAAAGGTTCGCTTGGCTCGAGGGCGTGATTAAGGTGAACCCAGTTAACTAGATCATACGAAACCGAATGCGCCCATACTATGCCGTCGCCAAAGAGCGCGCTGTGAGGATTGTACTGGTAGAACAAGTGGTAAACCCCTTTGTAATACATAAGACCTGATTAGATCAATCAAAGTCAGGATATGATTGGAACATTCAAGAATTCTTTAAACTCTATTTTGCCACTAATTCTTTTCATTCTTTTGTAATTTGTTTCTGGTGGGCAGTGAACACGTCGTTTGAACATGCTGTGGTTAAGTTCCGATGATCAGTAGGCACTAAAAGAAGGAACAGAACAATGATATTGCTCAAAATCAGCAAGACTTACCATTAGGATCTGGAGGACAAAAAAGCACCCATTTGCGCTCTCCACGATCAGATTCAGAACGAGTCTCGTAATAGCATCAGCACAAAAAAAGAAAACAGAGGGAGAGAAAGAGAGAAGGTTCGATTAAATATCAATGAAAGAATGAACAGATCAGAGGCGATATTGATGAACTTCATACCGTTTAACCAATTCCGAGGAGATTGGAAATGATAGGAGGTTCTGTAAGGTTGCGCTCTTGAAGTTGTAAAAGATCTGCTCTGTGATGCTTCGAGTTCAGCGCCGATTCCATTGCTCAACAGAGCACAACACAAGCAGCCAATGGCCAGAAAAAGTGTGGTACCCATGTTCTCCAAAGCAGGACAAGAGTAGGGTCCTCCCTCGAACCATTATATGCAAAAAGACGTCAAGCATTTAGACTTTTCTTTTTGCCTTGTTGTCCATTAGTTTAATGATGCCACGTTAAAGAATTCGTCTTCTCTTAGGATTGGAGACGAGAGATGGTCACGCGTGCCATCTTTTTAAATATTGGACGTCTCTCAATAAAAATCGATCCACGTTCTTGCGAGGTCAGCATTATGGAATTATTGGCATAAATTGTATCATAGAATATTAAATATCACACTCGCGTACGGTAGGTGTTTTACTAACTGAATTATTCTATGAAAGCTGAGCAATCAACGGACCTTAAACAGACAATCTATCTTTTCTATAAACAGGTACGAATGCTATGTGACGGAGGCCCATGCTTTCGTGAGCATCTACACCGAGGGGGCCAATCAGATTCAGAGGCGACCGTGATCTGCCGAGACATCGCTCTCAGCATGGTCACGCCACCGCCGCAAGAGGACTGAGTTTCCCGGAAGTTGCTGCTCGCGAAGTTCAACCTTTACATGGACCTGGCGTGTCACGGAAGAGCCCGTTTCTGGAGATGACAAGGTGACTTCTGGAGCCAGCATGGATCTCGGCGTGCCACTTATTTCTCTAGGTCGATGTCGATGGTTACGAAGCTCGGCATGAGCGATGACGTCGGGGCTTGTAAGCCACAATTACGACGACCATGGGAAGAGCATCAGCACCTAGTCCTGGGTTCCCCATCAAGAAGTGAAGCGGCCCCTGGAAAGGCCTTACGATGATGCAAAGAACATCCTGACGACTCACAGCGAAGAGCACGAGAGGCCCTAGTGCCCAGGTGAAGTCTCAAGGACATGAAAAGCAGCTGCAGATGGTGGCCTAGCCGATCGATGTGCGGTTGGATCAAGGCCTTCGCCAACGCCGAATCCGGCTACATTGGCCGCCAATGCAAATTGCATTGCTCCTGTGGAATCTTAACACGAACTCGTAAAGAAAATATGGGCGAGGCATCACGATCTGATGTGCACAAAGTTTTTCTTCCTTCTCAGATTGAATATCCCAAGTCTCTAAACCATTCCTGCATGAGAATGATAATATGACATCAAGTTTAAGTTGTTCTTGTGCCTCTTGAGGTATGAGAATCTCCGAGGTGCGGACACCTTAAGTACCAAAATTTAGTATGAATGAATACATAAATGCCGAAACTTCTAAAATATATATTTAAGTGCCAAAATCAGAGAAGAAATAAAGACTTAAGTGCCAATAGCGAGCCTTGTTGAATTTTCGACAAGCCACATTAGATTTTTGGCGAGCCACATCAGATTTCCGACAGCCACGTAAATTGATTTTATCAATAAAATAATATCACGTCAAATTTCCGGCAAGCCTCACTGAAATTGGCAATTAAAAGCACGTTTGGTAATGCTCCAATTTCTCTTTATTTTGTTTTTTTGTTCTCCAAAACAGAGATAGAACATAAATCCATTTGCTAATTTTTATTTATTTATTTCGGGAAACAAATTGTTTCTGAGAATAGATTTGGAATGGAAACAAAAAAAAATGATTATGTATTCCTAAGAACAACTCAAAAAATTAGCATTTTCTGTTTTTTCTTTCTTTCTTTTTCTCCTAGCCAGTCACCGGCCTCAGAGATGGCTAGTGATTGGCTAGACGAGGCATGGTGAAGCACTGGCCACCGGCAAGGTCCCCTCAAGCCTCGCCGTGGCTAGGGGAGGCTCAACCTCACCCAAATCTAGCAAGGCCGACCTCGTGGTGGTTGGGCAAGGTCCAACCTTGCAAGATCTAGGTGAGGTCGCCTTGCCGGCTCTCATCTAACTGGTTGCTACCAACAAGCGGGTAGAGGAAGAAGAAGTAAAAGAAAAATATAATAAAATTATCAATAAATTAAAAGAAATTCTAAGTCACAAAAAAAAATTTGGGTCATACCAAATGCATTTCTATTCCGAGAATAGAAATTTTGTTTAGTTATCAAATGCATTCAAATACTCAAAAACTTGTCTAATTGTTTCTAAACAGAAATTGTTTCCGGAAACAAAAACGTTATTAGACACATCCAAAGTGTCTAATTTTTTTAAAAAGTGGCACTTAAGTATATCTCGTTTTGGCACTTACGTGTCCATCGTATTAAGTTTTGATATATACTTTTTCTAAGAATCTCTAGAACAGATTTTGCTCGCAATAGTGTGCATTTTCGCGGTAGTTCATTCTCAAGGATACAAATAGTATCCAAGGCACAAATCCTCGAACTTTATAAAGTGATACGACTCAAAAACCAGACACCCCTTTCTTATACGAATTAAACTAAGACAGCCTTTCAATTCTGACCATACAGCCTCTCACCGTTGCAATATGAGACACCGTTTCACATTTAAATTCGGTTAAATCAGACAACTTGCGGTCATCATTTCATCACAAACGTTCTCGATTTTCTTTTCTATTTTTTCAGCAGAATTCAATTTTATTTTTTTTAATAGTACATGACTGCCTGTTGAAAAGTTGATTAAACGACCTACCACGAATGGTCATATATTCTGAAAAGTTGCAATTCTCATATGGACTTGGTATTTTCACTAACAATGCATCCTTCACAAAAGTAACGAAGAAGATGGGAAGAAAAGAAGAAAAATCTGTAATTTGGTGTTTTTCTGAATTTTAGGGTTTATTATTTCTGTCATGTTTTTCTTTTGGACAAAATTGCCCATGTTCTGATCGCTAGAAAAATCACTTGCTCGTTGGCCAATGAACATTTGGCCAGCTGGCGATATTAGGATTTTATTTGAGATAAATTTGACCACTTCAGACTATTTGAAAAAAAGTTCACCTTGAGCCCTTTTTTAAAAAAATGACCTCACTTAAGTCCTTATTTGGAATTTTCTCCATAACATAATGACACAAATTTAACAAACAAATGATGTGAACATGATGTAAATAAGATGATAACACATATTTTACATACAAATTAGCAAATTAATAAAAAAAAAATACTCATCAAACAAATTATATCAGAGAAAACAACTAATTCAAAAGGACTCTATGACAAAGTAATTTATCATAAGGGTGTCCATACCACCTTTAAATCATAACAATAATCACTTATTATACATTTCGTTATGCATACACGCAATTAGCAGCCGGTCGTGCTGTTGTTGCTCTAGGTCTGGCACACCATTTTCAGCTTCAGGGACAACAGCTAATATTATTCTATTTATGATGGATAATTTTATTTTTTTTATTGATCTTTTGCTATTATAAACATCGGCTTGAAAATCAAACCGAGCTGAATCCCTTGAGTCTTGACCGATTTATGCTCGGAATTGCGTCTCGCCTTCTTCAAAAGCCAACTCATCCTTCATATCCAAGCCGAAATCCAATTCAAAAATCGAGTCCTAACCCCCGCACCATGCGAAATCGGCTTGTGATGCATAGAATTCGACATAAGAAGCGCTCTCGGCTTTTTTCCTTCTGTGCTTCCTCTTGGCTTTTGTCTCTCTTCATCTCTCGCCCTCTGCTCTATTTGCCTTCGATCCGGACTCCACTCTTGGCCTCCGTCAACTCTTTCCCTCTCCTTTTTAATGACCATTGACAAGCGCGCATGGCCTCGGCTTGGCCCAACCACCAACTCTGGTTGGCCAACCCCCTCTACCACCTGTAGCAATCGTCAAAGACGGGAGGAAGAGGGAAAGAAAAGAGGAGGGGTCGGGCAAAGAAGCTTGGGCCGGGAAAAAGAAAAAAAGAAGGGGCAGGACACACCCAACCCTGGTTCGGCCCCGCTCCATTTTTGAACAAAAAATTAATTCATTGTTAATAATAATAATTTAAATTAAATAAAATAAAAAATTAGCAAATTCTGTTAATATTAATGCAAATGCTCCTAATATCTATAAGCTATGCAATTTAATAGAAATTATTTTCACTAGGGGCCGGATTAATCCCTAATTTTTTACGTGACAAATTATTAATTGGAATACCAAAATTTAGGGGTAAGTACATTATCAGTGCCAAAAGTTGTGTATGACACTTACTTTGGTGCCAAAAGTTTCCGTCGGATCACTTAAATGCCAAATCGGAGAAAAAATGATCTCTTTGGTATCACCGGCGAGAGATTCTTGCCAGATTAATTACGTGACTTTTATATTTTTTAAAAAAAAAAAGTTGTAGTGGATGGACTCCTCAAGAAACGACGTCGTTTTGCCGTCATACGTGGACATTCTCACAAAAACGATGCCGTATAGCTTATATGGGGATTGAAATTAGGGTTTCTTTGTCATTCGCCGCTCGGCCACCGTTGTTTGCCAGCCATCGCTCGGCCACCGTCGCTCGGCCAGTGTCGCTTGGCCACCATCGTAGTTGCTCGACTAGGTGAGAGAGGAGAGATTGAGATTGTTGCTTAAGCAAGAAGTGGCAGGAAGAATAGGAGGCAAGGGCAGAGGAGGAGGAGGAGGAAGAGGGGTCGAAGGTGCCGTTCTTTGGTGCGCTCGCTCGGTGCTTGGTGCCGCTACTGGTGTCGCTGCTGGTGCTGTTGTGCCACTGGTGTTGTTGTTCGAGAAAGAAGAAGACGACATGCCTTCTCTCTCTCAATTTGCGGATTTAGGGTTCTAAGTTGGGGGAAAGACGCCAAACAGCATTATTTTGTAGTTTAGATGCTAACTGTACTCTCCGACGAGTCACATCTTCAAAAATTAATAAAAAAGTGCCACATCGGATTTCCGATCAATCTGATCAAAGTTGGCACTAAAATGATCGTTTTTCAAACTTTTTGGCACTTAAGTGATCCAAAATAAACTTTTGGCAGCAAAGTACACAACTTTTGGCATTGATAAAACAGCTATTAACTTTCATTTCTAAGCTAGTTTATACTGAAGTGTTCAGCTTAGTTCTTAAGTAAAGTCACACTTCATCCAACTTTCTTGTTAGGAAAGAGCGTAAATCATATTTTCATTTACTAAGTATCATAGTTTCATTTACTAAGTTCATTCTCAGGAATAGAGCAGTAAGCATGTAGTGGAATAACCTAGTTATTAAACTAGACAAAGGTCCTACCAGAAAAAAAAAAAAAAAAAAAAAAAAAAAAAAAAAAACTAGACAAAGGTGATCAGAACCTTATTTCAACACGATTACTTCTATTTACAACTAAGTTTTTAATAAGGACATAAGTGCGTTTAACGTGTTTGATTAAAAATTTTAGAGAGAAAAGATTTGGAAAAGAATGTTTTTATTGCTCTAGTGCTGGTGAGACAAATGAGGGAGAGAGCTTCCTTATTTATATAAGAGTTCTTCTCATTACAGCCGTAGATTTTCTCTTGATCTGACGATGAAGATTGCATCTTCCCATCTATCAATCACCAACATTTATGACAAAAATGCTCCAGAACATTATATATTTACCACCTCGTCCATCCTTTTAAATATTCTAGATGGCTCTAGAAACCCAGAATATTTGTAAGGATGGACGATTTGGTAAATATATAATGTTATGGAGAATTTCTGTCATAAATGTTGGTGATTGATAGATGGGAAGATGCAATCTTCATTGTCAGATCAATAGAAAATCTATAGCTGTAATGAGAAGAACTCTTGTATAAATAATGAGGGAGAGCTTCGTTATTTATACAACAGTCTCCTCATCTCCTCACTATTTATACAAGAGTTCTTCTCATTACAGCCATAGATTTTCTCTTGATCTGACGATGAAGATTGCATCTTCCCATCTATCAATCACCAACATTTATGACAAAAATTCTCTAGAACACTATATATATTTTCCAAATCGTCCATCCGTAGAAATATTTTAGATGGCTCTAGAAACCCTAAGAGACATATAATCTCTAAAGATATAATATCTTATCCTTTATATGATGGCTAATTTAATTTTATTCATTTACTGGGGAAAGCATGTCATATGACCTTATTTTTTTGTAATGATGGAATTTTTTTTTATTGATCTTATGGTATTATAATTTTTGTCAAATATGAGTTAGTTTTCATTTATTTGTCAAATATGAGGCCGCTAAATTGATCTTCTAATGTTATTAACTGTCTATGAGATAGGGATCTTTATGTGTTATATACTCTTTCAAAACCGCGGGTAAGCAATTATATTTAAAAACATATTATATGGAAATTTCGAAATAGAATCTACGTATAAAAAAAATAAATTTAGATATTTATTAACATAATAAGCCTAACTCAACATAAGATTTGTTACCAAAAAATGGATAAGATTTAGAAATGCAGAGTTAAAGATTTGTTAGGAATAGTTATTAAGATATGCAAAAGAAAGTCTGTCTAATAACACGATTAAGTATTGAAAATTAAAAATAATTTAGCACTTAATGAGATTAAGCTAGGTTGATCAATAAATTAACATCGACTTAGAAAGATTCAATTAATATAAAAATCACTTAAGATAAAAATAAGTAAGGAAAGAGTTAATTCATCAAGTGGAAAAGTATTTGATAATATTTAGAATCTTGCCAATCATATTTGTTAAAACCTATCCTCGCAATTTCTTGTTTGGTAAGGAAGCAATAATAATCAATCTAAATAATTTTTCTTTTCCATTTGCAAGACTTGAATTCCTTAGTGCTCATATTTAAAACACTTAATTTATCAGTTTAATTGAACAAGCCCTTAGGATACAAAATTAGAGATTTTCTCAGATTAAACATTTTCGGGTCAAGATCGAGATTGATTTTAAAAACGAAGTGTATATTAAATTGCAACATATAGTTATTTATTTATATTGAGAATCCAAAAATTGACATCCCTTCCTACTCTCCTACTCGTCTTTTGACAGAGAGAGGTGATCAACATATTTTTGGAAATACGATTGGAGTGTAAGAAAAAGCAAGAAAGAAAAGAAAAGTCTTAACCCTTATTTTGCTTGGATGGCAAGACACAAGAGATACCCAAAAGCCAATAACCAGCAAGCAAGAACATTCAGTCAAAATAGCTCAAAGAGATGCACCAAATATCAATAACAAACACACCCCCACGTACCGCCTCTCCCTGTCTCTCTCTCCATATCCACCCCTTCACACAACACCTTTCAGTTACTTCATTTGAAATCTCTTCCTCTCTCCCTTCACTTGCTCCACTTCCCACGCAGAGAATTCTCCATCTCTCTCCCCCGCAAATCACTCCCTATTATAATTAAAACCAAACGAACGGGCAGAAGGGCCATGCCGACCACCGCCAGCGCCGACAAGCCCGACTCGCGGGCATGTGCGGCGTGCCGGCACCAGCGCCGGAAGTGCCGTCCCGACTGCCAATGGGCCGAGTTCTTCCCCGCCGCCCTCCCCCAGACCTTCGCCAATGCCCGCTCCCTCTACGGCCTCAGGAACATGAACGAGCTGACCAGGCTCCTCCCGCCCGAGCTCCGCAGGATCGCCATGGAGACCATCATCTTCGAGTCCAACGTGAGGGCCTTCGACCGCGTCGGCGGGTGCTACCGCATGATCCGCGATCTGGCCGCCAGGGTCCGGCTGGTGGAGTGCGAGCTCAGGCATACACATCAGCTGCTCGCCTTGCTTCGCGGCTCGGAGCTTAGTACTGATAACGATGTCGAGGATAACAATCTAGGGTTGGCGCAAAAGTCGAGCGAAGATCAAGAGGTTTTGATGCGTGACTATTTCGTGGCGGACGATCTCGGAGCGTCGACTTCATCATGTCGAGTCGATGAACCCTCAGGTGCGAATCGTGTTTGCCAAGGCGATCGGCTACTGAATTTTCTTGATGAACAGATAATCAGGTTCGATCCTCAACTTGGCATACATATATTTCTCTAGATTCGGCAGTGTTAAGTTTTTTTTTTTTTTTTTTTTTTTTTGAAATGTGGAACAATAGTTTCACTTGATTTTGAAATTCGAAATTTGCCTTTATAAAAATTTAAAAATTTGCTTCTGATCAAAATGAACAAAATGTTCAAAATAAAATTGATTTCCTGTCACTATATTGTACGTCTGAAAAATCAAACGTTCATTGGCACTGATTTTATTTCATAAGCTCGTTCGTTCTGATCCCTTCTACAATGATTTTAGCAGCACGGTCCCGGTAATGGAAGGGACGAGCTCGATGTACAACAATCCGTTAGAGCTCGATCCGATTTCGATGGCTTCGCAGTTGTGTCTCCCCAATAATAAGTCTCTGAACAAAGACGAAGGTGCGAACTCACGGCTTCTCGCCGGATCTTACGAGGGAGATCAGCCATCGAACTTTCTTGAACTCAAATCGCTCGACAAAATTGACAAGCAAAGTAGGTAAGAAATGAAATGATCAGTTTTGCTCCAATGATTCTCTTCTTCGTGTATAGAACTTTGATGCGAAATGTTATGTCGTAGAGTTGGACCACATTACATAATTCGCGATGCCTGAAAAACAATTTAGGCTTTTGGATTTAATGGACTTCAGTGAAGAGATGGAACCCAATTAGCATAATGACAATGTAAGTTGTAATTTGCCAATATATCATATATTTGGAAATTTTCTAGTTAGTTAATCAGTGCAATATTCCTAATTAAATCGGACTTAAATATCTTTCCATAATATATTGTATAGTTCATATTGTCTTTATATATTCAACCTTGGATTTGAATGTGTAAAATCTAATTATGCCTTCATAACTTTGGCCTTTCTAAAGATTTATGTTATGATATTTCCATATATGGATGATGATGATGATCTACTTAAGTTTATAAATCGTGTGGCACAGGCCTATCATTGCAAGGGAGGAGCTCAACGGACGATCAATTAAAAATTAATGAGGATTCGGTTGCTTTTCCAGTCCTCCTCTCAAGAAGGCATTTGCTTCACTGTGAAAGATTCAACCAATGCAAGTAATTATTTCCACGCATGAAATTACCATTATTTTTCTTGGCTACTTATATTTACGGTTTTATCTCATTTCCAATGAATTAATACAGCTGATGAGAAATTTTTAAACTGATTATTTTTCTTGGGGGAAGGACTAGCCTTGGGACGATTGTTCAAATTTTTTTTTCTAATTTTGTCGTTCCCCATTATAAAGTTGATAAGAGTGTCATGGCATCTTACCATCAAATAGATGAATTAGGTTGATAGTTAACTTTCTTATGAGAATAATAGCCGCGAAGCAACATAGGTCATAAGTTTTTGTCCGAATTATTCTCAACTTTAGGGAAATTATCTAATTAGTCCTTAATTCTCTTTTTTTTGGGTCAGAATCAGTCCTTAACTAACTGTATGAATGTCAAATCAATTTTAAAATTTTTAGTTTGCCAATTAAGTTGGCTAATTTTTGCTAGAAGTCGCAATGTATTAGGTAGGACTGCAGACTATGGCTAGACTTAACAATTTCTAGCAAAAATTGGCTGAAATTACTATATTGGAATTTTACATATAGATTTAGGATTAAATTGACAAAATTGACAACTGATATTTGTATAATAGGTTTATGACTAGTTAGATAATTTTTCCTTTAAAATGTAAAGATAATGATTCATGAAATCTATGGCAGAAAAAATCATTCAATATATTCCACTATTATTTGCGTATTTTTCATTTATGCCTCATAAATCGCTTCCGTCTGGATTCGCTCCATTCTTTCCTTCATTCTTCTCTATGCACTTATTCACTAGATGCATGCGATAGTAAATTCTTGACAAATCTCTTGTGGGCGTAAATTAAAATATATATCTTCATCTGGATTTTTTTTTCCCTTTTAGTTATATTCCACTTCAACTTTTCCCAAAAAAGTAAGATGTTTATTATTGGTTGTGTTTGGTTTGACTTTTGGAGAAATGCAAAGAATTTTAGGTTAAAGGTTTTTGTTTTTTTGTTTTCAAAATGCAAATAGTGTTTATAAATGTGTTTTGTGAAAGTGTATTAAGAAGCAACTTTGGTTAAATGTTGTTTGGGAAAAAAAATCACACTTATAAATAACTTTTGCTATTAAAAAAATTGAACTTCAAACTCTTTGCCAAATGCCGACAGTGAATGGCTCAGGCTGCTTGTGCGACCAAAGTCAAGCCCCAAGTGAGGGCTACTTGGCTTGCCGTTGGTCAAATCTAGCATCGCCAATCATATTGCATGAGGTAGAAAATGGCGAGGGCACTTTTAGAATTTTAAAAATTCAGCTAGGGCAAAATTGAAAGAAAAAAAGTATTACCATTTTGGGAATGCTAAAACCCAAAGCTTCTACTTCTCTGCCCTGGGTTGAGGGACTTTAGAGGACTTTGTAAACCATTTTTCTAAAGTTCTCCGAAAATTTTTGTCTAACGCCTTAATATTTGGCTAAGCCCTAAAGAGGCTTAAAAGCCTTGGCAAAATGATTGCCAAATGCAGCATAAGGGCGCATTTATTTGGAGGAGAACTTCATAATAAAAGGAAAATACTTTTTGGGGAATGTTTTTTAGGAAAATGGTTAGTTTTTCCTTGTTTGGTGATATGTGATTGAAAACATTTTCAAGTTTTGGATCTTATTTGAAAAATGATTTCAACCTCATGCATTTATCTCAAGCTATAAAAAAAAATTGAAAATTGAAATAATTTTTTATTTATAATTTATATTTCCATTTTTTTTCTTCCTTTTTCTTTTAACTTTTTCCTCCACTGGTCGCCAAGCTTGCCCACAAGTGTGGACCAGTGCGGCTGGAACCTTGCCAAGGCTCAAGCTCAACGAAAATGGCAAGGCTTGAGCTTGCCGCCCACGGACGAGCTTGAGCTCACTTGAATCTAGCGAGCCTCAAGGCTAAGGAGGTCGAACCTCACCTGCCTATGCTTGCGGTTGACCGCCCAAGAGATGTAAAAATAAATGATTTATTAAAATTTCAAGAGGAGCTCTGTTTTCTCTCTTTAGATTTTAATAATTTTAAAGTTTTCATTGACTGGAAAGCACTTTTGGTTGACTAGTCATTTTCAATGAATCAAATGGGTGAAAATTTAGAAAATTAATTCCCAGAAAACACTTTCACTGAAACAAACGCATCCTAAATTATTTTTGTGAAAGTATTTTCCTTATATTATATAATTTAATGTTATATTGTATTTCTTATCATGTTCATTAATAGTATATTGCTCCCAAATCTCAGTGGCATGGCCAGGTTAATTCAAGGCACGGACTAGACTAGCAGGCCGCAAGGTGGTGCTTACAAACTGTCTATTGTTAAGGGCACGGGGATAAAACAAGAAGAGTTAAAGACATCTTCATATTTTTTATTCCTTTCTATAAAATTCTCCAGAAGACAATTTTTCATTTTCATTTTTTTTTTATTTTTTTTTTTTACGATAAATGAAGTGATCAGATGGGTGACCGTCGCACCAATGTTCCAGTTGAGCGAGCTTCGTAAGACCGCCATGGAGACAATCCTCTTTGAGTCCAAAATGAGGGCTATCGCATGATCTTCGACTTGGCCGTAATTGTTTGGCGGATGAAGTCCGAGCTCCGGCGTGTTCATCAGCTGCTCGCTTTGCTTCACAGCTCAGAGCTTACTGTTATTAGTAATCTAAAGTTCGGGCATGTCAGGTTGGATTAGACTTTATTACGTGATTATTTCGTGAGTGATGATATCATGTTAGAATGTATATGAAAGTTCAATATCGTTCACATAGATTTATTGTTTCATATACGAACTATATTGATATGCCACCTATTTTGTTTTCTACCTTCCGTCAAATATCTTTTCATGTGTATTGCTTTGTGGGTTGTTATTCCCTTTGCATGGACTCCCATCATCTATGCTTATAGACAATTGGGTGGGGAGATGATTCAGCAAGCTCTTTCTTTGAAAAAGAAAAGATGGTTTCACGGATCAAATTTTCATTTCAAAGCTCTAGAATGCCAGTGGCCCAGATGGTTGGTGGCACCAAATAATAATAATAATAATAATAATAACAAAAGAAAATAAAAAATAAAAACATATAAAAATATTTAGAACTTAATTGGCATACCTATAATGGGTGGACTTTTTTGGTAATTATTCCTTATTGTTTTTGTATAAGTAAAAAGGCATAGATATAAGAATCATGATTGTATTGAATTTTTAACCTAATTTAAAATAGTGATATTGCCCGTTTAATATTGTACCATTGAAATATACGAGATCTTCGTTGAATTATTACTTGAGATTGGAATCTCTTGATTTTGCTTCCTTAAATGAAGACAATAGTATTTCATGTAATCACTTTTTAAGTTCCATAATGGTGTATAATCATTTTTGCTTCCATGGATGGACATATTACAATGTCATATCTTAGATCACATAATCATCTCAGCTACGAGAATTTTAGAAAATTTAAAATTTTAAACATTAATATTTTCAAATTTTTTGGGCCAAAATTAATTGTTATTATGTCACACTTAATCCCTTTTTTCCTTCTTTTATTAATTGTAATTGTCTTGTGTTAAGTGGCTCTTGTATGATTGTCAAAATTAGCACTTGGCATCTAAATAGCTTGCCAATTTTTGTTACATAATGATAATGCCAAATGGATCCCGCCAGCATGACGGACGGTCATGCTGAATATCTAACGGTTGGATATTGACCACAATTTTCAATTTATGAAAGGTGGGCAACCGGATTGGAGGATCGTGGGAGGGAGAGTTTTGGTGTTTTTATTTTATTTAAGGAATAATGTCACATTTTATTCCTCCACTTTCTAGCTTTATCGAACCAAATATTTTAAAGTTCTATTTGATGGCATTAGAAATGTTTTCCCTTGTAATACTCTCCCAATCAAATCCCCGCCCCCTAGAAAAAGTATGCATGAATTAGGTACATGAAAAAAATATTCTCACTTTTAAATGATCCAAAAAATTCACGAATTACTTAAGGGATAAAATAACCTACCACTAAGTTTTCCATCTCTACAAATTGATAAATTTGTTGAAAATCAACAATTTGGAATGCTAACTTTTGGTTTAGGTGAGAAAGAACTTGATCCACTAGCCTAGGTCTTTCAATTGGGCTGCAAACTTTTTTTTTTTAGCTATTTTCTTGTTAAAACAAGCAAGTTATTGACTAGAAAACCTACAAGTGTGAAAAATGTTTCGTATAGGTGTTGTTGCTAATAGTAATTTTGCATTTATTTTCTCTTGAAATAAAAATGTATAATTTTTTTTTGCACTTGATGTAAAAATAAAATAAAATCTAACATTAATAATGTTAATAAGTTTCCTTTTTATTCCCTCATTTTTATTTTGGCTGATTGATTTTTTTAATGTGAAAATTCCCACTCGGTGGGCTAACAAACCCACCAAGTGGAATTTAAAGAAATTCCTCACAATGTGACTTTCCAATTTTTATTTTCCAAAAAAAAAGAAAAACCATTAAACAAGTCAATAGGTTTCTTTGAGAAAATTTGTGGTGGAAAAGCCACCGTCTGTTATTGAAGACTAACAGTACTGTTAGCTTATCATTTTCCAATGTCAAATACCTAAGACTTTCAAATTACCAAATTGTCCAAAACATCTTAAATTTATTGCACTTTTACCAATTCGAGCCTAAACCTTTTAATCTTGGCAATTGAGTCTTAAACTAAGGTCTAGTAGACCCTCGCTGGCCCTAGGAGAGGGCATCGGGGCCCTCGCCAGCTCTAGGTAAGAGCGCGACGCCCTCACTTGATCTGGCTAGGGCAAAATAGTCATGACCCTCATTCTGGGTAAGGGCCGGCGTGCCCTCATTTTGGCCAGCGAGGGCCTTGACACCCTCTCTCAAGGTCGATAAGGGTTGATCGGCCCTCGCTTGTAGTTGGTGAGGGTCACCAACCCCCATTGGCCACCCTCATCGACCCTCTCTCTAAAATCCTAAAAAAAAAAAGTAAAATAAAAAAAAAGCAAAAAAATTCAAAATATTATTAAAATATTATTTTGAAAAGTGTCACATCAGCTCCAGTTCGTCCACGTGAGTAATTTCTGGCC
Organism: Eucalyptus tenuipes; assembly: GCA_014182365.1. NCBI lineage: Eukaryota > Viridiplantae > Streptophyta > Magnoliopsida > Myrtales > Myrtaceae > Eucalyptus > Eucalyptus tenuipes. The sequence continues at coordinate 31,653,000 of CM024539.1, read as the reverse complement.
AAAGTTGGTTGGATGGACTCAATTGGTAAAATGCGAAAAGGTTTAGGACTTAATTGACAAAATTGAAAGATCTATGACCAAATTGGCAAAAATACGATAGATTTATGACTTTTTGAATAATTTTCCCCTTAAACTAATGATGTGCACATGTTATCTTTTTTCCAATTTTAAAGATAGATTACTTTAACTTGGATGATAGGTGAGATGACATTATTACAAATAATTTTGTTTCTCTACGACGTACACTAAAAGATTAAAGTTGAACATCTTTACTTCACTATTAAGAAATGACTAAAACAATCCATTTCTTTATGGTATCTCAATCTTTTGATTGTATGCCAATACATATTGATTTTCTTCAAGCAAATAAACTAAAAGATTCAGATACAAAATGTAGGAGGTGTTTACGATTTCTTACAATGCTAATACATAATGTATGCTTAGTACGAAGATTTTCCTTACATGTTTCTATATTTGTATAAATCCTAGTGAACTAAGCATGGTACTTTTTTTTCGATTTAGAAGAGGTGTTGACTTGCGACTGCATTAAATTTTTCTTTATCTATATGAAAGATGACATATCTATGCTTTTTAATAATTTTTTATGATGCAATTAATGAAATTTCAAATTATAAATGTATGCATTCACACCAGATAGATGGCCATTTTAATTGCAACCATAGCAATTGATGTAGTTTGAATCTGCTTTTTATATTTCCATTTCTTCCTAACGTGTTTTAACAAATTAGAAAAAAAATGCGTGAGTAAAATTTTTTCCTAATACATGATGGAAAGAAGTATTTTTAGAATCAACCCTTATCAATAGCTTTGTATTGTCTAAATTATAAATCTGTTAGCCTATATTTGACTCAAAATTTGTATTTCCTTTACTAATTTTCATGTAATTTGTCAAAAAAATTAATTGAATCATCGATATCATTTATTTTCTCTTGTATATTTCCATGCGGATTTTTTTTTATAGGGGTTATAAGTTTATTAGGCAATATTTACTAGAAACTCGTATTTCATTGTTCTTTTTTAGTAGTTTACAAAATATTTTAAGTTACGAGATTTCTTGTGTGTTTCTTTTGGTAGTTCGAGCTTACTCCTTGACAAATGCATCACGATGTCAAGTAATAGTCACCCTAATCATTCACTTTTACTTTATTTAGATGATGGAAGATACTTCGATTTAAAGCTGTTTTTAGCTTTATATTCTCTACGTGTAAATGGGTGCATGTGAGGCTTGTACAAAAAAATGAAAATAGATATAGATTTGATCTTTAATTTTAAAAAAAAAAATTAGATGGGAGGTTTTGAATTTGAAATATTAAATTGAGTGGTGCGTGAGATAACTACTTGTGACAGTATTAAATGATGACGATTACCTTCTTCTTTTTGTCCATTTAGGGTTAATAGTATTACTAAAAGCAACCTTTGGCTTAAAGTCAAAACTCAACTAATTTGGAACTAAAGTATGGCAAAAAACCCTAAATTGGCCTCGTTCATCTTCTTTGTTTTTTTTTTGTTCAGAACCTATAGGTCATCATCTAGATCGTTGCGAACTTGTTTAATAATGATACAGACGGAGATATTTATATATTTTGAAACCACTTCGAATTAATAATGACATGTGATGCATTGGATGCCAATTCAAACAAATATATATATATATATATATTATGGAATGAAGAATTAATTATAATCTTCTTTTGGATTAAAAATTCAACAAAATGAGTTACACTTTTTTTAAGTAGATATACAATGCTAAAAGTCGAAATGGGATGAATCAATGTAATCAATTTCTTCTATTAATATAATTTGTTTAGTGGCATCATATTTCTTTATCTAGTGATAATGAAGGATGTAGATAATTAAAAATTTAAGGGGAAAATACCACAAAAAATCACAAACTATGTCTACTGTAATATAAATATCTAAAACTTTTTTTTATTACCAAAAACTCTAAAACTTGTTCATTTTGACACAAATACGCCAAGCTATTTTTTTTTTTTGTGTCATTATCCATGTATGACAAATGTACCCTAGATTCTAACATAAAAAATAAAAAACAAATTTACGCTGGATGGCACTAAAACAAAGTATATATAAACATTAAAAAACTTGAGATTTTTGTATCATAGTGGACAAGTTAAAGATTTTTGTGATATAAAAAAAGTTTGGGAGTATTTAAGTGAGTGATATAATTTGAGGATTTTTTTATGGTATTAACCTAATTTTAGATGGGTTAATATTACTAAAAACTCTATACTGGTATGTTTATAACAAATTTACATCAAATGATAAATTACCCCTTTGTCATTTTTTCATTGAATTGTATTAAAAAATTGCTAAATTGGATGATACACTACAGTTGATGAATGTACCAATTTGGGATTTTATCATTATTCGTCGTATATATGTTAATTTATGATTTTTTGTGACATTAATCTAATTTAACAAAAACTAATAAATTTGGCAAATTTACTGGTTTTGCGTTTCTAGATATTGATCATAAGTATATTAATTTAAGATTTTTGATAAATAAAAATTAATTTAAGATAAATTTATTATAAATATATTATTTTGAAATTTTTGTAAGTATTAATTCATTTTAAATTGCATGAAACACGTGAAAAGAACTTGAATAAAGCACAAAGCTGCATGGATTTCCATCATCTGTCCAATCGTAAGCCTAGGTGGACCTCTGGCTAGATTGTACTTTATTTTTAGAGACCAACGAGCGACGATGGCTTTTAAGTGTGACCTCCTTGTTCGATCCAAAAAAAAAAAAAAAGTATGACCTCCCTCTCTTGTTCATTGAATAGTTTACGTATCGATATGTAAATAATAATAATAATAATAATAATAATTTACTAAAAAGAGAGAGAGACAATTTCTGACAAAATTCCAACTGCCCCCTTCAATTTCGACCGACTTTTACACGCATCCTCAGAGACCACGTGCACGCCCAACTTACAAAAAGAAAAACAAAAGCGGAATTTTTGGGCCAATCTCAGGTACAAAAAATGTCACGACACGCTGATTTGACACTACCCACTCGACAAAATTACTGGTCGAAAAATAAAAATAAAAATAAGACATTATGAATTGGATAAAATCATTTTACTGTCGATGGCTCATTAAAGAACGCCAACAACCTAAGGAAAATCTAATTAGACGTACGATGCACATACACATTCGATCGAATAATTACTCTTCGGAAAAAAAAAATAGATACTACTCCAACATTTGAACATATAACTCTACTCTCGCAGCTCATTAAAAAAGGGTTTGAATTTATTCGAGTGATTTTTATTTGAGGTAATATCAATCTTAATTGTACTTTTCCTTCTCTATAAGGTCACGATGTTCATCGAAATGTTTGATTTGAACTTAAGTTTACTATTTAGCGACTCATGCATTTAATTGGATAACACCCATCGTAGCCTATCTCATTTCACAAATCTTCTTAAATTTGAAAAAAAAATGATAAAAGAAAGAAACTTAAAATGAACAAATTGTGGTCATTTTTGTGCTTTTCAATTGAAAGGTGGAGATTTGGATGAAAGACATGGGAGGAGAACGACAATGAAAAGGATAATCTCGTGGTAGATTTATAATCTCCTGATTTCGAATTATATTCAGAACAAAAACCGTGAAAAAGACACAAATTATGTGAAATGAAAATAACACACCCGAACTAGTGTACAAAAGACCTAAAAATAATTTCCTTCGGTGAAAAAAGAAAACCTTATAACCAAAATACTTCGAAGAGCGTTTTTGAACGAAACGTGCCCTTAAATCACGCAAAGAAGAGGATGTACAAAAGCTTGGGAATCCCCATCCCACGAGCATATCCGGGGCTAGATGTCTATTAAAATACCCAAGAATTGACTTTTGACTTTTGATTTATTGAGTGATAGCCTAGATTTCAGCGTTTTGCTTTCGCTGCGGGCGTATCCCGTAAATAAATCAGGCATCCATAACTGATCTTTTTAATAATTAAACCACGACCCCGTTAGCCCCACGCCGGGCCACGGAACGATCGATTCGAGTCGTAATAGCTCCGGCCTCCCTTAGCCTCGCCGGAAAGCAGTAATAAGTTTGCTTACCACATCGCTAGGAATACGACTTCACAAGAGACAGTGACGGCGAGCTCGGTGTGGTGCGATCAAATTTGTGCTAAGGAAAATGCCAATAGATCCAACCGACCAAACCGGAACGTTGACATCTAAAATGGCCAGAAAGGACCATCTTGAATGAGCCTCTACCAAGAATGAGATGGGGGGTGCAAGGGGCCTCGCACTACTACTTCATAGTGGGAAAGAACAGCTCATCCGATAAAGGATAACCATTCATATGTACACGAATGGAGTTGAAAGCAAAAGACATTATCGACATAGACAAAACCCTAGAAATTACCATGATGCGTGATAACGACTCTAGGCCACCTCAAACGAGCACTTCCTTCCTCTTCGCTTTTTCTCGGCCGACCATGAATTCTCGAAACATGATATTATTTATAATAACAATAACAATTACAATCCTCGGAGAATTGATAGAAAAATACTTCACAACTTTAACACCCCACGATAGGGTTAGCAAATACACGAGTTCTATTTTTTGGCCCCTTCCTTCGTGGGTCAGGGGTTAAAACAACGGCTCCTAAAGCAATTTCCAATTTCCATAAAGGAAGGAAGTGCCGAAAACTATACCCTATCACACCGACGTAATTAAAATAAAATTCGGAAAAGCAAAGAAGATAATTTACCCTTTCTTTTCTTGATCCACTAACCTTTTTTTTTTTTCTTTTTTTTTTCCTCCTCCTTGAACGCCATGATTGATCCGTTAGTAAATCCTCAGAAAATTCTAAAAAAAAGGAATTTGCTAGAAACAACAAAAGAAAAAGAAGGGGACAAAAGAGGAGAAAAAAATATTTCGATTCTCGCGATCAGAAAGTGAACCTCCAGATCTTGATCAGGAGATCGACCTTGCACCGGGAGTCGGCGACGTCGGCGACGACGGTCGCGTTCTTGTCCTTCGGGGCCGACACTCCCTTGATCCCGCTGCAGACGACTCTGATCCCGACCTTCTTGCTCTTCCGGCCGCCCGCCTTCACCCTCACCTTCGTGTCCATCCGAATTTCCAGGGCCAGCCCGTTCTTCCTCCTCAGATCCGACCTCAGAGCAGCGACCGATTCGGCGTCGACGTCCTCCGTGCTCGCCGACGCGACCGCCCTCAGGGTCGTCTGGTTCTTGGGGTAGCTCGCGAACGCCGGGATCGAGCCGTTGCCCAGGAAGACGGAGCCCGAGGCCGAGGAGAGGGAGACGAGGAACGGGTCGTAGAAGAAGGTGAAGGTGTGGGAGTTGGGGTTCTTGGAGATGAGGGTGAGGTTGAAGAGGGTGGTGAGGCGGGAGGCGGAGCCGTCGGAGGCGGTGGTGAGGTTGAGGGCGTTGGTGCGGAGGGAGGAGAGGGAGAAGGCGGGGCGGTGGGGGTGGTAGAGGACGTAGAGGGCGGCGCCGGCTATGGCGGCTAGGAGGGCGACGAAGAGGAGGAGCAGGATCGTCCAGAAGCAGCAGCAGCAGAGGCTGCAGCGGCGGCGGCGGCGGCGGCGTTTGGGGGGTTGCGGGCGGTACGGGCGGTAGAGCTGGGGCTTGGTGGGAGTGCCGTTGGCGGCGGGGAACGCGGTTGTGGGAGCACCGTTGGCGGTGGCGGCGGTGGCGCCGTTGGTGGTGGCGGTGGCGGTGGCGCCGTTGGTGGTGGCGGCGGCGGGTTTGGCAGATGGGTGGACTCTGTCCGTCATTTTGGACGGTGGCTTAGAGAGAGAGAGAGATAGAGGAGGAGAGTGAGAAGTGAGAAGTGAGAAGTGAGAAAGAAAGGAAGAGATGCTTCTTACTTCTTAGGCCAAGGCAAGTGATTCACACTCTTCACTATCATCCCTTCTTAAATCTTTTTTAAAAAGAACCATATGCCTTTTTTTTTCTTTTTCTAATGAGCAACAAGAATTTGTTATACTGGGGGTCCTGTCTTTTGGACAGGGCAAACGTAATTGCCATATGCTTTTTTCCAAATTAAGCAAAAATTGTGTTAATTTGTGTCAATTTTGAATTAAAGCTAAGAATTATCATATTAAACTTGAGTTTCTCGGTGAATTTGTGTTGAACTTTGAGTTGTGTTGTCATGTTGTGTGGAGAATTGCCTCTTCTACTTTGGACATGAGAAGGGAAATTATAAACTCATTATTAAGAAAACATGTTTGAGTCCGACAAATTGCTTATACTATTATTATAGTGTAAATTTTAGTTCATACTTCGGATCTAATATCTTTGACACTTAAATTTTGAAATACCAAATAATTAGTCTAGATTTTGAACATGATAACTTATTCCTCTAATCTACCTTAGACCTTCTAGTCTCGATCCAGCCATTTTCCTCGCACGTTATGATATAAGACTTCCTATATTTGATCGAGCCGTCTTCTCTACACAATATCCTCTTTACTAATAGGAATTAAAGAGATGAGGTAATTTTTTTCATAATTTCTTTCCATCAAATATTGTCACCAGAGGACAAGATTAGTTGACAAAAGGTCAAACCCTAGAATGGGTAAAGGACAAAATGGTCTTTATGGTAAATACACCTGGTAAGAAACTTCCTACGCGTAATCCGACAGCTGCACGTAAAAGCAAAGGAACCACCCCACCGACAGCCTCTTGGGTTTCCGCCACGTGGCACTTCTTAAGTGGGATTAAACCATAATCAGCAGGACTAATCTCTAAGTCATTTGCCCGCATTTGCCCGCATTCACCTCACGCCTAAAGTCAATGGATCAAATCCCACTTGAGTAAAGTTGCTTTGGAGGATGGGGGAAGCTTCTCTGGAAACGGTGTTGCTAATCAGCGTCCTTCGAGTAGTAATAGTAATTAGCAATAATGATGACACCAATCTTGTGAGATTTGCTTGTTTAGAACAAACAGAGATTTTCCCTCCAAATCTGCCAAATGGGGGATGTTAGCCCTCTCGAGAAAAATTTCTAGACATGATCGATCTACAAGGGTTACCTATGAAAAACGCGTAGTTCATTTATTATTCATAAGAGATATTAGCATTTTAAATGGAATATGAACTAAGATTGAGCATATAAAATAGACAGCACGAGTTTAGAACAAACTCGTGAGATCGAGAATCTAGTAAATTAAAAGGAAATGATTGTAGACTTGAATAAATTAAGTAAGATCTTGCCATTTGATTGAGTATAAGTGCATCCTTTGAAACTCCAGCTTGCTTTCATACTATTCTTGAGGTTCGCATTACAGCGATTGTCTACAAACCTACTCCGAAATTCTATGGATTTTATTAAATTCCTCCTATTTTTTATTGCCAAACTGTTATTTTCCATCAATGGATGCCAGATTTTCCTTCAGATTTTCCTTTCTCATGCCAATAGTGCCAACAAGAGACTTATTGGCGGAATTAGACACACGAAATCTATCCCGTCGTTTACATCTTTGAGTACAAGAAAAAGAAGACTTAATGCTCTAGTTATCTTTTGGTTTTTGGGCTTATGTTTTATCTGACTCTCAAGATTAATTAAGAATTTCATGGGCGAAGACTTTTGTACCTAAAATAGGCCTACTCGTTACCAAAACATAATAAGAAAATTTATCTGTATATCATTGACTTTGAAAATATCGAAATCATTTAAATCATCCAAAATGCTTTTATGAAACTTAGTAAAGTGTTATAATTGCATTCTTTAAAATTTTACAATCGATCGTTGTCAAGATAACAATAATTTTAGTAAATTAAAGATCATAATAAGAGAGGGGATTCATATTCGCGAATATATGCTTGGCACTATAGCAACTGAGATGAAAACAGGGTAACAAATGACAACATACAAGGTAGCTAAAATTTCATTAATTAGTCCTCTTAAAGAAACTCGTCATTAGGAAAATACACCTTTAAATGATATGATCAAATCCGGTCTGTGCTGAAAGTATTAAAAAAAAAAAAAATACAAGTTACCGCTACACTTGCTTTGATGACTAGATCAGGTTCCTTCTTTTGGGTCAAATGACTTTAGTAGTTTTTTTTTTGTCGGAAAATGACTTGAGTAGATTAATCTTATCATATTTGTAATATTATTCTTGACTTTTGTGTATTTTTCTTAACAGAAAGAATGTCGATTAGAAAAATGAGAGCTCTAGGTTCTTTTTGTTTCGTAAAAAATGAATGATTTTGAAAATATCAAAAATATTTTGCTAAAAATAATAGCTTCTGTCACTTAAAATAATTAGTCAATAAAAAAATATTTTCACTCTTAAGAACAATTTGTAAATGAAAATATTTTCAATTTATTCATTTTTGTAAACGATATGAGCAATCATATTTAGAAATATTTTTCAAAAATATTTTTTTATCTTTTTGTAAAATGAACGAAGCCTCAATCGAGAAATCCAACAATATTAATCGCTTCTTATAAACGCCGCGCCGGTTGGTAAGTCTTTGGTTGGAATGTGACTGCTTAAAGTCACGGCCGACTCACGCTCGATACTAAGATTGCAGATGGACGCATTAATTTGTAATAAATACAGAGTGGAAAAATGCAAGACGCGACCCCTTTCTGGGGGGCATGACGCGAACATCTTACTGCTAAATTCCACCGAACATCACCCTAAATTGAGGGCAACGCCAATCGGAGAATATGAATGTAGTCGCATTTTGGTCATGTCACATGATAAATTGATTTTTTTTTAAAAACCCTAAATATATTATATTCACGTCAATTCAGTTCTAAATTTTAGCCAATTTAATTATAAACTTATTGTACTTGTATAAATTTTATCCTAAACATTTCAATTGCATCAATTTAGTCTTTCCAACCAGTTTTTAGCCAAAATCTTTGTCATGGAATTTATTATTTATTCTTCTTTTCTCTAATTCTAGGCCGGAGAAGTCATGTCGGCCAATCCTTGCCAGCCACAAGCAGGGGCCGACAACCCTTGCTTGGTTGAGGTAAAGGCATCGCCGCCCTTGTCAACCACTAACAAGAGTTGCAACGCCCTCACCCAAATCCAAGCGAGGGCCATGATGCCCTTGCCGACCAATGAGCAAGAGTAGCAGCCTTCACGCAGACCAAGGCAAGGGTGTTACGGTCCTTGCCTAGACCAGGACAAGGAAGTTGTGACCCTCGCCTAGATTTGGGCAGAGACATAGAGGCCCTTGCCTGTGATCCGCGAGGGCCTTCATTGACCTAGGTTTAGGAAAATAAAAAAGGAAAAAGAAGGAAGAATAAAAGGAAACAAAATAAAATTCATAAAAGTTTTACAAAATTATCCATGTCAGCATCGATCGTAGTATGTAAGATGGTTAATGTTAACTAAATAACCACATCAGCGACTTTCGGTCAAAATTAGCCAGAAAGACTAAATTAGCAAATCGTCAAAAATATTTAGAACTAAATAGACAAATTGTCAAAATATTTAGGACTGAAATGATATAACTAAAAAATTTATGATTGAATTGGCATAGATGTTATATGTTTGGGATTTTGTTGGTAAATACCTGTGAGAAATTGTCCAAGTCCCAAATCTATTTTAAGAATGTTAATTCGTTGCTAAACTTTTCAATGTTGCCGATTTTAGTCTTAAACCTATACGCAGAATTCAAATATAATTCTTTTGATCAATTTTTGTCGAAAATCATTAACACAATAGATTATCACGTAGGACGGCCGATGATGACTGGATTTCCACATCTATAATTTCTCAAAAAATTAGAGGAAGAACTACATTGAAATTAAGCGCAATGGTTAAGGATTAAATTGTAAAAATTTAAAAAGTTGATGGTGAAATAATATAATACAATTAGATATGGACAACCGGTAAATTATAGTAAGAATCGCCGCCTCAAGGACTTTCATAGGCACTCCAACCCGCCATTATCTGGAAGATTTAGATTCATCAAGCATTAAATAAACTCCGAGACCATGAAACACCCTTCAAGTTAAAGTTTGGCTGCGAGCTTGAGGAATGTTGTCGAATTAAGCTTGCAATAAGCATAAGGTTAGTAAATAAAAAAAATTAATTAAGTAACTCGAGCCCCAGGAAGGCCGAAATGGACCGTAAAGGAAAGCCGAATGTGCAAGCCCACTCGACTTCTTCATAGGGCCACACCAACAGGCCCATGATGAGGAGGTTTAGCCTCGGCTTTCCTTGAACATGTCCAATGCTAAGCTTAATGAGAGAAGCTTAGGCTATGTTGAGTCAACGAGTACATGAATATTTTATAACTAGCTTGGTCAAAATGCTGACATACGATGTAGAGGGTACATGAATTATATTATATTTCCAATTGCTAAAAATTTAAATCTTTCTGAAAGAAACTGCATAGAAATTTCTTTGATGGGTACTTGTGTAATTAATTATTCAATCTACGTTGCGTAGAGAGATGGCTTTGAATTTGCCAATTTAATAATGGACAAAAAGACTATATTCCATCAAACCTGGAAGTAAGAAGTAGCACTCTCATTATAGGATCGACTTTCTTTTAAAAAACACCAACATTATATCCGATCTCAATTTTGACATGAACTTTTTTTCCCTTCTCATAAAAAATCACCCACTTGTACTCTAAACCAAAATCTATCCCAATTAACACCCCATCCAATATTGCCGCCAGAGGTCGACGTGGCAATTCCAAGCGTAGGTTACCTCTACGTCACTTGCTGATGTGGATTCAAGGCACACCCTCATTGACTTTTTTGCTTTCTTTTGTATTTAATATTTTATTTTTTGGCCAGGTCTCTTTAATTTTTGTAGCTAAAATCCTCTCGATCATGCTGATATCAATCTGAATCGGATGAAAGGCGATAGCCACGCAAGCAACCGTGTAAGGCATCTAATTAAAAGCTGTTTAAATGCCAACTAAAAAAATGTGGGTTAGGTCTAGTACGAAATCAACGAGTTAATTATAGTGGATTTAATCAGTTCTCACGTAATCAGATTTGCATCAACTCAGGCTTTATGTTTTGCATGAGTAGGATCTTATCCTTGATATTTATATATATAGATAGAATAGTGCAATTTGCTTATTAGCTGGGTCTGGGCCATAGAGACTATACTTAAGTAATCATCTTTACACACACTCATGCCAAAAGACAAGATTATTATAGCCAAATCAAGATTTAATAAAGTGAACGCATGTAACAGCTAAGAGATGTTCCCATTATTCATGATGAGGAATCATTCATTCAAGAATCATTTTAATATACGACGGGCATTATTAGGGTTTCTGCAAAGTAATCTTGCTCCTGCTTTTCTTCTTGATCCAGATCCGTATATCGCATGATAATGTACATCAATCTCAGAAGGACGCCAGTGAAAAAGGAGCATATATATGATAGAGTTCAAAAGGAGTACGAAAAGATGTACAAAGTCCTCAAACACACCAACACTGATCCAAAGTCCGAGCTGACTCTTGGTTATCTGCTAATTCTGATCTCCTCAGTTTTCCCTAGTAATGGATTCCATCCTCTGCAGCTTCAGCTGATGCTTGAACCTGTTGATGAAGTCATCGGCCCTGGCATCGACCTCCTCGTCCGCACGACCGCTGATATTGCCCGTCCCTTCTCTCGCGCTCGCCGGCCGGCGTCTCTCGAGGAAATCTCCATCTTCTTCTTCATCATCTTCGTCGATATGCACAATTGGGTACTTCATGCTTGCAGATCTCCTCACGGTGGTTCTGGGCAACCTATTTGTTGCCGCTTCACTCTCAGCTTCATCAGCACGATCATCTTCTTCTCCCTGCCGTTCTTGTGCCCGCGCTTGTTCTTGCCGAAAATTGTAGCGAGGGAACGGCTCTAGATTTGGGTAATTGACATTCCTAGTTGGGGTCGGAGTGGGCGGTGCAGTCGGTTCTATTACTATGTGGCTGTAGAGGCCAGAGGGCTTGGGCTTCTGGGGGGTGGAAGGAGATCTAGCAAAGTGAGATGGATTCTCTTGCTCTTGTTCTTGCTCTTGTTCTAGTCCTTGTTCTTGCATCTGTTCATGTTCTGGTTCTTGAAATGTGTGGTGCTGGTGGGTCTCCATTTCAGGGGCTTTCATGGCAGTGGGCCAAGCGGGTTGTTCTTGGGGTCTGTTCCAGAAGAAGATGGTGGACTTGAGTCTCTGGAAAATGGAGGGAGGTCTAGCCACGGGCGGGGCTGGTGGGTTTTTGTGGGTCTCGTGTTCTTGGCGATCTTTTTGGTGCTCGTGGGTACTTCCGTGAGCAGAACCGAACTGTGAAGTGATGGCAATGGTGCCAATCATGATGTTGAGCACCAGGAAGAGAACAGGAGGGGTGAACCAGCTGTTCAAGGTGGACCAGAGTGAAGGAGTCGGCGGCGTTCCAGATGCCTCATCAGACATGGTTCTGCTTCACCAAAGAAAGGTTGAGAGAGAGAGAGAGAGAGAGAGAGATGATGGTGTTGGACAGAAGGGAAAGGTGAGTGCCAATATAAAGAGGGAGGCTATTGTTTTGGGTGGGATATTCCTTTATGCTTGGCCATGCGTGTTGTTTATGTTTGGATGCTTGATTTTTAAGAACTTATTGGTTGTTGCTAAGAGTAGTCTTTTCTCGTCTTTTTCTGCTTTTCCTACGGAGGCTGGTGGTGGGGAAGGAAAAGGCCCGAGCGGAGGTGGTGGGGTCATGGACAGGGAGTGTCTCTGTGGGTCACTCGTCAGGTCAGGTGGATTGTCGCGGCTGGATGGACGCATGTGTTTGGACTTGCCTGCCCGAAACGCTCGGAAGCTTTGATTCCAAGCTTCCGCTCGAAGTCGACTTCACCAGGTCGTACTTATACGTTCGAGCTGGACTCTAATTCAACTTGTGGTCTTGGACCAAAGCCCAATGATCAAGGACAGTACCTTCCTGCAACTCGACGAGCCTTTTTCATTTTGGGCCACAGGAGCGAAAGCTGGTGCTTCGGGGTTGACATCGAGCTACTTCTTCTGACGTTTTGGATCTCTGCAGAAAATAAGTCGGACTTTAGGAAAATGCAAGAACAGGCTCAGTTGATCGAGCTACTACTCAAATCCTTTTTCTGCATCGCCCCATGATGATGCATGCCACAAAGGAGCAACCGTATCACGATAAGATTTTCCCTGAATCCTCACACCCGAAACCATCATGTTCCATTTCGTGATGCATTCCGTGAGGACACTCAAGACAATCAAGAAATTCTGGTTTGTCCATAATTATAAGATCGGCTTTCTAAGCACTTCATTAGTATGAACTTTTTGGGGTGGGCGCAAAAAGTGCTCGTACCTTCCGTCTCGAGAAGCCTAAGGTCATAAGTCTATCTCCTGCTGTCATGAATTTCTCGTGACAAGTCCAAAAATCACGTATTTAGGTTACTTGACATCGAGGGTTTAGACAAGAAACAACAAGAGGAAAAGAATTCATTTGATGATGTACCATTTTCTGTGACCCGATATCGAGCGTGCGAATGCATCTGCTGCAGATTATGTTCAAGACATAAATTCCTAGTCCATCTCGAACTGCATAGGATCAAAGACTCAAAACTGCAATGGCTGCCGGAGCTTTCTAGAGAGAGCGAGAGAGAGAGAGAGAACAGAAGTGAAGCTTAAGTAAGATGGTACTTCCCCATCTCCCCTCGAGCTCGCCCAGCGACTGAACAACAACAAGGACGACAAATCAAGAACACCCTCCAATCCCACCCATCTCACCGGCGATCCAGCTCTGGCAATCACCGAAATGCCACTCCTCTCTCACCACCGCACCTCCTCTTCTCCTCCGCCGTCATCCGCCGCCGCCGCCGCCGCCGCCTACACCTCCAAACCCATCAAGACCCAGAAACCCGCCCCCGCTCCTCCGTACTCCCGCCGGATTCTCCTGGCCGTCGTCGCCTTCTCGGTCGTCTCCCTCGTGATCGGCATCGCCGGAGTCTCCTTCTCTTTCTATGCTCTCCGGCGGCCCAGGCCCTCGCCCGTCTTCCGGTGCGGGAGGACCGTGGACGCTTTCCTGGCTTTCTACTCGGCTTCCCGTTCGAGGAAGCTTGGCGATGGCGGCAACGGTGGGTTGGCTACGGCGGCGGATCGTCCCAAGCTTTTGGGTATTGTTGGCATTCAGACTGGGTTTGACTCCTTCGATCGCCGAGCTGCTATTAGGAGCACTTGGCTTGCTTCTGACCCTGATGGGCTTTTGAGGTACTTGATCTTGGGTTCGTGTAAAGTTTTCATCTTTCGTCGATTGTGTGCTCAGCGCAGGTTTCAAAATCAGATTATGGGGATCGCAGTGTTGGTTTTTAGTACTATGGCCTTGAGCTTGGTTTTTGGGATTTTAGCTAGTGTATGAAGATGGTTGATTCTGTTGTTATCTGGTGATCCAGAGTACTCAGAAATAGCCAAGACAATGCTACATTTAATGGTAAACCAGTGTTCAGAAATAGCCAAGACAATGCTACATTAATTGTAAACAAGATCAGATTATGGGGATCGCATTGTCGGTTTTTTGTACTATAGCTTTGAGCCTGGCTTTTGGGATTTTAGCTAGTGTGTGAAGATGGTTGATTCTGTTGTGATGTGGTGACCCAGAGTGCTTTACAGAAAATCAATGTTCAGCAATAGCCAATACAATGCTACATTACTTTTAAACAAGTAGACTGAGGTTTAGAGTGCCTAGTTCACAGAGGAAGCAAATATGCTCTGCAAAATGTGTTTTAAGAAGTGAAAGGCTTAACAAATGAAAATGTAGGACATTTTTTTTAGGAAGTTAAAGGCTTAACAAATGTAAATGTGGGACATTCTTGTACATTATCTGCTCATGGTCAAATGTTCGCAGGTAAGATTTATGTGTAGAATTTGATAGTTTAATATGGAACTCTGCAATTGGGGAGATGTGTTGGAGGTTTTAAGCTATACTCAGCTAGCAGATAACTTGGTGCAAAATGCAAATAATATTTATTGTACTTAGCTCTCAAGATGGCACTCTGTTCTCTGTTCGTACTTTCTAGACAGAATCACACAATAAGTATTGCTTTACATTAGGAATTTCTTGTTCCCTACCAGCTTTTACTCTTTTCCTTTGCATGTTCCCATATGTGGAATAGACTCCTTCATTGCTCTTATCCTTTTAGGTTGGAACAAGCTACTGGTTTATCTTTTAGATTTGTGATTGGGCGATCAAAGGATGTGACAAAGATGGCCAGACTTCAGAAAGAGGTCGATGAGTATAAGGATTTCATGCTCATTGACGTTGAAGAAGAATATTTATTGCTCCCATACAAGACGTAAGAGCTGCTACTTTTTATGTGCAGCGTGGTTGATGATTATGAATCATGAGAGCTTATATGGTAATGGTCTACCTGTCAGGCTGGCATATTTTAAGGCAGCATTTGAACTTTTTGAAGCAGAATATTATGTCAAGGCGGATGATGATATATATCTGCGTCCAGGTATATCTAAGTGCGTAAATCTCTTTGAGTAGTAGTCCTTGGCTGCAATGCAGTTTAATGATAGATTCCCAATGTGTCAGATCGTCTTGCAACTTTATTAGCTAAAGAGCGAAAACATTCTCTTACTTACATCGGATGCATGAAGAAAGGGCCAGTCATAACTGACCCGAAACTGAAATGGTGAGTGCTCTACACTCTACAGAGTTGTGAAAATTTTTCTTTTTGTATAGCTTGGTTGCATTCAGGGATGTGTATTTGGGCCTCGTCCTGTCTAGAGGCTTTTTAATTTGTTAATATGTACCTTTCAGGTATGAAAAATCGGGCCATCTGATTGGAAATGAATATTTCTTGCATGGGTATGGCCCTATATACATTCTGTCCGCAGAAGTGGTAGCTTCACTTGCTACTGCTAGAAATAACAGGTACATCATTTCAACTTATCTGTGCTGCCCGTTAGTTCTCTTAGTATTAATTTTTTTTCCTGCCATGTTCTTCTTCTTCCTTTTTCTTTCCGATTGTCGTACTTCTCTTATTAGGTGAATTTGAGAGAGAGAGTTGGACGCTCTACACTCTTAATTCACAGACTGGACTGCTTTACATTCATGTTATGATCTTGATGTATTTATGTCCCTGATAAACTTCTATATTCAAACGAAGCGAGCAAAGAACTGTGGACAATTGCATTTCTGGTGGTTAATAAGCTTCTTTAGCATATGGAAATCCAATTTCCAGATAATTCTCTGTGTGGCTTAATTGGATTACCATCACTGTTCATATCGGACATGACAACAAGTGTGTCATCTTGGATGTACTCATCAAATATCTGTATTTTCCTTGGATTTCATTTCATTCTCCCACCACCCATTCTTGTCATTGTAGATTACATGGTTACGTGTCGTCTCTTTCCATCTAGAGCAGCTTTTTGATTCTCGTCTCTAAGTTTCTTCTACAGCTGAGACAGTGCAATTTTTGGCTCTCAGCTTGAGAATGTTTAGCAATGAGGATGTTACTATTGGTTCATGGATGCTCGCTATGAACGTATATCATGAGGACAACCGAGCAATATGTGATCCTCGATGTACACCTACATCAATTGCGGTGTGGGACATCCCAAAGTGCTCAGGTAAAAGAGTTGCAATTTCATTGCTTGTTTTAGCGTCTCTTTTACCAAAAAAAAAAAAAAAAAAAAAAAAAAAAAGAATGACGAAAGTGGGGAAATCTCCAGGTTTATGCCGTCCGGCCACTAAGATGAGAGAGCTTCACAAGATTGATATGTGTTCTAAAAGCCCTACGCTGCCTCCGGACGAGGACTGACTAGTAAAATCTGTGAAGCTTGAACTCACCATATCTTGGAGGATTGGTTTACTTCTTAGCCTCCATCAATCGGCCTTTTGGTATAGCCGTGACCCGTTTCTCCACAATGCCATTGTTTTGGAGATTATCCTTGTGGAGATGACCATATCGAAGCCTCACCTGCAACTCCATGAAACAGCAAACTCTTGGGTCTGTGGGAATTGCATTGAATACTGTATTCACACGAAGCTGTCAGGCTGCTATATATGACTAACGGACTAAATGTAACTATTGCTTGGGGACCGGGTCCCCGATGCCCCCATGGGAATAAAATTTATACTTCTGAAAACTTGAGAACAGCTTCGCGAGTTTGGATATTCAACCTCTCACATAGTGGTGCTAGTTGCAGCTTACTGTATCCTGTCTGATGGATCAGTACTCTTGGTCATGCGTTAGAATCATTTGTTCTATCTATCAGGGATTGCAACCTTGAATTTACAGGACATACGTTTGTCTTTAATGATGTTCCCTCAATTGCAATGATAAGTCATGATCAAGATGATCGACATTACAAGAAAGACAAGCAAGGAACAAAAACAGAGTAGGTGTACGCATGATTATCTCATAAATGACACGAAGTTTAGTCTTCTGTTGATTGAAGAATAGTCGGATTCTGCATCATCTCGGCTGGCCCTCATTGACCAAGTGCTGGGATGCTTCCAATGCTTAATCAAGTGCATTAACATCTGGTAGTCCGACACCTATGAAAGGTGTGAGTTCCCCACGTACGATCTTGCTGGCAGAATCAATGAGGAGCGAGGAGTCATGTTGTGTTTCTTAATGGAAAGGGCGGCAATGAAATTGAATGAAGATTAGTGGAATTGGAAGCCTGACTTTCAATATTGTCTGTCTAAAAGTGTCTTGTTGATTTGAGGGGCAAAAAAGCATCATAATTCACAATTACATACCATAAATGGAGAGTAAATGATTCCAAGTGAAGTCAATTATAATGGTGGGTGAAAGTTGAGCATCAATAATAGACTTGGATCTTTTCCTATTCTAAGAGTGATGGGAGACAATGCATTAGTGCCGCTATAATCGCGCCCTTTTTCACATTCTAGGACTGGTTAAAGAGTAAGGTAAAAGTTGAGGGTTGCTCTATTTCTAGCCAAAGTTGTATTGACTAAGAACCCAGTCCGTAATTTTTAGCGAGTGAATATCGTAAATAGGGTTTTAATCAGTAAGTTATGTTCATCTTTCCATCAAATTGAAACTTAATTATTCATGCATATCACCAGGTGCTTGCTTGTTGGCTACTTTTGTTGAAAAATTATTGGGTACTCTTGTTGTAGAGCTTTTCATATTTTTAAAGCAATCCTGACAATTAATTTTGGGGAAAAAAAAAGCGAGATTCAAAAAAACTCGCACCTAACTCAAATTAAACGAGAGGGTAACATTTAAGATTTTGTTTGAAGTGATTTTTACGTTTTTATTATTTTTGTTTAAATCTCCCGAGATACGTAGTTAGACTTTTTTGAATGGATGGTCTTGATAACAAATGTCCACCAGGCACTTATCAAGCATACTATATACATAAATGTTTCAATTATTTAAGACATCGATTACACGTAATACATGAGAAAAGCACTACATTAAATCCGTAGTGTTTCCTTATTTGAGTACTTAACAAAGTGTATGGAAACCCACCCTTCAACAATCTCCTAATGTATATCATACAATTTAAGGATAATATTTTCAATTTTAATGAGAAAATAAAAATTATTTTGAGAAAAATGATGTAAATTATCCTTGAGATTGGACTTAATATGCAAAGTGTTCCTTGAACTTTTACCTTGTTTAATGTGGTCCCTAAATTTTAGCCTAATATATAATCTCGTTTATGAACTTTTAATTTATTCAATGTGATACTCGAAATTGTGGTACATATTTAATTTAGTCACAGAATTGGAAAATTCGGAAATTAGATGCAATTTAGGGAATTAGAATGAACATCTATAAAAAGTTCATGAACCACATTAAACAAACTAAAAATTTAAAGACAAAATTATATATTTGGTTAAAGTTTGGGGACCACGTACTACATTAAATCAAAATTCAAGTTCCTTGTGCAATTTTCTAGATAATATTTGGCTTTTAGTACAATCAGGCAAACAAACCCTATTTTTTTTAAAAAAATATTAATTGGGAGCACCTGAAATTTTCCAGCTTTTGTTCCTCCTCTACTCGCCAGAGCAATCATAAACCTGACTCAAAGACCGACCCACTACTACTCAGTCCAAGTCGCGACAAAAACAAGAACTCCGCCTGCGAACGCTGAAACATCATGTGATTCTCCACCACTGCATCTTCCATCGTCATCATTAATTTATGACGCCACGTCACGCCCCCTCGTCCTACGTGTCACCCCCCGCGTGCCACGGTGGCGCCCCATGCAAGCTCGCCCTACAAAAAGTGCCGCGTCGCTTCCGGATAATCCTCGTTCTCCGCGAGTCGCTCTCCGCTCTCCCTCTTCCCCTTCGCCTCTCTGCGCACGCGCGACGGGCCATGGAGCCGAGCCCCGAGAAGAGGCCGGATCCCGAGGCGGCCGCCGGCGGCGGCGAAGGCTTCGCCGGGGACCTGACCGGGTTCCTCGCGGACTCCGACGAGGAGGGCGGCCTCTCCCCGGAGCTCCCCATCGAGGAAGAGCTCGTGGAGAGAGTAATGCACGAGCTGTACGAAGAGATCGCCGGCCGGAACGGCTCCACCGGCGTCCCCCGCGCCGCCGCGGCCGCCCACGTTGGTAGAGGGAAGGGCAAGAACGGGAGCTGCGGAGCGTCGGTTTCGGAGACGGCGTCCACGGTGATGGCCGGGGTCCACTTCGCGTGCTGCGCCGGGGAGCTGAGCAGCAGGCCGTCGCCGTCGCCGTCGCTGCAGCCTTCGGGCGGTGGAGAGGGTTTGGGGGAGGCTGACGGCGGCGGCGGCGGCGACGGGGTGGAGATGGACGACGAGTGGCTGGAGAAGGCGCTCAGCTGGGTCCCGCTTATGGAGGGTCTTGGAGGGTTCTAGGGCTCGAGCCATTGCAGGAGCAGTTTCGTAGCGTTTACTCTTTTCCTATTTGCAAATCAATATGTGTAATATTTTATGATAGTAAATGGAAAAAAAAACGAAGATGAAGCTTTTTCTCTTCTTCTTATTATTTTTTTTTTTTTTGTTTTTTCAAGATGAAGCTTGAGGTGCGAGTTGGTGAAGGTAGGACAGAAAGACTTAAATCCTTTTTCTTTTTCTATTGTTTTGGGGTAGGTGGGTTCCTTTACATTTTGCTCAGATCAGTTTTGGTATCATATTCCGGTGCAAAAGACAAGAGTCCATAACACATTGTACTTAAAAACCCCACTCCTACTCCTCTTTATTCTCCATAACACTCGTTGTATTCTCATCGTCGGTCACTCTACCGATCTCCATGTACCTCTCGATGTGCTTTTACAGTCTCCGAATCGTTGTAACATCTGATCGGTTTTGATGGAAAGTGATGTTCTCCGCTTTTGATGCCCATCGAGTAATTTGATTATCAAAGATACACGAGCATGTACTTCTAGAGATTGTCTAAAAGAATGTGCAAGGGTGATGTACCTATGTCTTATTATTTATCCCTTTCTTGTCTTGTTGAGCAATTCTAGAGTGCAAGCACCTAGCACTTTGGAAAAGAGCGAAGGCTTTCTCAAATTTAGACTAAGTCGACATATGATATGATACATGTTACAGAATCGCTACTAATTGTTCTATAAATTTTAGTTAATGATAGGAGAGATGGAGAATAGACTAAAAAGATTGGAACTGTTTTGGCTCAAAACCTCCTACTTTAATTATTATGTGAAATTTCCTAATATTGCTATCAATAGGGGGTGATAAGTGTTGGTCAGTTCCCATCCGGGGACTTGGAATCTAACCAGGCAATGTCGATTTTCAACTTTCGAAATTGGGAAGTGGCCAATTTGATCATGAAACTGAACCGACTAGTTCGGACTGATTCCAGAAATTGATTTAGGAACCAATGATCATTTCCTTTTTTTTTTTTTTTTCTTGTATTCACTACAAGTGAAAGTTTTCCAACATTAAAAGAACTAAAAAAAGAGAGCATTATTTTCGATTTATTCATTAAATAAATGTTTGCATCAGTTTTAGGAGCATGATTGTTGGGATGTGTTTATGGAGCACCAGAACAAAAGTAACGTTCATATTTGCCGAAAGGCACGCATCTGCCGCGGGTGGGCTTTTCCCAAAAAGGTTAACAAGTGCAAGAGGCCCGATGTAGCTTTAGTTTAGAAAATAAGGAGAAGATTTTTTTTTTTTTTTTTTTTTAAAAAGGCAAGTTAAGGCATATTGATCCCGTTTGGTCTAGTTTCTTGCGTGGAACCGGAAACCAAATTGATTGTTGTCGATTCACAATTTTTGGAATTAGGAACAGGATTGAT
Source organism: Eucalyptus tenuipes (assembly GCA_014182365.1). Classification (NCBI taxonomy): domain Eukaryota; kingdom Viridiplantae; phylum Streptophyta; class Magnoliopsida; order Myrtales; family Myrtaceae; genus Eucalyptus; species Eucalyptus tenuipes. The sequence goes on along the minus strand of CM024539.1, from coordinate 31,631,775 downwards.
GCCCATCGAAATCATCCAAAACTAGCTGTTCCGTCTGAACTGATTCAATTCTCATGTTGGATCGGAAATGTGCTCCAGCCGTACCTTCAATTGTGCTAATATTCAAATAAACAAAAAGCACTTATTTTTCGCAATATTTATCAAACCGAATTGAGATTCAACTATATGACAAGGAAATCCATTTATTACTCGAGTAGCCTTCAGCTCGTCAATTCTAGAGCTGGATACGACACGAGTCAGAATGACGATCCAACCATGCCGGCATTAAAATAGTATTTCACTTAGACGGTCCAATAGAATCGCATAAATACCTTTTGCCTAGCTCATATTCATTGGTGAAAACTGCCAGTGATCTAACTCAAACTTGCAGGTCAAATCTCGATAGCTACTAAACCAATCTCTATAATTGCTCTAGAAGTACAACCGCTATAATGTCAACATCCACCGACTCATCGACATTGGACGATGTGACAGCTTTTAATTGGATATGTACAAAATTCTACTTACCTAGACTCAGTCTAATAGTCTACGTAGATCATTCTTTTCAGAAAAATGAACTTCATATTGAATTTTCCAAAAGCTCAAAATTTCACGCGATTCTTTACTTAGAGCATTCAGTTTTGATTTTTCTCAGACAAAAGGCCATGTTATTCTCCCCAAAGTAACTGCTTAGTGGCCATAAGGCTACTCGTAACGATTATGCTGTCTTTGGATTGATTTTTACTTTTATTTTTACTTAAGCAAAATCTTTTGTGACAATCACGGGTTGATTCTTTCCTAAAAGACCCAAAAAAATCGAAATTTCAAAAAAAATTATGTGTAAATTTTTGAAATTTGAACAGTATATTAAAATTTGATAGGAAAATGATTTTTTTTTTTTTTACTTTACCTGAAATAAAAGGGCCGAAAATATAAAATTTGACTCTCCATATTTAAGTCAAACTATGATTTATGTCTTTTCATTGTATATCTGTTGGAGTAATGTGTGCGGATGTATTAATTTTGTATATATTCTAGAGGACAAAATTAATTGCAAGCATAATAAAGGAAAATATTTTTCTCAGTGTCAGATTTGACCTAGCCATGATCATATGGAGACCACACTATCTTCTGTTTGGATTATAGCTTGTAGTAGCTAGATGCAATGACATGGTCCCACCGATATTAATTCTGGCGAAAAGAAAGGTGGGAATTGGGATACAAGCAAAGAATATAATCAACTCCTAATGCTACACATTTCATAAAATTGACTAGAAGGATTACTTTAAAATTTGACACAAAATTTAAAAATTTAAAATTGAATAGATATCCATACAATAAATTTATAACTGATTAGATAATTTTTATAACATCTTTATATCTCTATCATCATTCCTGTTGAAAATGAAGACCTATTCCCAAGATAAAAACAATAAAATTAAGTGGATGGACCTTACATACGAAGCTAATGATTATTTGAGGATGGATTTCAGGTAATTAATTGAGAGACTCGTGGACAATACAAGATAAAGAATTGTTGCAGAATAGGGTCGAGCACTTCACACGAATAGTGAGATTAAAAGAGATAACAAATGAGAATCAGATAAATAAACACAATGAAATTTATGCCATTCATTCTGGAGTTGAGATCTATATCCACAAGAACACAATATCAATAAATCTACTATGAACACGGAGATTACAAGCTTAAACTTATGCATCTCTCAATCCTAAGTCTCGACTACGCCCAATCAACCCTCATCCATTATTTAAGACAATTTCTCACAATCTTTTACTTCCCAAAGAGAACCCCAGAAACACTCTCAAGATAATTTGACGTGTGATGCATGTACAACCCTAAAAAGGGGCTTTGAAACGAGTCCCCATCGAGTCCGCGGCATCTCCCAACGGCCCTGCTAGACCAGAACGCCCGCTTTTATGGCCAATGCGCTTGTAGCAGGACGCCCGCTTTTATGGCCAATGCGCTTGTCCGTATCCAAGTGCCTAGCCGAGGCATGCCGGGCAACAAGCAACCCGAGCGTATGTGCCTCGGCACGCAGCCTTGTGGCTGGGCAGCATCCTGGGCCCTCGCCCATGGCCCCGACCCCAACCCCGACCCTCCTTGTCTCCTCCCAACACCTCGCCAAACCTCCCCGGGCATGTCCACATTTTCGGACTTTAGTCCTCACTCGAGTCACCGTCCAAAACTCAAAGATACACTAATCCAGAACGACCACCACTTTGTGATTATTTTAGGCCGGTAGCTAGAGTGTAGTTAAGGGGAACAGCCAGGACAAATGGCGTATTTCATGCAGAAGGAGGACCTCAAAATTAAAGGAAACCTATGCAACTTCGGTACTTTCCATCTACTTACGATCTTCATTAAAATCCAACTCCTTGAGGTGACGTTCCAACAAACATTATCAGGCTGACTGTACCCTAGTGTTGTACAAGCTATGAAGTTGATCAGAATGCTAGAGTGGTTGCTCAATCCCTTTATTTATTTATTTTGGATATTGCGAGTGGTGCTATAAATATAGATTTTAATGCTTCAGGAATTATATTTCCAACCTACTTTGTACAGTAATTATGAGGCGCCCACTTCCAAAGATAGAAAGCGTATGCCGTGGCCACAGCTTCCATATTAATACCATACTACCTTGTGATTTGCCAGCAAGATTTTGAGGATTTACCTATCACAAAAATGGTAAAAATCAACCATAAATTTATCGTATGAAAGTTAGTTCAATTCTAAATTTTTCAATTTTATCAATTTAATTAAAAATATTTACACGAAATTCTACTATAGTTTTTACGATCAACTTTATCATTAACGTGACGGTGTGTCATGTAGGGCAGTCGGCAAAACCTGAATCAAAAAAGCTACATCACGAATGAGTTTTGTTAACAAATTTCCTATAGCACCAACTAATAGTCATTTGTGGAGATATATTGAGAATGAATATACATGCATTACCAAAAAATTAAATCTAACCACTACAAGAAAATTCGCAATTTTGTAGAACAAGAGTGAAATGAGATTTAATAAACTTCTTAAGAGCACTCCTTATACCTGACCAAGTGATTATGGACCTGACAGCAGCTAGAATTGAATCACGGTTCGGGCGGGCTTGGACAAGAGTTCTTCCTCATGGGGCCGGGCCAGCCCACTTATGCCCGGTTAGCACCGTCTATGCCCGATCATCTTATGAAGAAAATATCATGGCATTGTGGATCCTCAATTCATTGCTATAATTTTCATATGTCATGGTGAGTCTGGACAAGGATTTTTTGGTCGAATAGCGATCCCAACCGGCCGTCGATCCGATCTAGCGAACCTTAATATTTTTTTTTTCAAAAAAAAAAAGTTTCTAAAACAACCCACGTCCACTAAGATGTATTATCGGCCCACTAAGCCATTGGGCTGAATTAGCTGCACCATGTTGGGCCATAAAAGCCCTTCCTGCTCTATGATCGTTTCCCTTTGATCGCCTGACCAGTTTTTTCACTTCTCCATTTTGATTCATAGCAATTGAATTCATCTTGTTTTTGCCCAAAGAGCAAACCTTCTTTGTATTGTTTGTCCTTCTTTTCTTTTTCTTCAAAAACCAATGGAATAATCAAAGTGGGAGTGTCACAACTTGAAATCTAGAATTAAATTCTACCGACATATTGAATCATATCGCTTTTCTAAAAATTTTAAAATTGAGAGGATAACAGTCGACATATATAAGTTTTTCGCTTGGCTAGTCGACACAAATAAATGCTCATTAGGGCACGCATGCACATAATACATGCATGCAAGTAGTTAGAACTTATTCCCTTTGCCCGCCTTGAAGATACTTGTCCATGCTCGCTTATGCTTGAAAAAATCAATAAAATTTCTCTAGAGAGTTAACCTGAGGGGCCAAGGTAGGCAGGCTGGACTCAAGAACAAGAACAACTTGCCTAAGCCCGCTCATTTTGTGCCGAGTGCCAATCTAGTCTGCGCGAGCCTCTCGCCTGTTGATCAGGTGAAGCAAGTAGAGGTTGATATACAGATAGTTATTTATTGGATTAATACCACAAAAAATTTAAAATTTGTATACATGTAACAAATTTATCTCAAATTAATTCTTTGATTATTATAAACCTTAAATTGGTACACTTGTGACAAAAGTAACTTTAGACTAATTTTTTTATAACTAAAAACTTCAAACTTTGTGACAAATTTATACAAACCAATACACGTGATAAACATAATGTAAAATTCCAAATTAGTATATCCGTTAGCTGCTACATGTCATTTAACTCAACAATTTTGACAGTAAAATTCAACAAAAACTAACGAAGATAAATTTGTCACGGATGTACTAGTGTGGAGTTTTTTATGATAAAAAAATTAGTTTTTGGTAAATTTATCACATGTGTACTTATTTTGTATTTTTTGGGCTGTTAACTTTGTCACGAATGTATTAGTATAGAGTTTTTTTATTATCAAAAAATTAGTTTTTGGTAAATTTATCACATGTGTACTTATTTTGTATTTTTCAGGCTGTTAACTCTTATATGTTTGAGAGAGAGAGAGAGAGAGAGAGAGAGAGAGAGTGGGCCAATGGAGTTGGAGCTGGGTCGCAAATGGACCCAGTGGCGAAGCAAAATCCAAGGAGGGCTGAAAACAACTCCTCAAGCACATTCTTCTCTCCAGTGTGACCTTGTGGCTTATGTCTTTGTCACCGTATCTCTCTGCTAATCTCTCCTCATCCGAAACATGCCAAACCTCAATTGTGACTCTCGCGACACCAACGTAGCACGCCTCTTCATCACCACCCGAATTATCTGGTCTCTAAACTATCTCTGGTCAACCAAATTCTATCTTTTTTATCAGTATGCGATGAGATTGAAGTTCAATCGCATGCAAGAGTTCTCTTGCGTGTGGTGCAGATTGCTGCTGATAATCACTTCAGTCTTGTCTTCACTCCGAGGATATGCAAGGGCGACCAAACCAATCAGTGCTAATACTTGGAGATCGGCCTCTGTAGCGAGGATAAAGTTTGGAACATGTTTAACTCCTTCTGAAGATTTGGTATCTCAAAGCATCTCCCGAAAAGACATTTCGCATGAACCGAATGAGGCTTTGGATGATCTTAGCTCAGAGGAGAGGATAACCTGGAGCAAGGACGACCGGAAAACATTTTATGCATGAAGCATAAATAAATCTTGGTGAATAGGTTGTGATTGGCGGCCCATTAAGGACTCAAGGATTGAGACCCTCCCAATTTAGAGCGTAACATGTACAAATGGAAGGCCGTCTAAGGCCGGACGACCTCTGATTCTTGAACGCTTCTAGAGTATGGACCATAACTCGAAGCTCTATTTCTGTATCAAGGTAGAACCCTAGTTTGCATCTCTGGGCACTGCCTAGCTCACTTGCCTGTTTTGGTATAGCATTACGTAAAAGGAAAGCATCACATCATCATTGTGCAGCTCTTTGCCATTGTTTTCTACCATCTCTTTATTTGAGCCTATACATCTGTTCACTGAGGAAATTAAGGAAATAAAAGACAAAAAAATCCAAATGACAGATTATAAAAATCTATTCATTTCTTTTTAACGGCATGTTCTTTTGAAAATCTTCAATTTTTAGTGCTTTTTTTTTTTTTTTTTGGAAATAATTTGTTTTCTTGACTTTCTCTTTCGCTGTTTTGATGGTAATAGGAAGCAATAAGACGGTAGGGGACTGGAGGAAGGCTGTCCCTGTCCATTAGCCTGCACAAAACATTATGTTTTTTTGGCAAGACTAAGGTCAGAGATTGCTTGCCCCATGCATGAAGATCTCTCTACCCATCTTCATTTCATTTATCTCATAGATCCTCAATATTTAATAATTTATTTACATCACCGCGAGAATTATTACTCTAGTGAGGACACATGAGAATTACTCAACAAGGGTTAGATCACCAAGATCTCAACCTACTGATGCAAAAATAAGCATAAGGCTATTTAGATGCATCAAAGTGGACTTTGATATGACAGATTATTTTATGACAGTAAGGCAACACAATGATCAAGATGTGTTCATGTAGTAGGGCTCGGTCGTGGAGGTAGAGGATGAAAAATTCACTATATAGGAATTGAAATGCACAACAAATCAGAAGTTCTCTCAGAAACACTAATCTTACGTTTTACACAAATCCCATGCACTCCAAAAACACAGAAAAAGTTTCACAAATTCAAACCTTCATGGAGAATGGACTACATTCTCCTGTCTCCAATATAATCTCTCTGGCTTGATCATCATAACATGAACTTTCAGAAAAGCTACAAATTCGGATCTTTATTCTCAAAATTCATCGGTGTGGGATCACAAGTGATACCAAACTTTCCAAGACCATTAAGTTCCCAGTCCAGGTAGCCAATTTACACAGTCACTGCGTTATAATAATACCTTGATCTACAGGTTTCTTTTTATTTGCTCATCTGCTACACCCAGCTATAGGAGAGAGCTGTGTGTCTCTCAATGGAATTTTTTTGCAGTAGGTCACCTTGTGCCTCGGAAATCTGATCTTCCGGGATCTTCATGAAGCCGAGTCCCAAGTTGTGGAAACGGAAAAGTGAGAGTACAGAGAGAAACGCATTGATTGATTTTTGATCAGTTAGTGTGGGGACTATAGGGCCAGATAGAAGCATGTGATCATGTGCAGGAGGGGTAAAAACCAAATTGTCTCTGAAGATCATGATGAAAGCAAGATACATGTTGCATATTCTTCTTTTGTATATTTACCAACGGCCATGAAAAAAAATTGGGAATTGAACTGGTGGGGATGAAACAGTAGAGATAGGGTTTTGTCATACTGCGGCCTGAGTAGTAGCATTCTACACCTCCTTTATATTTGTCTTTCTCTGTATCCTTTGTTTCTTTGGGCGACATGAAGTCACGTGAATGCCTTCAGGCCCGCTTCTTTGCTGCCTCCCTCCCTCCTTGACAACCTTCTTTAAAAAAAAAAAAAAAAGATATTTTTCTTAGTATTTGTACTGTGTGACAAGCTGATATTCATTACTAAACTAATTAATCATGTATTTACCTTTCAGCTGTAGAGAGAAAATTAACTTAGAGACTTATTTATGTAAATATGGGGTGCTGGACAAAGTGATTAGATTGTAAAGATTTATGGAAACTTGTGTTTCTGTGGTGGGACTCGATCTAAGTCTCAAGTCTCCCTTTTTTTTTTTAAAATGCAATTGACTTGACCTAATAAAAAATTAAGTTTACACGATAGAACTTCTCATAGTATGATATTGATAGCATGTTCCAAAACTGTGATAGGTTCGAGCTATTGCTTGTTTTACATTAATGATGAAAAGCTCAACATATCACTTGATGTTAAACGGTATTATTCCTTTCTCAACCTTAGGACGCCTCCTCTCTCTCTCTCTCTTTCTCTCTCTCATTTTCCCATATATAAACTTGAGGGTCTTTAGACGTTAATGGATTCAACTGTCTAATATCCCTCGGCATCCACTTTGCTCCTGGGGTACAAAGGTCATCAAGTGATACATCTCTCTCTCTCTCTCTCTCTCTCTCTCTCTCATGAATCCTGTATACCTGAACCCTCCTGAGGCTCCTTCCTTTCCTCTTTTGGAGCGAAAAGAAGATCAGACCTTGCAGTTCTTCATTTCACCTCATGAAGAACCGCCATCATCACCACCTTCTTCCTCTATGCTATGTGCTTCTCTTCCGAATGGAACTGAAGATCAAAGTCACAGTCCATGTGGAAGATCAGAAACTCCTGTAGAACAGGCAAGTAGTATTCTCAGCACTTCCATATTCAATTTAATTTTTCAAGACTCTTTATTTACTTTTGAACAGCGAGTCTACATATAACTGTGATCATCTTTTATTCGATTACAAGTAGCAGTTCATGATCGGCTTGTGTGTTACGTTCCTATATTTGTGATCCCTGAAAGCTTGATGATTTGCTTACAAAGCAAAAGAAGAATCACATATACAACGAGGGATTTCATCTTCTTATGTTTTTCCTTGTTTTGATTTATTTTGATCTATAAATTAATTAACTGGTTCACAAGAGCTGGTTAATCCTTCGTTGCACCAATCCATCCACCTTGAAATATATAATTACTTAAACCTATGCTTTCTTCATTTTACAATCCTTTTTTTTTTTTGAATTACTCGGTTTCTTGAGTTCTTGATCTTTTTCATAACTTTTAGGCCGACCGACATGGCGCATCCAAACACATGGGGCTCTTCTCATCTTTGCCTTTGCCCCAGCCAATGGTTAGTGAAAATGAAACTACCAATCGAGGACAACAAAAATCTTTTTCCTTCAACGGTGAAGACGGGGAGGAGGTCAAAAGAGATTTTGGCATCAAATGGATGCCTTTGAAAATGAGGATCCTGCAGAAGATGAAGAACACAACATATGGCAACGGATCTACAGAAGATGAGAGTATGCAATTTGTGGACGAGTTTGCTAAGAACCATCATCGACAAGATCGTACTGAGATTAGGTTTTCAAGCAACGGCAACAATGCCATAAGAGTGTGTGCGGATTGCAACACAACCACAACCCCTCTTTGGAGGAGTGGTCCTCGAGGCCCCAAGGTTATTCTTTTTGCCCCCTTCACAGACCAATTTGGAATCACCCGATTACATGTTTTGAGGCCAAATTTGTAAGCCACACAAGTAGGGATTTGTCACATCCATGCTTGTTATGTTACTAAGTGTGGTTGGATTAAAGGCTTCACAGTAAAGTTTCATTTCTACAATACATGATCGAGTGAATGTCTACATATATACGGATCACTGTTCAAATCAAATTTCAGCTAGGTTGTTTAGTCTGCATGTAACTGCATTTAGTAGTCTTATATTTAATAAATTCTGGGAATTCTGGACTATGTTAATCACCCTGGCTAAGACATTGCTTACGAAAAACATGTTAGAAGTTGCCTCCTTGCTATTTATTTTTACAATTTTTATTAGTTGGATTTAATTGAAACTTATATGAGATACAAATACGCATTATACAGTGAGGATAGATAACTTCGTCATGTGATTACTTTTGTATCTCATAGAAGAGAAGTCAATTTTTTATAATGTTTCGCTAGTGCAGTCTCTTTGCAATGCATGCGGGATTCGCCAGAGGAAGGCAAGAAGAGCCATGGCAGAAGCTGCTGCAGCAGCCACTGCTGGAGGGGCAGCAGTTGCAACAACTGATCCAACCTCAATGCGGTTGAAAGGGCACAACAAGGAAAAGAAATCTCGCCCTAGTCATGCTGGACAAATATGCAAGAAACAAAGCAAGCAATTCACCAACCAGGCCGATTCTTCGTCTCATGGTGAAAAGAACCTCTTTTTCGGGGATTTCACCCTAGGGTTGAGCAAAAGTTCGGCATTTCTACGAGCATTTCCACAAGATGAAGCCGAAGCTGCTATACTACTGATGGAATTATCTTGTGGCTTTGTTCACGGTTAATTTCTGCATTTATTACTAGATTTGTCTTGTTTTTTGTGAATTTGTTTGGTTGTGCTATTGTTGTGTCTTTTATAGACATTGAGAGAGAGAGGGAAGAGAGAGTTCCCTGCATTGCAAGGCAGAAATAGTTTTGTCTATTTGAGTTTGCAAGATTGAAATAATGAATATGCACTTAAAATAAATGCAATTTCTATACTTGTTCGAGTTTATATTAAGAAATTGAGCGTCAATGCAAGTTTCTTTACACCTTTTTCTAACTCTTTTTCCTTCCAATAGGAAGAAGCTGATTAAGCTCCTGTCAAGATGCGAGTAAAAGTCCTAATATTCGATCTTGCCATATGAATGTATTGCACAGTACTTAAAATCTTTCTTCAAACCAATGTTTTAATTACTTGCAAGAGAGTTTGGCATTGTAAAATTATTATTCTCAATTCGACAAGCAATAAGATAGATGCAGGATCCAATGATTTTAAAGATTGTGGTCTGATATTGTTTCTTTATTTTGAAAATCTCCAGAACGTTAAATACTATTTTGAATGTTAGGAATTATGATTCATTTTCTTAAGTAATAATCAGTTTAGGTAAAACGTTATGTCATTAGAATTTTTTGCTTTGTCTTTGCTCATTAGTTTTCTAGTTAGGCTCTAGGGTTTCACATATATGGAAGAACTTCTTGAGAATTGAGCTTCGTCTCTATTCTTGCTTTTCATCGTCGTGCAGCATAAGTGAATTCTTCGCAAGATCTACGTCCATCTGTCTTCGTTTTAACCAAAGTCAATCCGTATCAAAGTAAGTTTGCAGGTTGGAAGATCAAATCCGAGGCAACACTTGTACGAAAACTCAGACATAAGCATGTGGCAACAAGGTTTTTCTGAGAAATCGTGAGGCTTCACAAGTTTCCAAATCCATACATCTGATCGTGTGGCTTTGTTCACGGTTTTTCGTACCTCAGCCTGTTTCTGAAAGAATGATGACGGTGTTCTTTTGGGTCGACTCCGAATCATAGTTGCACAATACACCGACAACAGTCTGAGGTCCTTTTGATCAAATCTTGGGGAATTTGATTCGAAGCATTCGTGGAGACAAGCCGAAGGAGTAGGACATTGCCGTGGTTCAGGCAATAATGTTCACGCATACTACTGATGCTCATTCAGCAATGGAAAAATCACCTTTACCCTTCACTTCCTAAACATTTCTGTGTTCATGTATATTCACCCAGATGAGAAGTTGTTATATCTTGAAGGTCTGGACCCAACTCAAGAGTGTGTTTTTCCCCAAGTGGAGGTGTTTGATGCAGAGGTTATTGCTGATGACTTTTTAGAGAGATGCGAACGGGCAGAATTAATAGGGCAAGCCGCGAACAAAAATTCGCGCGTTCTTAAGTCAATAAGCCTTTTTTTTTTCATCAAGAGGAGTTACGAAACTAGAACTAATCCGAATCCCATTTGAAATTGTTTCCCCCCTCAAAATCCACCATTTCATGAGTAGGATTATTTTCTGATTTTGGTCTATTTAGGATCTGTTTAGTAACATTTATGTTCCGGGAAATAATTTCTTTTCAAAAATAATCTTTTTTTATTTCTATTCCTTAGACTAATTTCTGAGTAAAAGAACGCGTCAAATAATTGTATAAAATTTATATTCTCATAATAGAAAAAGAATATGAATATGTTTGGTACGATCCACAAACTTTATTATAATGTAGAATTTTTTTAATTTTTAATATTTTTTTTTAGAATTTTCTTTTTCCCCTCTCTTCTTCTTCTTGCTCCTCCTCTAGTGGGTGGTGGTGGCGTCTGGTGGCCAGCAACTGGCGGTCGACGACGGCGACCGACGGCAACCGACGACCGGCGGTGGGAGGCGAGCGGCAAGAAAGAAGAAGAAAAGAAAGAAAATGACTTTTTCTAGAATATATTTTAGGAAGTAAGAAGTTATTTTTTCTACTTCTTATTTCTATTCCAAATTTATTCTCCTACTAAGGGAATAGAAAAATTAGTAGATGTGACCAAATGAATTTTTGTTCTTTTTTTGTTCTGAGGAACAAAAAAACAAAAATTGAGAGAAATAAGAGCGTTACCAAATGAACTCTTGATTAATTATTTTCGACCACTTGCTTTTACTTGTGAATTTTGGATTTCATGATCAATTAGGGTTAATTACGAACTGTTTAGGGTTTTGTTTTGTGTAATTATGTACTTTCTTTGTTTTGAAGCAAGATAGCTTGAAAAGTATTATTATTCACAAAACAATGGAGAAACTTCTAAAGTTTGCATGTTTTACACCGTTTCCACCATAGAGGAAACACTTAGAGCTTTTGTTCCACTATGCTAGTGTCATGGGCCGACAATTTCCTTGGCCGCGGAACGATCCATGTGGCGATTGATGAGCGAAATTCGCCAGGCCAACCTTCCTTCTATAGCTGTTCCAATGAACAATACGGTGAATAGCTTCTTTGTACAAGATCGTACCACGCCCAGTTTCGCTCGAGGTCTAGTCCATCGAGTGAGATAGCAAATCTCATTAGGCTCAACAACTGGTTTCGGCCTGCCATGGCCTCGTCAGGAGAGTGGCATCAGCTCCCGACCAGTTTGTGCACGGGAGGCCAACCTCGCCTTTAGAGCTCCTAAGTGATATAATCCTTCTATCCTAGAACTCCTAACACCAACCGTCTTGACGCCACTCCCACGGACTAGTTATGTTTGTCCCCTCTACATCATCACTCTTCACTTGATAACCTTAAGCACCACTCACAAGTGTCACGAGTACGGGAGGATTCACAAACTGTGACATTCTCCCCCACTCAATTTCGCAACGCCCTCGTTGCAATCTATTTTGTCACTTCCTTCCATCCCTTAACCATTGATGCACCACTTTTGGGATTTCACATCGAATGATCACACTCGCCCAACAAAACAGGTTTTGCTCCATTGGTAGCCTCTTTTGATCTCAGCTGTTCGGGCCTTTCTCGGTCACCTGCACTTTCTTTGGCAAGTGTGACATTTTTCGCCAACCGCATCTTTTGGCAGCACCATTTTTTTGCCTACTAAGCATCTTGACCCCAGCAAACCCAATGAAGGTTCTTTCCTTGTTGAAAACGTGGTATTAGACCTTTTCTTTGAATTCACTGATCGATCCAGGAACGTTATCCCTATTCAGCGAGGATTCGGTTCTTCTCTAACTCGCTATCCGCTTGGCGAGGAATTGACTCTTCCTAGTGCCCCCATTGTCATCCTAGGAGCTTTAGAGAGCCACGCTTTGTCCAAGCACCTTTTGCCCCGGCGATTCACTCTCCGCCCTCGTAGGACCGAGTGGACCACTAGTACTTCCTAGCTCAACCCACACTGGAGTGAGGAGTTTGATTCTCCGACTCACCCACTTATTGGAGGGTTACTGGAGGGATTCCTGCTCTGATACCATGTGTCACGGGCCAACAGTTTCCTTGGCCGCGGAACGACCCATGTGGTGCTTGACGAGCGAAATTCGCCAGGCCAGCCTTCCTTCTATAGCTATTGTAGCGAATGATATAGTGAATAGCTTCTCTGTATGAGATCGTACCACGTCCAGCTTTGTTCGGGCGTCTAGTCCATCGAGTGAGATAGCAGATCTCTTTAGGTTCAACAACTGGTTTCGGCCTGCCATGGCCTTGTCAAGAGAGTGACTGTTGTCCATCGACTACGCCTTTCGGCTGACTCACCCTCCGTGGATGGGAACCCTTGGTTTTCATTCTCACCAATGTTTGCGTTACTCAAGCCGAATCAGCTCCTGACCAATTTGTGCACGGGAGGCCAACCTCGCCTTTAGAGCTCCTAAGTGATATAATCCTTCTATTCTAGAACTCCTAGCACCAACCATCCTAACGCCACTCCCACGGATCAGATGTGTTCGTCCCCTTGCATCCTCACTCTTCACTCAATAACCCCAAGCACCGCTCACAAGTGTCACGAGTATGGGAGGATTCACGAACCATGACACTAGCTAGTTACTATGGTTCGATTAATTGAGAATATAATTCACAAGTTCCATGGTATGCATGATAAATCGAAGTAGAAATTTGTTTGGCGTGAATTGGGATTTAAGTGACATTTTCTTCTATGAAGCGACTTTAAAAAAAAATTAAAAGAAAGTTTGGCTCGAATTTTCCCTTCAAGAGATATTTTTCTCTGACATTTTCTTGCATTAGCGAATAGCATAAAAACTTTGGATTAAAAAAAAACAAAAAATGAGTAAAAGGGATTGCCCTTATTCAAATGAAGGGATCATTTTTATTTTTATTTTTTGTCAAAAAAGGAAAACAGATGCAAAGGTAAGATTTATATTAATATTTATTCAACATTAAAACGAAAAAGTAAAGATAATCAATTAAGCTCACACAAGCTGGTTTAGTGTGATGGAGAGGAGGTGTAGTAGAAATTTGATACCTTCGTTCGGGAAACCATTGAGAGAGTTTAAGTCCAAATTCATCAACATATTTAGTCAAACATCTTCACTCAACGGTTTAAGTCAATGAATTATATATCAACTAAAATACATTAATTATTTTATCTCACATCACACCCATGATATGAAACGTTTTTTTGTGTAACACTCCCCCCTCGCATGTGAGTCTCTTGCATAAAGACTGCTTCCTCTTGATCCAGGCATTCTTTCTGCACTAACAATATCACAACTTAGAGTTTCCATCTTAGCCCAGCCAGCTTTTGACAAATGTTGTCGAATTTTGGTGTGGACAATATCAATCCTTTGAACTCCACCTCAATCACCTTAACACAACTAAGCTTCGTGGGAAGTTGGGGAACACCTCGCACCTCAATTAGGGAGTTACACCCGAGATTCCTTCCTTGAGATATTCATCATAAACCAAGCTACAAAAATTAGGCTGGGATCACCTAAATCATCAGCTCTAATACTACTTGTTAGAGAGGTGTGGCAGAAGATACTTTCACTCCGGCAAATCAATAAAAGGAAGTTCAAATCTTGAGTCTATCAATATATACAGTTCAACCCACCCTTACTCAAAAGATTAAACTAATGAGTTATATATCAATTATGACATATTAACTACTCAACCTTACACCACAGTCTTAATACAGATTTTCTTCGCTTACATCCTTGCAAGTGCACGTCAATATGGAGCACATCATAATATCATTTAACGAAGGACTTGAATGTCCGAAAGATATTCCTTTTCCAAGCGTGTAATAACAAAAAACAGATCTCGGAAATAATTAACGCTCCGGTATCGACCTCCTTAACAGCAGTCTTGAACGAAATTCATTCCGCAATGAATCAAAACCGAACATAATGCTCATTACCCACCCTTTTTTGCGTTTGGTGAGATGTGATTTTATGTTCCCCACGTTGCATGGCTCTGTTTAATTGGTTCATCCTAAATGTTGTTCCTTTTTGCATTAGGTATCTGGCGACAATCTTTGGATTTTGGTGGTGGAAGCACCGGCTGCTCACAATGTCACTCAGAAACACCTTTCTGAAAAGTCAGCTAGAAGTTTGATATATACCAACTCACGAGGAAAATAGCACATCTTGAGGAGTCTTTTAAGTCTCACGATATCATTTTTCCCGTTCTTTTGGCTAAACGGTAGGTGCTGAAATTAGCAAAAGTTTGACCTTATTTGGCTTCCTCATTCTGCCTAATTAAACCAGGCCTTTGCTAGTATCCAGTTGCACCTATATCCTTCTCTAGTTGTTTTAGTACTTATAGCAAATAAGCACAAGCATTGCGTACGCATACAAAATGTTATTTGCACGATTTAGTAAAATCATTTTATTGCTATATATTTGAATTATTATTCAACGGAAAGTAAGTATTGATAAGAGTACACAACATACAAAAGGAAATCTATAATAATATGCGGAAAAATATTAATATGTGAAGACTTGAAATCCCATTAGGAAGGTTGTTTTTGGATAAAATAGATTGATAGTGAGACGTGTGAGATATTAAATAAATTCATTAGCTTACTCATTTGTCAAAGGGTGCAATGTTTGTGAAATTAGTAATTATGGACAGCCTGGAAAGAAAATAAAAATTGAGATCTCCTGAAAGTAAAAAGTCTTCTTTACTTTATACAATAGTATACATATAAAAAAAGAACATGGAGGTTCTAAGACCAGTTTAAAAAGTTAGTGTAGAGAGTAATTCGCCAAGCTCCTCTTGGTGTGTCCACCTCACTTTCAATACTAAATTATAATTTGTTGCATCACTTATTAAATCAAATTTACGTAAATGTTTTTCACTATTCTTGGTATTTCTACTACAAATGAAACCAAGTTAGAGGAATATATCGACATCAAGCTTTTGTACAAAAGTTGTAAATGAAAGGGCAGCTTATTAATTTTTATATGATGGATTTGTCATACTTGGTCGGGATTATTATGAAGATTCACCTCCTTTCTTCTATAATTAATTCTAGATGTTTCTAGCGGGAATGAACTACTAATCTTTAGAATAATGTTAGGGTGGTCAGCCACCTATATCTAGAATTAACCGGTGGGGGGGGGGTATCTAAAAAGAACAAAGGGGGTAAACCTTGCTTTATACATTTAAAACATCGTTTCACATTTTCTGTGCGTGCTTTTTTGTGTATTTCTATTTTTTCTTTTTTTGTCTAGCTACTTCCTAGAAATGCCTAATAAAAAGTCCCTCCTCATTTCTGACTCAAAAATCACTTTCAATCTCCTACT
This sequence comes from Eucalyptus tenuipes, assembly GCA_014182365.1. Lineage (NCBI taxonomy): Eukaryota > Viridiplantae > Streptophyta > Magnoliopsida > Myrtales > Myrtaceae > Eucalyptus > Eucalyptus tenuipes. The sequence goes on along the minus strand of CM024539.1, from coordinate 31,615,621 downwards.
TTAAAATTTCCTAATTTGCATCATAGAGCTACGAGATGAAATGACTAAATTACCCTTACACCACCCTCTTCCCAAGTGCCTAACTTCAATCCATCGCCATTAGGGGTGTGCAAAAGAATCGGGACTCCGCCCGGACCGCCCAGAACCAGATTGGAACCACCCGGAATCGGTGGTTCTTAAGGGAACTGGTCCGGTTCCCGATTTCAATTTATAGGAACCGGTCCAGTTCCTGGTTCCATGGGCGGATCCTCCCACCCGTACCGGACCAGTTATATTATAATAATATATTAATTTTTAATATTAAAAAAATTCGAAATTAGCAATATAAAATTTAGGACTCCAATCACCATCTTGTCTCAATTCACTACTCTCCTACTCCATCTCGTCTCTCTTAGTTCAAAATCTCCCTGAGCTCCCTCTTCCTCTCCAATTCACCTCCGGATCTACTCATCTCCCTTCTAGTCCTAGTCCGAACTCGGTGAAATAGTGAGTTGATTCTCTTTCCCCTTACTCGAACTTGAACTCTCTCTTCACGTCGTCGCCGTCCTCATCGCCATATCCGCATTCACTGTCACTATTGTCCTCTTCATTGTTGGGCTCATCCCACTTCTACCTCCCCTCTTTCTCCTTCCCCTCCTCAGGCCTTCCCCCATCATCCTCATTTTCGGTGACAGGGGCAAACGCCAGGTCTAAGAATGGCTCATCGTCCCCGTTGTCCTCCTCATTGTCCGTCTTGAGGGAGGAGCGGGAGACGGTGGCGAAGATGGTGGTGGTGGTCAGGACGGAAGCGGTGCAAGGGTCGCGATCGCCGCCGTCGCGATGCTAGTACTTAAGGAGAATAAAGCTACCATGGTCGGGAGAGCCAAAATAAGTAGATGTGAGGAAGATGAAAAGGGGAAGGCACGAAGGTTAGACTCGGTTCTATGGATCCACCCGGGAACCGGACAAGATCGGCGGTCCGGTTCCTAGGTGGATCCATGGAACTAGCGGGCGGTTTCCGGTTTCAATTTTTCGAAACCGGTTTTTAGCGGGCGGTTCCAGGTTCTAGGTCGGGAACCGCCCACCCGGACCATGCACACCCCTAATCGCCATATGCAACTGGTGGTCACTATCCCCTCCACCTCCAACCGCTAGGGGTGTGCAACCGGACCAGATTTACCTAAAAACTAGACCGATCCATTCGGAAAAGAGGGCCGAGAACCAGTTCCCAAAAATTAGGATCGGTTTGAACCGGTCCGATTATCAGTTTTGAGTGAATACCCACTTGAGAACCGGATCAACCGGATGTTGGGGAACTGGTTTTGTAAGTGATTTCTAATCTTACTCGCACGTCATTTTTCCTCTCACGAGTGCACACTACGCTCCTCCTTCGTTGTTCCTCTTCCGCAATCGGGCGGTCTTCCATATGTCGTCCATGGATCCCGGATCTTCTCCTTCTTCCTCCTCCGTGCTCCCCACATCGCGATGCGCCCCTCAAGTTCGTTGATTCTGGCTCTCGTTTCATGTTACAATCGGTTAAGTGGAAAGGCAGGAACCTGGGTGTGGATGTTGGTTTCTCGTTTTGGAAGTGTCGTTTGTGTTGAGGAGTGAGCTTTAAAATGCAGAAATTGAAATGGAATGAGTGGTTTGGCTTTGTGTCGGTGCATTGAATTGCTAAGCGAATTGGTGGTTTGTTCGAATCTTCGCTTTCAAATTTGGAATGGATGCGGGCACGGTTTCTCTATTCTTGTTGTCAGAGTTTCACTCCAGCACCATATTTATACTAAAGAAGGGTGAATTTATTCTTTTGCGGGGAAATAGGCCTTGCGAGTGTGCAAGATTAGGAGGGAAGTATATTGTGAACAAAAGGGGAACCGGTCCAATGAAAATATGGTTAACCCTGGAATTGGACCGGAAAAATAGGATGGTTCCAAAACAGGGTCCAGTGCAAATAAGGTCAAGTATTGGGTCTAAAAAAGGAGAACCAATTATAATAAGGTTGGATACATGGTCCAGACTTGGAACCTACCCATCCTAAACTCGATCATCCCTATCAACCACCATCGTCTGCCGCATTGTTACATCCCTCCGTCCTCTCTCTAGAGAGAGCTTGGATGTTTTCCAAGGGGTGGAATGGAGGAGGTAGGTAACCCAAAGGCCGCGACGGTGGTGGCCGGCCACACGAAGTAACTAGCGGTGGTCAAGCTAAGGTTAGATGTTAAGATCTAGACTTTGTGAATGAAGGTTTCTTGGTAGATGGAGTCAAAGAGCGGTAAGGATACGTTCGAAAAGTAAATGGTAATTTTTACTTACAAAGCCATAATGGTAAGTGTGAAAAAATGAATTGCACGTTCCAAATTGAAGGTTTCATCTGTGATGCAAGGTTTGGTGTGAGGTGAAGGTTTTTGTGGTTATTTGCAAGGTCCTAACTTTCATAGATGGGATCTATAATAGATCGGTTAATCTAGGATGACGCTATTTTCATTCTTATATATGACTAAATTCACTTCATCTACACTAAAAAAACAAAACTGTTCTCGATCATTTATTTGTAATTTAAAGTGATGACTACATTCCTTCTTCATTATATATATTGTTTCTGTTTAAGATTTAGTTGTCATAATTAAGCATTTTCACATTTGTTTTGTGTATTGAGGAATTTTTTTTTAATATAATCTTAGATATTCCTAAATGTTTTATGGGTTTGCGTTTGGTTCAAAGATTTTGAGACTTTTCGACCTAAAAGCCCCTTGAGAAAATCTTTGACCGTTTGGTTTAATTTTGAAGCCGGCTTTCATCTTTTAACTTGCTTTCAAAATGCTGAAATTATTTTTTCCATTCCAAAACTACCCTTACTAATTTTTCATATTTTCGATTTTGTCCCTGATTTTTTTTAATTGAAAAAGGAGGCAACCCTTTGCCGGTCCGGCGAAGGGCTACGGCCTCCGGCGAGCCAAATCTGACGTCGACGGCCGTCAACTAAGGTCACCGAGGTCGGGCGACCTTTGGCGGCCCTTGGCTAAGTTGTGCGACCCTCGCCGGAGGTCGCCCGACCTGGCGGTGGTCGCCTGGGTCGCGCGGCCCCTGGGTCACCTAAGGTCGGGCGACCTCCGGCGGTCCTCGATTGGGTCGCGTGACCCTCGCCGAGCTAACGGCGCCGTCGCGCTAGATCTGGCTCGCCGGTGGCCGTAGCCCTTCGCCGTCCGGCAAAGGGTTTATTTCAATTTTCAAATATATATACATATATTATAACCATTAAAGCCTATTGCAAAAAAAAAAATTTACTAAACGCACATTCAACTCAAAGTCCATTTGCAAAAAAATTTTACCAAACACACCGCATTTCCCCAAATAGCTTTGAGCTTTCAAAGATTTGACGTTGACTCAAAGCCTTTTACAACGCCTTTGAACCAAACGCAATTTTATGTTCCATATTATATTTTATCTAAATTATAGTAACTACAATCCTACGTATTAACAAAACTAAGATAGAGAGAGAGAGAGAGAGAGAGGAGAGAGATGGGGTTGCCACATTATATTGAAATTTAATGATTGAGGGAAAATTTTTCTTTTTATCGCCACAGATGATCTGATCAGTTGGATCACACAAGACACTTACGGTTGATGATATGGGTTACGGTACGCTCGAAGCACACGAGTCCTGCTCTCCAGAGTGAGGACAGGAAGTCCGAGTCAGCAGCAAGCTCCATGTAGGTACATGCGACAATGTCGGCCACAGACATTTACGCAGGATAAGCTTTTTAGGGCCTTGAATATCCCGCATTTTATTACCATTCACCGAATAAATAACAGAAATTCGATATCTTTCTCAGTAAAAAGTCAGTATTATAATTGAAAAAACAAGAAAATCTGGAGGGAAAAACCCAGCAAAGAAAGGAAAATCAGGCGAAGGAAAAGATCAATGCATGTCCGCCGTTTCACAATCCTTCCCGAAAGCTAGTACGTGTGAGGCGGGGCTGGGGATAAGCTGAATGTGTAAGAGAATCTGCCACCGAAGGTCTTCTGAGATTTTCCCAGGAAAAAAAGCTGAGGCATTTTCCGGGCCAGAAAAAAAAGGAAAGGAGGGATTTTCCTGGCAGCCCACTTTCTTGAGATGGCTTGGGAAGCGTTTTGATCCATTGAAACTCAATCCGCTCTCGCTTCAACGCCTTCCATTCGTTTTATTTATCTCGTAGCATGCAAAGGGTATCGTTAAAAACTGTCCTTTTCATCTCAATGGGTGTGCCCAGTCACCAGCCCACCTTCTCATTGCCACCACCGGATCTTGGAAATCTGAATTCTTGAATATTTTGTTTACTGTCGTTCTTATTTATACTTCATTGATTACATGGTATTCCCACATATTTTCTTCAAAAACCAGCACACACCAACCAGCCTAGCACCCCTTCCGTTCAGCCATGGAATGACAAAGAGGATAGCAACTTGAGAGCATTCGTGGACAACCCCATTTTGATTCGTCCAGCTGAACGTAAGCCCGGTTGCTTCGTCCTCGTTTCTGTTTCGAATTCGCGAAGAACATGGAACGTGCGAGGCGGTTGGCGAACCGGGCGATCCTCAAACGCCTGGTTTCCGAGTCGAAGCAATACCGGCAGGACGAATCTTTGTTGAGCTCTTCGTCACCTGTAATATTCACGCCTTCGAGGTATGTCTCGTCGTTGGTTCCTCACGGTTCGATGTCCAGGAGTTCTAGATCAGATATGTCGGTGGGTAGGCCGTCCAGTAGTACTAGTTATGGTGTCGGGTCTCAAGCTAGATCAATTTCCGTTGAGGCGCTGAAACCAAGTGACACCTTTCCTCGCCGCCACAATTCGGCAACACCCGAGGAGAAAACGAAAATGGCGGAGTACTGTGGGTTTGATAATCTTGAGTCTCTCATCGATGCGACTGTGCCGAAATCGATCCGCTTGGATTCGATGAAGTTTTCTAAGTTCGATGAAGGGCTGACCGAGAGTCAGATGATTGCGCACATGAAGAATTTGGAGTCGAAAAATAAAGTTTTCAAGTCTTATATTGGGATGGGGTACTATAACACCTCTGTTCCTCCTGTTATATTGAGGAACATTATGGAGAATCCAGCTTGGTACACGCAGTACACGCCTTACCAAGCTGAGATATCTCAAGGGCGTCTAGAGTCTTTGCTCAACTTTCAGACAATGATCACAGACCTCACTGGATTACCAATGTCAAATGCTTCATTGCTCGATGAGGGGACTGCTGCTGCAGAGGCAATGGCTATGTGTAACAATATTCAAAAGGGAAAGAAAAAAACTTTTATCATTGCCAGCAACTGTCACCCCCAAACATTTGATATTTGTAAGACAAGGGCTGACGGGTTCGACCTCAAAGTAGTTTCTGCCGATCTGAAGGACATCGACTACAAGTCAGGAGATGTTTGTGGCGTTCTGGTTCAGTACCCTGGTACTGAAGGAGAAGTGTTGGATTATGCAGAGTTTGTGAAGAATGCGCACGCTCATGGGGTCAAAGTGGTTATGGCGAGTGACTTGCTGGCTCTGACCATGTTAAAGCCTCCTGGTGAATTTGGGGCTGATATTGTTGTGGGTTCAGCCCAAAGATTTGGTGTGCCAATGGGATATGGAGGTCCTCATGCTGCATTTTTGGCTACTTCTCAAGAGTACAAGAGAATGATGCCAGGAAGGATTATTGGTGTTAGTGTTGATTCTTCTGGAAAACCTGCTCTGCGTATGGCAATGCAAACTAGAGAGCAACATATCCGCAGAGACAAGGCTACTAGCAACATCTGTACTGCTCAGGTATTGTATCTTTGACACCTTAGAATGTCTGTGTTCTCTCTCTCTCTCTCTCTCTCTCGCTCTCTCTCTCTCAATTCTTGCAGTAGAGCTTTTGAGTTTGAGGAAATAATCTAAAGTTTGTTTGCCTAATATTTATGGCAAGGCTTACTGGGTAGCTTGCAATTTTGCTTTCAGATGCACAGCTTTTAAAAGTGGCTCTTTTTTTATGAAGTTAATTTCGACTTCTCTGATTAATTCTCATCCTGTCTAGGCATTGCTTGCGAACATGGCTGCTATGTATGCTGTTTATCATGGTCCTGAAGGCCTCAAGACCATTGCTCAGCGAGTCCATGGTTTAGCCGGAGCATTCGCTCTAGGTCTAAAGAAACTTGGGATGGAAGTTCAGGAGCTTCCTTTCTTTGACACAGTGAAGGTTAAGTGTGCTGATGCCAATGCAATTGCTGATGCTGCTTACAAGAATGAGATCAATTTGAGGATTGTAGATAAGCACACTGTGAGTATCTTTCCTTTTCTGCAACCCTCCAGAGAAACATATTGTACTTCCCTGTGAAGTTTATTGGAGTTCTGTTGTATTTCAGATCACTGTTGCATTTGATGAGACCACCACCTTGGATGATGTTGATAAGCTTTTCAAAGTTTTCACTTGTGGCAAGCCTGTGAGTAATTTATCGAACTTTTCTGACATCTGAGTAGCTCAAGTTATTTTTTATTCTTTTCATCTTGTTTAATCATTGTTTCCTTATCCACATTTTCTCACAGGTCCCATTTAGTGCTGCATCTCTTGCACCAGAGGTTCAGACTGCAGTCCCATCCGGGCTGATCCGAGAGAGTCCTATCCTGTCCCATCCGATTTTTAACACGTATAAACATTTTCATGTAGTATGCACTACTTGTGGCTAATAACTTTAAGCCATTCTGACTATTATATCTTCTCTACATTAGGTACCACACAGAGCATGAGTTGCTTAGATATATCCACAGATTACAATCAAAGGATCTCTCCCTGTGTCACAGTATGATTCCATTGGGATCTTGTACAATGAAATTGAATGCTACCACTGAGATGATGCCGGTGACTTGGCCTGGTTTCACTGACATTCACCCTTTTGTCCCAATTGAGCAAGCTCAAGGTTATCAGGTACATATTAAGTAAATAAATTTGTCAAGCAGAAGTTCACAGCTTTCTCAAAATGCATTGATTCTCTTTCCAAAAATTTATTGCAATTTATTTTTTTGGTTTCTTAAGGAAATGTTCACAGATTTAGGTGACCTGCTTTGTGCCCTCACTGGGTTTGATTCTTTCTCCTTGCAACCAAATGCTGGTGCTGCTGGAGAGTATGCAGGACTCATGGTCATCCGTGCATATCACTTGGTACTGTCTCATCTACCACTGTGCTGGATTCCTCTTAAATGTCAAGCAGACTGCAGATGCTAGCGTTGAAATGGCTAATTATTGACCAGGAGAATGATTTTTAAATAAGGCAAAACTTCTCGTATTGCCCCCTTTGAACTCTCTTTGCCAATATTAGTGTCATTTGCTTGTTCTATCTCGGACATGCTTTGACCTGGCGCTTAAGCCTCAAAGTTATTAACATGCATTGTTGGCCAGTGATTGATAATACAAATTTAAGTTTAGGGGACTCTCTTTTCTTTACTCTAGTCAAGGACAGAGAATCAGTATGGTTTCTGGGAAAGAAATGCTCGTTTTTAAATATGGCGAAAACTTTATTGAAGGCATTTGGCTAACCTTTTGGAAATATCATTTTCCTTAGACTCAATTTTTAGCCTATGCGATTCTGCATACTGTTCTACTTCTTTTGAAGGTCATCAGCTTTTGGAGTAGAGGACATACTTTGTTGCTACATATAGTACAGGGCAACGTGAGGCTATAATATTAGTCTTTAAAAGTGCCTGAGGATTATACTCTGTCTTTTAATCTCAGCTTATGCATATTCTTCCAACTTTCATCTGTGCCCCCTCGACTTATTGCTCTTGCATACAATAAGGCTTATGCATATGTAGATCAGGCTTAAATCAATGCACCGAATGGATGTTGCAGGCAAGAGGGGACCATCACCGTAATGTGTGTATCATACCTGTCTCAGCTCATGGGACAAATCCAGCAAGTGCTGCGATGTGTGGCATGAAAATAGTTGCTGTAGGAACCGATGCCAAGGGTAATATCAACATTGAAGAGTTGAGGAAGGCTGCTGAAGTAAATAGGGATAACTTGTCAGCCCTTATGGTGAGGATTTTCATGCAAAATGAAACTTCTTTTCTTTTTGTTCTTTTCTGTAATCATCATATGGTTCATGTGTTGACCCAATTTTTAATGCGAGTTGCATGATAAAAATTCAGGTTACTTATCCTTCCACTCATGGTGTGTATGAGGAAGGCATTGATGAGATATGCAAAATTATTCATGACAATGGAGGTCAAGTGTACATGGATGGGGCTAACATGAACGCACAGGTGCATTCTCTTCTTTTTGAACCTAACCTAAAATTTTTGCACTCGACAATTTACTATCCTTTTAAGCGTTTATTGGCTCCTGATATTTTCCAGTCTTGGGGATGGAAGCCGGGCATGGAAGCTTCTCTCTTTATGCATATGATTTTTTTCCCTTCTGGCTATTTGCATCAGTCATAATGCTCCCTCTCAAATTCTAGACAAATGCTTGCAGGTGGGTTTGACAAGCCCCGGGTTTATTGGAGCTGATGTTTGCCATCTCAACCTCCACAAGACATTCTGTATTCCTCATGGAGGTGGTGGTCCTGGGATGGGCCCCATTGGCGTAAAGAAACACCTGGCACCATTTTTGCCTTCACATCCTGTTGTAGGTTTCTGTTTGGATACTCAATTTCAGTATCCTCCTCAAGTGTGTGATAAGGGCTAAGTCTACCTTTTCATATTGTAGGTCCCAACAGGTGGTATACCCGCCCCAGACCAGACCAACCCGCTTGGAACAATTTCTGCTGCACCATGGGGCTCTGCATTAATCTTACCAATCTCCTACACTTACATTGCCATGATGGGCTCTAAGGGTCTTACTGAAGCATCAAAGATTGCTATTTTAAATGCAAACTATATGGCAAAGCGCTTGGAGGTTCCTTATCCTCCCTTAATTATTTTAATTGACTTCCATTTCATTCCATCCTAGGGAAGAAGGTGGAAAACAGTATCTGTTCATATTCATTATTGTTGATTACCAATTTGATATTCAGTTATGATTTTGTCATTCAGAGCTACTTCCCAGTATTGTTCCGTGGAGTCAATGGAACAGTTGCTCATGAGTTCATTGTTGACCTAAGAGGCTTTAAGGTAGTCCTCTGCCCTATGGTTGTTACCGTCAATCACCTGTTTGATTTGTTTTTCTGCATACGACTATCTTTTTTCTTTTTTTCTTTTTTCAGAATACTGCTGGAATTGAGCCTGAAGACGTCGCCAAACGTCTTATGGACTATGGATTCCATGCGCCAACCATGTCATGGCCCGTACCTGGCACGCTCATGATTGAACCCACTGAAAGTGAAAGCAAGGTATTAGCAGTGTATGTGTTTTTATCCTCTTTGTAAAAGGCTTAGTTAGTGCATAACGCAGATGAATCTTCTCCATTCTTCAGGCTGAGATGGACAGATTTTGTGATGCTATGATCTCGATTAGGGAAGAAATTGCCGAGATCGAAAAGGGCAAAGCTGATATCCACAATAATGTCTTGAAGGTGAGATTCTTTATCTTTACATTAATCTAGGCATATATAACATATGTGGTATAAAACCGGACCTATCTAACAAATTACACTAAGAATAATACTGTAGAATGTTTTTTTTTTTTTTTTGGTCAAGAATAATACTGTAGAATGTTCATAGAGCTGAAAAATGAAAAATGCAGGGAGCCCCTCATCCACCATCATTGCTCATGGGAGATGCATGGACCAAACCATATTCTCGGGACTATGCAGCTTTCCCTGCTTCGTGGCTTCGTACTTCCAAATTCTGGCCAAGTACAGGTATATTTGGGAATAAAACATTCGTATTAATTGATTATATTTGACATGGTTAAGTAAGTCAGCATAGTCCGCATGAGCCATTCTTCTGTGGCATGCATCAACTTGCTCACTAGGCAGAATTAAATTTTTTATAACTTCAACAGTCATGACTAAGCAGCAAGAAATGCTGAAGTTTGCAACTTTTCCTATTTTGGGTCTCTAAAATGAACGCACAATAGATAGTCGATGTTGCCAGATATACTAACCATTATAGGGTGCTTTGATGCCATAATCTCTTTCTCATGGACTGTTTGATCCTGTGATAACCCTAAAGTTTCTTTAGATTGAACTTCACCTGTTTATATTTCCTGCCTGGCTGTTTAAACTTAAATACTAAGAAATTTCTCAATCCCCAGGCTAAACTATAGACCTTAGTTCAGTTTTTCTTATCTTCCTATGCTCACCTTAGCTCCGTCGTTGACACTCCCCGTGGATCTTGTGATTAGGACTTGGGACAAGATTGGTTTCCAAGTGTTGACTCATTCTTATAATCAGCATTTTCCCTGCATCTTGTTGTAAGAGATTTTGTTATTTGTACTGCAGGACGTGTTGACAATGTCTATGGAGACCGCAACCTTACCTGCACCCTCCTCCCAGCATCACAATACACTGAAGAGCCGGCTGCAGCTACCGCCTAGAAACTCGGCCCTCCTGTGCTGCCAGCAGAATTTCTTTGAAACCCAGGAAAGATAGGTTGAAAAGGCTGAAAAGCCAAACAAAAAGGGAAAAAAAAAAACTCTTATGTATATAAACTTCTCATGCCCTCATCTGCTTCTACTTCTATCTAGTTGTCATTGATGGTGATGATGATGATGATGATAATTTGATACATTCTCAATAACAGTTGTTGCAACTAGTAAGTTAAGCTTTCTGCTGTACATGCTCTTCCTCTCTCTAACCCCTATTCCGCGTTTGGCTGTGCCGATGACCTAAATGTCCATGTAAGCAGGTGCATGCAAAGCAATGCAGTAGAATCTCCTCTGCAGGATCTGGTAGCAATATGATTGACTTTCCTAGGGCACTAATGGTCATGTTTACTTAGATTTCCTTCTTTATCAATTTCGTACATTTTATGTCATCCATTATCTGAGCTTGAGTTCTGTGGAAGCATCATGTTCTGATGCCTTTTCTTTATGGCCTAGAATAAACCTCTTCTATTTGGCTTAAAACCTTTGAATGCGTCTCTGGGTTCCTATAACAAACCCTGACTCTCTTGAGTGAAATGCATGAGGGACGTGGGTAGCTAGTATTGCACTTGCGCGGAAAGTCAAGTGAGTGGCTCTGGCTCCTTAAGGAAGTTCACTGTCACAGCAATCACAACGAGAAGTAGCATTCCATGAAACAATTATCTGATCCTTCTGCATCAGTGTTCTTAAATACTGATGAAGATTTATAAAAACAAAATAAATTAGAGTTTAAAAGGTTCGATGCATGATAGGACCAGCTCCGGGAAAAGCCACATAAACTCTATCTCTTGAACAATGCTAGGTGTATCACTACTGATTTACAAATTCAATATATCGTTTGATGCGGCAGATTTTTATTGAAGTCTTATATAACTCATTTATAGTTTGCTACATCATTTAGTATGCAAATTGTGTCCGAAAGTCTTAAAATACCCAACATCACTCGGCACTCTAATAAATATTTCGATCTATCACAGTATATTTGGATTCGATCCATGCTTAAATAGTCCTTATTTGCATATTCAATCATTTTAATACTAGTTCAACATTCGAGCTTAGTTAAGAAAAAGAAAATTCAAATTCAAACAACATAAGAGTTGGCCGACTTTCAATGGCAACAAATTCACCAATGAATTTTCTTACCAACAGATAAATTGACAATCCACTAAAATGACTCGGCTATTTTTCTCCTTGGTTCTTTGCAGAGATCAGAAAAAAGAATTTTGATCATCACCACCCTTTGTGAAAGTCCAAGTATTGTTGCCACTCCTGCTTATTCCTTTCCATTATCTATGTGTTCTAGTGAGAGGGTGATGGTCATAGAAAGATGCCACAACATGAGCACTCTTCTTAGCAAGAATTATTGCAATCGGATAATGACTAGGAGGATTTGAAAGGCATTATGACATTAAAATTTCCAAAGTTTAGTCAATGCTTAGCTCATGACCCCATTACTCGTCGTATTTGATTTGGTATTGTGACCATGCATGACTTTGAGAGTCATGATGATATTACTAAAGAATGTTTTTATCAGGATATTTTTGCTTCTCACTTCGGACAATTAGCAATAATTTTTCTATGGACTTAACCACCTCAGGCACTAGGAATGCCCCAATCGATGTATCAAATACAATGAGATGTGTCTATTTATTTATCTCTTGACTTGAAATGAGAGCAGGTACACCACCTACAATTCTAATGAATCTCAAATCGATCAAATCCTCAATTTCAAGGAGAGTACTCAAAACGCACGGCGCACTAAAAATATCTGCACAGAGGAGCTTATCCAAATCTCTGACTCTGAGCAAAACAGACACACTGACACAAATCTGACGGAGTCACGGAGCCATGGCCATCACCCTTCACCTCTCGTCAAACCAACCTCCACGCCAACCACCCCTCTTCTTTCCCTCCACAAACACACCCACAACACTCATCTCCTTCATCAGAACCTCCAAGCCCTCTCACAGACTCCACCGAAATCAAACCTTCCTCCCACGAATACCCTCCTCCTCCAGAAATGGCAGAAACACCCCTTCAGAAACAGAGTGCCCTGTTCCTCTGGAGCAACAACCCATCAATGAATACCAAAACCTCGCAACTTCCTTCCCTTTTTCTTGGGCTGCTGGTGATTTTGTTGAGTATTGTTCGAGATTGTTCGTGACGGGTGCTTCTTTCGCACTCTTGGTCGGATTGCCGGTCGCGTGGCTAGGGGCTCCATCACCCGAATCTGAGGCGGTGAAGCGGATTCTGGGTGCGATCTCAAGTGGGTTTGTGGTGGTCACTTTGGCTGTTGTGAGGATGTATCTGGGTTGGGCTTATGTTGGGAATCGCTTGCTCAGTGCCACCGTTGAATGTAATAGTTGCTCTGTTCTCTCTCCTTTATGGTCTCTGTCATGTGGGTAAATTAATCTCAGGAAAGTTAGGACGAAATCAGGAGAATTATCAATCGGCGGAGAAAAATCTATTAGCATGGAAGGTGGTATTCACATAACGATGAAAAAGCCGGTATTATTACTTGAAAGAAGTAGAATCTTTTTATAATGAATTGGAGTTGTCTGGTTTCTTGGAAATTTGCTGCAACGAACTCCTGTGCCTTCCAGCAAGGACAGTTAAATTCCATTGGGTGCTTGTTGGTCGTGCTGAGGAAAGTCTATAGGATGTGCTTGCTTCCATTTCTTCTTGTGAATCCGCCTTCTTGGAAATCTTGTGCAGGCATAGTTTTCTTGTAATTTGGTTTCCAATGACGTATTAAATTGGTGAACTAATGGTCTATTTGCCTATTTACACTTTCAGATGAGGAGACTGGGTGGTACGACGGCCAGGTAAATGCCCTTTTCTGTGGCAATGTCGATGGGAATCATTATACGTAACTGCATCGCCAGCATGAAATTTTGTTTTTTTCTTTTCCCCTTTTTCTAAGAAGTATGCAGTTTCTTGTGGTAGAGTCTGTCACATTTTGAAGCGGCGTTGTACAGAAACATATTTTAGCATCCTAGCCTATTTTTCCGATCTTATGAAGCTGAAGGTGTGGATCAGATGTTTATTCGGGAGAAGAAACCTGCTTTAAATGTTTTCTAGAGCAACTATGATAAAGTAGTGAATGATACATTTGTATATGATCTTGGATAATAGTAGGCCATAGTTGACATGGAGCAGAATTCTTTGCTGACCAAAGAGCTTCTGTTTGAAGAGCTTTCTAGCTTAGCTGAGATATAGCATTACGGGCAATTTATACATGGCGGTTATGAGTGGTTGATTCTGATGACTTTTCCTGTTAGTATTAATGCAAAACTCGCATTAAGCGATAGTGGCTATCTGCTAATTTGAGAAAGAATGCAGAATTTGGGATAAGAGTTCTTTAGCGTCGTAAATAGCAAAACAAGTCAAATTAGCTTGTTGTGAGAGATCATTGTGTTTTGGTCCTTTCAGGCGAGAGTGCGGTCACCGTGGAGTTGAATTGCAGGTCTAGTTGAAATCCTGACTTCTCAATAGTACATCAGGATCAAGTGAAGCTGTTTCTCCATCACTAACTTTCATATACGAATAGGATTGAGCTGATCAAATTTCTGTTTTTCTGAACAGGTATGGGTGAAAACAGCAGAAGTCTTGGCTCGTGACAGGCTTCTCGGTTCATTTTCGGTGAGTACGTATACTGACATCATGCAACTCACTGGTCTTTCTCACGAATTTTTGAATATCTTATCGACGAAAAATAAGCAGTCCATGCAGTCGCACACATGCCTGCTCAGTGGTTCAGATCATTCTCATCTAGTTTGTTGGGGTCGGGCAAACGTGGTGCTGTAATGTCTCTGAATTATCAAATATGTTCATGTTCTCTTTTCTGTGTGTATCCAAAGATGCATTTGATCAACTGCTGTCTTATTGAAGAGTAGCAATAAGCGAATCTTATAGTCTGTCACTTAGAATACATTGTGATGTTTGATCGTGCAGGTGAAGCCCGTGCTCAGTAAATTGAAGTACACTCTCGTGACGCTCGCGGTGAGTTTATTCGCATGCGTCTTCCTCCTCGTCAACATTGACGAGAGCCAAAAGGCTTTCAACAAGAGCCTCGAGGTGAACAGAGAACGAGCCATACCGGGAGTTTACAGGGATGAGTCAGCCCGGTCCTTTGAACCAGACGCGTTCTGCGGTGAACCCGGTATTCCATTAAGTGCTGTCGATTGATAAGTATCATCGTCCCTAGTCGCATAGAAACTGTACATTGCAGACACTACTCTGCTGGAATTTATACATTGTATATACAGTTGCCTCCAAGTAGTATCCCTAAATGAAGAGAGATGATGGAGCCAAAGAGAACAGAAGATGCACAACTCCAAGAGCAAATGCAGCTGATGCATGAAAATTATTAACAGAAGTGAACGGGCTTCTTCTTCAATGATGTTTCCATCAGGAATTTAAGGTTTTCCGGTGAGCAATTTTTAACCGAACGAGGGGTCCATGATTTACCAACAAGTTTAGGGCGTAGCTAATTAAAAAAAAATGAAAGCAATCAACGTGAAGTTAGTAACCCGTTTACGAAATCATCGTCAGTTATAGCCCTACGGGAAATTATCGATCGTGAAATAAAAGTTCGTGGTGGTTCGTCGGATTTGAAGGACTGTGCAGCTCTGACCCAACATGCAGCCTTCCATCCAATTAACAACAAAGTATCAAGAGTTGTCAAATTGGTCTTTCGAACGGAAAAAAAATTATCATCGTATAATTGAATGCTGAGATGAGCTTAAAAATGGTCAAATAACCATTTAAAACACGTTAATTACTCTAGTCGGTGAGGATACCACTCATGCTAGGTCTAAATTCAATGCTAATGTCACAAAAGAAAAAAAAATACTCCAAATTAATATATTTATAATAAATTTACTCTAAATTAATTTTTTAATCAATAAAAATTTTAAATCAGTACATTTGTAATAAGTTTATCCTCTTTTAATTTTTCATCAAATGTGGCGGTTACAATTGTCAATGTTCATAGTCTTTTGTGTTATTAATCCAATTTGATGGAAATTAACGGGATTAAATTTGTCATATACACCAGTTTTACCTTTTTGATAGTCAAAAAGTTGATGTTAAGGTAAATTTGTCACAATCTTAATAATTTATGATTGTTCATATTGTTAAGACCTAGATTCAATCCCCCTAGTCATTGAATGACTATACACAGTCGTGCACGACATGATTTGAAATCGCTGCAAAGCAGCATCGACCGGAGAGAAACGTGATTCGCCTGACATCAGCGGTGCTCACCCCCGGGACGGCCTTTCCTTCCATGGGAAACGCCGAAGCTTCCTCCGTCCCGACCGCGAATTCCTCGTCCCGTCCTTCTCCCCCCGCCCCCTCCTGCACCCACGACCGATGACGTTAACCAATCCGAGAAGGATTTGCAGGCGCCGGAGAGCCTGTAAAAGTGTGCCCTGGGCGGGGCCCGCCTCGGGGAAGGGGGGAATTACCGAAATGGGCCCCGGTTCATGCACCTTCCCCCAGTCCTCTCCGCCTGTTCCTATTTCGAGAATTGAATACGGGGGGCGACCACCTCCCATGATTTAAAGCGCAGCCGATTCTGGAGTTTTTCATCGGGAATTTGGCAAGTTCAGGAATTAAGTTTCTTTCGTGGGTTCTTGTTCGTTCTTGCTGAAATCCCAAGGCGAGGGGGGCTTGTCCTTTTCTATCGTCGCCATTGACGGCGGGAAGAGTAGCTTGCAGCTGCGGCGAGAAGGAGTAGTTCGTCGTCGGCTTTTTTTGCGTCGCGGGCAGCGTGGGTTCTCTTCATTGTCGGCTCTGATCGGATCGTTGTCCCGGGAAGGCGAGGAGCGCGCCGCCGTTTCTTGTGAGCGGTTCTTTTTCAAGATTCTTGATTCGATTGCATTCCGTGAGGACTTGTCCTGATTTCTCGTGTGTGTGTTATGAAATGCGTGTTGCCTTTCTGGGTTTTGATCTGATTGCCGTGAAATGAGACGAGTGATGCTAAAGTTTGATTCTTGAACACTCGTTCCTTTGCGTGATCGATGTCTCTAGAGAGAACAAGAAGTGATGGGGACATAACAGGAGCAGGGGTCGTGTTTGTAATTATTCAGCTAGAAAAGTACAGCCATTTTTTGTGGTCTTGCATTCTTAGTCAAAGAGAGTCCTGTTTTGTGGGCCTAGGCTTGTCAGTCGCTGGATAAAAATTGTCAAGGGCTGCACTGCAAAAGAAAAAGGCGTGTCTGTTCTTGGTCACATTTTGGAATTTCTCAAGCTACGCGGAGTCTTTGCACATAATTGTAAGTTGCAGTTTCCTTTTAGATAGAGCCGGTTGATTGCTATTTCCATTAATGAGAACTTGTGTTCGTTCATGGTTATTTCGTCCTTGGTTGGCAGATGAAAACAGCTGGTTGTTCTTTTCACTAGAGGAGATCTTAGGTGCATTTGTCATTGTTTTTTTTGGTAAAATAAAAAAAAAAATTTTGGTAAAATGCATTTGTCATTGTTGTGTTGTAGTTAATCCTAGAATTTACTTGTGATGACTTTTCAACTCAGAGCAGAGATCTATCAACCTAGAGTGTGATTCAGTCCGAGGAGGTTAAGTTTGCAGAGTAAATCAAACTAGTGTGATGATCTATGCATCTTTTGTGTTGGAAAAACCTTGAGCTACAGCAGAGTGAGAGGCTCAGCTGATAAGATGCTTATTGGAGCCATACTTTGCATCTCTGAGGTGCTATCTATTCAGAGAAGCTGGTGGATACAGACAATAAATTACCTAGGCCAACTTCTTGGTGTTGTGATGGTCTGCAGGATCCTTTTCTCTGCAAAAAATATGGCTCGGGCATTTGGGATGTTAATATTCGCTGTCATATCTCTTCCTAAATCCCAAGTCAATCTTTCGTGCAAGGATAGACTCATTTCCCGAATTTTTGAGTTTTGGTTGAGAGTATCCTTCTAGACACTGAAAATGTCTATCTAGCAGTTCATTCCTATAAAAAATTACTCAAGCAGGAAAAGTGATGCATATGTTTATAAATTTTGTTACTATCAATCTATTTCAGGTTTCATGAGGTTTAGATGCTGTGCAGACCTCTATAAGAGTGGAATACTACAGGCTATTTGCAAGTTCACATGTCTGGTGCTGCTTTTTGACAAAGGGATTGTTCGGTATGGATACACCAATTCGCCTGCCACATGGGACATATTCTACGTCTATGGAGCTCAAAGCCGCTTTTGATATCGAGCGTATGGGTTTGACACCTGGGATTCAGCATGAGCTCTGGCCATTGGATGAAATAGATCCTACAAAGGACAAATTTCCATGCTGTTTAGTTTGGACACCACTACCGGTGGTCTCATGGTTGGCTCCTTTCATCGGACATGTTGGGATTTGTCGGGAAGACGGAGTTATATTAGACTTTTCTGGTTCCAATTTAGTGAATGTTGATAGCTTTGCATTTGGTGCAGTGGCCAGGTACATCCAACTTGACAGAAAACAGGTATACCTTCATTCTGTACTTTGATAAAACTACAAGTGGTCGTATTATGTGTGAATAAAATCAAAATTAGGACCATTTTCAAAGTGTTGCCTCGCACAGTAATTTTTCCTTTTTTATAATGAGCACTAGTTTTGGAGATATGCCTATGTTATTCTCATTTATTAATGCTTCAAAAGTATATTAACTTCATGCTGTCGACTTGAAATCTTGAAACAGTGTTGCTTTCCAGCGAATCTAGCTGAACATACGTGTAAGTACGGCTTCAAGCACGGAGAATATGGGGCTGCAATTACTTGGGACGACACCTTGCGATTGAGCACGCGCCACTTCGAACACAAAACATACAACCTCTTCACCTGCAACTGCCACTCATTTGCAGCCAACTGTTTGAACCGTCTCTGTTATGGCGGATCGATGGAATGGAACATGATAAATGTGGCAACTCTGGTGCTGTTTAAGGGCCAATGGGTCAGTGTAATGTCGATCATGAGAGCTTTCCTACCTTTCATGTTGGTGCTTTGTTTGGGTTTAGTGCTGGTAGGGTGGCCATTCATAATTGGCCTGTTCTCATTCTCAATGCTCCTTCTCGGGTGGTTTTTGTTGGGTAACTATTGGTTCAAGGGTTTGATAGACCTTTAGCATCACCAATACTGACCACGCCTTATGGAGGGAAGAAAAGGTACAGAAGATTCAGAGTGTAAGTTTCTCATGTCCACAGTAAAGGATCACGTGTTGAATGTGTCTTCCTGGGTTTGTGTTGATGGGCGGCAGATGACAAGGCCTTGTGAAGAACTGAAACTACTATATACTTAGATTTTTACGGCTGAAGCAAGAGTTCCATATTTTTTTTTTTTGGAATAGATCCTTGAGTCTAACTCGAGCAACATGATGGCCTTGGCTTTGTATAGCAGTTTTAAATTTAAAAAGAATAAGGCTTCGAAAATGTTTTGAAAATGTGAACGACTGCTTATTGTGAAAAATCATGGATCACATAGTTTGCAGTACGCAAAGTCGAAGGTGTGAAAACGCGATATTCGTGTTGGTATGAAAAAGTTTGCTGTACTAGAAGATGAGTACTGCGCATTTTAACCACCTGATTCACTTGAACAAACACATTCCGCAGGAATATGCAAAGATACCAGCTTGGACTTTTATTCGGCTTCTTCTAAGCCGATATAACTTGCAATCATCCGGGGTTGTTGCACAGAACTCCTACTAAACCCAATCGTGCCCATTGAGTTAACATCCAACAACATGTTTGCAAAGAGAAATGTTGCAGGTCCCATTGAAGAACATCCCTGGGAAGGAGAAGTTAAGAACTAAAAGACTCTAATTGGAAGGGAAAGAAAAAGGCCAAAAGGAGAGTTTCATCCTCGTCTTCTGGTGTACATCTAGGTTTTGGAGTCCATCCCATAAAATTTCCAGATGATCTATGTTCATGCCCCGTATTTAGGAGCCTTCCAAAGTTTAAATGCAATCTCGTGCAGAAACCTGTCCGCAGGTATTACCAAATTGCCACCATGCTGCACAGAACAGGAATAAGCTAGACACATCAGGAAATATGAGGAAGGGTAAAATGGTAGTACCAAGCAAAGTTGAGGATAAACTCCAGCAAATGAGGTTAAATTCGAAGATTGGAGAGAAAAATCCATGCAATTCTTCTTCTTCTTTTTTTACACCAAATTATTTTCCGCCTCTCAGTATCATCTTTAGCCTTCGGGTTCTAGTAAAACCAAATGTTGAGTAGTGGGAACACCAGAATAACCTCCATGACAAATTGAATGAAAAAGGAGCACTAACTTCTAGTTCTTGATTGTTACCTCCTTAAAGTCCTCAAATGAGAATGTCTCAGCTGCATCCCTGCGGGTTACAGCATCCTGCCATTGAGCAATTAGCATGGGGCATTGGTGCCTGTCGATCAAAATTTAGGGTTAGAAATGGAGTGTCATAGTGGCCAACACCAAATACTGCTGGCATGGTGGGGACCAAATTGCAGATACCTGACATCCTCCCTCGGTTTCTCTCCTCTCATAGTATAACTCTGACGAGGGAACAGTCTCAACAGACGAGAGTCCGCATTGTCCTTAGACACCAAGGTCGATAAATGGGAGCAATCAAATTTTGAGATATCTCCATAGCTCATTACAACGGACAAGTGCAGGCGGGAACTGATTTCGGATCCAGGTTGAGCAACATGCATTAAACTACCAACCAAAGCATTCACATACTCTATGCCATAGTTAACATCCTCATCTGCCTCTCCATCCACCGGTTCACCAGCTCCAATATGCACAAATACAAGATCAAAATAGCCTGTATCCATCAACTTCCCCTCTTGGAATCCAAGCAACTTCAGCAACCCATACGAGACAGCATCTATGGGTCCTTCGGCAACAGAGTGCTTTTTGTCTATCAGTTGCTCGAATTGCAAAACACTGATACCGAGCTTGTTGCCAAAAGATCTCAAACTTGGATCGCTTGTCACTAAAGCAGCCTTCATTCCCATAAATCTGAAATCAGGAAAACTACAGCTCAGGGTCACCTCTACAATATCTGTAGATACATACTATCAATAGTAGAATCAGTAGAAAAAATGGAGCATCAATTTTGCCTTTCCGAGACTGTTGGCATCGATTCTGTCCCCTGACTCCCCGAATCACAATCGCTTTCCTTTCCCTGAAAAGTTTAACAGGAAAAACAATGCCGTCGCGATCATGGGAAAACAACCGTGCTTCGAATATTCACCAAAATCAACAGGGCTAACATCACGGTGATGTAAACATTACCTTCTGAACATAAGCGTCGAATGCATCCAGAAGAACGGCGAATTCTCTAACCACTCTGTCATCCTCACTTTCTGCAATCTAAACCCATGTAAATTGCAGTAATCATCACTGCGGCAAACCAGCGGAACTCAAAAGGAAAAAAGAAAGAAAATTTGGCAGTGGTCGAACAGAATCGGTAGGATAATGAGTTTTAAAAAAATGGGTACAAGAATCCATTAGTTTTCTCTCGCCGTCTCGAACGTCCGAGAAAAAGAAGCGACCCTTCACTAATTCAATGTCTAAGAATCACCATCTAAGCTACAAAGAGACGCGTAGGTGGCATCAGAGCGATCGTTCTCAGAAGCCATCTTCCAGCTAGAAAAAAGCAATCCCCCCATGCACGAAACCAGCTGAACAGCCGACCCAGATACGAAAAATCCAACCTTCTCCCCACGAAATGAAGGGACACCATCATCTCCAATCAATCGCAGATGAAATTCGGGGAGAGAGAGAGAGAGAGAGAGAGAGAGAGGGAGGGAGGACCTGAGGGAGGGCAATTGGGGAGGCTCAAGAAGCCGCAGCAAGCCTTGGAAGCGAGAGAGTGGAGATGGGCGTGCGATGCGTCGACGGACGGAGCGAGGCCGTCGCCATACACCACCAGAGCTCGGCTCGGCTTGTCCGCCATTGCTGCGTCGCGCAGAGAGAGAGAGAGAGAGAGAGAGAGAGAGATTTTGAGCAGTATGCAGCAGCAACTTAGCGTGAGGTTGATGCGGTCTTTTCCTTTTTATACACTTCTCTGTTTAACCTTCTTACCATGTTGCAGAAATTTGTTTTCTTTTCTGACATGGGCAATTGGTTTATGTCTGCTGCAAATTGAGGAAGGAGCTAGATCTCATCCTAACATATTTACACTATGATATGGTACTATGAATGTATTTATAAGACTGATCAATTATAGATGGATCGCATATATTATTTGGCATTGTAGTGGCTCTTGGACTAAAGGAAATTGTGTCGAGTCCCTTAAATGTAAATAAGAGCATACCGAGGATTTTCGATTAAAAGCTTCGGTTGAGATGCATGTTTAGTTTGCATTAGATTAGTCTCACATTAGAGAATCGGTTTATTATAAAGCAATTCATACATCTTAGTTAATTGATCCATAACTCTATTTGAAGATATTGGCTATTATGCGCGCTCGTAGCACCTCACTCGTTACTCCTAAGGCTTGATACAACAATCGCGTGTGGGCGAGGTGCAGGAAGGACTTGCACACGCGGTTCTATAAGGGCGACCTCTTCTACCTCAACACTTGAACATCCCCCTTGAGCATATCACTCACGACCGTAAAGTAAAGTTCTTTCTTTGTGTAGGCATTTTTGTATGTAATTGTCATTGATCAATGTTATGACATTCCTAAAATAACTCATTCGAGGCATGGTTTGTTTTGGCCCACCTCAGGCATACACATAGATATTTTTCTAAAAAACCAACCTCCCCAACTCTTAATATCATTTTAGTTAGATATATGATCCGAAATCGCTCTTTCCCTACTCAAGTGTAATAATTCATTCATTCTCTCTTGGCTATCCTAAAAGGCTACCAAGATTGGTAGGATTGTACAATTAGATCAACTGACAACATATCGGACTATCCTAAAAATTGATTCAATCCCAATTCTAAAGTTTTAGAACTGATGAGAATTGGTCTTGCTCTTGGTTCAGAGTGAGAAACCACTCTAGAACCAGACTAGTTGGATTGAAACCAATTTTATAAAACTTAAATACCCTATTTTTCTTTTGGCATCTTTTTTCTCTTTTTTGTATTCTCTTCAACCCCACTCAACACTTTAGGACTCCTGCTCACTTGCTCACATCTTACCTTCCTCCTCGCTCATTCGAGCCTCGCAACTCTCGCTCGTTCCTTACTCACCTTTGCTCATTCACCATCATTGCTCTTACTTTGAACCATTCTATTATTCATATTATTTTGCTATAAGGAATTAAACAAAAGAAAAAAAAAAGTTCTAAAATAAACCCTAGAACCAAACAGGACACATAAGATCGATTCTGGGCAAATAGGGTAAGTTCCAGGTCACGAATCAGGAAACCAATTCCGACAGAATAGCCTAAAACCTACTCACCTTACGACTAATCACTCCTAGTGCCAAGAGCCACCACTCCCCACCATCGGCCTGGGTCATTGCACATGCATCAATTGTATTCGATTAATGCGAACAGATGTTCTGAAAAATTATTCTAAATTAAGCATACTAAACAAGTGTTTCGAGTTCTTGTTAATAAGACCCTCACCACCATACGGTGCACCGAAGCCTTTAGGTGCTGCAGAAAACATACTCTGCAATGTGAGATACAAAAAGCAGACCTATCTAGAAAACAGCCAATTTGGTGAAAAGCATAAAACCCCAGCAAGAATGTGATCTCTCCCGACTCCCAATTTTTCTTCAAAACACTTTTAATTTAAAAAAATAAAATAAATAGTTTGCGGTGCCCAAACATCACCTTCGCTACCACCCCTCCCAGAATTTCTTCTTGATTGCCAGTAACAAAACATGCAAAAATAATCTTTGCTTCGCTTCTGACATAGAAGCAGCAGCTACATTTGTCGGTCCCCCTCCAAATGCCATAGCAGTCTTTACTTTCGAATACCTCCAATTTGCCAGTTCTGCTGAGCCCCAATCTGGCTGCCAATCATCTGGACAAGTCAAGAAAATGGCAAAAGATGTCCCCTACCAGTCGGCCATTCCTCAGCAACTATCTTTCTTAAGTAGCCATCACAGCCTGCTTTACCTCAATCTCTGGGTACAAATATCCCGGTCCCCAGCAACTCTGTAGAATATGCGAGTCGGACTAGAGTTCTTCTCAAGCCTAATTCAAACTGAGATTCTCATCACAGCTCTACCCTGCTGACATAGTCGAATGTGCGAGATAATGTGGTAAACACCTTACTCTTCGACCTCAGTGTTGAAGATAAAGCTTGGGAATACAGTGGTGATGTCCCTGAAAGTCATACAAAATGGTATATTCTAGAGGAAGTGCTTACAGATAAAATGGTAAATGCAATTAATTTTATTTCTTTATCATGAAAAGGATTTGATGAAAGGGGTTCTTAATTGAGACAGCATGAACTCGTACAGATTGAAAGAAAGGGATTTGCATACTTCAGGTAAGGAAGAGTCATATTTTTCAACAGAGAAGGGTTTCGAAGAACGAAGGCTTTCCACTCTTCCTTATTGATCTTGCCATCCTTGTCTGCATCTGCATCTGCAAATGTCTGCAAAGGGCACGAACACCCAAAAAGGAATAGAGAAATGATTTTACGAAATAGTATGCTATGGAATATGGCATATGGTTATTATATGTCTAAGACGATCCATTAAATGTCCACTTATGCTGTCACATCACTTGGTACACCTACTTTGTAGACCAATTTTACCATACCTGGTATTGGCCTAAGAAGTATACTCTACAAAAGAGGGAACAAATTTTCAGACCTGAACTTACTCGATCAAGTATAGCTTCAAGAAGTTCCTCCGATAGTTTCATGTCAGATTCCATCAAAATGGCAAGAACCATTTGCCTAACCTGACATTCAGATAAGGCTAGTGAGCGTTCTAGTAGATTCTCTTAACATCAGAATTTGATAGTTTGCACAGAATACTCACTTCCTCTCGCTCAATGAACCCAGTTTGTCGTAGATCATACAGCCTGAATGCAACTGCAATAAAAGGACCATTCATCAAATAAATAACAGCCCACCTGTACTAAATTGATTTGGCAAACTTTTTCCAAGCCCTTACAGCTTATTTTCTCTTCTACAGGGGCATAGGGATGGAAGACACTGAGAGCACGGACAAATTCTTCAAATTCTATGACACCATTTTTCTTCTCATCAAATAGATCAAAAACCTAAATGCAAAAGCATAAAAATGAAGTTATCATCAAATTATTATGACAACATTCACTAACGAAGCCATCAAAGTGAATTTCTACCACACATCTAAAACAAAGAAAGCATGGGCTCCCTTGGAAACCAATCACACGTGTGTGTGTGTGTGTGAGAGAGAGAGAGAGAGCGAGGCACTGAGCTTGAAGATAATCCAAGATGTCCGATAGACAAGCGGCAATTTTTAAAGAATAATTCTATACCTATTTTAAAAGAACATGAAGAAACCATTTGCATTAGCTTTCTTCACAAAGGAGTCAGCAGCATTTTATTGTTCAAATAACTATTTGCCCAAAACACCAGGGAGGAACCAAATAACTATTTGCCCAAAAGTCCCTCCACATTGTTTTTTGAATGATTTTCAGATCACACAACAAAAGATCTCCCGGAGCAACAGATGCATACCCATAATTCACCCATCCGATTTTAATAAGATTTGCAGATTTCAGAGATGAAATAGAACAAGACAGAAACTTTTGTCACGTAATCAGTGTGTAATATGCTCTGTGTCCCCCCCCTCCCCACCCCAAAAGTATGGACCCATATATGCTACCAGATTATCAACCGGATGTCCTTACATTGCCATGATCCATGAACAAATCAATTGATCCATCTTTCGTGAAAAATTATAAGTAGTGCCATCCAGATGAAGGAGATGCATTACCCGATCTAGGAAAAGATTCTCTCCCTTAGGAGTGCTGAGTAGTGCCAATTGAAGCTCTTCCTGCATGAAGACAGTCATTAAGTGACAAAGGCAAGACTAGATCCCATCACCAGCTACATAGCTGGCAAACTCAGTCAGTTTTTCACAATATTTCGTTTGGTATTTGACACAACATACTGAGTGAAAATGAGCATATATCCTGCTATCTACCTTATCAAGAACCAAGAAGAATCACCAGCTACTGGCACATAAAAGTAGATATCAACCATGTAACAGAGGAAATTACCATCAACCACTGGTATGTAATTTGGATTAAGTTGAAACTACCTTGTGAATTAGGCCATCGTCAATAATTGAACTGCTCAATTTCTTGAAAAGCTCGTACAGCGCTTCGACTTCATTACTTGTAACTGCAACCCACGAAGTCAAACCAGAAAATAAAAGTGAAGATCCTCTCCTCCAAACGACCCAAACCAACCAAATGCATTGCAATCTTGAGAAATCACGAAGCCTAAAAAAACATAATCGACTCTCATTTTCAGGATTGTTCAACACAAAATTTCCAATTTCCCAGCAAACTCAACCGGATCGTTCTGTTCCTCCGCAAGCTCCAATAGCATTCTCTCCATTTACTAACGAAGAGGCACATAACTATACATTCACACCGAATTCTCTCCGTCCAGCTTTAACAACAAACACGGCAACAAAAGGCACTCACATCTCGTCTCGCTGGCGAGGCGGTTGACGTCGCCAAACCGGTAGTAGCGACCCTTCTTGTCGCGCCTCGCCCGCTTCTCGCAGCAACTTCCGACGGTGAAAGCGACGATCTCGGCTATCGACACGAGCGGTATGCAAGCGGCGCAGATCCGCTCGCCGATCGTCAGAGAGCTCGATCGCTGCCCAGAAAACACCAAGACCAAATCACCGCCCGTCACAAAAAAGAACGCGCCCGTCCCACCAAAAGAGCGCTACCCATTTCGCAGGAAACGGAAAACGAAGCGGAAACGAAGTCAAGTCCGGATTTTTCCCCCGGATCGACAGCACGGGACCGAGCTCGGAGCCGGCAACGTACCGACGAGTCGCGGCTGGTTCTTCGGGCCTCCATTCGCGGTCGCGGAGAACCATCAGCTAGAGAGAGAGAGAGAGAGGAGAGGGCGGGGTGTGTTCTCGGGAAGGAGATCTTTTGCTCTGCTCTCCGAGAGCTTGTGATGGAGAACGGACGACAGGGAAAGCCACGCGGGAAAAGGACAGAAACGTGAAGAAGATGGAGCTCGGGACCAATGATGTCGCGCAGGGCAAGCGGAAGCCGACATCCTTGGCGCCCACATGAATAATGCACCGCCTCTCAACCTTAGAAAAGATGGATCTTCTTTCTCTCTTTGTTTTACTTCTTTTGTCGTTTAGGAACGTGTTTGCATCTGACGTGGCTAGCGAAGCGGACGGATAGCTATTAGGATTACCAACTTCTTAGAGGACTAGGATAAGATATTAATTTTAGGTTTCAAATCCCACATTTTACAAAAACAAAACAGAAAAGTCTAAGAATAAATTGAGAGTCGGAATAGGATAGATAAAAAAAAAAAACAAATAATGCAAAAAAGGATAAGATGGAACGATGTGGTTTCGAATTGATCAAGAGCTCTTGAATCGAAAGAGTTGGGGTTTTCGAATTGAGCGTGTCTTGCCTCAGATCAAGAATTGCGAGTGAATTTCGTCAACATCGCATGAATAGATAACTTAGCTATTGATATTTCTCTGTCTTAAGTTAAAGTTTGTGCATCTTTTTTTGGTTACTTGAAAAGGGGGGATTTTTAACCATATATGGGATAGAAAATTATACGATTTGAGATGTGGTCAGGATAGTATTATCATTCTTTTTGAAGTTCATAAAAAAATGTTCAGATTTATTATCGCAATATGATCAGCTGTGATATGAATAGAAAGAGTTTATATATTATAAAAGGGCTATTTAAATTATACTTACAAGTAGCCAATTAAAAATTCTCAGATGTATTAGTACTAACAAGTGCATCAAAAATGCAATTATCGATTCTCGCAAAAGGCCACAATTTGAACACCATATCTGATAATTGAGTTTTGTTACTAGCTTTTGTTATCTATGAGAAATCACAATAATACTATTTTATCTCTATGGATTTGAAATAAAAAATTATCCTATTTTGGCGGCTTAAGAATTATAGCGGTACAGATGTTACACTATTAATTGTCCTGGCAAAAGACATTAATTATGTCTTCGGGCCTGTTTGTCTGCACTTAAAGAAAAGCAAAAACTTGCTTTCCTTTCAAAATTTAAAACATATTCGAAATTCAAATGATTATGAAAATGAATATTAATTTACGTGTCAATATTTAAATTTCAAAGTGCATGTGCTACAATATTTGAAGTAAATATGAACTAAAACTAAATTCAGACAGGCACCAAAGATTTTTACCGGAGTATAATACGACATATGTTTTATATGTATATAATTTATTTTACTCATGAAGAAGAGTATTTTTTTTTATGTTAGCAAACACAAGCGTCTTGCTAACAAAGCAAGCGACTCCTTGATTTAATCCAATAATTGACTTATGCATCTTTAAGTGGCTTTATACGTTTCTAAACCTCTACTTGGCCTAACTCCTTCCTAAGGGAAAAAATTATCTTTCCGAGCCTTTATTTTGACTCTTTTCTGATCAAATTCCTTTACTTTTAGTTCATCTTCAATTCTTTCATCTAGTCCTTCCAACACTAAATTTAGCCGTATTCAATTGGCATGCATGTCGGAGACTTTATAATGTTACATGGATAAAATATTTTCATTACGAACATCTATGTTAGCTAAATTTTATCCATGTCACATTCTAATAATGTCTACATTGGCTAAATTTCTCCATATACATTCATGTGGCTGTCCACCCATCCTATCCGTACAATATTTTGGCATTGCCCGACAGCCATATCAACTAAATTTGTTCAGATTTGGTGTGGGGCGAGTTGATTCAAAAATTCATCAAAATAAAAGGATTTGAGTAGACAAAATTAGATGTATAGGAGACTTGATTAGGGAAAGTCCGAAAGTTCAGGGAAAGAAAAGGTGGAAATTTTGTGTTCTGTTCTTTTTTTCTGTCTTTTTTAAAGGGAGTCATTGACCAAAGCCAGCTTAGCCAAACCTGCTTGTTTTGTCCAGAGATACCACAAGAATAATGAATTAGCAATGATTGGCACGTTAGTCCACTACTAACACGAAGATAATTAGACGCATGTGGAAGCAAGGAGGGCGTTTTGTCTGCGGCTCCATTTGATAACGACTTCTAGGGCGACTAAACTGACATGGGTTTCCTTGAATTTGGTACGTTTATCTATTCGCTTGTATCCCCAAAAAATAAATAATTTTAAAATATTTTATAAAATAAATGTACATGTTACTTAAAATAATTAATTAATAAAACTTATTTTCATTATCGATAATAATTGATATCTAAACATTATTTATTCGTATATTTTCATAAACAATACAAATGATCATTTTTAAGGAAATATATATTAAGTAAATAAATACACCCAAATGTTTGATTAATCGATTGACCTCTTAGTCATTAGGGCGTGTTTGGTAACGTTTTTGTTCCG
This sequence comes from Eucalyptus tenuipes, assembly GCA_014182365.1. Taxonomy (NCBI): domain Eukaryota; kingdom Viridiplantae; phylum Streptophyta; class Magnoliopsida; order Myrtales; family Myrtaceae; genus Eucalyptus; species Eucalyptus tenuipes. The sequence goes on along the minus strand of CM024539.1, from coordinate 31,586,609 downwards.
GGGAACAATTTTTAAATAGAAATAGTTTTTTTTTTCTGTTTCAAAGAACAATTTCTGAATATAAAAACGCGCTTAATAACTGCAAAAAATTTCTACTCCACGAATATAAATGCGTTTGGTAAACTTGTATAATTTTTTTGTTTCTTTTAATTTTTCAATATTTTTATTATACTTTTCCTTTTTTTTTTCTTTTGTTTTTCCTTCTTTCTTCCTTTGGTTGGCGACCTCGCCGTGGCTAGGCGAGGCCTACCTCGCGTCGCCCGGGCAAGGTTGAGCCTCGCCGGTGACCTCGCCTGGCCACCGAGGCCACTGGCAAGGCTTGGCCTCGCCCAAGCGGCGCAAGGTCGGTCTCTCCTTGGCGGGTGAGCACGCCGACCCTAGCGGTGGCCCGGCGAGGCCGAGCTCGGCCGGGGCCGGCGACATCACCGGCCCTCGACGGCCAGTCGCCGGCTATGGCCGAGGTCGGCGACCGGCCAAAAGGAAGAATAAGAAAAGAAAAAGAAAAAATAGAAGAAAAAAGAAGTGTTTCTTAAAATTGTTCTCGAAAACAAAAAAACAAACTTTTTCTACTTCTTATTTCTGTTCTGTTCCTAGGAACAAAATTTTTTTGTTTCTGGGAACAAAAGTGTAAATAAACGCATTTCTGTTCTTTTTTTGTTCTCTGGAGCAAAAGAAAGAAATTTTTGTTCCGGGGATTATAAATAAAAATAAACAAACAGGCCCTTAGTCAACATCGTAGGAAGAACAAAACTTGAACGACGTCACGCCCACGAGGCATGTTGGACCTTTCTTATTGTCTCGTTCCTTTGAGGTGAAGTGTCGGATTCAGATGGGGCCCCCGGGAGGACGAATCTTGCCCTCACGCCAACACCCAAACTCAAAAAGAGGCTCGTGGGTACGCTTTCTCCATACGTTACTGACGAGAAAGCGGAGCTTTATATCTTTTTGAGGCCATTGCGGAATCTTATATGCACCAGTCATCTAATTAAAGGCTTAAGATTATCGAGCCGTTGCCGCCGAAATTGTTCCTGTGATGAAATACGTTTAACCAAAAGTCGTTCTTCGACTTTTATTAAAAGGGATTAGGGTCCTGCGCAAACTCCGAATAGAAGATATCTCATACAAGAAATGATCAAACTTCGTTAATCCAAATAATAATATACAATCCCCAACTAAGTTGGAATTTAATCGACCATAAGGCCCAAGAATTATAAAATCGGTGTCAAACTATGTTAGAACTTAATCAATAACACAGCTTGAGAATATAAATATACGATATTGGAATTTAATTGATGGTGCGGTATCGAGATAAATACACACGTCATAATCTAATCGACCATGTGAATCTAAATACTACCGCTAAAGAAATTTAAAGTACAGTATAAGAAATGTAAAAATAATTGAAAGATAACATTTGACTTAATTTATGCAAGGGTCCTTTGTTGGATAACTGGTGGTGTTTACAGTGAAGGTGTGGTAATCATTCCTCGACGATGTTCGGCAGTTGTGTTTCTTCAAGTAACTTCCATACCTATCCTCATCATGTGTCGATAGTTTGTAGCCATCGATGATTATTCCATGACATGCAAATAGGAAGTTCTCCCTCCACAGCGTGCATCCTCAATACTAACCGTCTTGATGATTTCAAGTTATGAATGGTATCCGAAATACTTTTAACCGCCAATTATCTGTTATCGTATTTCAATAATTAGACACATGATATTAAAGAATATCATCATTGATCGTCATGTGTTAGCTCATGTGCCCATCGATAGATTAATACTACAAGATGGTGCTCATGTGCTATGCACATGACTGTTTGTCTCTGCTCAAATGCCACGTGTTTTCTCACTCTCATGCTAGGCACATGCGCATCGATGACCGGATTATTTTTTTATGTCAACACAATTTTAGAAGTGTCAATAGGTCGGTTCGGTTTGGTTTTAACACAAACGAGTTTTTATGACATGAACCATACAGAACCCAACCCAAATGATGGTTCAAGTATGTTTGTTTTGGGTTTCGGCTTGTGAGATTTTGTGGAATTACTACAAACTATTTTAAAAGCTTAAAATAGTTAGCGATGAATCGCATCAAATCTCACATAGAATCAAAGCTAAGAGTCTTGAGTTCGAATCTTTCCAGATTTTATTTGCCTTCCCAATTAAATATATCCATGCTTAGTACTATGCAAAAAAACCAAACTAAAAGTGGAGAAATATCATAATATTTAAATAATAAATCACATATTTATCTAACTTTTAAAACAGTTGGAAGTGATCTCACCAAATTTCATTGGGCTCACACCCTTTTTTTCCCTCTCCTTCCTTTATGTCCCTTCAGATCCTCCGTCACAAGCTCACGACAAAACAGAAAATTGAAACATTCCCAGTTCAGATCTTGTGCAAGGAGGCAAACATCCGTTGGATTCAACAGAATGAAGAGAGAAGGGAAGAGGGGAGGAGGGGGGGGAAGAACAAACGGCCTACGCGATGCTTGAAACTTCTATTGGATTTTCACGTTGATGTGGAGGAGGCGGAACTGCTGGTGAAGACGAGGGAGGAGGTCGAGGTGAAGAGGAGGGAGGGAACTGTTTAGTGTTTCAGGGTTTTCTTTTCTATTTATATTTAATATATTCGCAGGTCGATTCGAATGAGATATTTTTAACACCCTTAATCAATATTCTTAGTATTTCCAACCGAAAAACTTGATTTGCGTGCTCCATGGACTGGATCACCAGCACCGGCATCGGCATTGGCTTCAGTCCTTCCTCCACGATGGATGCTCTTCTTTATGGCCCTGGCTTTCGGCTCGCGCATCGTCTCTCCATTATTAGCACACTGCTCCATATTTAAAGTAAGGTTTGTATACTTTGGATTGATTCGTGGTCTTTGTTGAACGCTTCTTCATCTTTTACGTTGGGTGTGTTAGCGAAGATGGAGCACCATATAGCACCCCAGTGTTTACGCAGCTTAAAACTAATCATCATGAGGTTGCATTCCTGCTTCGAATGGCCAAGACCACCCCTCTATTTCTTGTTCTCGATATTGTTTTTTTCAAATTTAAACCGAGTAATTTGCATAATCCAAAAACTTATTTCAAAAGATCTTGCTCGAATTGTCCGAAGCAGTGGAGGAGCTAGAGAGGTTGCAAACAACACGGAATTAGATGTTTAAGAGTAAATTGACTCGATGACATGCTGCTGCTGCTGCTACAAAAGGAGAGTCGCCCGTTCCCTCCCTCAGAAAATCTTGAAGAGCAGACCACCGTGAGTAGTAAAGAAGGGAGCAAACACGAGCGACTCGACTGCCATTAGCTGGATGAGGATGTTTAGTGGCGGGCCTGAAGTGTCCTTCAACGGATTGCCAATGGTATCTCCCTTATCAACGGCCCTGTGAATTTCTTTAGGGTAATGGGTCTTTGCGTACTCGGTCTTTGCGTACTCAGAAGCACCAGCCTGGAAGCAAATTCAGGATATTAAGTAAAAAAAATATGTTAAGTCAAACTAGTTTTCTTAGCAGGTCACTGAACCACCAGAGACTAGTATCATCGACAAAAACTAGCTTTCGAGCAGTTGGGAGCAACTGCATACCCTGATGTACTTCCTCGCTTTCTCCCATGCTCCGCCAGTGTCGGATGCCGAAATTGCAATCTGTTGAAACCAAGCCCAACAAAAAATATGCATCAGGAGGTTAATTATGCATAGATATGATGATAAGAGCATTAATCATCAGTTCACCAACCTACACAAATTTTGTTCAACAATGAAGAAACATCTCAACCCCGTTTAACCAGCATTCTATCGAGAGATGCACCTTGAGCAACACAAACCACCAAAATAGATTGACATGGATTACTTTGGTAAAGATTACCCGAACAACAGCACCAAGAGAACCAGCCAAAACACCAGACAACATCTCTACTCCAAAGAAGATCCCGACGATTAGTGGTGTAAGCATGACAAGGGCACCAGCTCGAATCATCCCCTTGATAGATGCATCAGTTAAAATTTTGAAGTATCTAGCACGGTGACGTTCCTCAATTGTTGCCCAAAACGCCCGACCAACCTCGGTAACCATCTCCAAGGCGGCAGTTCCCACTCTTTTCATGGTCATAGCAGAGAACCAGTTAGGAAGCATGGTGCCCACGATCAAACCCATGAAAACTTTTGGTGTTAGGAAATCAACAGGAGAAATTGCTGCACGACTCATAAATGCACCAAACAGAGCCATAGATACCAGGGAAGCTGATTCAATGGCGAATCCCTACATTCCAGATAAGTAACAAAAAAGGGTCCATCTAATATTAGACTTTGAACAATGGGAAAGTAAAATTTGCTGATAGGGCTACCTAAGTAGCACCAACACACGATATGTGACACAACACGATATGCCGACACGTCGTTTATCAAAAAATAGAAAATTCCGATACATTGGGATACGTATATTAAATGTATATTTTTATATAAAATGATAAATTATCATTTTTATGATTATTTGAATCAAATTAATTTGATTCAAATTCACAAATAAATAAATAATAATAATAAATAGCCTAGAATGAATTTACATTAAAAACATTGATTAACCATTTGTTAAGATCATTCATTGTTTCAACTTGACAAATTCAACTCCATTCCAACAATTCATCAAACTTGGAGGAAAAAAACAATCAATCCACATTTTGGACTCGTCTATTAGAGCATGTTGGAAAAGAAGAAGAAAAAACAAACTTGAGGGATAAATTGTGTGTCACGAGAAGTGAGAGTTAGAAGAGAAGAGAAGACTAGATTTTTCTTATTTCCCCATTTATTATTTGTATTATTTATTATTTTTTACATATTTATATTTTGATCCATCATTTATTGAAAATTTTTAAAATTGACCCATGCGTGTCGAAAGTCCAAACAGTCCAAACTCGTATATCGGAATTGTAGACCTGCGTATCAGATTGTATTAGGAAAATTGATTAGATGTCAGAAAATCTGACGCCTGTTGACTGAGTGTCAGAATATTCGATATGATACAATGGGAAGTGATAGTCAAAAGAGAAGAGAAGATTAGATTTTTCTTATTTCCTCATTTTATTATTTTTATTATTTTTTACATATTTATATTTTGATCTCTTATTTATTAAAAAAATTTTAAATTGATCTCGTGCGTGTCGGAATTCCGAACTCACGTGTTGAAATTCTAGACTCATATGTCAAAGAGCATTTGGAGAGTTGACTAAGTATCGGAAAATTTGACATTTGTTGATCGAATGTCGAAGAGTGTCGAGTGTCCGATATGACACGATGGGAAGCGAGAGTTAGAAGAGAAGAGAATACCAAATTTTTTTCTTTTTTTCCCTATTTATTATTTTTATTATTTTTTATATATTTACATTTTGATCCCTCATTTATTGAAAATTTTTAAAATTGACCTGTGTGTGTCATAATTCCGAATGCATATGTCGAATGTCAGAGAGTATTGGAAGAGTTGACCAGATGTCGGAAAATTCGGTACCTGTTGATTAAGTATCGAACAGTGTCAAAGTATCCAACAAGATATGAAAGCTCCCAAAAAGTATCGATACTTTTAGGCTAATATTAAGGAAGATAGACAAAATGTAGCATCTAACGGAAAGAAAGGTGATTATAGCCAAATATCAATTTAAAAAGACTTACACAACTAACGTCATATGTAGTCAATTATGGTGAAAAAGAATATAATTGGATAATGTGTGTAAATTCTAGATGACATGAACGTAATTTCATGAAAAGTTCCCCCGCACAGACACCCTCTCCTCTGCTGTGTTACGGATTTTATCAAAATAAGCTACTAAAAGGACGACGGTACAGTGTCAATACTATATTCACATGCAAGGATTGCCTTTACCTTTCCAACGGCAGCTGTAGTATTGCCATCCATCTCAGCAATCCGTTTAGCATTGTCGCTGATGGGACTGTAAGCTTCTATGGCCAATCGAGTGGCAATGGTACTTAGCATCCCAACGGCAGCCACAGCAATTCCATACACGGAAGCAATACTATAACTCAACAAAATGCTAATGGCAGCACAAATTGGGATATTGACAAGGGCAACGCCAAAGCCAACACTGTCGGCAGCAAAATCTCGGAGAAGGCTGCAGAAAAAAGGATCATTAAGTGGTCAGCACATTACCATCAACAGTCGTAAAGATTCATATTATTCATTTACTTTGGCAATTCAACACCTGATGCCATCGTTGGTGCTTAATTTAGTGATAAATTCAATGATTAGCCCAGCCCAAAGACCAACACCAACACAGAAGCACAGCTGCCTGCAAGATCATATCAATAATTAGCGACTACGTTTGCTCAACGTTTTGACCCAATCCAATAAAAGTCCGCTGACATTAAAGCATGTCACATGACCAACATTAGAAGAAAGCAGTACTTACGATCAGAAAAAGATAAGTATCATCAAAGACTTTACCAGTTCGTCACAACTTTCTGCGACCCAAAGTTGTAAACTGTAAATGATGAGGGCAGAGCAATCCAGCTAACTATAACAATTCCAAAAGTCATTAGAATTGTGGAAATAATAAGTTGCTTCCTCAATGCAGGCTTGATTTCCTTCACTTCCTTGATTTTTGAGAAGTCGCCCATAAAGAGAGTTGTCATCAAACAAACAAGAATACCCATAGAGCTGATAAGCAGGGGATAACACATAGCAGTGAAGTTGTGATTGTTTCCGAAAGAAGAGATAGAAGCAACAACAAGGGCAGCGCAGGATGATTTGGCATAAGAGCCAGAAAGATCAGTCCCCCTACCAGCAATATCCCCGACAATATCACCAACATGATAAGAAAACTCCTGAATGATTAAGGTCAACGTCATTTATGACTAAAAGTTGGGGATAAACTTAGGAGATAGAGCTACAGTAAGAGAGTCCTTACAGCTACGTAATGTTGATGTTCTGCTGGGTAATCTGGCCAAGTCTCTTTAATCAAATGACCGCAAACATCAGCAGCCTTGGCATAAATTCCACCAGCGGCTCTTCCAAAGAGAGCCATGGATGATCTACCAAGACCATAACCGGCAATAGCCTCAAAAAGACCTTCCCAGTCATTGCCATAGTACAGCTTGAACAGATTGATTGCAATATAGAGCTCGAGAAGACTGATAGCAGCAAGAAGAAATCCCATCACTGCCCCAGAACTGAAAGCAGAAAAGAAAGCTTTTCCAACACCCTCCCTCTCTTCTAAGGCAGTCCTGGCATTAGCGTAGATAGCAATTTGCATGCCAAGGAACCCAGAGAGGACTGATGTGAAAGCACCAAGCAGGAAGGAAACAGCACTGAAAACGGCAGTGGCCAGTGCAGGCTTGCACATGTTTGAAGGATCAAACCTGCAAGGCCGGGTTTGGGTGCTGAAGCTGTCAACAGAGCCGAGGCAGAGGAAGATTAGGATCGCAAAAGCAACCATGAAAACCCCACCATACCGGTACTCCATGAACAGAAAAGCTTTCGCAGCTGTTCAATCACAAACAACAACTTAGCCTCTCTGAGACAACTTAGCCTCTCTGAGTCTTTATCAAGCAAATAAAGCGACAATCTGATTCTTGACATTCTACTTTTGTGTGACGAAAGAAGGTATAATTCAGTTAAATCCAGTTTCTTCATTCCGTTGCCTAGTTTTGTTCAACCAAGTGCCAAGAAATAAGAAAGCCTAACCTACAGCGCCTCCAAAAGAGTAACTTAAAAGATGATACGGTGTCTATTACAATTCACATTTGGCAAGTGTAAGTGTCAAAACCCACCGGCGGAAGTGACAAGAGCATAATGAGTAGGACAAGATGGGAAAAAGGATGACAGAAAGTACCCAGTTCTGCAAAGTACTTAATGAAATACAAAGAATTAACTACAACGTCCCAGACCCAAAATATTGTTGTAAACACGTCCAAACATTACTTCAAAATTAAAGCATTACAGACAAACAAGAAACTAGAAACATATTTTGACCTACAAAAAACAGTAGGTAAGAACCAAAAATTACACCAAGAATATGGAAAAACATCAGAACTAGAGTTAGAACTGAACCTACATGTTAGAACTAGAAGAGAAGGGTGAACTACTATAGAACTGATAATGCTCTAGTTCGAAAGATTATTCAAATCAGAGTGATAAGTAATAGGCATGAAACATTGTCACATATAAGTACTTCAGTTAGGAGAAGCAAGAATTTAACACAAAAGATCACTTTAGAGAAATAGGTTCGTTACCTATGTATTCTTAACTAATATTATAGAATAAGTGTTTTGTCACAAGTATGACAAATCAAGAATGAGATTCTCACGAAAATGAGAAATGTTCTGCGCCAAATCACAACGTGTGATGATAAATCCTTTTAAAACATTCACTGACGAAGTGAAGAATTACATTAAAAATTGAAGGTTGTACATCCTCAGCAATTCACCTTTTTAATATAATATGCTTCTACTAAAAACAATTACATAGAAAAAAATTTCTATCCTAATTTTAATTAACTTTATGTTGTGTCAATAGTTGCATAAACCAAGCTTCCTATAACAAACAAAAAACAAATGGAAGAAAGAAATTCACCTAGGCTCCGTTTGTTTCGTAGATAATTTGACATTTCTAAAAATTGTGTCCGAATAAGATTTTTTTGGAAAATAACAATATTTCTCAGTTTTCGGCTAGAATTTGAATATAAATTGGAAATTATTTGCCGTCTTTTAGGAAAAAAAAAACTTGCCTTTATTTTTTTTTGAAAAGATATGCACTATTTGTGTGACATAAGAGTTGCATGTGTTATATTATCAATTGGGATAAGTACAATGGAAATCTTAAAATTTGTCACAAAGTGCAATCGAGTTTTAAATCTTTCAAAAAATACATTGGAAGTTCTAAAACGTGTCACGAAAGTGCAATTAAGTCCTAAAACTTTTTAAAAAGTGCAATCATAACCTAAAACTTTTCAAATTAGTCCAATTAAATCCTTCAGCTAGTTAAATTTTTTTGAATTTTAGGACTCGATTGCATTATTATAACAAGTTTTAGGACTTAGTTGTATTTTTTGAAAATTTTTAGGATTTGATTGCACTTTTGTGACAAGTTTTAGGACTTTCAATACACTCATCTCAAATAAAATTTTATTGAATCAAATTTTCATACATAGATACTTCTATAATCATGAACCGATATTTTTTTTTCTCTTATGGAATTCGGCCTCGGGTGCTTAGGCCCCAGGCCTAGCCTTGGGTACTTTAGCTCAACTATCAGGGTCCTCAACCCAGCCATAGAGCCGAGCTCCACAATCAAAGTCCTAGGGACTTAGGCACAACCAGCAAAGACCTAGGCACATGCATCAAGGTCTTGGGCTCAGCCTCAAGGGACCAAGGCTACTAAGAACTCAAGCACCGGCATCTGGACCGTGTACCCAAGGGCCGAGATATCTAGTTCAAACATCAATGTCTAGTCGTATTTCAGAAAATGATTTCTGACTTTTAAAAGTGCAAACCGTATTCCTAAAATTAAACATAGGTTTTCATTGATTATGAAAAAGATTTTCTATTTATTCATTTTCCTAAGCTATCCAAACGCCATAAAATGAGACAAATATTTTTGGATAAAAAATTTTTCTACAAAACAAACGGGGTCTTAATCTATCACATAGATAATTGGAAATGAATCAAATGTACAAAGAAACATCCTATGTATGTACTCATAACGGGATATGAAAGATTGGGCTTATTAGACTTAGAATGCGTTGGGTTAATGGAAAACTTTACGTTAGAGGAAAGTGATTGATTTTCCCTTGTTTGGTGGAGAGCATGAAAACTAGAGGAAAGTAATTTTCCGCTGTTTGGATTTTACTTCCAAAAATGTTTCCCTTAAGGATAGATTATATAATGCTATTAAACTATATGAAGGAAACTGTAAATTATAAAATGAAAATGCTATCAAAGCCAAAAGGACAAGAGCTACACCAGTCAACACTCCGCCCAAAAACCATCTTCGTGAGAAGAGATCTGCATGAGTAAATATTATGCTACTGTACTCAGATACGTCGCTCAAAGCCCTAGCAGCTGTTACAAACCCTAAAAATGAGTCACGCCACAAGCAGCAGAAGCTCATGATTTCGCTGAGCTATCATCAGATTACAAGACTCGAATATGTCACTATTGCTTAGGCAGATGCGAGATCGAACGAAAAAAAATCCGTTAATGAACAATTTTATAAAGCAGACGAGTGGTGAAGCTATAGGATCTTTACAAAGTCACCTGTAGATAAAAACCTCAACATCTGCTTATAATCACCCCACTTTAAGCCCCGTTCTTCATGGTCGAGTACGTCGCTATAGCGCGACTTGGAGAACCACCGCACCAGGTAGTAGGAGTACGCAAACCCGACGACAGCACAAACGGGGATCGCGATCTCTGTTGCGAGAGCTGAGAGCAATGCCATCCTCGCCGGAACTCTAGACTGCGTCGCTGGAATGGCTGGACTCGACACCTATTAGAGAGAGAGACAGACAGAGAGAGACACACAGAGAGGGGGAACGACCTAAGGCCAATGACGTTAAAAGCAAGAGTGAACATAATCTTATTGTGTACTTTTGACGCGTCAATATTAGGGGTGATTGGTTCCCGGTTCAGTCCGATTCCACTTGGGAACCAGAAACTTGACCGGAAGGACTAGTTTCCATTTTTTGGGACCAGGAACCACACCAGACGGTCCTAGGATGAGGAGCCGAACTGGACCAACCAATCATGTTTGATGGAACCGGCCACTTAGCAAAAATAAATTAAAAGAATATTAGAGTTATTACAATTTTAGTTTTATTGCTATTTTAAGAAATTTAAAAATATTTTTTTAATAAAAGAGTCAGTTTGGTCCAATCTAGTTTCCCCGGAACCGGGAACCATACCGAAAATCACCAGTTCTGTTTTTATGGAATCGAGAACCGAACTCCGGACCAAACCAGCTGGTCCAGTCCTATCCGGATAGTCCTATATGCTCACTCCTAATCAATATCTTGACTCTACCCATCGCAGGTCTTTGCTTTGAAAAATGCAATATAGTTTACAACTTGCTTGACACGTTTGTTTCATGAAAAAAAAATTAAAAATATTTTCCTTTGTTTGTTTAAGAAAATAAATTAACAAAAAATATTTTCCTAGTCAACGAAAAATGTTATCTTATCAAAGCTTAAATTCAAAAAAACGATTTTCCCTTCGAAAGAATCGGAAAATGTTTTCCGAATATATTGGCTAACGAAACAATTGTTTTTATAAAGATATATTTTAAAAATTCAAATTTTAATTTTTTTTTTCTTCCTTTTTCTTCTTCTTCTCAGCCCATTGCTGGCCAGGAAGCATTGAGCCTTGCCATCAAGTGAGCTCATGGCCTCCAGTGGCGAGCCGACGAGGCTCGAGCCTCGCCACTAGAGGGCTGCGACCTCACCAGGGCTGACGAGGCCAGCCCTCGCCAGAATTTGGAGCAGTCATAAGTGCCAAGAAGTGAAGAACACACTATCGAGTCAAACTGACATATATTTTAGGCAAGCAGGTATAGTCAAAACTACTAAATTAAGATTCACCATGACAAACCTCCAATTAGCTTGCGGAGTAGCTATATCTCCATGACCAAAGAGCAGAGACTGAAGTCGAGGAAGCACGTCCCCCTGAGACCTAATCACAAGCAGAACGCCAACATGTGTAAAGATCTCATTAAGTTTCCGCAGATAATTCCCGATACTCAGATTGTTCCATTATTTTCCACCAAAAAGTTGTTTGTATTTTACTGATCGACATTATATGGGTGCTTCCTTCAAGGAATCTAGAACAGTCACAGAAATGCAAAATTCTCACTTCACATGAAATTATTGGCCTCCCCTTCCATTCTCCATAGGAAAAAAAACCTAAAAAAAAGAAGAAGAAGCACAATCTGAGACAACAGCAGTGCGACTTTTTTTTTCCTTTATTAACAGAAAAGTGGTAAAAAAAAAAAAAGAGAACATAGAGTATACCTGAGCAGAGAATATCACGCCCCCACCACTTCCCAAACACCACAAGATGAAAAAGAAACAGACAAAAAGTGGGGTTGTTTTTCCTTTTAAAAATGCAATCTTTGCATGGAGAGAGGAGTAGGATTTCCTGAAAAACCCAAACCCCAAGAAACAAAAGATTGAGAGCCTCTACGCCATTAAGGACGACTCTTTTTCCTCCTGCCCGCAAGAAAACAAGCCAAAAGCACAAATGGGTTTTCTTTGAATTATACAAACACTCAAACTCAGATAGTCCCTTAAAAAGTCAGAAAAGGAGTGTCAAAAAGTCCAAAGGCAGGCTTCTGCACCGCACCGGGGTTGAATGAACTGGACCCATTTACTAAACACACTCTCACGGGGACTGCAGAGAGAGAGAGATTTTACTGTGTGGTTGCAGTACGCAGTCATATGTGTGACGGGCTTTGGACGGCCGTGAAAATATTAGGTGCATTTAATACATCACGTGGGATGATACGATAAATCATACACGGATCGTGATAAATCCGGGCCCATCAGTTGAACTATCAAAATTTCTGCCATGGCTCGAGCTCGAGTCGGCTCATGGCTGCTTCAGGTCGAGGAGGGACGGCACGCCACCGGATGCGACGGTGAGGGGTGATTCGGCGGGAGGTCGAGTGGTTGAGGAGCGTGGAGACTGCGTCGAGCTTCGTTTGCGGTGAGATGGCTTGAGGCCACTCGAGCGGCCAAGGCTAGCCCAAGCTCCGTGTTTGAGGTCAAGCTTCATGGCCAAAGCGACCATGGATGAGCGTCGTCCATGGCTGGCCGCGAGCATCGTCCATGGATGACGCCGACGACGGCCATGGATGAGCGTCGGCGTGCTCGTAAGCAGGTCGTCCATAGCTGGTCTCTGACATTGCAACCCACGGCGCAAGCGTCCTCCATGGCCTCAAAAGGCAAAAGGAAAAAGAAGAAAATGGTGAGAGAGGGAGCTTCGTCGAGCGTAGGACGGAGCTTAACGGGAAGAGAGGGGGTCGTCTAGAAATTTTGAATAGTCAATATGTGGGCCCGGCTCAACACATTTCAATCTCTGAGTGGTTTCCTGCGTACCATATTAAATGCACCCAATATTTTCTTCCGGCCATTTGCCATCACAGTCTGATTTGTCCTCCTCACAACCCTCAACCATCTGCTGCATCATGTCTCTCTCTCTCTCTTCCCTCTCCTCCTGCAATCATCGCAATCTGGATTCTCTCCGTTCCAACTCCTGCTCATGCCAGGTCCTCTGAGCATCACCCACCATCCCTCTCCATCTCTCTGTTGTTAACCCTACTCGGAGATGAAAAAGAAAGTCCTTTGCTTTTTTAGCCATTTTCGACAACATACCCCACGCTGATGAGAAAGGTGAGGGAATGGGGTAACGAAAGTCTCGTGTTTTCTCCTCTGAATCCAACAGCCAAACCCATCAAAAGCAAAGAAAGAATAAAACAAAAACAGAAGCAGAAAAAGCAAGACACCCTCCAAAGGAAAAGGAGAATAATAAAAAAAGGAGGAAAACTCTGTAGCCTGAGCCTCAGCAGCTGTACTTTTTGGAGAGATGTGCAGTGATATAATAAAAGAATTCAAAAAATTAAAAGAAATTAAAAAAATCTAAAAATTCTACCTAACGTATTTTTATCTTAAAAATAGAAATTTAAAAAAATTATCAAACGCGCTCTTTTACTTATAAACTTTTTTTTTTTGTAAAAGTAAGAAAAATTTTTACTCAAAAATTGTTCCCAATAACAAAATCAGAAAAAATCATTTCTCATAAAAAATTGTTTCCCGTAACAAAATAATTATCAAACGCGTTCTTAGAGAAAATAGATGAAGATTTCTCATATAATTAATTTCATCAGAAACCAAAATCTTTTCTTATTAACGTAAGTTTATCTATAATATAAGGGAAGACTATACTAACTTGAATTAAATTGGCTATGTAATTAGAGACATCACTCATTAATTTCTTCTAGGTTGTTTAGAATGAACAACAGAGTCTTCAATAGATCAAGTAAGAAAACAATTTCATAATTGTATTGATTTTTGTCTAAACAATTATCTGACTGCATTGAAAATAACAATAACCAATTAAGCACATCCATTTTTTTTATAAAGAGTTATAAAAGTTAACTTTTATTTCAATGATCTTATTCGGAGTTTTTTCAGTCACGTTTAGATTGGATTAACTTGATTTGACCTATTTACCCAATTATACGATCATGTTTTGATAAATATTACATATATAAGTTGTGCTCAGGTTGAATTTTTTGACACAGTTATTAAATGGATCGTGATCGGATAGATTTAGTCAATCTGCTAGCTTTAAATTGGCATGACATGCGCGACTCATGAACACAAACAAGTCGCATGAAGGTTTAGTCAAATTTCACATTTACTCAACGTGTAGTGCCTTCTGTCATTGGCGGCGATGTGTAGGAATACACTAAGAAGCTGATTCTCCATTTATACACGATGAAGTGCCAAAAAAAAAAAAAATCTATATCCCCCTAGGACTTAAGAATTAAGAAAGCAAAGAAAAATAAATTTGTACAACATGGACCGGTAAATTTGAAAATAATCCAAACAAATTTATATTCGCAAATTTAATAATCTCATACACAATGAGTATATTTAACTAATGAATGAAGAACTTGCATATTGCACGATTAAAACTTTATATCCGTAACTGATAAATTAAAACATAGTAATTAAATAAAAGCTTTTCAGAATTATCACTTTTTCTTATGGTTGCAAATATCTATATCGTGGGAAGACCTTCATAATTTTAGTACTTTGAATATCAGTAAATACAAAATACGTTACAATAAAAAATTTGGCACTTTAGAGTCTATTGTTATGTGAATTTCCGTCTTTCATGCAAGTGTGCACTTCTTTCCTTTTGACCCGACCCGGTGGATCTCATTGGGCGCTCGGTCCATATGAATCAACAATTGTGCTCTCGGCCCAATTCCTGACCCGACAACAGGCCCACGCATGATGGGCCTCGTTCAACCAAAAGCCCACAGAAGACTAGTCTTTGTGAACATTTTCCAGCATTTGATAAAGGATGAACATTGGAGAGCAGCGGCCAAGTTCCTTTTCTTACGTTCATTTTTTTTTTCCGGGGAAACGTCTCCCACGACGCAGGAGAGGTCGGGGGACCAAGTGAGTGTGAAGGATCGAAACCTGCATCATTTGACCGTTGGGAACACTAATCTCTCGCCATTACATTGCCTGCCCCTTGATGACACTGGCTTTTCCACTGGCAGTCCAACAACACTAAAGAGTTACTTTTAGGGTACGCTTGTTTTCCTAAAAAATTTATGATAATTGAAAATGTTTTTCATAAAAGTCATTTTCAAGGGAAAATTGTTAGTTTTCATTTGTTTAATGATTTAGAAAAATCAATTTCCTCCTTGTCAAAAGGAGAAGTCATTTTCCCCTGTTCCAATCTTGTTGTATTCATGCATGGAAAACGTTTTCTGTAAGTATATCAATTTTCCGTCGTCAAAATACTGAAAAGTCAGAAAACAATGTCCGAAAAACGATTTTTCTTCAAACAAATGGACCTTAAATTTCATTAGAGAAGTTGAAGGTCCATGATCCATTAGCATTCACGTATAAGCGAAACATACAGCTGTCAAACATGCATTCTGTGGTGTCATCCACTAGTGTAAGCATGGATAATAGCAAGATGGACAGAGATTCGTTCTACGTCAATCGGTAAGTTGAAAAAAGGGACGGAAACTGCCGTAGAAAAAGTGTGATTTTGGGTCTGGCCGAAGGAGGAAGATGGGCACAATAAATGGAATGGTTTACCCCAACACGCTCACAAGTTGCGTCCACTTTGACGTTGAAAAAGGTGTTTGCATCCAATTGCCCATTTCCTACACACTGTCTCTCTCTAGATCCATATTAATCTCTCGCTTGGAAAAATATATATGACTTGGTGCATTTGCTTCACATAAAAGTCAATGGTATAGGAAACTACTTTCCCATAAAATATTATCCAACGATACAGTTAGTTTTTCTTGATAAAGTAATATATGATCAAAAATGTTTTCTAATGTTTGAATATTATTGGAAATTGATTTCAATATCACAACTTTATTCCAAGCCCAAAAAAGTTCAATTAAAAAAAAAATTCTAATTTTTTATTTAATTTATTTTTCTCTTTTTTTATTTTCATTTTCTTTTAAAATATCGATTTTTAATTATTTTTAATTTTCTTTTTCTTTTTCTTTTCTTTCCTTTTATTTTTCTCCCTTTTTCTTCGCTACTGACTAGTGATTGTTATAGGCAAGCTCGCCTTGCCGAGATCAAGCGAGCTACAAGCTCACTAGCCTTGGCAAAGTATGAGCTCCTCGGAATCGATCGAGCTAGGAACTCGCTAGCCTCGGTGAAGCCCGAGCTCGTCGGCCTTGACGGAGCTCAAGTTGTCAACCTCGAGCTCGCTTGGATCAGCTAAGCCTCAAGCTCATCCTTTCGCATCTTGGCTGCTCATCGGGCTGCTGGTAGTTATCGACAACAGAGGAAGAAGGGGAAAGAAGGAGAAAGGAAATAGAAAAGAAGAAAAAAAAAAGGAGAAGAAATAATAATAAAACTTCAAAATTTTAAAAAAAATTAAAATTCGATTTTTTTTTGGAAAAATTATTTTATAAGAATAAAATTTGTATCAACCAAGTACCCTAGGACTAATAAAACATTTTGGAAAATGCTTTCAAGTTCTTTTAAAGGGGAAATCTTTTTCCTAAATTTAAGCCTTCATAGGAAACATTTTCCGTTAACTTTTTTCCTAAGCGAATCAAAAGCTAGAAAATGAGATGTTTTTCCCAGAAAAGGTTTTCTGCAAAACAAATGCACCTTATCCACGACAAATCCATTTCCCATTTTATTTGTCACATCATGCATTGGTTCTATGTCTACCAGAAATAGCCTTTGATTTTCTAAATTTTGGACAACATGATTTCTTTAATATCCGCAAACCTCTGACAAAATACATATAGTAGAACTATTCATGACAAAATACATATAGTAGAACTATTCATGATGAATTATTGTATTCTGGTTCACACCCTTTTTTCCCCTTTCCTTCCTTCCTCTGCGTCCCTTCAGATCCTCTGTCACATGCTCACAACAAAACAGAAAATGGAAACATTCCCAGTTCAGATTCCTTGTGCGAGGCAAACATCCGTTGGATTCAACAAAGGAGGAGGGGGGGGAGAGAGAGAGAGAGAGAGAGAGAGAGAGAGAAGGACCAGACGATGCTCGAAACTTCTATGGGAGAAGAAAAACATAGGCCAATCCAGAGAGGGTCGAGTCCTTAAACTTTCGCTATTCACTGTGACTTACACAGCCTGGAAACGGTGAAACGGAGCTACGGATCCATGACTCGAGTTTGATGGAGGAAAGAAACAAAGTCGAGCACATTTAGATCTCGGCGTCCATTGATGCATCCAAATTTGGACTGCCATGGAGAGCTAAACGACCTTGAACAACCACTCCGGCAGAGTCGGTGGTGAGCCGTTTGCGTTGATCTGGAGGAGGCAGACTTGCTGGTGAAGGTGAGTAGGATCGTGGCGGACAGGGTGAGGAAGGAGGTCGAGGTGCTGAGGGAGGGAGGGAACTGTTTAGAGCTTTGTTTCGGGTCGGTTCGGGTAATGTACCTGAGCCGAACCTTACCGAACCATGGAGATACCCCATTCTTTTGACTTATTACACAAACCGGAATGACACCCGACCTTTAAAAGACTCAATTTTTTTTATTGGGGTCAGGTCAGGTATTTTTGACACCTTTAATCAATATCGTTAGTATATCCAACCTAAAAATTTAATCTGCATGCTCCATGGACCGGATCAATAGCACCGGCATTGGCTTCAGTCCTGCCTCCACGGTTGATGCCCTCCTTTATGGTCCTGGCTTTTTGGCTTGCGTATCATCTCCATTGCTAGCACGCTGCTCCATAATTAAAGGTTCGTGTACTTTGGATTGATGCGCGGTCCTTGTTGAACGCTTCATCTTTTACATTGGGTGTGTTAGCAAAGATGGAGCATCATATGGCACCCGAGTGTTCAAGCAACTTTAAGACTCATTATCGCAACGTCGCATTCCTACTTTGAATGGCCGAGGCCACCCCTCTCATTCTTGTTCTTGATTTTTTTTGTTTTTATTTAAACATAGTTATTTTAGTAATCCAACTACATATTCAGAAGATCTTAGGAACGAATACACAGCCCTACCCTAAGCTAAGTCCAACATGCAGTCAAATGATCAGAATATGTTTGGATGAATTTGAAAGGAAATTGTTACCACTGTTAGAAAGGAGAATGTTGCAACGGTTAGACGACTAGATAAGAAATAAATGACGTAAATAAAGACAGAAAGGTGGAGGTTCACCGTAAGCAGAGGAGGTTTCCACAGGAATGTCATACTTCGGAGGTGGCTGCTGCTGCTTCGGATCTGGAATCGGGCTTTTGACTTTATAGGGCTTGCTCGAATTGTCCAAAGCAACGTAGGCGCTAGAGAGTTTTATCAGATCGTGCAAACAAGGAAATAGATGTTTAAGAGCAAACTGAGTCGATGATGATGCTGCTGCTACAAAAGGGGTAGTGGCCCGCTCCCTCCCTCAGAAAATCTTGAAGATCAGACCACCGTGAGTAGCAAAGAAGGGAGCAAACACGAGCGACTCGACTGCCATTATCTGGATGAGGATGTTGAGTGCTGGCCCTAAGGTGTCCTTCGGTGGATCGCCAATGAATTCTGCACTTTTAGCAAATTTGGCAAGCTCTCGTTCTAGCAGAGACAAAACTTTTGCCATAGCCCCTGGTTTTATCACATTCTCAAATGACCCTGGTGAGTCATGTCTTATAATAAACTCCACATACTCCGAAGGCAGATTATATAAAGCACCAGCCTGAAAGCAAATTCAGGATATCAAGGGAAAAAAATGAAGGTGCAGAAATCCAAGGCCAAAACTTAGCACGAGTCGACACATAAGTGCTAAAACATCCAAAATGTACTCTTAAGTACCAAAATCAAAGAATAAATGAACATTTAAATATCAACGGCGAGAATTTCTGACCAAACAGTTGACGTGACATTTCTTGGCAAAAATTTTAAATGATGTCGCATTTCTCTAAAAAAAAATATTTATCCACGTGGCGTCAACATGGCTAGATAAGCCCAAAACAATGTTCTTTTAATATAAATTTGATTTTTATATAAATATTAATTAAATTAAATTTAAAACTAAAATTTAAAAAATATAAATTTCCATTTTTATTTTTAAATTGACTATTTTAAATTTAATTTAATTAATACTTATATTAAAAATCAGATTTATTGGCAAAACGAAGTTGTTTTGGGATAAGGATTGCTGATTGGATATTCCAACAAGCCATGTAGATGATTTTATTAATAAAATACCATCACGCCGGATTTTCGGCAAGCCTCACCCAAGTTGGCACTTAAGTATTCAATTTTTTTTAAAAAGTAACACTCAAGTATACCTTATAGAAATTTTGGCATTCATCCGTGTCAAATTTTGGTACTTAAGGTGTACTTCTTTCGGAAAAAATCTGTTAAAAAGTTTTCGTAAAGATCACTGAACCACCACAGACAAGTATAATCGACAAAACCTAGCTTTCCAGAAGTTGGAGCAGCTGCATACCTCAATGTGCTCCTTCGCTTTCTCCCATGCTTTACCGGTGTTGGATGCAGAAATCGCACTCTGTTCGAAACCAAGCTCAATGAATAATATTCATCATGAAAATACTATAATCAAATGAGTCAGCCAATGTGAAGCTCCCATATTGTCATATGACGATAAGGGAATTACTCAGCAGTTCACCAACCTACACAAATTTTGTCCAACAATGAAGAAAGTACGATATCTTAACCCGGTTCAACAAGTGTTCTACCAAGAGACATACCTTCAGCAACGCAAACTATCAAAATAGATAGACATTGATTACTTTGGGAAAGATTACCTTAACAACAGAAGTGAGAGAGCCCGCCAAAACACCAGACAGCATCTCCACACCGAAGAAGGTACCAACAATAAGTGGTGTAAGCATGACAAGGGCAAAAGGTCGAATCATCCCCCAGATTGCGGCATCAGTTGTAATTTTGAGCATTTAGCATTGTCAAGGGACTCGACACCAATTAAGGCTAGACCATTCCCAACCATCTTCGATGCTGCAGTTCCCACACTTTTCATGGTCATGGTAGAGAACGTGTAAGAAAGCATGCCGCCCACGATCAAACCCATGAAGAACTTCAGTGTTGGGACATCAGTAGGAGAAATCGCTACACGACTGACCAATGCACCAAACAGAGCGATGGATACCAGGGCAGCTGAATCAGTGGTGATTCCCTACATACCAGATAAGAATCGAAAAAAGGTCCATCTAATATTAGGTTCTGGACATTAACCGCTGATCATGGGAGGACAAAGGAGATTCTCACTAATTTTCGTCTAGGAAAAATAGAGCTTGTCAAACCAGCTAAGAACAAAAGGACTTGCATAACCAACGTATATGTAGTCATTTATGATCAAAAAGAAAATAATTGGACAACGTGCACAGATTCTGGATGACATGCACCTAATCTCATGAAAAGCTCCTACACACAGAAACCCTTCTGCTATGTCATGGATTTCATGAAAATAAGCTACTAAAAGGACAACAGGACAATGTCTATAAGGAAACTGTCCAAAAAGTCCTAAATCTATTGTAATTTTGCCAATTCCGTCCTCAATCTTTCAATTTTACCAATTCGGTCCTAAACTTATTCACTTCTTGCCAATTAAATCCATTTGACCAATTTTGATTGGAAATTGTTAACGTGACCAGTCGGCGCTAACGTGGCACTTTGTAATAATTTTTTCAATTTTTTTCTTCTTTTTTTTCTTCTCTTTTTTCTGTTTTTTGGGGGGGTGGTTTGGGGTTAGGACCAGCTGACTGTCGCCGGTCCTGGGTGAGGGCGTCGCCGCCCTCACAAGCCTTGGGCAAGGGCTCACGAGCCCTCGGTTGTTGCCGGTCCTTGCCTAGAATCGGCAAGGGCATTGCAGCCTTCACCTAGGGTTAGCAAGGACGGCATCACCCTCACCCAGGGTTGTCGAGGGTCGGCCAGCCCTCGTTTGTGGCTGGCGAGGGCCGCCAGCCCTAACCCCAAACACCAAAAAAGGAGAAGAAAAAAATTAAAAAAATTAAAAATGCAAACAAATTATTAAAATATTATTACAAAGTGACACATCGGCACCAACCGTCTATGTTGACCGGATGAACTCACCTGGCAAGAAGTAAAAAGGTTTTAGGATTAAATTAGCAAAATTAAAAGATTTATGATTGAATTGATAAAAGTGTAATAGGTCTAGAATTTTTTAAATAATTTTCTTATGTCAATATTATATTTATATTCGAGGATTGGCTGTACCTTTCCAAGGGCGGCTGCTGTCGGCTCGAACGCGGCTGTGATCATGCCATCCTTGTAAACAATACGTTCAGAATCGTCGCTGATGGAACTGCAAGCATCTGTGGCCGATCCAGTGGGTATGGTACTTATCATCCCAAGGGCAGACAGAGCAATTCCATACGTGCCAGCAAAACCGGAACCCACAAAAATGCAAATGAAAGCGAAAAATGGGATATTGACAGAGGCAAGGCCAGCATTAACGTTGTCGGCAGCAGCACCTACGACAGAGCTTCAGGAAAAAGGATCATTACACCGTCAGCACATGACCATCAACAGATGTAAAGATTCGTATCATTGATGTAAAGATTCGAATAATTTAGCAATTTTAATACCTGGGGGCTTTCTTGGTGGAATATTTAGGTACAAGCCTACCAATTAGCCCAGTCGAAAGACCAACGCCAACACAGAGGCCCAGCTGCCTGCAAGATCATATCCATAATTAGCGACCGCATTTGCTCAACGTTTTGACCCAATCCTGTAGAAGTCCACTGACATTAAAGCATGTCACGGGACCAACATTAGAAAAAGCAGCATTTAGTGTCGGAAAGAGATAAGTATCACCAAATATTTTACCAATTCTTCACAACTTTCTACGACCCAAAGTGGTAAACTGCAAATGTTGAGGGCAAAGCAATCACGCTAACAATAGCAATTCCGACAGTCATTAGAATTGTGGAAAAAATGAGTTGCTTCCTCAAAGCCGGCTTGATTTCCTTCTTTTTCATGATTTTTGAGAAGTTGGTCGTAAAGAGATTTGTGATCAAGCAAGCAAGAATACCCACAGAGCTGATAAGCAGGGGATAACACATAGCAGTGAAGTTGTGATCGTTTCCGAAAGAAGAGATGGAAGCAACAACAAGGGCAGTGCAGGATGATCCGGCGTAAGAGCCAAAATAATCAGTCCCCACACCAGCAATATCCCCGACAATATAACCAACACGATGATAAATCATCTGCATGATTAAGGTCAACCCCAATTAAGACTAAAAGTGAATGATATACTTAGGATAAGGAGCTACAGTAAGAGAATACATACATCTAGCGTAGGTTTATATCCTCGGAAGGTCATCAGCTCAGACCTGATAATATGATGAGCACAAACATCAGCAGCCGTGGCATAAATTCTACCACCAGCTCTTCCAAAGAGAGCCATGGAAGATCCACCAAGACCATATCCGGCAGTAGCCTCAAAAAGACCTTCCCAGTCATTGCCATAGTACAGCTTGAATAGATTGATTGCAATATAGAGCACGAGAAGACCGTCAGCAGCACCAAGAAATCCCATCACTGCACCAGACCTGAAAGCAGAAAAGAAACCTTCTCTAACACCCTTCCCCTCTTCCAAGGCAGTCCTGGCATTAGCATAGATAGCAATTTGCATGCCAAGGAAACCACAGAGGACTGATGTGAAAGCACCAAGTAGGAATGAAACAGCACTGAAAACGGCAGTGGCAAGTGCAGGCCTGCACATGTTTGAAAGATCAAACCTGCAAGGCCGGCTTTGGGTGCTGAAGCTCTCAACAGAGCCAAGGCAGAGGAAGATTAGAATCGCAAAAGCAACCATGAAAACCCCACCATACCAGTACTCCGTGAACAAAAAACCTTCCACACCTGTTCAATCACAAACGATAACCTAGCCTCTCTGAGTCTATCAAGCAAATAAAGCAACAATCTGAATCTTGACATTCTATTTATGTGTGACGAAAGAATGTATAATTCCGTTGCCTAGTTTTGTTCAACCTAGTGCTAAGAAATAAGAAAGCCTAACCTACAGCGCCTCCAAAAGAGTAACTTAAAAGATGATATGGTGTCTATTAGCATTCACATTTGGCAAGCTGGACAGTTTTTAAGTGTCAAATCCCACTGGCGGAAGAGTGACAAGAACATAATGAGTAGGACAAGATGGGAAAAGGGATGAAAGAAAGTAGCCAGTTCTGCAAAGTACTTAATAAAATACAAAGAACTGAAAATTCACCACAACGTCCCAGACCGAGAATATTGTTGTACACACATCTAATCAAGATGATGATCGTTTTCAATGGCTACCACACCCTTCTAGTCGATTCTCCATTGCCTCTGCTTGGGAGTTGATTAGGCCGAAGGCCAATGTGGTCCCCTGGGCTTCCTTCATTTGGAGCACCTTGATGCCTCCAAGATACCAAATTCACCTTTGGCTTATTACACGCAATCGACTTCCGACTCAGGTTTTGCTTATCTCTTATGGTAGAATTCCAACCACCAATTGTCCCTTTTGCTCGTGCAGGCCGGACTCTGTCGATCATTTGTTTTTTGCTTGCCATACTTCGAATGTTCTTGCTTCTTTTTGGGCAGCAAAATTCAACCTTGTTTGGCAAAACAAGACGTGGAAGGAGAATCTTAGTTGGGCGTCCAAGCGATTTATTGGTAAAAGTTTTTATCAAACGTTGGCTCACTTTAGTTTTGGAGCCATGTGCTATATCATATGGAAAGAGCGAAACAATGTTATTTTCCGCAATCAAACCCTCTTCCTCCCGGTGATGAAGATGCACCTCCAGAAGGTGATTAAGGATAAAGCTATGACTTTTAAGCATGTTGCCGATATTCCCATGAATAGAAGACTTCAACTGAGCTGGGATCTTCACCCTTCTATCTTTGATTAGAGGAGGTTTCTAGCTTGTTTCTCGTCTGTTTGTTTCTCTTTGTTGTTGTAGGTTTTTTGTTTCTCTCGGGAACCACGGCACCCCTACACTCTAGTTGACGCTGGTCCTCTTGAGTGTCCGCTTTTGTTGATGCCGGGCCTTCCCCCCCTTCTTGTTTTCTTGTTCACAAAATCAAAATCAATACAAATCTTACCTTTACCAAAAAAAAAAACAAACAAGACACTAGAAACACAAACCTACAATAAACAGTAGGTTAGAGCCAAAGATTAAACCAAGAGTATGGAAAAACATCAGAACTAAAGTTAGAACTGAGCTTCTATGTTAGAACTAGAAGAGGAGAAGGGTGAACTACTATAGAACTGATAATGCTCTAGTTCGAAAGATTATTCAAACCAGAGTGATAAGTAATAGGTATGAAACATTGTCACATATAAGGTCTCTAGTTAGGAGAAGCAAGAATTTAACGCAAAAGAGAACTTTAGAGAAATGGGTTCATT
This sequence comes from Eucalyptus tenuipes, assembly GCA_014182365.1. Lineage (NCBI taxonomy): Eukaryota > Viridiplantae > Streptophyta > Magnoliopsida > Myrtales > Myrtaceae > Eucalyptus > Eucalyptus tenuipes. Next base: position 31,561,968 of record CM024539.1, on the reverse strand, counting down.
ACCTATTTATTCTTAACTAGTATTATAGAATAAGTATTTCGTCACAAGTATGACAAGTCAAGAATGACAATCTCACGAAAATGAGAAATGTTTTGCACCAAATCACAACGTATAATGATAAACCCTTTTATAACATTCACTGACGAAGTGAAGAAATACATTAAAAATTGAAGGTTGTACATCCTCAGCAATTCACCTTTTCAATACAATATGCTTCTACTAAAGCCAATTACATAGACAAAAATTACTATCCTAATTTTATTAACTTTACGTTGTGTCGATAATTGCATTTACCAAGCTTTCTATAACAAACAAAAAACAAATGGAAGAAAGAAATTAAACCTAGGCCCTATTTGTTTCATAGATAATTTGACATTTCTAAAAACTGTGTTCGAATAAGATTTTTCTGGAAAATAACAATATTTTTCGGTGTTCCGCTAAAATTTGAAAATAAATTTATAATTATTTTCCATCTTTTAGAAAAAAAAAAGTTGCTTTTTATTTTTCCGAAAAGATATGGACTACTTGTGTGATATAAGAGTTGCACACGCTATATTATCAATTGGGATTAATGCATTGGAAGTCCTAAAATTTGTCATAAAAGTACAATCAAATTTTAAAACTTCCAGAACATGCCCTAAAGTTACCTTCCCTCGTCATCTCATCCCGCCTGACTGTTATGCTGGTTAAGGGCTGATCTACATGGTCCAGTCTGTTGCTATAGCATGACTTGGGGAACCACCGCACCAGGTAGCAGGAGTACGCGATCCCCACGACGGCGCAAACCAGGGTTGCAAGCTCTGTCTCAAGAGCTGAGAGCAATGCCATCCTCGTCGGAATCGCTGGACTTGACCCCTATGAGAGAGACAGAGACAGAGACAGAGAGAGGGAAATGAACTAGGCCATCGATGTCAAAGTACTTTTGACGCGTCAACAGCGCGTCATGTAAAAGTATTTTTGACGCATCAACAGCATGTGTACATATTGGCTAAGGGAATGATTAATTCGTTTAAGAAAGGTTAATACCCTAAAAAACCCCAAACCGGTACACCCGTGACAAATCTACCCCAAACTATTTTTTTTACCACCAAAAACCCTAAACCGGTATACCTTTGACAAATTTACCCTAAACTGGTACACTTGTGACAAATTTACCCTATGTTAGTTTTCATTAAATTTTCTTGTCAAATTTTTAAGTTAAATGACACGTGATAATTGGCTGGTATACCGATTTGGGATTTTACACTTTGTTTGTCATAGTTTACAATTTTTATGATTTTTTTGTGATATGAATCTAATTTAGCGGAGTGTATATTAGTCACAAATTTACCAGTTTGGGGTTTTTTGTGGTTAAATAAATTAGTTTGGGATAAATTTGTCATAAATATACCAGTTTAGGGTTTTTTATAGTCGATCGGGGTAAATTTGTCACGGGTGTACCAATTTGGGGTTTTTCATGGTCAAAAAAATAGTTTGGGATAAATTTGTCACAAGTATACCAGTTTGGGATTTTTCAAAGTATTAACCCTTTAAGAAAATGAGTTAACGAAAAATATTTTTCTAAAAAAATTTAAATTCAGAAAAAAGAGAAACAATGAAAAATGTTTTCGAAACGCTTGTTGTTTCTAAAGATATATTTTGAAAATCCGATTTTTTAATTTTTTAATTTAAAAAAAAATCATTTTTTTATTTTTATTTTTTCTTTCTTTTTCTTTTTTTTTCTCCTTTTTCCTTTTCTTCTTCTCAGCCCATCGCCGACTGCGCTAACGGCTAGCTCTGGCCTTGCCATCAAGCGAGCTCGTGGCCTCCGGCAACGAGCCTCAAGTCTCACCAGATAGGGCGAGCTCGTGGCCTCGGGCAGCAATGCTCAAGCTTGCCCAAGGTCAGCGAGCTCCCAGCCCCGACAGCGAGTGGCTCGAGCTCGCCCCTCGCCAACGTCGGAGGCTAGTGAGGCCAGCCTTCACCAGAATTTGGAGCAGTCATAAGTGCCAAGAAGTGAAGAACACACTATCGAGTCAAACTGACATATATCTTAAGCAAGTAGGTATAGGCAAAACTACTAAATTAAGATTTACCATGACAAACCTCCAATTAGCTCGCGGAGTAGCCATATCTCCAATACCAAAGAGCAGAGACTGAAGTTGAGGATGCATGTCCCCCTGACGCCTAATCACAAGCAGAACGCCAACATGTGTAAAGATCTCATTAAGTTGCCGCAGATAATTCCCGATACTCAGATTGTACGAGTATTTCCCACCAAAAAGTTGTTTGTATTTTACTGATCGACATTATATGGGCGCTTCCTTCATGGAATCTAGAACAGTAACAGAAATGCAAAATTCTCACTGACTTCACATAAAATTATTGGCCTTCCCTTCCATTCTCCATAGGAAGAAAAACTAAAAAAAGAAAGCACAATCTGAGACCACAGGCAGTGCGACTTTTTTTCCTTTATTAACAGAAAAGTGGTAAAAAAAAGAGATCATAGATTGTACCTGAGCAGAGAATTTCGCACCCCCACCACCACTTCCCAAACTCCACAAGATGAAAAAGAAACATACAAAAAGTGGGGTTGTTTTTCTTTTTAAAAATGCAATCTTTGCATGGAGAGAGAAGTGGGATTTCCTGAAAAACCCAAACCCCAAGAAACAAAAGATTGAGAGCCTTTATGCCGTTAAGGATGACTCCTTTAACTCCTCCACAAGAATACAAGCCAAAAGCACAAATGGGTTTTCTTTGAATTATAAAAACACTCAATCTCGGATAGCCCCTCAAAAAGGAAGAAAAGGAGTGTCAAAAAGTCCAAAAGCAGGCTTCTGCATCGGGTTCGAATGAACTGGACCCGTTTACTAAACACCCTCTCACAGAGACTGGAGAGAGAGAGAGAGAGAGATTACTGTGCGGTTGCAGTATGCACTCATATGTGTTACAGGCTTTGGATGGCCGAGAAAATGTTGTGTATTTAATACATCACGTAGGATGATACAAGAAATCATAGACGGATCGACACGTGATAAATCCGGGTTTACCTGTCAGTTGAACCATCAAAATTTCTGCCCCCTCTTTCTCCGTTAACGCTCCGTTACCTCTCTCTCCTCGCCTCTGTTCTTGCCCGTGACTCTCTCTCTCCTCCCCCTACTTCTCTTTTCTTTCCTCTTGCGTCTGCCATGGCTGGAGCTCGAGTCGGCTCATGGCCGCTTCTGGTCGAGAAGGGACGGCACGCGGCCGGATGCGACGATGAGGGGTGATCCGACGCGAGGTCAAGTGGTTGAGGAGCGTGGAGACTGCGTCGAGCTTCGTTTGCAGTGAGATGGCTTGAGGCCAAGCTCGAAACTCGAGCAGCCAAGGCTACCCCAAGCTCCGGGTTTGAGGTCGAGCTTCATGGCCAAAGCGGCCATGGATGAGCGTCGTCCATGGCTGGCCGCAAGCGTCGTCCATCGTGGATGGGAAAAAACGATACCCAGGGATCGATAGCATAACCGAACGACGCCGACGACGGCCATGGATGAGCGTCGGTGTGCTTGTGAGCAGGTCATCCATGGCTGGTCGGTGACGCTGCAATCGATAGCACAAGCGTCGTCCATGATCTCAAAAGGCAAAAGGAAAAAGGAAAATGTCAGAAATGGTCCCTATACCATTACTTAATATACAATTTTGGTTCCCGAACTTTCGATCAGCTCACTTGGTCCTTGAACTATTGATAAATGTCCAATTTAGTCATTCGTTACTATTTTTCCTTTTCTTTTTTTTTTTCTTTTTTTTCGTTATTATTTTTTTCCTTTTCGTTACTATTTTTTATTTATTTTTCTTTTTTTCGTTACCATTTTTTTCTTTTTTTCGTTATATTTTTTTCTTTTTTTTCGTTATTTTTTTCTTTTTTTCGTTACTATTTTTTTATTTTTTTGTTACTATTTTTTTTTTTTTTCGTTATTATTTTTCCTTTTTTTTTTTATTTTTCAATTTCGTTAGTATAAGCAAAAAAAAAAAAAAAGGAAATAAGAACGAATATTAAATCCTGACATTTATCAATAGTTCGGGGATCAAATCGGCCGATCGAAAGTTCGGGGCCAAATCGGTATTTATCAATAGTTACGTGGGCCAAATCGAGTGATCGAAAGTTTAGGGATCAAATCGCAAATTAAGTAATAATATAGGGACTATTTGTGACATTTTTCCAAAGTAAAAAGAAGAAAATGGCGAGAGAGAGAATGAGCTTTGTCGAGCGTGGGACGGAGCTTAACGGGAAGAGAGAGGGTCGTTTAGAAATTTTGAATAACCTAGCATGTGGGTCCGGTCGACATATGTCAATCTCTCCGTGGTTTATTGTATCATCCCTCTCTCCCTCTCCTCTGCACCATTGTAGTCAAAATATCTGGATTCTCTTTGTTCCAACTCTGCTCATGCCAGGTCCTCTCAGCATCACCCACCATAAGAAAATATTGGGTGGTTCCGGACCACCAGATCAGCGTGGTCTTCGACCACTAAGGAAGCGACACATGGAGGTGTGGGACCGGCTCATCAGCAAACGATTTTATGCACAAAAATAATTTTATTTTTCCCTCACTAGCCTGCACACACTAGCCCCCTGCGCTCTCTATCTCTCATGCTCTGCACACATTTATTTCTTTGTATCATATTCTCCTCCCTTTTCGTGCTTTCCTTGTCTGAAGAAGAAGAACAAAGAGCAAACCTCTTTCCTCTCTACCGAACGCTCTCAAAAACTGAATGTCTTTCTTCACTCTTAGATTTGACTATTTCGTGCTCATTGCTGCATCGGCGTTGGTCGAACGGCCGTTCCCCTGCCGTCGCCGACAAAGCAGCTACCCCTCGTGCGCTCGAAAGGGAGTGAGGCAGAGGCAGAGGGGCCGGTGACTGCCCTCAACAGAGCTTCGAAATCTCAGAGTTCTTCGGGAGCAAGTATGAGCTTGATATAATTCCTAACAAAGAGAACTCCAATGAAAACAATACAGAATCACCATAAGTGAGCAGTTTCTCCAACCCATCTACAGTTTTTGGAGGTTCAAATATTTGAAGATGAAATCCCCGAGAGCTTCAAAAGGAGATGGAACTTTCAAAAAGCATTCTGCCTCCAGATAAGTTTAGAACGAATGCGCTGCGAAAAGTTTCTCATTCTTCCCCTCCCCCCTCTCTTCTTCTGTCAAAATAGATGTGAAAGCATAATTCTTTTTTTCGTTTTATATGGTTGGAGAAACTGCTGCAAAAGAGATAGAGTATCGATACAGACGAACAATCTGTGGATCTAGTTCCGTCTGGTCCACAAGATACCAATACACCATTTCACTTGCAATCTTCTACGTGAGATTAACTATTAACTCCATTCATTTGACATCGCCAAGAATAAAAGTATGGTTAGCGTGTGGCGAGAAAGGAAAAAAAGGCAAGACCCAAAAGAAGAAACCAACATTGGAGCACCACACAAGTCGTTCGATTCCCATTATCAAACACAACCATCAAATAAAATCTCGCCTAGCAGCTTACATAGAAACATGCGCTAACAAGAATAGAGTTAGCACAATTTAAAAACCAAGAGAAAAAGAAAAAAAAGAAAAGGGCTATGTCATATGTTGCCAAACCATTTTCTATACACAAACAAATCATCGTCTAAAACCCCGTCCCCTGAAGTCTTCACCAGCAGCTTCACGCTCTTCGACTTCTTCACTGGTTTCTTCTTCACCTTCGCGGCGGCAACCTTCTTCACAGCTTTCTTCCTGGGCATCGCCTTTGCAGAAGTCTTCACTGCTTTTGCCGCGGGCTTCAACTGGCGGTGGCAATCGGTGATGGACAGCGAAGTGAGATAGAAGCCAAATGAGTTGCCTTCCCAATACTCCCAACTTTTCTTTTCTAAAAGAAATGCCTCTTCTTCAATGCCCTTTCCCAGGCTCATCCCCAAGCTCGTACTTGCTCTTGAAGAACTTCGAGAACCCTTGTCGAGGGCGGTCACCGGCCCCTTGACCTCTGCTTCACTCCTTCTCGGGTGCGCAATAATGTGCTTCGTCAGCTACGGCGGGGGAATGGCCGCTTGACGAACATCGGAAAAGGAACGAGCGTGGAGTAGCCAAATCTGAGAGGAAGAAAGAGATTCAAATTTTGAAAGTGTTTGCTGGAGAGGAAAGAGGTGTTCTTACCTTTGTCTCAGGAGAAAATATTGGTTGCAGCTCTGACTCCAGCGTGGCTTCCTCCGAGTCCCTTCACCGGGCGACACGTGTCGCCCGGCAGCCACGCTGGAGTCCGAGCTTTGGCCCTTTTATATTCGTAAATATTGGAGCGCAGCTCTCAAAAGTTTCTCTCTCCTCCTGCACGTATTGTCCTGTCTTACTATTCTGCAAGGAACCAAACTCCTCGAGAAGGAAATATTTGGTGCAGCCTTCACATCTTCACATCTCACGAAATTTTGATCGCAACTCTCTCTCCCTCTCTCCATTGAACCGAACTCCTCTGTTCTTTGCTTTTCCTTCGACGAACGAGGGAGGCTGATGTATGACGAACCACGCCGCCTTGAATCTTTGGCTTTTGTGCTTGGCGAGTGCGGGTGGTGAGGGTGGTCGAGGCTTAAATGAGCTCGGTGGTGAGCCCGTCAAGATCCTCGGTGCGCTCCATTGCCGCTTTGCTCTTTGCTCTTCCTCCGACGGACGAGGGAGGCCGCCGTCCGACGAACCACACCGCCTTGAATCTCTGGCTTTTGTGCTCGGCGGGTACGGGTGGTGAGGGTGGTCGAGGCTATTTTGAGCTCGGTGGTGAGCCCGTCAAGATCCTCGATGCGCTCCTTTGCCGCTTTGCTCTTTGCTCTTCCTTCGACGGACGAGGGAGGCCGCCGTCCGACGAACCACGCCGCCTTGAATCTCTGGCTTTTGTGCTCGGCGGTTGGTGGTGAGCGTGGTCGAGGCTTAAATTGTATGATTCTACTATATTTATTGCGAGGGTTCTATTCAGTGTCCAAAATTAGTGAATCAATGGTAGTTGCTTTTATTACTCTGTTTCAAAAAACTCATATTATACCTGATCCTTCTGCTCAACAAATTTCATAAACCAATTGATAGTCCCGTATTAACTTGAAGTTTGGCTGGGTTTCTAAAGAATCTAGGTAGGGAAAAGTTTCTGGAATTAAATTCTGAAGTTAGCATTGGAGTAAAATTTGTAACTTGAATTGTAGGACTGACATAATCTTTATATCATCTTTTTGAGCTTTAGAGCTTCGAATGTCTATAGCAGCCATTTTTTGTCAAGACAAATGGCTGCGGCATTGAGAAGAATCTCTAGCCGCTTGTCCACCTCAATTTTAATGGCAATCTATTCATTTTACCCGAGCAAGGGGCTCCACTGTGTTGCTTCTGCTGAAGACGACTCTTCACAATCCCCAAAAAATGCTGAAGCTGAGGTCTTGTTCTGGTGGCAGAGCTGAAGTTTAAAGTTGGGGCGGTGTTGTTTGAAATCCTTCTTGTTGGTCTCTCTAGACTTTGGCGACCAAAGTTTTGAATGCAACTCTCTCTCCCTCTCTCTATTGAACCGAACTCCTCTGTTCTTTGCTCTTCCTCCGACGGACGAGGGAGGCCGTGGTCCGATGAACCACGCCGCCTTGAATCTCTGGCTTTTGTGCTCAGCGGGTGCGGGTGGTGAGCGGGGTCTCGGCTATTTCGAGCTCGGTGGCAAGCCCGTCCAGATCCTTTTCTTTTGAACGTAAGTGTTTCTTTCTTCCTTTATTATTGCCATAAAAGGGTGTTGCACGTATTTGCTAGTAATGATGCTACACGTATTTGCCCGTTCAGATAATGCGGGTTGCGCACGATACATTGCAAAGTATCATCGGGTCACGCACTATACATAGCATTCCTGCTTTATACCAATACCGATGTGGATGGTACCCTGCTCTAAAAGGACAAAGAATATCATCATCAAGAATAAATAAAATCCGATGAAACTGCACCTTTATCTCCTCCATTGTCTACATCTACCTAGGCTTCCTCTGGCCATTGCCTGCAACAAGAATATTGCTGAGTTTAATTTTATTTCAACTTGCATAGAATTTTTTAGCTGAGAATATTTGCATTTGAAAATTGGGTTTGAGGTCGATTTGGTGGTTTGCTGCCTGTCTCAATTTGCTTAATCCGGAATACAGAATTTGGCAATCTCAGATACTTTTTCACCGTCAATCTGTGTGAAATTTACTTGTCAATACCCTATATTGATTTCTACACAAAAGATATGTGAAGTGAATTATCAGACATGTTGTTTAAGTCGTTATGGGTAAAGTAGCTAAGTGGGCTGCTTTCCTCACAAATTTTAGGTACGTTACTTGGGTACACTTCGCTCTCTCCTTGTGCGTGTGTGGTCCTACTTTTTCCTACTAAGATTTGGATGATGCGTTAATCTTTTTATCGTAAATTCTAAAAGATTGACGTTAGTTAAACATAAAAGGAAGAAGAATATCATTACCTTGCTTGATTGATTAAAAAAAAATGGGTATGATGAAGCTGCACCTTTTCTGGGTGACCTTATCTCTTGCATTGTCTATTAAGCTATTCCAATTTATAGTCCCATGAAGTGATCTTTGCAGTTTAAGTGACTTATAATGTTGTGTGAGGATCACATAAATGAAGCACAATATGAATGATTTCATATTAACAATCGGACAAGAAATAAAATGGTTATATTGCAGGTATATCATGTCGTCATCCAGTGTGAATAAGGGTAAGGGTACTTCAACCAGACTCACCTTTCAAAATAAAAGGTGTGATTGTGGCAAGCGTGCTGCCTTGAGAATTTCGGAGTCTACAAGCAACAAAGAGAAGCTCTACTACAATTGTGAGGATAAAAAATGTGAATTCTTTGCCTGGTGTCACCCTACAAATGATGTGCCTTCTATTACGAAGGCTTCGCCCGCAAAACTTGAAGATGACATGAAAGACATTAAGCGTTTGCTGGAGAAGCTGAATGCCTCACTACTTTTTGTTTGTTTATTATTTGTTATTTTATTAGCACTACTTATCTAGAAAAAGTAGGTGGTTGAAATTGTAATGTTGCTAGCTTAGGTAATTTTATTTGTCTTTAGACATGTGAACGCACACCTGTTTTCTAGCCTAATTGATTTGGGCTAGGAACTTTTTATGTAGTTTTTTGGTGGCCCTCTAATTTTGTTCCTTTTGGAGAATGAAGATGACTGCGCCTAGAGGGGGGGGGGGGGAGAGCACGGCAACTTGTATCATGGTTTAATGACCTTTAGATGGGGGCTTTTATATTGTGTACTGCTATTATAAGTAAACTCGATTTGTGACTATGTCCAGCTTTTACTTTTTTTGTTGATGCTAGTGGTTCAATGACCTTGAAATGGCTTGGTGGATTAAATGTGGTATCTAATGTTATATTTATTGATGCTAGTTCATTGTGAAGAAGTCAGGTAGATAAAGAGATGTGATTCTCCCTAATTGCAATTTAAGTCTACCCTAAGGAACAATGCTTTCTTTTTTAGAGTAAAGCTAATACGATAGCAACATACCTAATAGCTACCCACCTTAAGTTGGTGGTTTTGAGAAACTTGGGAGTTGTTATAGTCCTTTGCAAAGATAATGTCGTTGTTTTTGGAAATTTTTGGCTCCTCCCCTTGACATCTTTGACGTTATGGAACCGGTTTTGTTGTGCAACTACTTAGGACATTTCACAATGACGAAAAATTGAAGCACGGGTTGTCGCAAATCAACCAACATAGATAATGCATCACAATATAGAAAAAAGAAACACTTGATCAAATTAGAAAACTTGAAGCTTTATATATTAAGCCGTTTCTTTCAACGAAGATACATTACGTGAGAGAGAAATATACTACATCCCGCGTAGCTTCTCACTTTTGTTTGGATATCTTTACTGGTGTTATATTATGAAGGCAAAAGCTCTCTTATAGCATATTGAGCAGAGTTTTGCAATATCACAATAGACTAAGAAATGAAAGAAATGAAATGAAAGATACATGACCAGATTAATTCACTTGAACTATGGGAATTCTACATAAAGGCCAAGACCTTTGCTTGGGTATCCAATTATCGATGCAACGCAAATGAAATAAGTGGCGACGGTGAGGCCAAAGTTTGCTCTAATCTCGACAGGATGAGACCATGAAAGAACTGTTGAACTAATTCTCCAACATCAAGTTGTCATCGAAATGGTTGTTGCGTCTTTGGGCTGATCTTCATCATTTGCTACTGCAACATAAAGGCCTACTATTGGTGCGTTATTGCCATTTGGACTTGAAGATGTGCATATACAACTGTCTAGTGTAACCTCGTCAAGTCCTCCCGCCTTTGTTCCCTTCCGAACCGGTGAACAATTAGTAAAAACAAAAAAAAAAAAAAAAATTAAATGTGATGTTGCCATATTTCCGCAATGTTTGAAAAATGTGAGACAACCAGTGGGATTCTCAAGTAATACTACTTAGGGGTAAAAGACATTAAACCTAGCAGATTCAATAAATACGTCGCACCCAAGAACACAAAAGAAACTGATGTAGAGTTGGCAAATGCTCAAGAAATACCTCTTTGGTTTTCTGCATGAAATGACTACTTCGGCGAATTGATATGCGCTTCTTCAGAATTGTTCAATTCATTCATCCCAAGATGTTGAAAAGAGTTTGATGACTCCTGTACAAACGAATAACCAATTTATTTTTACTAAATAAGTTGCTAAAATAAATATGTCTCAAGTAATCTTATGAGACAAAATGCAAGGCAAGTCGTACCTGACTCAAAATAGTTCCATGAGATATATTATGGTCCTCCAACATTTATTTAGAAGAAACCATTGACAATATTACAATACTAACAAAAAGATGAAATAACACTAAGATTAAATATGATTTCATATTAAGCACCTGATTAGTAAATGGTGAAAATCTATTCATAATCCCCGGCGGCATGACGTATGGTGATTGCATCTATATATAATAAATAACTCCATTAGCATAATGTAATTAGATTATTATAATGGTTGTAACTTCTGCAAATGATGACTTTTTTATAGTTGTAGAAAGACACAATCTATCATAACTAAATTAATACACTAAATTATTAAGTACCTGATTAGGGAATGAACAAAATCCATTCATAGTTCCCGGTGGCATAACGTATAGTGGACGTTGCATCTATGTAAAAATTGACCAAATTAGTTACATGTAAATACAAATGGAGGACTAAGAGCGATATACATACTTATGAAAATTTAAATTTACCGTTGGACCACCAATGTCGCTAGGATAAAAAGCACGTAGAAACTTATTTGAATTACTAGAAATATTTGGAAAATGAGTATCATCGGGTGTTGCTTGGACAACCAACTCTACATTACAAGGTAATAAATATATTAATCGACATCATGTAATATAAGCGAAAAATTTCACTAAAATAATATGTCATTCACCTTGACTTTCTATTCGCATTGGGGGTGTTCCTTTCTTAGATTTTTTTTTCTTCTTCTCACTTGAACTTTTAAGCCTTCCATAAGCTATTCCCTTTTCTTTTCTTTGAAGGGGGTCCAATACTGAGACATGCACAAAGAGGTCTCATTATGATCATTACTAGCATCATCAGTCATAACCACACTTAATTGGTATGATAATAGTTCAGCCTTCGCATTATCCATGTTCTTCGACACTATTCCCATAGTGTTTACGCTTTCAGCTCCTAAACTCATCAGTTCAAAAGATTGTTGCATTAACGTGGAAAATCAATTAAATTTAGATGAACCGGGTGACATTGGATGAGATTCATCACCTATAATCCCTTGTTTGGCCCGTTTAGTCCATCTTTTCAAAATATAAGCAGATGGAATGTTAATAACCGACATATTCTCAGTCAACACTTTCAAGGCATGATGGCACAACCATCTTTTTGCTTCAAATAATTTGCATTCACAAGAGACTGAAAAGTCCGCAGGGTCAAATTTGACAATATTTTCACGTCGATTTCCCATACACTTCAAAGTATATAAATAAATCGATCCATCAAATATAACACTTGAAATATGCTCAGAGAGAATTTCCAAAAATTCTGCATTGAACTTGTTAAAAATGATGCGTGTATACACTGAAGCGGCATGGTCCAAGATCCCATTACTCGAAACCTGTAATTTGGGTTTCCCACGAGAGGCATAATCATCTTGACTTTTCACTTCTCTTATGTGCTTTAGTTGTTCTTCATAGTAGTGGACAAATTCTATAAGACGTAATGTCTTCTTCGCCATATGTTGAAAGACATTATTGGTGCTCTCAACTCCTTTGGCTTGATGTTATACCACAAGTAAAGGTATCACGATCAAAAGCTAAACTCCATTTATATATAATGTCGTATAATCTCCAAAGTCAATTGTTATTCTCAGTATGCCACTCCTCTTCCATTTGTTTCCAAGTGGATTCAAATTCATCTTCCGATCTACATCTATACATAAGCCTCAAGAAATATTTATCCTTAAAACCCGGATTATCGTAACGATGTGGGATGTTTTTATTGGCATTTTTCCCGATGTGCCAAGTGCATAAACAGTGTTGTGTATTTGGAAACACCATTCTAATGGCTTTTCCCATGGCTGCGTCTTGATCAGTAAACATTGTTTTTGGAGCCTTATTTTCCATAGACTTCAAAAACGCCTCAAATAACCAAATAAATGATTCTGCAGTCTCGTCCATCAAAAATGCACACCTGAATAGAGTATTCTTCCAATGGTAATTAACCCCAACAAAATGTGCACATATCATTTTATATTTGTTGGTCTGATATGTAGTGTCAAATACTAGGACATCACCGAAACAATAATCAAATTTGGACAAGCTATCTCTCCAAAACAAATTTGTCAATCTACCATCTTGATCAACTTGTACAACATAGAAAAATATTAGATTTTGCATTTACATGCAATGAAAATGATTTAGAAGATTTTGACAATCTCCCCCACTTACAAGCTCGGATCTTTTGTCTGCAAATAATTTTGACAATCACGCAAATTAAAACCCAAGTTTTGGCTTCCTCCAACTTCATTTGCTAAAAACTTATATTCTGTAGTCCCTCCAATACCAGCTTTAGTCATATCAACTGAAACACTTTTGCAAGTATCAAGTATCAATCTTCCACATCTAATCAAATGCTTTTGATCTTCTGCAATAAATGGATGGTTATGCTCAGAAACATACTCTATGACTTCATAGATACCATTATCAACCTTAAATTTGATATAAGCAAGATAGTCACATCTAACTTCATATCTCTGATATTTCTTTTCTTTACCATCTGAGCTGTCGAAATACCCCTCACAATTACATACAAAGGTTCGTCGAGTTAGTTCTCCTTTACTATTTCTAAACATATTACCCTTCCTCACTCCAAATCCTTTGCCGATTGCATATGCCACATATTTATGATATGCTTCAAGTTCATTTGAAAACACCATTCCTACTGCAAATTCAAATTCTTTTTCCATATCACGTACTACATGTGAAAGATGGGAAGATTCATGCTGCAATTAAAATAACAAAAAATAATTAACATTGTGCTTTTACAAGCATAATAAAATCTCATCCGTTACTTAAGAAAGCAAAATATGTTTCACATAGTATTATCGATGAATTACCTGTGATTTTGCCATTCGATAATTTGTACGTGGAAATTTGTACCCAAATTATACCTGCCAAGATGATATTGCCATATGAGTTGCATTAGATATAGCATTCAAGAAAACATGTACGGTGTATCCGAGTCTTACTTTAGTTAACTCCAGACTTTTTTGATCCAATAAAAAAACTTAGACAGGTAAAAGTAGGTATGTGCAATCTATCTATGAGTTTTTCTCTAACAAAGAAAAGAACATCATTTACCAGAAGACTGTCTAAAAATCATTCATATTGCACTTCATCTATGTGAGCCTCACACGACGCTATAAGTCACTTAAACTGCAAAGTCCGCTTCATGTGACTAAACATAAGTAAATCCCAAGTGATAAATTATTTCCCTCACTTCATTGATAAGATAAAGCGCAAATCGAAACTTGAGTCATGGATGAATAACTTGGACATACCATTGTTAGTTTCTCGATGACGTGGAGAATGGAGCATGTGTTCTATGAGATTTTTTATTATGTTAATCATTCATTTTATTTTATTCTGTCACATTCTATTTTGAGTAGGGTTCTGCTAAAATTTACTATTCCTTGGAGAGAAGAAGGGGTGCTTCCAGGAGGTTCGCGACGATTTGAGCCTCATTCCCTCAAATCTGCCTAGATTGACCATTTCAACCACCAATTGTGGTTCTTATTATATGCCCTGTAAGGCAATGCAGCAGATAAGGTCAGCCAATTTCACCAATCTAGACAAGTAATTATCAGCAAGATTAATACTGAAAAACCAAACTCGATATATTCACCTCCAATCCCAAATTAACCGAACCCTATTCAATCCAGTCGCTCACTAAGATAAACGAAATCACAGAGAAACAAGAATGAAAACCTAGATGCCATATATATTAATAAAACACTATAAATACAATAAATCTCCACCGGAGCCTCCCCCAAATGAAAAAAATAATTTCACAAAAAGAACAAAATAAAGAAAACGCACAAACTATCTGTATAACAGAAAAGAGACACAAAACATAGACCAACCCAAAAACAAGGGTTGGGTGGTGAGGAAGTTACTGTACAGGAAACCCACCCGGATCAATCAATCGGAATACGAGTCGTAGCTATAGTCGTCATAAAAGACGGTGGTTTCGCTGCTGCTGCTGTTGCTGCCATCGTCGTCGGAGTCGGAGAAGTCGTCGGAGACATAGGAGTAATAGTTGGAGTCGGGCGGGGGCACGCAAAGGAAGGTCCAGATGAAAAGGGCGACGCGACCCAGCTAGTGGAGAGGGAAGAAGCAGACGAGATCAAGCAACAGGTCGCTGCTCACCCGCTCGCCCGCTCCGTGATCGGAATGCAGACCGCGCTCTACCACATGCGAGCAGATTCATGCGCGACCCGTAGTATCTGAACGGGCAAATACGTGCAGCATCATTACCGGCAAATACGTGCAACACCCTTTTATGGCAATAATAAAGGAAGAAAGAAACACTTACGTTCAAAAGAAAATGATCTGGACGGGCTTGCCACCGAGCTCGAAATAGCCAAGACCCCGCTCACCACCCGCACCCGCTGAGCACAAAAGCCAGAGATTCAAGGCGGCGTGGTTCGTCGGACCACGGCCTCCCTCGTCCGTCGGAGGAAGAGCAAAGAACAGAGGAGTTCGGTTCAATGGAGAGCGGGAGAGAGAGTTGCATTCAAAACTTTGGTCGCCAAAGTCCAGAGAGACCAACAAGAAGGATTTCAAACAACACCGCCCCAACTTTAAACTTCAGCTCTGCCACCAGAACAAGACCTCAGCTTCAGCATGTTTTGGGATTGTGAAGAGTCGTCTTCAGCAGAAGCAACACAGTGGAGCCCCTGCTCGGGTAAAATGAATAGATTTCCGTTAAAATTGAGGTGGACAAGCGGCTAGAGATTGTTCTCAATGCCGCAACCATCTGTCTTGACAAAAAACGGCTGCTATAGACATTCGAAGCTCTAAAGCTCAAAAAGATGATATAAAGATTATGCTAGTCCTACAATTCAAATTACAAATTTTACTCCAATGCTAACTTCAGAATTTAATTCCAGAAACTTTTCCCTACCTAGATTCTTTGGAAACCCAGCCAAACTTCAAGTTAATACAGGACTATCAACTGGTTTATGAAATTTGCTGAGCAAAAGGATCAGGTATGATATGAGCTTTTTGAAACAGAGTAATAAAAGCAACTACCATTGATTCACTAATTTTGGACACTGAATAGAACCCTCGCAATAAATACAGTAGAATCATACAATTTAAGCCTCGACCACGCTCACCACCACCCACCGAGCACAAAAGCCAGAGATTCAAGGCGGCGTGGTTCGTCGGATGGCGGCCTCCCTTGTTCGTCGGAGGAAGAGCAAAGAGCAAAGCGACAATGGAGCGCACCGAGGATCTCGACAGGCTCACCACTAAGCTCGTTTAAGCCTCGACCACCCTCACCACCCGCACTCGCCAAGCACAAAAGCTAGAGATTTAAGGCGGCGTGGTTCGTCGGACGGCAGCCTCCCTCGTTTGTCGGAGGAAAAGCAAAGAACATAGGAGTTCGGTTCAATGGAGAGAGGGAGAGAGAGTTGCGTTCAAAATTTCGTGAGATGTGAAGATGTGAAGGCTGCATCAAATATTTCTTTCCCGAGGAGTTCGGTTCCTTGCAGAACAGTAAGACAGGACTATACGTGCAGGAGGAGAGAGAAACTTTTGAGAGCTGCGCTCCAATATTTACGAAAATAAAAGGGCCGAAGCTCAGACTCCAGCGTGGCTGCCGGACGACACGTGTCGCCCGGTGAATGGACTCAGAGGAAGCCACGCTAGAGTAAGAGCTGCAGCCAATATTTTCTCCTGTCCCATAGAGGGAATGAAGGAAAGAGAATATGATAGAAATAATTGTGTGTAGAGCACGCGAGAGAGAGAGAGAGAGAGAGAGAGAGAAATAGGGGGCTAGTGTGTGCAGGCTAATGAGAGAGAAATAAAATTATTTTTGTGCAAAAATTCGTTTGGTT
Source organism: Eucalyptus tenuipes (assembly GCA_014182365.1). Taxonomy (NCBI): domain Eukaryota; kingdom Viridiplantae; phylum Streptophyta; class Magnoliopsida; order Myrtales; family Myrtaceae; genus Eucalyptus; species Eucalyptus tenuipes. The sequence continues at coordinate 31,545,339 of CM024539.1, read as the reverse complement.
GCGAGCCGGCCCCACACCTCCACGTGTCTCTTCCAGAGTGGTCGGAGACCACACTAACTTGGTGGTCCAGGACCACCCAATATTTTCTCACCACCATCCCCTCTCTCTCTCTCTCTAACCCCTACGCAGAGATGAAAAAGAAAGTCCTTTGCTTTTTTAGCCATTTTCGACAGCAAGCCCAATGCTGATGAGAAAGGTGAGGGCACGGGGTAACGAAAGTCTCGTGCTTTCTCCTCTGAATCCAACACCCGAACCCATCAGAGGCAAGAAAAAACAGAACAAAAACAGGGCAGAAAATGCAAGACACCCCCCTCCCCTCCCTCTCTCCCCAAAGAAAAAAAGAGGGAAAGCTCAGCAGCTGTACTTTTTGGAGAGATGCGCAGTAAGAGAGATGGATCAGAGAAAGATGATGATGATGAAGCAAGCAAAGGATACAAATTATATAGGAGGATGATGAGAGAATCTCTGGTGGAGTAGATCTCTGACGAAGTTTTTGGGGGGTTTGGGGGTGAGCATTCATTGCTCCGAGCGTTATCATAAGCAATTATGAGGACCAACTCAGTTTTTCCTCATGACGGTGGAAATAGTTACGTCGGGTTTCAGAAGATTTTCGGTTCCGTCCATGTCCTATGTTTCTTTTTAATAAATAAAGGACGGAGAAAAAAATATCTGAAACAGTATTTTCAAGAATATCTTTGAGACTCTTAGAGGAAATAGATGAAGATTTCTCATATAATTAATTTCATCGAAAACCAAAATCCTTTCTCATTTACGTAAGTTTATCTATAATATAAGGGAACACTATACTAACTTGAATTAAATTGGCTATGTAATTAGAGACATCACTCATAAATTTCTTCTAGGTTGTTTAGAATGAACAACAGAGTCCTCAATAGATCAAGTAAGAAAACAATTTCGTAATTGTGTTGATTTTTGTCTAAACAATTATTTGACTGCATTGAAAATAACACGTCGTTTTTTTTATAAAGAGTTATAAAAGTTAGCTTTTATTTCAATAATCTTATTCGGAGTTTTTTCAATCACGTTTAGATTGGATTAACTTGATTTGACCTATTTACCCAATTATACAATCATGTTTTGATAAATATTACATATATAAGTTGTGCTCGGGTCGAATTTTCTGACACAATTTTAAAATGGATTGTGTTCGGATAGATTTAGTTAATCTGATAGCTTTAAATTGGCATGATATGCACGACTCATGAACAATTTCACATTAACTCAACATGTAGTGCCTTCTGTCATTGGCGGCGATGTGTAGGAATACACTAAGAAGCTGATTCTCCATATCAATATACACGATGAAGTGCCAAAAAAAAAAAATCCATATCCCCCTAGGACTTAAGAATTAAGAAATCAAAGAAAAATAAATTTGTACAGCATGGACCGGTAAATTTCAAAATAATCTAAACAAATTATATTTGCAAATTTAATAATCTCATACACAATGAGTATATTTAACTAATGAATGAAGAACTTGCATATTGCACGATTAAAACTTTATATCACGTAATTGATAAATTAAAACATAGTAATTAAATAAAAGCTTTTCGGAATTATCACTTTTTCTTATGGCTGCAAATATCTATATCGTGGGAAGACCTTCATAATTTTAGCACTTTGAATATCAGTAAATACAAGATATGTTACAATAAAAAATTTGGCACTTTAGACTCTATTGTTATGTGAATTTCCCTCTTTCATGCAAGTGTGCACTTTTTTCCTTTTGACCCGACCCGGTGGATCTCATTGGGCGCTCGGTCCATATGAACCAACAATTGTGCTCTCGGCCCAATCCCCGACCCGACAACAGGCCCACGCATGATGGGCCTCGTTCAACCAAAAGCCCACAGAAGACTAGTCTTTGTGAACATTTTCCAGCATTTGATAAAGGATGAACATTAGAGACCAGCGGCCAAGTTCCTTTTCTCACGTTCATTTTTTTTGCGGGGAAACGTATCCCACGACGCAGTATACAGGTTCGCGAGGTGGCGAAATCTTCAAAGACACGCGGGTCGCCCCGTCCCGAAGCAGGAGAGATCGGGGGACCAAGTGAGTGTGAAGGATCGAAGCCTGCACCGTTTGACCGTTGGGAACACTAATCTCTCGCCATTACATTGCCTACCCCTTGATGACACTGGCTTTTCCATTAGCAGTCAAACAACACTAGAGTTACTTTTAGGGTACGCTTGCTTTCCTAAAAATTTTATGATAATTGAAAATATTTTCCATGAAAGTCATTTTCAAGGGAAAATTGTTAGTTTTCATTTGTTTGATATTTAGAAAAATCAATTTCATTCTCGTCAAAAGGGGAAGTCATTTTCTCTTGTTCCAACCTTGTTGTATTCATGCATGGATAACGTTTTCTGTAAGTACATCAGTTTTCCGTCGTTCAAACGCTGAAAAGTCCGAAAACAATGTCCAAAAAACGATTTTTTTCAAACAAACGGACCTTAAATTTCATTAGAGAAGCCGAAGGTCCATGATCCATTAGCATTCATGTATAAGCGAAACATACAGCTGTCAAACATGCATTCCGTGGTGTCATCCACTAGTATAAGCATGGATGATAGCAAGATGGACAGAGATTCGTTCTACGTCAACTGGTAAGTTGAAAAAACGGGCGGAAACTGCCGTAGAAAAAGTGGTGATTTGGGGTTTGGCCAAAGGAAGGAGATGCGCACAATAAATGGAATGTTTCCCCCCACCACGCTCCCAAGTTGCGTCCACTTTGACGTTGAAAAAGGTGTTTGCATCCAATTGCCCATTTCCTACACACTCTCTCTCTCTCTAGATCCATATTAATCCCTCACTTGGAAAAATATATATGACTTGGTGCATTTGCTTCACAGAAAAGTCAAAGATATAGGAAAATACTTTCCCATAAAATATTTTCCAACAATACAATTAGTTTTTCTTGATACAGTAATATATGATCAAAAATGTTTTGTGATGTTTGAATATTATTGGAAAATGATTTCAATATCACAACTTTATTTCAAGCCAAAAAAAGTTTAAACTTTTTAAAAAATTTTTTAAAAAATTCTAAATTTTAATTTAATTTATTTTTCTCCTTTATTTTCATTTGAAAAATCAATTTTTGCCTTGCCGAGATTGGACGAGCTACAAGCTCACTAGCCTCAGCAGAGTATGAGCTCCTTGGAATTGATCAAGCTATGAGCTTGCCGGCCTCGCGAAGCCCCAGCTCACCGGCCTTGACGCAACTCAAGTTGTCAACCTTGAGCTCGTTTGGATTAACTGAGCCCGAGCTCATTAGTTCGCATCTAGGCCGCTCATCAAGCTACTGGCGGTTGTCGACGGCGGAGGAAGAAGGAGAAGGAAGGAGAAAGGAAAAAGAAAGAAAATAAAAAAGAAGAAAAAAAAAAAGAGAGAGAAGAAAGAATAATAAAAATTCAAAATTTTTAAAAATAATTAAAATTCAATTTTTTTTGGAAAAATTATTTTATAAGAATAAAATTTTTATCAACCAAGTACCCTAAGACTAATGAAACATTTTGGAAAATGCTTTTGAGTTCTTTTAAAGGGAAATCGGTTTTCTAAATTTAAGTCTTCATAGGAAAACATTTTTCATTAACTTTTTTTCCAAGCGAACCAAAAGCTAGAAAATGAGATGTTTTTCCTGGAAAAGGTTTTCCGCAAAAAAAAATGCACCTTATCCACGACAAATCCATTTCCAATTTTATTTGTCATATTGTGCATTGGTTCTATGTTTACCAGAAATGGCCTTTCATTTTCTAAATTTTGGAAAACATGATTTCTGTAATATCCACAAACCTCTGACAAAATACATACAGTAGAACTATTCATGATGAATAATTTTATTAATGTATTGCGAGGAGTAATGACAATGGGTGCAAATCTGTTGCTTTTTTTTTTCCCGGTGCGAATGATAATCATTTTGCCTAGAAATTAATTTATGAAACAGAAATAGATTATTCTATTTCTACTCCTAGATGAGTCCGGAGAAAAATATGCGTTTAATAATGACACAAAATTTTTGTTTCCGAGATAAAAATTTGTTTCGTAAGGACACGAAATTTCTATTTCGGAAATAGAAACTCATTTGATAAAGACACAAAATTTCTCCCCCCGAGCGGTGGCAGGCGATAGTGACCGCTCGTGAGTTGGCAGTTGGCTAGTAAAGAAGACGAGCGATGAAAAGAGTTTTTATTTTTTATTTCTATTCCAAAAATAAAGAAATAGAAAATTTTTACTTCTTATTTTTGAATTTGGACAAAAAAATTGTTCTAGAAAAAGAAAAAAATTGTATTACCGAATAGATTTATATTCCAAACCTGTTTTTGGAACAGAAATAAAATTGTTATCATGTGCGCTCTTTGTTTTTATTCATTTCCATAGTGAAACATAAAAAATAAATTTTGAATTTTCTGGTTTTTATAATTAAAAGAAAAGGTGTAGCAACTCCCGACAAACTTGTTCTCCTTTGAATCGACTTTAGGAGCGAGCAAAAGCAATGTGAAGCTTTTCTTTTTTTATGTTTTATATATACATTATTATGATTAGGGGGATGGCTTTAGGTGAAATTATGATGAGTGCCATTGCAAGAATTTTCTAAGAAACTCTATGAAGATTATCACGGTTAAATGTATTACTAAATTTGATTATTCGCATTTAGATCTTTACATTTTTAGAAATACAAAAAAGTCATAAACATATTATATTGGTAACAATTCAGTTTTAAATATATTAATTAGACTAATTTAATCATAAACCTTTGATTTTGAGCTCAATTTTTTTATTAATGATTTCATCACAGTTTAAGAGAAAATACCCCAAAAATATTTTTAAAAGCTTTTTCTGATTTTAGAAAAGAATAAAAAATTCTTGGCATTTTTTTTTTAAACAAAATATGTAATAAAGACATTTTTTAATTTTTTCCGAAATGAGATTTGGGTCAGGTCTCCGGATCTAATTCGGGTCGGCACGACCCAAATCCACTGGCCTAGGTCGCACGTCCCAGCCCTCACACGAAAACAAAAGACCAAACTATTCCAAATGGCGCAAACCAGACCAAGCCCAAATACTTCTACCTCACATCAAGCCCAAGCCTACTCAAATATAAGCCCCCAAGCCCGACACAACAACATTAGAAATGAATTTAACCAAGCTCACCCGACGAACTAATTTTCCTCTTCCTCTTCTTCTCTGTCTTTCACGCCCAGTTCACATTCCTAGAACCCCGACTTCTTCACTGCATCAATTTCCATATATCAAACTCTCAAGCTCTCTCCTCTCTCTTTTCTTTTATATTTTTCTCAACGTTAAGGCTTACAAAGAAAGCAGCAAAGGAGAACCTCGCTTATTGAAAAACACATGTTCGAAAACCATCACACTACGCTGGCCGATAAGCACGCAATGCCCCAAAAGGAACGACGCCTCTAACAACGAAACGACAATTAAAAATTCAGCAGAATCACGTTCAATGACTAAAACACAGTTCAAAACAAAACAGAAGCTGAAAACTGAATGACGCCAAAGCGAATCTGGTTCCGGCATTATGCCTAACGCTTAGTAGGTAAGGGTGTCAAAACCGAACCAAAAACCGAATCAAACTGAAAATTTTGGTTTTTTTCGATTTGATTCTCATTAAAAACCAAATTTTTTTTACCGGTTCAGTTTTTATCGGTTTGGTTAACTGAACCAAATCAATAAAATCTAAAGTTTCTCCTTTTTTTATTTTTTAAAAATACATTTTTGATTTTTTGATTTTTTTCTTTTCTTTTTCTTTCTTTCTTTTTCTTCTTCTTCTTTATTGGCCAGTCGCCGGCCATGGTGACAGCTAGCAACCGGCCAATGAAGAAGAAGAAGAAAAGAAAGAAAAAGAAAAAAAAGAAGAAGAAAACTAATTAAAAATAGATTTAAAAAAAGATAAAAAAATATTATAGAAAAGGGTATATGTAGGGAAAAAAGACAAACGCAAAAGTAAAAATCGAAAAACCGAACCGAATTGGGATTTCGGTCTGGTTCGGTTTCGATTTAAATCGGATTTCGGTTCAGTTCAATAATTTCCTTATCGGTTTGGTTCGGTTCAATTTTTTTGAAAAACCGAACCGAATCATTCACACCCCTACTAGTAGGCGTCAACCAAGGTGACACATCCGGAGACATCCGAGACAAGAACCCAACTCGAAATGATCATATAGCTAACAAACAAAACTCAAGTTAGACACCAAAATGATCCCTTCACATTAACGCGAGCATAATTGGCGAACGACAAGCCTTGGCCTTGGTCAAGTCGAGACAAACCGAGGGCATTATCACCGAAGATGGCCCTACTTGGCTCGACGACGGCAAATGGATGGCAAACTGGAGATATGTCGGGCTTAGTCTAGTCACCTCGCACGTCTTGGAGCCGGGATCATCGGGAGAACCGATTTGAAACAAACGTAACATGGGCTAACCAAGAGTATTGGCGCCTAAAAAGGGAACCGCAAGCGTCTGCGTTCGTTGGGAGCAAGCCTCTCTCGTGGCACTAAGCTCACGTATTTCACTTCTTGGCATAGTTCCCACTCCCCATCTCACTTGTTCTCACTTCCTGGCTTAGCTCCCACTCCCCATATCACTCGCTCCCTCTCGGTCGTTCTCGGTTGCCCCCTCGCTCTCTCCCTCTAGCTGAAGAAGAAGCCCCCAAAACCCGACAAGCCCCCTCGTTGGCTGCTCTCCCCTCATTCCCTTTCAAGCCGCGACGCCAGCTGTTACTAGACCGATCGTACCGTCCTCGCCTCGTTCTTCTCTGTCCTTTTTGTCGTTCGTTGGGAAGTCAGCGTCCAACGACAGAAAAGGAGAAGAGAAGAAGATAGGGCCAAGGAAAAAAGGAAAAGAAGAAGTGGGCGGGGCCGGCCCAAGCGGGGAAAAGGAATAGGTAAAAGAAGTAGGGGGCGGGCTAAAGGTGGCCCTAGCCCGGTCCGGTTACGGTTTTTTTTTTTTAATTTTTAATACTAATAATGCAAATGTTCCTAATGTCTATAACGATGCATTTTAATGAAAAATGTTTACTTTTTTTTTTTTAAAATTAGAGACTAACTATGCGATTAAGTCCTAAATAAAAAGGATAAAATTTAGGTGTCATTAGTGTGATATTGGTTTTTTCATTTTGAGTTTAGGTTAACCTTATCAAAATTTTACATGAGGAGTCACCGCTAGTTTATTGGGCGACTAAAACTAAATAAGACATGGGAGGATATCTCACTTTCATTGAAAATCGTTCTTCGACTTTTCTTAAAAGGGACTAGGGTTTTATGCCAATTCTGAATAGACTCATGCAAGATAGGATCAAATTTCTTTAATCCAAATGATATTGTAATATCCCAAACCGAGTCGGAATTTAATCGGTGACAAGGCACAAGGGGGGAAAAGTACCAAAAAAGCTTCAAATTTATTGTATTGAAAACAATTCAGTTCTGAACCTTTTTACACCAATTTAGTCCATCCAGCCAAATTTGGCCAGCCAGCCAATGCTAACGTGAACATCGGTCAGTGGTCAATGCTGACATAGTAATTTTTAATTTCTTTAATTTTTTAATTTTTAATTAATTTTTTCTTTTTCCTTTTCTTTTTGCTGTTCTTCCTCCTTCGATCTCTGCAGTGGCTGCGACCGGAGCCTCGCTAGCCACTGCATAGATCCAAGGAGGAATTAGATAGAAAAAGAAGAGGAAAAAGTAAAGAAAAAGGAAAAAGAAAAAGAAAAAAATTGCCATGTTAGCGCGGGTAGGGGCAAAATTTGACGGATGGACTGAATTGGTACCAATATGAAAATTTTTAGAATTGAATTAGTCCAAGGCTGAATTTGTACCAAAGCAACAGATTTATAAATTTTTTGGTACTGTTCCCAGCACTAAGGTTACAAAAGGTGTGGATGATAACTATTTTGATAAGAAATTGATTTTTGAAAGTGAAATAGTTTTTTTTTTTTTTCTATTTCTATATGAGTTTTTTAGCAAAACTGCGTTTGATAACGATGCAAAATTCATCTTTCAGAAATAGAATTTCACAAAATTTCTCCTTTTTGGGGGGTGGTGGATGGCGATGGCAGTGGGCGGTAGATGGCAATCGGTAATGGCAGCGGTCCAACGATAGCAACATAGGATGGTAGTCAGTGGACGACGACTAACGACCGCCAGCAGTAGATGGTGGTAGTGGGTGATAGCAACTAGTGAGTGGCTAACTAGTAGAGAGAATGAGTGATAAAAAAAAATTATTTCTCATTTCTACTCTAAAAATAGAGACGTAAAAAATTTTTACGTTACATTTATGCTCTAAACCTATTTCTAGACTACGAATTTGTTTTGAAAATAAAAAAATGAAATTGCATGATCAAGCAGATTTTCGGAACAAAAATAGAGTGATTGTCATGCGCACCCAGAGTTAGTATCGAACTTTGCCGGAAACTTAATCAACGAACGCGGTACCGAGATAGAGATACGCACCAAAATCTAATTGACAACGTGAATATGAAAACTACAACTAAAAAAATGTAAAGTACAGTATAGGAAAAGTAAAATAATTGCAAGATAACTTTTTCATTTATTACTCAAACCCAACCCGTTAAAGACTCAAAACCCACACCGAAATGACACCCGACCCTTGGAACAAAAAGTAAATATAAATCTATTTGGTAATATCAACTTTTTTTAATCTCGAAATAGAAATGTGGTCGGGAATAGATTTGAAATAGATATAAAAGTAGAAAAAGTAACTTCTTATTCCCAAGAATAATTTCTAGAAATAAGTTAATTTTTCTTTTTCTTTTCTTCTTTCTTATCGCCCACCCCCCCCGGGCTACCCCTGCTATTTGGCGATCATCAGCCACCCGGCCCGCTTGTTGGTAGCGGTTGGCAAGGAAGAATAAGAAAAGAAAAAAAAAGAAAAAATCTTAAAAATTTATTAAAAATTAAAAGAAATTTTACGTTACAAAAAAAAAATTGTGAATTGTACCAAACATATTCTTATTTTCTTTCCATTTCGAGAATATAATTTTATGTAGTTACCAAACGTGTTTTTTTACTCAGAAATTATTATGGGTAATGGAAATAGAAAAAAATTATTTTCGAAAAAAAATTACTCCTTAGAACAGTAAGTATTATCAAATAGACTTAAAGTAGCTTCTTGTTCTTAAGAACAATTTTAAAAATAAGTCATTTTCTTTCTTCTTCTTTTTTTTCCTTCTTATTTGTTGCTACCCCTCACCCCTCCCCCCAACGGGCCACCATTGGTAGCAGTTGCCAGCCACCAGTCGCCAAGAAGAAAAAAGGAAAAAAAGAAAAATCTAAAAAAATTATTAAATTAAAAGAAATTCTAAATTACAAAAAAAAAAAAAAATTAGGTCGTACCAAATGTATTCCTACTCTTTTTTCATTTCGAGAATACAAATTTTATGTAGTTATTAAACAAATTCTTTTATTCAGAAATTGCTCAAGGGAATAGAAATAAAAAAAAAAAAAGACTATTTCCAAAATAAATTATTCCCAAGAATTCAGAAATTACTCAAGGGAATAGAAATAAAAAAAAAGACTATTTCCAAAATAAATTATTCCCAAGAATATAAGTGATACCAAACAGACCGCAAGTGGTCAAACAATGAAGCTTTTTCTTTGTTAATAAAGTTAGAAAATAAACATTTGAAAGAGGACGCAAAAGTACAAATGTCATACATTTCAAAACTCGTCCAGTTACCTATTCTTTGAAAATGTTTTTTTGTCATCAATATGTATGATTATCTAACTAAATAGAAGGTAGTAAAATACATATACTTTTGGACATGTGCATACGTGTACGTATATTCATAGTTAAGATGGGATTGTGTGGGATTATAAGTTAGTTGCACGCTTGTATGTATATTTAATGTTTCATGCTCTCAAGACTAACGAAAAAAATGATTAATTATTTTATTTGGTGCTCAATTTAGAGGCAGGCGCATCTTGGCCGGTACTTCATTCAGAAGGAGATAAAACTTATTTTAAGAATATTTCTAAAGATTTCCCAGTTAATCTGGCCAGCCATCAGCCATGCGACCGGGTGATGCCCGGCGACCGACCAAAGAAGGAAGAAGGGAAGAAAAAAAGAGAAAAAAGAAAAGAAAAAAATAAATAAATTCAAAAAATATTAAAATACTATAAAAATTATCCGCGTCACTGTCGACTGTGTGACGTAAAATGGATATAATTTGAGGCTCTTTGTGTCACAAAAAAAGTTTGAAATAAATGTGTCACACAAGTATAATATTTTTTGTATCACAAAAAAAATAATTAGTAAATATATCATACGGGTATAAGTTTAGGGTTTTTGTGTCATAAAAAAAAAATAAAGGTAGACGTGTTATGATAAGTATAATTTAAGGTTCTTTGTATCTCTTTCCCTATGTTGCTTGAGAATTGAATTCAAGCCTTTTCGTTCTATGGCCGGGAGAAATAAAACAAAGACAACCAATTCTATTCAACCAGCTAACTCATTTTTAAGGAAAAATTATATTTTCCACTGCATATATTTTCATGCATTTTCTTATCTAATCCCCATACTTTTAATCAGTCTAATTAAATTCTTATAGTTTCACAAATTATCTCATCATGTCTCCTCAACACTTAATTTGGCCAAATCTAAATGGTGTGACTATTAGACAACGTCGTTTTGTGATGTTGATAATATTTTCCTAAATTGGGCATCTGCATTGGTTAAATTCTATAAATGTAACACTCCAACATTACTTACATTGCCTAAATTTTTCCTTACACATCCCTAATACTTTGTAATTATAATTTATATAAGTAAAATTATTTAATTAGACAAATTAAAAATACATGAATTTATTTTTGTTTTAGGACCATGCAAAGAACAACGTGAAACTCGTCGATTTTCCCAGCTTTCCATGATCGGATATCGTTGGTTTTCTTTTCTCTTTTTCGTCGATTGACATCATTCTCCCTAATGAAAGTGTTAATCACACTTGTGGATTGATATAGTGGATGGGCTTGGCCTCGGCCATGGACCTAGGCTTTTTTCCAAGATTCGTTTCAATCAACCAAATTGATATTCTTCAACAACTTATGCATTAAATAATTAGTAAGGTTTAGACTTCATTTGTTTCATAAAAAATAAATAATTAAATCTTCATGTAACACTGGCCAAAAAAAACCTTCATATAACAAAATTAGATAAAGATTTTGGGCACCCTCAATGCATAAGTAAATTTTTTGAGCACCTTCCTATTTAATAAGTCTCGATTCTTTTTTAAATTTGACTTTGCGCCATCCTCATCATTATATCAGCTCATACCGATTTTGTTGCGATGACATGAGTAAATTTTCTGAAATGGTTTGAGAGTGAATAATTCTTGACATAAGATCGGCGCTCACAAGTTGGAGACAGTTGTTGCAGATGAATCAAAACCGAAAAATGGATTTAGTGCCAGAAGAACTTGCTTAATTACAACTAGATAACTACACATTATGGTCAATCATTGTGCATGAGCGCTTGCTAGCACAATTCTAGAAGAACTCGAACGCATACATCCTTGTCTCGAGGCAGATCGAATTATACAATTACACATGGGATCACACCGGTCCATCATCAACTCAACGTGTGACTTAGGTGACCCTAATCGGAGAGGCTTGATCCAACTGATGATTCGGGAAGGCGAGTGTCAGCTCCAGATTAGGATTCGAAGCCTGACGCCCGCTTGCAGACGAAGCATGGTTAGTGAGATTTGAACTCGGGAGCTCGCGATCACCGAACGAACATGTACGAGGAGAGGTTAGCAGTGCCATTCTTGCTCTGCTATCTCGCCGGGTTGAGCCAAATTGGGGCGAGAACAGACATACTGGGGTGAAAGATCTTGGCTTGGGGATTTGTCGATGATGATGAGCACTGCATCTTTCCATCCCCACCTGGGGCAAAAAACACATGAATTAGTGCGCCAACAAGCGTATTACTATATTCCAAAAACAATGAATAAACAAAAGTGGTGGATAAAATAATTAATTAGTGGCGAAAATCGCAAGACTTTGAGCATGAGAAATCGCTAATCACGATTAAATATATCAAAAGGACTTGACTTGTGGCTAATTTAGCTTTTCTTCTAACTTGGAAAGAGCTTGAGGGGGGTCGAGATGAGTTACATCGAGGAGGCTGGGACGACGCTTGTTCCGTCTGGGGAGGAGGCTGTTCTGGCGGAGGAAATACTTCTGAGCGTGGCTAGCGACCTGGGTGGGCGTCCTGGTGCCGACGAACTTCTTGGATATGCCTCTCCAATCCCCCTTCCCGAGCGTCTCTAGCCCCACCAGGAACGTCCGATGCTCCTCCTCCGTCCACGGCACGCCTGTCCCATCACACATCACTTGATCTCATCAGAACATCAGTCGAGAAACCCTAATCATCCTGCTCTTCAAGATTCGTTAGAGATTGATGGTGGGAGTGAAAACCCGACCAGAAACTTCACGACTTTGCCTGATCAGATGGATCTGCATAGCTGAGATGTTACGAATCTTTGCCCCCCGTGAAAAGCAAAGAATCCAAAGAAAGACTACAGTTGCATCATACGAGACATGTCAGCGAGAGACAGACAGACAGACAGACAGACAGACAAAAGCTGACCTTTTTTCCTCTCTTGGGCTCGCCCAAGAAAGCCATCTGAGGCGTACCCATCATTGCCGGTGCTGTTAGCCGCTTTGTTGGGACTCTCGTCTCGAAGAAGACGATCTCCGACGTCACAGGCAGCGCGCAGAGAGAGAGAAGAATCGGTCGCGGAAGACGGCAGCGAAGACGACGTAAGGACGCGCACGGACGGCATCAGGCAGTCCATGCTCAGGCTCTTCTTCAGTGCGAGACGCGACGGGACGCCCCAAGGGTAAGCGGCCTCCAGTTGCACCCCGAACAGCTTGACTCTCCCGCCGCCGCCGAAGCTCGTGTCCCTCCTCCGGATCGACGCGCAAGTTCTTGAATTGTGACCCATGAATCCACAGTGCGAGCATTTCCTTCCCATTCTGCCTCTCCCTCTCTCACGTCCACACAGGCAGAAAGAGAGAGAGACGAATCAGTATTTAGAGAGCATGCGACGAGCTTGTCGTTATATATAATTACAATATTAACGGCATAAAGGACGAGTGAGAAAACAAGCAAGATTTCCATAGGCGTAATAAATATGTTCATACACCAGGACAGCAAAACAGTATGCGGGTTGTCCTACCCAATGCTTTGTGAGGAACTTTCCGTAGAATCTATTTGAATATTAGGATACTGGTCAATATTTACCGGGTCCCATGGCGTTTTATAAGACATGCTTTGTACGAGATGTTAATTGATCGCACATGATAAGAAAAGAAGTCGTTCTATTGTAAACCGTAGAAAAAAAAATATTTAAATCAGTTTCTTAGTAAGTGCGCAATTGGATGTAGAGTTCGAATGTTGATTTTGGTGACATGACATGAACACGAGACGGAATTGCTAGTATTGCCTATAAGAAAAGATCAATTTATCGACGGTGAATAATACTAATTACTCTTGCACTTTCACTGGAAATTCTAAAATGTTCCTCTACTCTCTATTTTTTTTTTCTATTTTCAGAAACACTCCTTTATTGGTCACTATTTCGTATTATTCAAAAAGCGACCTCTCGCGAGTTATTCCCGATCTCCTAATTCCAGGGTGCACATGCAAATTAATAGACATGTACAAAACGTCCAGAAAACAACATGGTATTTAACACTACTCGGATTCACCACTGAACCCTATCCCCAACAATAACTTCATGCACGCGGTCCTTCAATTTATTTCGCTACGTTCTGACTCGTGCACGGGTACAAGATAGCCCGCCCGAACCCAAAAGATCGCCTCTCGATCTTCACCATCGCGACGTGGCGTTAGCGATGAAGAAGGCCTTTGCCTCCACCCGATTCGACGGTGCATGCCGGCCGGGCTCACATAATTCGAATGCACTCGGAGACTTTTTCCAAGGGCGATGACGTCGACCTTTCGAATCTGCGAGCTATGCGTGACGTAGATTTCCGAGGATGTGGCCTCGTGTGATCCATGAGTGTTGCTTCAGTCAAGCTTTTTGTCTTGACTCTTTTGCTTGCTGAAACAGAAAGCTGCTCTCTCTGCTTTCACTGCCTTCTGTCGTAGCCCTAGACAAAATGCCAGTCGCCCCATGCCAAAACCTAAAGCGCCAGGGACGACGTATAGAAACAGAAATTTCAATGCCAGAAGCAAGTAATTTCTCTGGCGGATTTTCCTAACTTGTGTACCGATAACACTATCGGAACGAAGAGGCAAACTTTATTCGACGCGATCGACCATTGGCGCCGCTCTTCCGCTGCATTTCTGTAAGTGCGGTTGTATCTAACTTTGGTTATATTAATGGACGTGTGTACTATAGACATCACAAGAAGTTAAATTTCCCAAGAAAAAGAAAGAGAGTGAAAAACAAGACCGACGTTCGATTCTAACCAAAATATTTTAATGCTTTTTTGTCTCCTCGTCAAAGCTGTCCGGTGGACCTAACAGGGGTCCTTTAAATCTCCCACCCTCTGTATGGTCCTCCTCTCATGGTGTCAACTTCTTTTTAAGATTTCTAGGGACATATGGACCACCACGTTTTCTTCCTGACCTCGGACTATGCTTGTTTTGTTCGTTGTTTCTAATGATCCTTTAAGATAGATCGGCAGTTCCCCGATAATTATGGAACAAAAGAAAAATTGGTTAAATCTCGTCAGCAAATCATGTCACTTTTTGCATCTTGTGTGTTATGACATTTTGTGTAATAATTATGTAGATTTGTAGGGAGTTACGATACATTACATCTCAAGGATTCATCTCTCGGTATATCATAGAACTGCCTATGCCAAAATTCTCCCTGAAACAATAACATTCTACGATTAATGGTTGGCTCCGTCTTCGATTGTACATGAAGAATATTCAATTCTCTTAGAAATTTTACTCAAGTTTATTTAATGACTTATGCTGTAAAATGGCATTATTTTCTGTAAATCTTGTTGAGAGCAATTTTCTAACCCGGTTGACTTAATATTTCATGCGTATCATACCTAACACGATCAAATCACCTACCGGCTAATTTAGAAAGTTATCCCTTTTAATTGGTTCTTTCTTCACTTGCTTTTGTCTTGTTAAGTGGCATTATATATTTTACAAAGTGCCTTATGAAATTTGATACGCTTCTTGATAACCAAATTACAAATAAACATGTTGAGAAAATTCAAGGATAACTTTGCATCTTAAACATAAGTTCAAGAACTAATATCAATTACTATATATAAATATATTATATCATATATTCTTAATTCTTTTATGTTGAAGAAAAGTTTTAATTTGATAGTTTGGAAGTGCCGAATCAGATAAACCATTTCTCTGTGTTTTTGCTTTTTATTAATTTACTTTGTCAAAGGTTTTTCATGTGCTAACATATTAGGAAAATGCCAGACTTTAAAAAACCGGTTTACAAAATTGATTTACTAAACGATATGTCAAGCCGTTATAGGTTCTCGAATACGACTCACTTGTTCACTCGTAGTCCAACCCACACATCTGTAAACCGGTCTTGGTAAGTATAAAATTGGTAAACATATAGATTTTCTAGGCGTAGATTGTTCCTAGGTTTTTCTCCCAATTTTTATAGGGTTACAGCAAACATTTCATTGTCACCGAATTTGGTGGAACGATGGGAGAGTGGTTGGTGAGGGAGAAATCAGCTGATGAAGCAGTTCGAGAGGAACTACAACAAGCAAGGCCAAAGACGACCCAACCGCATCGCTTCTTTTCTTTAATCTTAGCAAACCCTAAATAGCCAATCAAGAGCACGAATCGTGACCATTAGCACATCATAAGAAAAGAACCCACGTGAAAATGGAACGAATGGATAACTGGACTTTTTAGGGGTTTGCGTGGTTTGGTGCTGCTACTTTTATTATTCTTTAATCACAAGTAGGTGAACCACAACCGGCAGTGGGGAAGATGTGATTAGTGGGGGGGCTCCTGGTTTTGGTAGCGAAAGAGGACGAAATACTACTAATCCTTAGGGTTTTCTTGTCTTGTCTCATTCGATTTCTCATGATTTTCTTTTGCTGTGTACATCTCTGTCGAAGCTGAGGTTTCCTCCACTTTCGATGTGCCGTCTTTACCTTCCATGAAAAGCCTCGGCCTTTTTGGAAATCATGTACGACGATGCGCCAAAGGGACTTACACGGGAGAAATAAATGGACTTAGTACAAATCTTAAAGACTGATTTAACAAAATTGGTCGACGTTTTCAATTGCGAATAATCCTTAAAGTAAGTGGGTCATGGTCAAGAGTAGATGATGATTTGACACGTGATTTGGTAAATTAATCTTGTGAATCCCATCGTAATGTGTCTAACATTTTCCACGTGTTCATTGTATGCAATAGACATGACTGTCTACAAGATTTATAGGATTGATGAGCTGGTAAAATTTAGTGTTTTCCGGTAAAATTACTTAGCGAATTTGATGCCACGAATTTTTGTTTATTGTGTAGACATTTTAATACTTATTTGCTGTTCATCGCATCATTTTGAACTCTATTGATCTAATAGATACTTAGAGGCTATGAAGGGACCAAAACTGTTGCAATTTTTTTTTATCACATCTCTCAATCATCTTTACACTAATAGCATAATCGTTTATGCTTGTCGTGATCAGATTTTATTATTTTGTCAATTCATGTCATTGTGCAAAACGATGTATTTTCATCAATTATACTATATATATATATATATATATATATATATATATATATGTTGAATTCGTGTCAACTCTATCAATTACGTATTTGCATTGCAATCGTGTCTAGACGTGATAATTCATATATAAAATTGTCGGCCCAGCATAGACGTGGTTGATATTCCAAGCATTCTCACTTTCTGAATATATAATAATAGAAGCACTTCTTTTTGCCTATGTCCTGTAATTTGTTCTTAATTAAATTAAACGCAGCCCATTGGTTTCCATTTTCAACCAGGGAATGATGTCAAGAACTGTCCTTGTTCGGCAATGTCGTCACTCACTATAAAAAATTAAACTAATATTTTTCCCATTAACGGGGAAAGTAATATTATAATATATATCATTACATTCTCTTCTAAAAGCAAAAAATAATAATAATAATAATAATAATATCGAGACTATTTCTACATGGCATCAACTTATAAATGAACTTTACTAATATAATAGTCATTAACAATTTATTATAAGTCATAAATTCTTGAAAAAGTGAATCTTATAAAAATTTAAATTATTTATGATTTGATTTTTGTGATTTAAAAGAAATTATTATTTTCTCACAGTATATTAAAACTGTTACGTAATTATTTCTCCTTATAAATTTCCTCTTGACTTTTGCTCATCGATCCGTGTGCTATTTTGTAATATAATAATATTCTACCTTATAGATAAGATCATTATAACGAAAATTAAAATAGCAATAAAAAAAGACACATTAGCTTTAAGACGCATTAAAACCGCAACGTAGGATTCATGCATGTGTCTCCCACCTTTTAAATCTGGAATTACAATAATGGTTCTTCATGGTACGATCCGATAATATGTTTCGTGAAAATGACGAGAGCTTAGCTGACCCAGATAGCACTAGGCTACCTCACCATCCACTCTGTTTACTCTTTGAAGGCCGCTTGTTTTCTAGGTGACGACTGGTTATTGAAATGTATTTCTGCGTGGCGTTTTCAATTTTTCATGTTAATTTATGAGCTTGGAAGTACGACTTCTATTTTTGAACTGATTTTTTGGGAGATAAATAAGACGTGATGTGACCCTCCTAACATACAAGTATCTTGAGTTACGTCACAATATTAGCAACGAAGAAATTACAAAAACAATCTTAAATTTATTATATTATACTAATTCAGTTCTAAACATTTTAATTATGTCAATTTAATTAAATACATTTTTCATGTTTTTCCATTCGATTCCATGATTTTGATAGGAAATCAATGTAGTAATCGTTGATGATCTTATATAACACGATTGAATAGGACGACCAACGCTGGTGTCAATATTTTCAAATAATGTTTTAATAATCTTTTGAAGTTTTCTAACAATTTTTTGGTCTTCTCTTTTCTCTTGGTTACTTTCTTTTTTCTAAGGGCCGGCAAGAGCCACTAGCTAATTCTCACTAGCCATAGGTGGGGCCTAGTAACCCTTGCTCAATGCCTCGCCTAGATATGGCAAAGGCCACAACATCAACTTTAAGGCAAAAAAAGGGTATAGAAGTGAAAAGGAAAAGCCAAAACAATTGTTAAAATATTATAGAAAAATTTCACATCAATGCCAGTTGTGCCATATAGAACCGCCAGCAACCATGCCATCAATTTTTGGCTAAAATTAGCCAAATAGACTCAATTGGCAAAATCTAAAAAAGTTTACAATTGAATTGATATAAGTATAATAGATTTAGAACTTTTTTGATCATTTTCCTAACTAGCAACAGTATGTCTTGCAATTGATCTCTAGCTCATCTAGATTATTGCGTAATAAGCAATAGTATTGATGAGTTTAACCCGTATGTAATTACTTGTTCCACGATTCTAAAACAGCCTTCCCAAAACCGACATACTTGAAATAGAATGCTGAGCTCGTTTTGTGTGGCTCCACCAAATTTTCCGTCGATAAGACAATGATCGCAACGATCCTTTGGTTGTAGATATTACTTGTCGTTAGAGTTATTAAGTAAGGTAATGGCCAAAGTTTCGTTAAAAGTGCAAACGCTTCTTTAGCAAGAAAATTTTTCGTGATGATTATTATAAGTTAATCACATCGTTAATATAATAATCAAAACGAATTTGGGAACAGAAAAACCCTAAGGGCCTCGATTGGTTGGGCCAACTCATGAAAACACTAACCCCTTGGACGAAAGGTGGCCTTGCAGTGGGTCTAACATTGGGTTCTGGAGGGCCCATCTTCTAGGGAGATCCACAAAGTCATTATGCTTCAATAACCAAAAAAAAAAAAAAATGCATGAGAAAGATTAACAAAATATAGATATTAATGCAAATGTATTTTGTTCTAATGAAGGAACTTGCATACAGGCACAAGTGTAATTACTGAAAAAATATAGAAAATAATGATGAATGCATTAAGGAAGAAAAGATAGATGGGTGGAGATTTGGTCTCTTTAAGAGAAAAAAAACTCTCGTCACATAAGGACTTAAATTCCAAGTTTGGAAAATATGAGAAATTTTTAAGAATCAAATTATAGTTGTTTGATTACTTTCCAATTATACATGATTTCGCTTTGATAGCGTTGCATCATTATTATTCATCATTTGCACAAGTTTCATAAATTCTTTTCTTACGAAATTTTAAGAGTCAAATTGGCCTTCGAATTTGCTTTCTATTATGATACATTGAATATAACACTTGAATGCTAATAAAAGCTTTTGAAGAGAGGCTTCCTTTGTTACTATCTTGATGCAAATATTTGTTTCATTGTCGATACTATTATACGGTATCGGCATGTCACGTAATATAAGTATTGTATGAGAAGATTTTACTTTTGTGAAGCAATGACCGTCCATTTGCAACATAGCTATCTTAATTCTCTCCCCTAGTTCTATTCTCTTGATCATTAGGTGAACTCCTCAAGTTGGTAGTTGGTTGGAGTGTCTAAAAATTTATAGTTCAAGAACTTGAGGTCATAGCCCATTCAAATCTCACCAATCATTTGTAAGATGTTCTGACTCAGAATCACATGCATTTGTTAATTAGCCTTAACTAGCTCGTGACACATACGGTTGTTGTATGGGATAGCAAGCCTATATGTTCATGTCGCTGAGAAATAAGAAGAATTCTTTTAGATATATGGTATACATGTGCGAAAGGGCAAGATAAGCCTCAAGAAAAGGTAACATAGGAATTTTTTTTAGTGCCATAACTCCTCTAGTCTACAAGAATGAAGAAAGACACATGAAATCATAGTATGGAAAATAAGATAATTTACATGGAGAAATTTTTCTTGTTCCACACAATGAATGTTGAGATGTGATTCATACTCCTCACTGACAAGATGGCATGGGTTTTCAATTACTAGGTAGATACGATATTTTTTCTCTTATAATTGACGGATGTAACATAAGGGTGTGGGGTGCTAATTATAATGGAATCCTCTGTTGGATGTAATCCTAGTTTAAAGATGAACCAGTATAAAACCTCATGTCTGCAATACTCTTTCTCGCTTATATTCTCTATTTCATTACGATTGTACGTCAAATCTTAACAATGAAGACTTCTTTGAATATTTGAGCCGGCAACGGCACCACCATTAATCGATGTAAGCGTTTCAAAACTTCGATAAAGTTTTTTGGGAGAAGAGAAGTCCGAGACCACCCATGGATGAAAAGCCAAGGCGAGACCCCGATTCATCTCCATCGCGCTAAATCATGTGTACGTCTCATGCGAAACTCATCATGATCTATCCGTGTGCATGGCCCCAGGCGTGCGCACGAGGAGGGCGGCGTGGGGAGCCGTGTGTGGGAGCGAAAAGTAGTGGAGGGTGTAGGAGCGATGAGACATCGCACGCACGAGAGGTGGTTGGGCCTCTCACATGATCCACGGATATCGCAGCTAATTTTTTCCTCATTCCAACTCTTCAACGACGACGACAACTCTCTCTCTCTCTCTCTCGGTCTCAGCCTTCCTTCTTCTGGCTTCTTCCCTCTTTGTACTACCATCTTATCTCTCCTCCTCATCAAGAAACACCCGCAAACACACTCTTTTTCCATCTCCGAACTTCATTAATCCTATCTAAAATTCACGGATTGTATATGTAGGTTTTTTGTCGATGTATGATGCGCTTTAAGAAATATCATACAGTGTGGATGTTGCGTATCGCGTATCTTATCTTCATTGAACCCGTGAATAAGCAAGAATCAAACCTCTTCGTCGGACATGCAACCTCAAACTTTTGTAAAGGTGTCGACTTGGATACGGGGAATCATCATGGATGGGAAGGAGGGCCGTTGAGATATTTTCACTGGAAGAATAGTAAATACCCTAGAATGGTGTGTCGATAACATTATATAAGTCGTGTACCACAATCTAGGGTTTCCTACTTTTCGCCGTGAAAATCAATTCTATCTTCCGTGCATGTGATGTCTTTCATTGTTTCTTACCATGCCAAATAGTCCACACTTGGATTAAAATATTGATGATGCTCAAAAGACACACACACACACACACACACAAAAAAAACATGGTAGGTCATCATGGTCATCGCCAACAGCTTGTCTGATATCATGGCTCAGTTTATTTTATAAATCTCTGAGACTCTCTCTCTCTCTGATATCATGGCTCAGGTTATTTTATAAATCTCTGAGACTCTCTCTCTCTCTATTTATATATAATATAATATATATTATCCAATCTCAGTGAGGTTATATAAGGCTGATGATGGGTCATTATTGGTCAACGGACGTGAACTGTCACCATCTCACTTCCTTCGATGAATAAAATACTTTAAATTTATCACCCTAAAGTAATACAGCAGCGCCTCGGGGCCCCAAGCTGGCTAAAAATAAACATGGCCCGACGCGTCTATAATTGATCGATTCCCATTTGTCGTGTTCCAAAAGCAAACCGTATAATAACCAAAATATGCCGCATCGGGCAGGCAAATTTCCTGTTATAGTTATGTCTGCGGCCCAAACCCGCCAATCATATTCCATCGTTTTATAAAAAAGTGAAAATTAATTTCAGCTCCGGTTTCCTAAGCGGAAAAAGAGAAGGGAAAGGAGACGACAAACCGGCTGACGAGTTTGTAAATAAATGCGGTCCACGGGCGTATCTATCTGTCCGAAAGAAACAGCCCTAACCATCTCCGCCATAAAGGCTTTCGTCTTCCTTCCTCTCCGGCGTCGTCTTCTTCCTCCTCCTCCTCCTCCTCTTCCTTCGTCCGCTCCTCTATTCTTGCGCGCTAAATCTTCTTTTGCTCCAATCTCTCGCCGGCGAGGGCGTCGGAAGGGAGCCGGCGAGTGCAGGGAGTGAGGAGAAAGAGGGATAGATATTGGAAGATGGAGCCGAACCGGAGCCCGAGCCCGAGCCCGCCTCAAGGACTGACCCCGGAGGAGCTCGCGGAGCTCGACTCCGTCATCCGGACCTACCACAGGTTCGAGCCCTCGCCCAACACGTGCACGTCCCTCATCACGCAGAAGATCGAGGCCCCCGCCCGGCACGTCTGGCCCCTGGTCCGCAGCTTCGACAACCCGCAGCGGTACAAGCACTTCATCAAGAGCTGCCACATGCGGGGCGGCGGCGGCGGCGGCGGCGGCGGCGGCGACGGCTCGGTCCGCGTCGGGTGCGTGAGGGACGTCACGGTCGTGTCGGGCCTCCCGGCGTCGACGAGCACCGAGCGGCTCGAGATCCTGGACGACGAGCGGCACGTCCTGAGCTTCCGGGTCGTCGGGGGCGAGCACCGGCTGAAGAACTACCGGTCGGTGACGTCGGTGAACGAGTTCGAGAGGGAAGGGAAGGTGTACACGGTGGTGTTGGAGTCGTACGTCGTGGACATCCCCGAGGGCAACACCGGCGAAGATACGAAGATGTTCACCGACACCGTCATAAAGCTGAATCTCCAGAAGCTCGGGGTTGTGTCCATGGCGTCCATGCATGGAGGGCACGGTTGATATGGTCGTCGAACGATCAATTATCTAGGTGAAATTCTTGTCTAGACCCGATTCCGCCCCGAGTGGAGGGGGCCGATCGCTAATAGGGATTTTCTTTTTCCCTTTTTTATCGGGTTCGTGGCGTATTGAGGTTTACTTTGCTTCCATGAGAAATATAAATGTTTGCTTGAGAAGGAGAGACCTAAGTTAAGTATGCTAGTAGTGATCAATGCTTCTTTTTTCTTCTTGGGTTTCTATGAAATGTTGAGAGATAGCTCATTTCTGCAACAAATCTGACTTATCTTGCCCTTATTTTCAAATGCTAAAGATCTCTCTCTCTCTCTCTCTCTGTGTGGACTTGCAGTAGCTGCTCTATCCATTTTGTGCCTTGTAGTCTCAATTTCCACCTCAGTTTCCGTGCACTCAAGTTTGAAAAGAGTGTGCAATGAGGTCAAAAGCTTCAGCCTTTGCTTTGTGCTCTCTTTGGGTTTGTTTACGTGAATCCGACGTTCCTGATTGCATCGGATTCTTCCATTTTGGGTCGAGGTAAGAATATTCCCTTAACATGACATTACATTTCTCGATCTCGAACTAGAATTGCATTTTCCTCCGTCGCCTGAGCTGTTATTGGAACCGGACTTTTGGACATTTGCGTTACACACATGGATATCGCCCGCATTTGCTTTGAATTGAATTTTAGGCTTGGATGGTGTTCATACACATGACCCGCAGATTAAAGTGTCCATTGGAAGGAAAAACATAACCCTTTGAGCAATTCTTGCATAATTTGGCTACAGACAAGGGGTCCAACACCATCCGGCGTCGATATTTACTGGGTGCATGTACTTCAAAAGTGTACGGAATGCCTTTCATCCCGATTCCAAGAGAAAGAACTGTCGATGCGGAAGACAAAACCAATACAAACATATGAAGTCTTACATGTTTTTACAGGTGAGAGATTAATATGGATCTAGAGAGAGAGAGAGAGAGAGGGAGAGAGAGAGAGTAGGAGATGGGGCAATTGGATGTAAACACCTTTTTCAAAGTCGAAGTGGACGGGCCTCCATTGGGAAACTTGTGAGCAGGGTGGAGAGAACATGTGACCTTGAAGCTTGATCGTATCCACTACCTACCTTTTGCAGCACGTCAACTTATCTTATCCACTTATCACATTCAAAAGGACTTTAAAGCTGCTGCGCCTCCCCTGTCCTCCATTTATTGTCCCCATCTTCTTCCTTCGGGCGAACCCCAAATCGCCACTTTTTCTACGGCGGTTTCCGCCCATTTTTTCAACTTACCACAGGACGAAATCTATCTACCTTGCTATTATCCATCCTTTGCACCTCGACTTTACTAGTGGATGACACCGCAGAATGCATGTTTGACTGCTGTATGTATCGCTTATGCATGAATGCCAGTGGATCGCAAACCTTCCGACTTCTTCAATGAAATTGAGGGTCGATATATTTGAAAAAATAGAAATCGCTTTTGGGAAGTCATTTAAGCATTTGGACGACGAAAACTGATCAACTTATGAAAAATGTTTTCCATGCACCGAATGCAACAAGGTTGGAACAGGGGAAAATGACTTTCCCTTCTGGCCAGGAGGAATTTGATTTCCCTAAATCATCAAACAAATGAAAACTAACCATTTTCCCTTTAAAACGATTTTCATGGAATATGTTTTCAATTATCATAATTTTTTTAGCAAAACAAATGCACCCTAAAAATAACTCTACGTGTTGTTTGACTGCCACTGGAAATATCAGTGCTATCAAGGTGTAGGTAATGTAATGTCGAGAGATCGATGATCGTGACGGTCAAACGATGCGAGCTTCGGTTCTTCACGCTCACCACATCCCTTGATTTATACTGCATTGGGATGGGGTGATCCGTGCGCGTCGGAAGATTTCATCGGCTGGTGAACCTGTACAATGCGCCACGGGATGGGTTTCCCCGGAAAAAAAATGGAA
Source organism: Eucalyptus tenuipes (assembly GCA_014182365.1). NCBI lineage: Eukaryota > Viridiplantae > Streptophyta > Magnoliopsida > Myrtales > Myrtaceae > Eucalyptus > Eucalyptus tenuipes. The sequence continues at coordinate 31,520,670 of CM024539.1, read as the reverse complement.
CGGAAGAAGAGAAACTTGGTCGTTGTTCTCTAATGTTCATCCTTCGTCAAATGATGGAAAATGTTCACAAAGACGGGTCCTCTTCTATGGGCTTTTGGTTGACCAAGGCCCATGCATGCGTGGGCCTGTTATCGGGTCAGAATTGGCCAAGGTCGCACGGGATGATTTATATGGACCTAGTGCCCAATGAGATCCACCGGGTCGGGTCAAAAAAATTAACGTAACTATAGGACTCTAGGGTGCCGAATTTATAATTGTAATAACTTCAATTATATTTTGCATTTACTGTTATTTGAAGTACTGAAATTATAAAGGTCTTCCAACGATAAAGATTGAGGATTTAACATTTCGATTTTTTTATTTTCAATTATAAGAAAAAGTGATAATTCCGAAATGTTTTTATCTAATTACTATGCTTTGATTTATCAGTTACGTCATTTATTAGTTAGATATATTAATTGTGTGTGAGATTATTAAGTTTGCAATTATAAATTTGTTTGGTCTGGATTATTTTCAATTTTATTAGTCCATGCTATACAAATTTTTTTCTCTAATTGATCGATTCTTAAGTGCTAGGGAAAATGGTTTTTCATTTTGTACTTGATCGTGCATACCGATGTGGAGATTCGGTTTCTCAGTGTACTCCTGCGCATCGCCAACGACAAAAGGCACCACGCGTGAAAGTTACTGTGTTATTTTACTAAACCTTCACTTTGCTTGTTCGTGTTCATAAGTCGCGTGTGGCGTGTCAAATTAAAATTACATCATTAACTATATTTATGGATCGTGTTAGAAAATTCAATCAGAACATGACTTATATATGAAATAGATATCAAAACTCGATTGAACAAAGTGAGTAAATGGGTCAACCCAATCCAAACACAGTTAAGAAAACTCCAAATAAGATCTTTGAAATAAAAGTTATCTTTTATAACTTTTTTTTCATGAAATTGCATACTTAACGCATTAATTTTATTCTCAACCCAATCAAATAATGTTTAGACAAAAATCAATACAATTATGAACTATTTTCTTACTTAACCCATAGAAAAATTTGTTACCCATTCTAAACAACCTAAAACAAATTAATAAGCGATGTCTCTATTCACTTATATTACAGGCGTTACAAGATGTATAAGAACGTAGCCAGTTCAAATCAAATTAGTATTGTCTTCCCTAATATTAAAGAAAAATCTATGTTAATGAGAAAAGAATTTGATTTTTTCGATGAAATTAATTATCTTAGAAATATCCATCCTTTTTCTTTTAATTACATAAGAAAGGTTTATTTATTTCCTCTAAAAAATTCTTAGGCTTTGTTTGATAACCGGTCAAATAATGACTATTTTTGTTCTTTTGTTTATTGGAAAAAAAAAATCTGTTTTGTGACTGTGACATTTTTCTTCCTTGGAATTAATTAGAAACGTGATGATGAAGTAGAAAAAGTTGTTTATTTGTTCTCGAAAATAACTAAAGAATGAAGTATTTTTCTTTGTTCTTTTTTCTTTTCTTTTCTTTTCTTCGAGTCGGTTGCCGACCTCAATGATGGCGGCGACCCGCTAGATGCCAAAAACCTCACCATGGCTGAGCAAGGCTTTACCTCGCTGGGGGTCGAGGGCTGGTGAGGCTCTGTTGAGGTCGCCGACTCTCATGTAGTCGAGGCTGGCGATCGATTAGAAGAAAAGGAAGAAGAAAAACAAAAGGAAAGAAGAAAAGATGTAAAAACGCATTTTTATTTTGGAAATATAAATTTTATATCGTTAATAAACACTTTTGAATGTTCAAAACTTCGTCTAAAATAAATAAAAAAATTATTTTTAAGCAAAAATTATTCTTAATAACAGATATCGATACTAGACACGTCTCCAAAGACAATCCCATAATGAGTGTTTTGGATTTTTTACACCACCATTTACTTATTAATAAGAAACATAGGACACGGACAGAACCGAAAATGTTCTGAAACCTGACATAACCATTTCCTTCATCATGAGGAAAATCCGAGTTAGTCCTCATAATTGCGTATGATAACCCTCGAAGCAATGAATGCACACTCGAGAGTTTTTCAGGGGTGAAAAAATCGTCCCATGCAGAAGTTGGGCGGAGCACGTTAATTGCTATCCCCCCCGGCGTAAGTTCGTCAAAGATCTTCTCACCAGAGATTTTCTCTCACCATTATCCTTTCCATCCTTTTGCTTGCATCATCATCATCATCATCTGTCTCTGATCCATTTCTCTCACTGCATACCTCTCCAAAAAGTACAGCTGCTGAAGCTACAGAGCTTTCCCTCTTCTTCTTTTTTTTTTATTTTTTTTTTTGGGGTGGGGAGTGGGGGTGTTTTTCTTTTTCTGCTTCTGTTTTTGTTTTGTTTTGTTTTTTTCTTGCGTCTGATGGGTTTGGCTGTTGGATTCAGAGGAGAGAGCACGAGACTTTCGTTACCCCATTCCCTCACCTTTCTCATCAGCATTGGGTTTGTTGTCGAAAATGGCTAAAAAAGCAAAGGACTTTCTTTTTCATCTCTGAGGAGGGGTTAAAAACAGAGAGATGGGAGAGGGTATGGTGGGTGATGCTGAGAGGACCTGCCATGAACAGGAGTTGGAACAGAGAGAATCCAGATATTTTGATTGCGATGATTGCAGGAGGAGAGAGGAGAGAGAGAGACATGATGCAGCAGATGGTGAAGGGTTGTGAGGAGGACAAAGTTGATCAGAGCAAGGCTGTGATAGCAAATGGGCCCTCCAAAGCCTGTAACACATATGAGTGCCTACTGCAACCAACAGTAATCTCTCTCTCTCTCTCCAGTCTCTGTGAGAGTGTGTTTAGTAAATGGGTCCAGTTCATTCAACCCTGGTGCAGAAGCCTGCTTTTGGACTTTTTGACACTCCTTTTCTTCCTTTTTAAGGGGCTATCTGAGATTGAGTGTTTGTATAATTCAAAGAAAACCCATTTGTGCTTTTGGCTTGTTTTCTTGCGGGCAGGAGGAAAAAGAGTCGTCCTTAATGGCGTAGAGGCTCTCAATCTTTTGTTTCTTGGGGCTTGGGTTTTTCAGGAAATCCTACTTCTCTCTCCATGCAAAGATTGCATTTTTAAAAGGATAAACAACCCCACTTTTTGTATGTTTCTTTTTCATCTTGAGGCATTTGGGAAGTGGTGGGGGTGTGAAATTCTCTGCCCAGGTACAATCTATGTTCTCTTTTTTACCACTTTTCTGTTAATAAAGGAAAATAAAGTTGCACTGCCTGTGGTCTCAGATTGTGCTTTTTTTTTTTAACTATGGAGAAAGGAAGGGGAGGCCAATAATTTCATGTGAAGGAGTGAGAATTTTGCATTGCTGTGACTGTTTTAGATTCCATGAAAGAAGCACCCATACAATGTCGATCAGTAAAATACAAACAACTTTTTGGTGGGATATACTGGTACAACCTGAGTATCGGGAATTATCTGTGGAAACTTAATGAGATCTTTACACATGTTGGTGTTCTCTTTGTGATTAGGCCTCGGGGACATGCATTCTCAACTTCATTCTCTGCTTTTTGGTCGAGGAAATAGCTACTCTGCAAGCTAATTGGAGGTTTGTCATGGTGAAGCTTAATTTAGTAGTTTTGACTATACCTGCTTGCTTAAAATATTTGTCGGTTTGACTCGATAGTGTGTTCTTCACTTCTTGGCACTTATGACTGCTCCAAATTCTGGTTTCTGCTTCCTGCATTTTTTTCAATTTACTGTAATAGAAGGAGAGGAAAACCTAGAAGAGAGCTAAAAGATCAGTCTTGTTTGACTGTTTCTCACTTGCTTTACATGAAAGGCACTTTCTCACTCCATTTCTTGGTTTTTCGAGGAGATGTGATTGATGAAGTGCTCGGCTCAAGTTTCTAACTTTGAATTGGAAGAGCATCGAATGGGATATTTGAGTGTGCGATGATCTCTCTACAACCAGAATATGTGATCTGCACAGTTCCATCTGATGGGTTGAATGATTATGATGTCATGTTGCATCCTCCACATTATTGTGTAACCGAAGTGACTTTGATATTTTTCAGGGAAATGAACTTTGAGATAAGATGAATATCTTCATGATCCAAGTTTTCGCATAAGGAAAAGGGTTTCGACAGGGTTGGGACCTAGCTCGTCTTCATGAGCCAAGTTACGTGAGATCCTAGGATTGAAGATTTCCAACTGACCTTGTCAGAATTGTGATGTGTTGATATTGCAATGGAGCATAATTTGTTTGATGTTTCGGTAGATATGTCCAACCGAGCCTCTTTCTTGCTGGATGGTGTTTCGGCACACACATCTGCAAGCTCCTTCCCGCAGTCAGATATACTCAACAAGAATAACTCAGACCACACAGTCGGGTATCCAATACATTCGAACATTCAAGGAGAATCGATCGGTGATCTACAAGCTGGAATAACCGGTTCACAGTTTATTTCCGATGCATCAGTTCCCTTTCATGGGATCGATGCCATTCGGAATGCTCCTGACTTCAATGGAGCAATGCCAATTTCTCCTGCCTCTTTTCCTGCAATTTTGGCCTCGAGAAGGGATCTCCAAGAAAATATAAACGGCTTGCCAATTTCATTGCCATCAATCGATCTGTTAGAGGTTGGGAATATACCAAATGATGGCTCTAATGCTTCGCATATGTCATTTGGAACTTGCAGCTACGATGAACCGGCCGGCACGTGTAAGTGGAATGCTAACAGGTTTCAATCAAGAACTGTCTGTCCACCTTATCCTGTTGCCCGAAATACAAGTACTGTTGGATGGATATCATCTGGGAACCTAAATATACATATGGGTTGTGCTTATTTTCCCCCTAATTCCAGTAATGAGCTCTCACTCAGCCTTGCCTCATCAAAATCTTCGATAATTAATTTGCCGAATACCTCTGATCAGTGCTCAGAGATAAGCAATGCCGGTGCGAGTCACCATTTTTCAAATGAAAGAAGAGCATACAAATCAGAACTGCATTCCTGCAACAATAAGGAGCTTTCTCTATGTTCTGCTTCTTACGGGGCACCTCAGTGGTCACAACTCATAGCCGGATCCAAGTACTTGAGTGGAATTCAGGAAATTCTTGCTCAGATAGCAAGCTATTCACTGGAAAATCTAAACAAGGTCAGTTATGTAAGTTGCGGGCTCGGGAGTGGGACTAGCAAGTCGCAATTCTCATCAGATTGTCATGTCAATGAAGGACAAGAACTTGAAGTTTTTGGCCAGCGACAAGAAGTTGAAGCTAAGAAAGCCCAGTTGTTGACTCTGCTACAAGTGGTATGTTGATCTAACTTGGTCTATGATTAGGTTTTCGGGGAAGACACTTGCAGGATATATCATACACATTAGAGTACCTGGCAGGAGATCGCGTAAATCCTTAAAACAAGAGATGAAAATGATGCTCTTGAAATAGATTTCTAGCTTAACAATTTAAAGGTAGGTTCAGGTACAATTTATATCGAGCTGATTTATGCCTTTACAAATAGATGTCACTGGCTATTGTAATGTAGCCATCCGATCACAGATCTCCGTTTCTGTGAATTTATGCCATTCCGACAAGAATTTGACACTACATCTCTTTAAGCCGTTAGTACAATACACCACAAGTGATTCAGCATAGCATCTCTAGACATCAACTGCTATGTTAGTTAAGTGTGAACTTTGACAGTGATGTTGCCTCAGGTCGATGACCGATACAACCAATGCTTGGACGAGATCCACACAGTGATATCTGCATTTCATGCGGCGACTGAACTGGACCCAAAGATACACACCCGTTTTGCACTTCACACCATCTCGATTCTGTACAAGAACCTCAGAGAGAGGATCAGCAACTATATCCTTGCAATGGGGGAGGATTTCAGCCACTCAAGCACAGGAGAACGGGCAAGATCTTTTGAGGCCTCATTCATACAAAGGCAGTGGGCACTCCAGCAGCTCAAAAGGAAAGACCAACAGTTATGGAGACCCCAGAGGGGCCTACCAGAAAAGTCCGTCTCAGTGCTACGGGCTTGGATGTTTCAAAACTTTCTTCACCCGTGAGTCCTCTCTCTTCACAGTACCTTTTTTATTGTTTGGACTGGAATTCACAGAATGTTAGGTAAATAGGAATTTTTGTTTGTCTGTGGAGATTATGCTAAGCACTCAACAAAATTCAGGTATCCCAAGGATGCCGAGAAGCATCTACTGGCACTCAAAAGCGGACTGACAAGAAGCCAAGTAGTCTTTCTTCCCCACTTTCTTAATTGAAGTCATGCTGGAATCGGCTGGCTCTTTGTTCCAGCGGCTTTGAAGTAGCGTCTACTTTGATCTCCCCTTTCCCTGAATGTCGATGCTTTATTCGGGTTATGAACAGGTATCCAATTGGTTTATCAACGCACGTGTCCGTCTTTGGAAACCAATGATCGAGGAAATGTACTCCGAGATGAATCGAAGGAAGGCTCATCACAATGAGGATGGAAGCAGTGCTGCTAACCAAATCCAGAGGAGCATCAACATCCAAAAGTTTCGCATGAATTAATTTGGAGACACAAGGCAAGTGAGCGAATCAAGTATTTACAGACTATTTTGCAATGAAAACATATCGTCAACAAGTTTTCGTTCGTGCATCCTCTATGCCTTAAAAGTTACCTCAGGCAATTGTACTGTGTTTGCTTATCCGTTGTGTTGGCTTGCTGCAGGACAATTAGAGGGATGCTTCTCGACACCTTCTAATTGAAAACGCTCTGGTTCGGCAGTTCTGCTGTCTGAAGGAGTGATTGCATTTGCTTAAGTGGTTATCAATCATAAAGAATGCCTTTTGGATTTAGTCACGTATCAACGCCGCAATGTATAGAAGGTATAGGCCAGCGATCCGCATGACATGTTTGCCTGCTGGAAGAGATCTCAACCCAAGACCTTGTCAGCTCGAAAGGTGTATACCTTAGGCATCCGACCGGGAAGAGAATGCCAAAGTCGGGAATTTCCATGGCTTTGCAACATCTCCAATCACATGCGAGGGATGCAAATCCCCTTTACTCTATTGGTACTTTTTTTTGAATCCCCAAGTGCATGGACTGTTCAAGTGATATACAACGTGAGAACGCTATGAATTGATTGCCTTTTTGGAATGGTGGGATGATTAGAGAATCCTATGAATTTGATCAGAAGAGAAAGAGGCCTCTCCTTCCTCTTGTAGCCTTGTTAAATTTGGAGGATACGACGTATGAAAAATAGACAGTACGGTGATGGTCCCTCAACGAGAAACGGTGCAAATGATCCGGCCATCTTCGTTGTGTTCCTATGGAAAAAGAAAAAGAAAAAGGAAGGCTATTCACTTTGGTCAATGCTCTTAAGTCATAAATTCATGGTCTCAATAAAAAAATTTAGGCGTGTCCGGATAACGCCGAGAGCAAATAGTAAAACTTCTTGGAACCATTGAGAATTGTTCGTGCGACAGATTTGATGGAAGACGAATCCCGACCCCCCTAGAACACGACAAATTGATATCGACGAACCAAGAAAAGATGAAAAACTCCAACTCGATCGGTATGTGGCCATCCATATCGAATGTGGCGGTCCATCATATTCTTGATTATTGACCTTAACGATCGATAAGTTCCACTCTGATCGAGTCATTGTCCCGTTGGAAGGAATCCGAAGGGCAACGTTCCCATCTCATATATCGACCAAGGGCCCCACTACAGGGCATTATTTTCATTCGAGATGACTTGTGAACAGCAATATACTCAAGAATATCCATAGTTTATACAAAACGTAAGCAAAGCTTAGCGTATGAGAATGCGCAAAATACCAGCAATCTCAGATGATGCCATCTTTGATTTTGCCGTCCTTTCTTTTTCTTCTTTCTCATTTAGCCTCAATGCTAAACGACACCACAAATATCATTTACTTTCCGAGAAAACGGGACATATGCTTAACTCGCCTATCAAAAAAAATATGGAACTTTCAAAACCCAAACATCTCAGGATTTTGATGCCGTAAGTTAGTGATGTAAACAATCAGTTCCACGAGCAAAGTTCAGACGGCAAAGGGCTTTCATCGAGCAAATACATGCCGTGTGCATATTGGTATATGGATTCTACAGCTGCTTGTGTGAAAAGTTAAGACAGTGTCTGCAATATCAATCCTTCAAACTCTCATGTTCTATCAACAAAACATAACCTTTCAACAAGAAAAGTATGGGATCAGATGAGAACCCATGTAAAAACTCGTTGTGAAGAACCAGTTATTTGCAATTTATTTGCTTGCCAAGATCCAGATAAGTGATTATTCCAGAGATTTACAGATCCTGAACCCCTCCTCAACTATCGGTTACGCTTACAAATGAAAGAATCGACTTTGTTCTTTCTTGCAAAATTTGCCTCCTGACTCTCTCTTCTCTCTTTATCTACACTCTAGATCCTATACCATTACAGTCCAATTCAAAGGCAAATGGATACTCTTGAAGTATGTAAATTACAAAAAAAGAAAAAAGAAGAAAGGCAAGACAGCACCTTCGACGCCCATATCCTTTCAGACTTCCAGAGAGATCCGTGTTTTGATTGGTTTCAATTTCAAGCCCATGCTTTCAGGGGATAGGAGGTCCGGAGAAATGCACGATGGACTCAAAGGGCTCCTTGGACTGACGCTTACTTTTGAAGCCTTGTACAGGCCATATCCCATGAGAAAATACTCGAGCGGTATTAACATGGCATGAGGCTGCTCCTCAGTTACCATCGTTCCACATGCCTGAACCTGTAAATCCCAGAAAGTTGGAAACACATCAAGTTTTAATCAAGATCATTTTCAATCAATCCACCAGGCTGGGTCCCGAGATAAGAGAGCCATTACATACCTCTACTAACGCGCTATATCTTCTATCCATCTTCGAAGTCATGTGAACTGCCTCAGAATGGAACGGAGAGTGCTCACCTATAAAGATAAGCGAGCGACATTGCAATTTTCTTAACCCTTCACTTATGTCTGGCCTCCTGCAAGACAACATTACAACTTTAGGCCCAATCAAAATGAACAAGGTAAGAGTTCACGTCAAACCATGCTTTAGGCTCATTTAGTTTCAAAAGAAAATTTCACTTGTTTTTAATTGATATAAAGGTGATTAGCGCTTTTAGTCAATGTAGTCAAATTTCTTGACAACGTGTGGTACAATAAAATGAATTTTATTTATTTCAGGGTAAATATTGTTATCAAATACTTGTTTTCGAGCCAAACTATAAGATAGGTCATACTCTAATCCTCCATCTTTTCACTGTAAATGAAAACGCTGCATTCACCAACACCAAAAAGTTACAATCACTTTGTAGCTTTAATTTTGACAAAACTTCCCAAAATTTCGTTCTCCAACTATGCCAAATGCATTAGTAAGACTGTTTTCATTTAAAATGAAAGTGCAAACAGAAAAATTTGAAGAATTCTTGCGAATAAATAGGACCCTTTTTTCGTGACAGAATTTGCAAAGATGACATGACTTTCACCATAAGAACTGAGCCATGTAGACAATTTTATTCCAGAGGAAGTGACCATATTTTTTCATTATCCTTTAACTTGTGTGTTGACTATTTTCTGGGAAAGGAATATATCTCTTGATGAGGATTATACCCATTAATTGCCTCAAGAAAGCGCCAAACGTTAGAACTCTGTCTCTCGTCCAGCAACTGCAATATGAAACATTGATACAACTGGTATCAGACGAGCATTACAAGCACAACTATTACAATCAAACAAATCCACACTTCCAAATCAATTGATAGTTTATCATGAACAAAAAAGCGAAAGGCTGGAGAAGGACATACCCTTCTGCAGGCTTGAACTACGTCTGACTCTGGTACTTGGGCACAACCGCGCAACTCCTGACTCCAACAGCAAATTCCATCAGCACAGATAAAATAGGGAACCAAAGGACCCAAGGAACGACCATAAAGACCAATATTACCTTGCTAAAATATCTCTTAAGCAGTAATTCTTTGATCACTCCACACATGCCATAGAAATAAAGTAAATTTGACATCACCTAAACAAGTCACAAGTTACAAGTTCCAAGTCAGAGAACCAAAAAATCAAACATCGATCAGAATAAGCAAACGGATGGAAAACAAGACCTTATTTAACAACCATTCTGTCCATGATGGCGCGGTGCATAGAGGAGAAACAAGTATAAGACCAATAACCCGGTGCTTGTATTTCATCTGTCAATTTGAGGACACCATTCAGGTTGAATATTAAAAACTTGAAAAGGGAAAATTTCCATATGCTCCAAAAAAAGCATGCATCTTACAGCAAAAAGTGTTAGGATATAAGCTCCAGCTGTAACCCCCATACACATCACAGCTCCAAGCCTGCAAGATAAGCTTTAAAGTCAACTAAGATGGAGCAATAGCCGTAGCCATTTCCTTCGTAAAGCATGCTACCATTGGAAACTCAACATATATGTAATTTATAATTACCCAAAGAAGTTGAGAACCTCAGCAACCTGATCTGCCAAGTCATCAACAGAGGGAAGAGGATCATCGGGGCTCATAGTGGCAGCTCCTAACTGCAATGCCTCTTGAAAACTTTCCGAAATAAGAAACGGTGTGAATCATGGCATTCAATGGAACAGAAACTAAAGGAAGCCATGCATAAAATCCATTCAGACAGTGCCAGTGATTTGTCACGCACCTCGTGCCCAGGAGGACTAATGTGATATATACAAAAGTTGTGAAGCAGTAGAGAATATGCTTCTGGGCAGAAGAATAGTCCTTGGAAACAAGACAAATCTGCAAAGAACAGGGAAGAGAACAATGTCCACTTAGCTCTTGATAAGCAACAAAGACGCTAAGCAACAAAAAAATTTGGCCGATATGAAGATGGCAAGTGCACCATCACAATTCTTCTAATTTCTGACATATGTAACTTTGTTGCAAAATTTGAAAGAATGGCAATTGTGTCTTTTGGAAAAAGGCTGGATGAGATCATGAAGTACCCCTACATTCCAGGGACTTTGATTTTTAAGCTATGTTTTCATGCACAATTCTTTTCATTTTCAGGGACAACTGTGAAGATTTCACGGAGTAATAGGTATTGATAATTTGTTTTCTTCTCAAACAAAGCTTTCTATAAAGAGCTTGCCTCGCTAAAAATGCAAAACCAATTTGAGAGAAAAGAGAGAGTATTTACTCAGACAAGGAAAACGAAAATTCCATTTCACTTACAATTTAGTGCTAAATCAGGATAAGTCACGAGGGCTGGCTTGTCTGGATCTCCAAATACTGCAACCGACACTAGACCTTGGCTGGTTCTTATGAGGTGCTCCTGAACATGAATACCCAAGGAATGATGTCAATGAAATAACCATCTCGCAACAATGCATCAAAAGAATTATAATAGATGAGAGAACGAAATTCAGCATGATATAAAGAGATCCCAGTGATGAAAGAAAGAGACACTAGGCCCTTGTCTGGAAAACTAGTAACCTATTCCTAAAGCTAGCAACTTTTGTTTGCAATTGCATGCGAAACATGTTCCATTCGAAGAAACTGTAAATACATAGCTCATACTGATCTCGATCATTTATTCTATCAACACCAAAACGGCATAAAGCAACACCAGCTCCTTCCTATAGAGGAATTACACCCCTAAAAAAGGGCAGAGCCACTGACAATCACACGACAACGTGAACAAAGCCGCAAGTCATCGCTTGAAGGGCATGCTTCGATCAAAGACCCAAGGAAGAGGCCACCATGGGCAACAACTATATTCCTTGCTTCCATCAAAGCAAATCCCCAAAACCCATAAAAGTCGAAACTAATTCTAGACCCAAATGGCTCCTAATCCCAGAAGGGTCAATCCCAGGAAGGAAAAATGCGCATTCTTTGATCATTCCCTCTCGGAAACCAATCCGGAAACTCACACAACGATCTTCAACGCTCTCGGGGGACTCCATAAAACACAATTCGCAGTTAATAAAACCGGTGGAAAACCGGAAAATGCCACCCAGAAAAGCAGAGGGCCAAAAAAAGAAAAAAAACACAACAACAAAAACACGCGAAGCAAACGTAGGAAAACCGAGACCAGCCCACGACTCCCCACATCATCCTCGTCCAAAGCAAATCGCAAAAACCATCCTGCATTATCGGAGCAAACCCAAATCCAGATATCGCATCGGACGCGCAATGCGCGACAGCAGAGACGAAGGAAATGCGGGCTACCTTTCCTCGCGGGGAGTACGTCTCCATGTCTATCGACACCGAATCGCTCGAATCCGCCATCTCCCTCCTCCCTCTCCCTCTCGCTCCCTCTGTCTCTCGATTCTCTCTCTCTATGTGGGTACGTGTATTTCACTCAAATTGAGGACGCATTTGGCGAGGCGTCCATGGATTAAATACCCTGTCCCTTTCCCTTCCCCTCCCCCCTCTCTCTCTCTCTCTCTCTCTCTCTCTCTCTCCTGTAAAGGCACTTCCTTCCTGCAGACACCAGCTCCCCCCCGACTCGCCGAGTTGACCCGGGCCGAGTCACCGACGCTCGATTTCAGGAAGAGAGAGAAGAAGAGGGAGAGTTGGCCCCGCGGCAAGAGGATGTTGACCGGCGACCCCCGACCCCTGGTTAGGTGTCCTAACCGGGGTTAACGGGGACCGACAGCCCCGGCCCCGTATTTACGGAAATGCCCCGCTGAGCCGACGTGGATCCGTGTGGCGTGTCGGTACGCCTTAAGCGGGATTACGAGGGAGGAGGGGCGCCTTTGGGGAGTCGGTTTATACGGTTAATCGGGTTGACTTTTTGACTTTTTGTTGTTTAGCTGGGGCGTGGAGCCAATCACGGGTCGCCTCGTGGGGCCCATGCGCTTTGAAAAAAATAGGGGGGAAAATTTGTTACTAGAATTTCGAACATTGAAACCGTGATTAGATTGTGCGAGATTCACACGAGCGGCCATTGGTCCCGATGGCCACGAGTGGTCCAGCCTACTATGCTTCATACCCATCAAACAAGTTTTCTATAGCTAGAGGCAACGAATCTTCTTTCTTATTTTTCTCTTTGTTTTTGTTCCCCTTGATTTTCTTTCCGTTTGGTAAAACAGGCCTATCATCGGATCATTGTCTAATTTGTCTAATTTGTCATATTTGCATCATCGTGTTGTTAATAAATCAATATACAATATCATACTCCAATCTAAGCTTTTCCTTTTTCCTTCGATTTTTTTTTAATGAGATTCTAATTTGGTGGGCATCCATAGATTTATGAAGGATTTAGTATTATAAATATTATTTTCATTATTATTATAGTTTTTGAAGATGCCAAGTCTTCCTCGCAGAGCAATCCGGATCCTTTGGTTGAGACATCATCCATCCGGGTTGGATTCAAGCTTGGGGTCAATTTGAAGGCTAGGGCATCATTTTCATTTGTTTAAGTTGGTATCTGTCATTGCCATTTACCAGACACTTCTCATTCCCTCTTAATTAATCCACATTTTTCTTTCATTAATCCTGCCTGCAGTTTTAATTAAAAAACACGTGCTTTCAAGCCCTTGGAAAGCAGGCCTTTCAGCAAAGATTTGATTTGATTAGCCCACCAAAAGAACAAAAATCTCAAAACCCCAATCGATCTCAGCTTCTTCTTCTTCTTCTTTTTTAAATTCAATTCTTTTGATTTGCACACGATCCTAAGTTCTTCTAGTAATTTTATGAAATTGGGTCGATTGACACGGAAGATACCAAGTGGTCCTATGGCACCCCCCCCCCATTAATGAAATAGTGAATGCCCCCTCTTAATGAAGAGTGAGAATCTCCCACCCCCAATTAGGTCTACATCAATCCACACTTTTTTTTACCGATTAATGAAGAACGAGACGCGCGGGCGTGGCCGGTGAAGATACAGATACTTCCTGTTGATTGAGACTTGCTGGAGAAGGGAAGGGTAAAGTATATAGGTTTTTGGGGAAATGAAGGATTCGACGATGATGACGACGACCACGACGATGATTATGCTAATGGGGCCAATCAAACTTTAATTTTCCCCCCACATAAGCCTTTGCTTTTTAGGGCGAAAGCGACAAGATATACGAAAATCGACGACACACGCACGGGTTCCGAATGTTAAATGTCGGTAGCCGACGTAGAGATCTAGATTCACGAAAAAACGTTTACAAGATCCGAAATTGATTTTAGGGGACAAATCACCGTTAATATCAAGCAAATTCCGATCATGATGCTAATCTTTCCCGATATCTTTCAAGTTAGTTGGGAAAGTTGTCTAATTTATTACGATAAGAATATATTAATCAAGAAAAGTCAAGTCATGATGGAGGCTAACTACAATCATTAGCTTTCTAGAATTTTTCACCAAACCTTTTTCGCAAAATGACCACGTTTTTGGGATGTGGTAACTACCCATTTCATGAATCATGACATAAGTTTCAATACACAACTTAAAATGAACCCACCACCTACTTGAAAAAGAGAAATGATCTCCACTTTTTTTGACCTCACTCTGCAACCATCGCGAAAGAACTTATTATCGTCACGGAATTAATCGCACTCTTCGTATCCAATCACTTCAAAACACTTCGAAAATTGTGGAATTCATGCTCCCTCAACTGTTCTTTTCCCTAATTTCACTAATTAGGGGAGCTAAACATTTCATCTTTTTTTTTTTTGGGGGGTGGGTCTCGGACTGAAAAAAACGACAGACGTTGTAGGGCCGTGTGTCATGGAGGGGACAACATACGGAGTCGATGGCCTTAAATTCAACGAGGTGCACGTGGGAAATCTCATTCCGCTGGAGAAAAGTGAAGAGACTTTCGCGCATCCTCCATCCCCCAGCCCATGTCACCTAACAATATGACTGTCCCTTCGGCACTGCGTAGCCAGGCACTGTTGACTCCCATCACCGACGCCATGCGCGTTCCCCGTTTAGGGTGTTGTCACTCTCCCTCTCTCTCTCCCTCTCTCTCTCTGTGCCTCGCCCTTTTAAGTTTAGATTCGATTTCAGTGTCCCGAAGCAGAAACAGGCCCGACATATCGCGACGACGATAAGCATTTGTCCATACGCGGCATGCCATGTGAAGTCATTTACGCGTCGTGATGATATGATAGTGCAACATAGCGAGCGCGATGTCGACGCAGGCAGATTGCGTGACTTCTTATATAACACCGACACGGACACGTAACGCGCAACGTGACACGACATGTCGATACGTCATTTCTAAAAAATTAAAGAATTCTGAAACATTCCGATACGTTATATATTATATATATTTTATATATAAAAATACAAATAAATAAATAATAAAAACAACACATGATTAATTTACACTAAAAATATTAATCCAACATTTGTTAATATAATTTATTATTTTAATTTGACAAATTCAACTATATTATCCATAAAATTTGGAGATTAAACAAGTAATATATATTTTACTATCTATAAAATTTAGGGATATGTGCATTATAAATCCTGAAACTTATCAATTGAGTCATAAAACTTATCAAATTGATGCAATCGAGTCCTTCCGTTAACATCGTCAATTTATTTGATTGAAAATGTTGAAGTGGTATTTCTAAATTTATTTATTTATTATACGTGGTAATTTTTTATTATTTTTTTCTTTAAATATTATTTAAAAAAAGTAAAAAACTTATAAAAAAGCTAAAATAATTCTTAAAAAACATAACCAGAAAAAAAGGCAGGTCTTGAAAAAAAGAAAGCACGTGGGTGGCTGGGAATAATTCTAAAAAAGCAAAATTGGAAGAAAAAAAAAAGGCAAAGTCATGGGAAAAAAAAAGGCAGGGTCATGGGTGGCTGGGCATGCCGTTGCCACCATTAGAAGGGGTTGGCGACCTATGTGGCGAGAGGGTGGGTGGCCCTCGGCGGCCTAAGCGAGGCCCAAGTGAGGGTTGCCTAAATTTGGGCAATGTCAAGCCTTACCTGTGGTTGGCGAGCCTCCCTAGCCCTGGGGAGGCCTCGTCGACCCCAAGTGAGGGCCGGCGAGCCTCGCTAGGCCCAAGCGAGGGTGTGGCGTCGCCCGGATCTTGGTGAGCCTCGCCGACCCTTTCTTAGCCGGTGATGGCCTCACCTAGGTCGGCCAAGGCCACCCCCTTTGCCAAGTTGCCGACCCCCTTCGACAATGGCAGCGACACCCAAATCCCTACTTTTTTTTTTTCATATATTTACATTTTGACCCCTTAAGTATTGAAAATTTTTAAAATTGACCCCATGCTTGTTGGAATTCCGGACTCGCGTGTCGGAACGTGTCAGGGAGAGTTGATCACGTGTTGGGATTTTCAACACTTATTAACTGCGTGTCGGACACGTGTCGGAATGTCAAACACGACACAAAGACCTTCAAAGAAGAGCGTCGGTGTTACATAGGTGACTTTTATGATTAATGTCTATGTCAGATTACTTTGTGATTCCCCAAATCGAGTTTTAAGTCTGAATAAGATATCTTTGTCTATCTACTTTTCCCCAACTATAGAGTCGAGTCGGTTTAAGCACCCAATCATATAGTCTTAGGAATTCGGATTTTGTCCACCTTTTCCCACCTTGAGAATTCTCCTTTTTCTTCTTTAATTCGAACCCGTTTTCCCATGTAAATTTTCTTTTTGCCTTATCCATCACGGACCTTTTACCCCTTTTCCGTCTTGTTTCCATTTCGTCCCTTCTCCTTTTGTCCCTCTCAAATGCTTTTTCTCTGATCCGAAGAAAGTGGAAAGTGTCGGTCATGTGATTTCCACCTTAAATAGCCTTATTAGCGAACCTAAGGGTTCAGCCAAACCGTAACCATTTTCACATCCAATCATTACGGTCTCGTCGGAATCGCCGTACTTATATGAATTCTTTCAAGCCGGTTTCGAGATCGAGGACACGTCCGTAAGGGCGAAGGAGCCATCGTCTTCGGAAAAGATTAGTCAAGTATTTGGAAAAATCTCAAACCCACTATTATGAAGGACACGAAGAGAAAGATATAGAAGCGCGAGCATAGTACATCGAACAAATAGTGGGAAAAACTAAAAATAAATAAATAAATAACAGAAAAACGTTTGAAAAACTCTATGTTTATTATATGGTGATCAATTCAATCCTAAAATTTAGTTCTAATTTTTTTAATGATCTACTAATGTAGTCATTTCGACCATTTTTTGTCGAAAATCACTGACGTAGATGTCGGCGCTCATGTAGACATTTTTTGCAAATCTTTTTTAAATTTTATGATTTAATTCTTTTTTCTTTTTTGTTTCATTTTTTTCACTATTAAGGGTTGATGAGGGGATAGGGGCTTGTGAGCCCTCGTCGAAGCCCTCACCTCGCCAAATTTGACAACGGCATGGTAACCCTCGCCGAGGAAAAGGAAAGAAGGGACTACAAAGCAAAAAAAAAAAGGAAAATAAGAAAAAATTTTGCAAAAGTCGTTGCGTGAGTCGTACCATTTAGAACAACCAACGTTCACATCAGTAATTTTCGATCAAAATATCGACAATCTTTTAAAAGGTTTATAAATTAGTTTACATATAATAAGTTGGGAACTTATCAGATAACTTTCCTAAAAAGTAACATCCCTTCCTAAAACACCAAGAGCAAAACGAGGAGGCTGTTTCCTTTTCTGATCCTTCGTTTCCGGACTATCCTCCCCACTTCATTTAAGTAAATTGTCCTTATCGATGGCCTAACGATCGGACACCTCCCCTCCCTCTAAAACCCTCTCCTTATTTTATCAAGGGAAAGAGAAATACGCAGTCGGCGAGAGAGGGGAAAGTGTCGGCGGCATGATTTCCACCAATGATAAGTAAAGGAACGGTAAAGTCCACTGACCAAAGCAAAATCAGAGGCGGAGATAGATTTTGGTTGAATCCCTTCTCAACCCTTTTTGCTTGGCTTGAAATCCCGCATCCAGACAAAGGCCGGTGAGATATCGCTGTCTTGCCTCTCACGTCACAGCTTAATGGCAGTCACGGCCCGGCCGCCACGTGGCGCCCCTTGATGCCAACTGGGCATCTGCCATCTGTTCTTCTTCTTTTTTCTAATCTTTTTTTCGAGACTCGATATGGAAAATTAAACTAGTCGTCTTCCACGTTGCTTGTGTTACAGGGAATGGTGCGCAATCTGTCTTCCGATTCGGTGTCCCTCTGCGATACGTTTCCTCCTCTTTCCTGGGTTGACGCAATGCTTTAATTTATTGAACCATAATGGAGGGGAGGGGAACGTCAGATTGCCTTCGTTTCTGGACAAGTTCTGTATCTGTTGGAGAGCTTCGATGAGCTAGATAGGGTGTGACGGGATCTCGGAGAAGGGGATGTGGTTTGGATCTTACATGTGGGGAGATGCATGATCCATTTAAGAATCTAGTGCATGTTTCGTAAGGGTGATCGGTTCCCGATCTGATCCGGTTCCACCTAAGAACCAGGAACCAAACCGGGAAGACCGGTTTCCAATTTTTGGAACCAAAGACTGGACCGGACCGGATCTAGTCCCATGGAACTGACCACTTAATAAAAAATTAAAAAAATACTAGAGTCAATACTATTTTTAGGGTTTATTGTTATTTTTCAGAAATGAAACAATATCTTTTTTTTTTTTAAAGAGTAAGTCCGATCGATCGGTCCGGTCTAGTCCGGTTCCCCTGGAATCGAGAACCAGACCGATAATCACCAGTTCCATCTTTATGAAACCGAAAACTAGACCAAACCGGCCAAGTCAGTTTGGTTTGGACGGTCCGACATGCTCTCACCCTAATGTTTTAAGCTCCTGATCTGCTGACTCCACAGCGATCAGATGACAGTAAACGAGGAGGTCGGGGCAGGATCCGAAGTTTGTCTTGAGCCAGCCATGGCTGAAAAGCTTCAATACCCAACATCTTTTGAATGAGAGGGGCCCGGTCCGCTCTCCTGATTTGGGCCTAAAGGGCTCGTTCAAATTCAGTTTTTTTTTTTTCTTTTTGAGGGGCCAGAAGTGCACTGATACACTCAATTATCAGTTTCAACCGTTGCTCCAATAAGGGTCTTTCCACAGTTCCACGACACAGAGAATTGACAATTCAGTAGGGCTACGTTTAGTTTACATTCACAGGGAACCAACTAACTCCTCAACAAATGAGAGAGAGAGCAAATCTGATTGTGTAAATATGTTCTTGTATTATCTATAGTGTTACAGTAATTCACTTGGAGTTGAAGACTGAGATCACATGCTCTCGAAAGATTTGGATTGCTCCTCCTAGCAACAAAATAGGAGAATTTCTCGATGCACTCATACCATCAGAGATCTATACCATTAACTAATAAGAAGGTCTGCCGAGAAACAAAAGTGCAGCCCGGGAGGAAGTATAGAAATGGCCAATCGACTCAAAGATGGTAAAATGATCACAGAATGCAAATCATAGAACCTCTTCGAGCTCGAAGATAGAACTTTAGAGCCAGAACGAACATAGGTTGAATCAGTGCCACGCTAGGAATATTTCTATGAGGAAGGATAAAACATCTTTTCCGCAGCTGAAGGAAGATGCAGTGGGAGGGCCTAAGCAAGCCTCTCGAGCTTGACCAAAAGAGAAGAAGTCCAACCCAAAATTACACATCCTATAGCCTTTGGATGTGTCACGCCTCTTGAACTTAATGTTCCATGCGTAATGGATCTTCCTGGAGGATGGGACTATACTCCTCATTCCTACTGCTTAAGCCATTACCAACACATGAGTGAAAGACATTGCATTTTGCTACATTCTCGTGAATATGAGATTTGAGGAATTTAACAGGTATCTCCCCTTCTTCCTTCCTCCCATCTTTGCGCTTTCTAGTACCATCACTTGTTAACACTACCGGACAAGTGTAAGCCATGAAAGTGGCATCCTCAGAATCAACCATATCCAGGTCAGCATCATCAATCGTATCCTCCACTATGCCCTTGTTATATGCATCTTCAAAATTGTCACCTCTTAGCTTGAAGAGTGGGAGCTCATACTCTATTCTTGACTTGCAAACTACTGCCTTTGCATGAAGCTTCAAAATATCACTGTCAAAGACTCTAATCCCTAGATCCTCTACAATCAGCAGCCACTCTGAAATACGAGAAAATATTTCAAATCTCTAACTTGTTTTAAGTCCTCTTAATGTTTACAGCTAAAACAGTCATTAATCACGTATGTAGTCAACAAGTAATTCTGCATTAGAAGGACAATCGGACCCCTGTAGCAACTTAGCACATAAAAGGTAGAAGAGCCGTAGCAGATAATGATATCGAAAACAGTATCAAAAGCAAATAAAGATATAAGAGGGACTCACTAATAAGTGCTGCTGGAGTTGATGCCGTTGGCCTGCTGGTTATTCTCCCTGGACCAGTTTGACAAGTCACCCATTTGAGCAATTGGGAAGGTAGGCAGGATTTAGAGACTGCATCCTTATAGGAGTCTACTTTGCTACGGTCACCATTTTCCCTACAGCCAGTTTAACACATCTCTCTCATGTGATAATTAAATACGCAAGTGTAGTGAAGCAGGAGTGGTATTCATGCTCTCATACCTAATGAATTGCATGGCGCTTTCAGCTACCAACAACAACAAGACAGCCGAGCTCTTCAAAACCTCATCACAAAGCTTTCTCCCATTTTGAGGGCTCAGAAATGGATAATCCACCATTATCAGGGCATCATATAGGACTTCTCGTAAGAGAATTTCATCCTTGAATTTCTGCAGAGAGAAAAATTACCAAGCGTATATAAGAAGAGTTGGACATTAGCTAACATCTCCATGAGCAAGAGCAACAGGATTTCTTCAGGCATATTTCAAATCCAAAAGTACCACAACAAGGTTATCTAGAGTTTTAACTTTAGACTGGTATAGCAAATATGAGACAACAGCTTATGAAGGGGTCCTTTACAATCCCAGTATCCTCAAATGTCATCCAAATAACCAGATTCTCCCACATAATCTGGTTCACACCATGAAGTGTAAAAGTGATTGCAGTTCACCTAGGAAATCGGCAAATCAAAAGCATGAACAATGTAGTTAACTCTCATAGATTGAGCCTCTGATCCTTTTAACTCATGATACAAGTATCTTCGTCCAAAGTAGGTCAACTGAGCAGGCATTAAAAGTCATTCGTCCAAAGAAGTGCACGAGTTCTTTTAATTTTGCATAAAAGTCTTAGTGCAAGCTAATCTGCACACATGACTGTCTTTTGCTCTGGAGCCAGCTCCATGAAGATAAAAACATAAGTATTTATCTCTTTCATGCAACTCAAAGGAGGACAAAAGGTCTGTATGACATGAATTGTGTTTTACCATCCTGATCAAGTGTTGTGTCTCCATTGGGATTTTATGAGACTTGATTTAACTTGAAATTTGCAAAGTAAGGTACATTAAAAGCTTCATACCTCCTTTAACTTTTAAGTTTAAGGGGAAAAAAACACTAAATGCACTTACTAGCAGCAATGTCACGGGTGTAACTGGATCCAAGAGCATGCTAAGAAGAGTACCTGACATCAAATCAAACAATGGTGGTATTGAATTATCAAGCAGGACAAATAATAGTGTAATAATTTGACAAAAATTAATGGTTGATTGAAAAGGGACAAATACAGTATTCAACACAATCGAGTAGCCAGTGGATGCCACGAACGGAGCCTCAGACTAGTTCACGACGCATTAAATCAATGTTCTGTCGAAAATAGGAATCCTGCATGCACTATGGAACTCCGTTGAATGCTAATCACCTCAGGAATAACGTTCGGTCATAAACATATACAAATCTGAAAATGGTAAGACACATTATACCGACAGAGTGACGAGGCACTTTAATATTGCAAATGGAACTACAAGCCTGAAAAAAATCCAAAAACAAGCGAACCCGAAAACGTGTTTCTCACCGAAAAAGTAAAAGTTCCTAAATCCAGCAATGGTCTGGACGGCCCAGCTATGCATATCCCTCTCCAACTCGGCGCGCAGTGTCTGGGCGTCCAATTTCAAGCACAACCTCAACAAAAATGCCTCAGCCATGACAACCCCAGCCAAGCGCCCCATGCCGGTACCGCAATCCTTACAAACCCCCATGCGAACGTCATCGCTGACGACCGGAAAGAACGATTTCGCGTCCTTCTTCGGCTTATCGACCATCCAGACGCGAATCAAATCCAGAAAGCACGGACTCAAGGGCTCCAACTCATCCTCTTCCTCAAACTCCCCGCCGCTGCAGATGCTAACGTAACTAACCACGACCTCCAGCAAGTCCTCCACCTCTTTCTTCAAGCTCCGCCGCTCGACCACCAGAGAGTACAGCTCGTACACCACCGGGGCGAGCACGGCCACCTTCTTGACCGCATTGCACGAGCTGGAGCACGTCGCCAGCAGCTGGAACAGGTCCTTGACCCTCGACACCTGCTCCGAGGCGTCGGCAGCGTCGGCACCGACGCTGCCGGCCGCGGCCGACTTCGCGGCGTGGTGGGTCAGCGCGGCGTAGAACCAGACGGTCTCGAGGGGCGGGTCGGGGAGGCTGTGGAGGAGGCGGGAGAAGATGGAGGTGAAGGCGGAGAAGTCCGGCGATCCGCCCCGGTACTCCAGCAGGAAGCGGTCTACCGACTCCTTCAGCATGGGGTGGAGAGGATCGCGAGGGCTTCGGTCGGTCGGTGCCGCCGGATCCATGCCGACTCGGAATTCCGGCGGGATTCGATCGAATTGGGGATGGATTTCGGGAGGCGATTGCTCGGTTTGGAAACCCTAATTTTGCGGGGCCTGCGCAGGGGAGGAAGGAAGAAGAAGAAGAAAGGGGGGAAGGGAAGGTGGGGGCAGAGTTCGGTAACGGGCAAATTTTTGAATTTGGGCTTAAATAGAGAATGGCGTTTATTTTCTTTATTTTCTTTTTTTCTATGAGAGGGAGGAGAAAAATTAATTCGAGATCGATTTATGATAAATTAGATAATGGACTAACGTGCCCATGTATGTTTTCCGAAAGGACTATTATTATGAGGATTATTTTCACAGAGATTATTATCTCAAAAGATAATGTCGAACTTTTTTTTTTTTGGTTGGAAATCATCATAAAGCTTTGAAAGTACCGCACAAAAAGATAACGGTTTCCTATGTCAAATCCTTTTTCGCAAAATTGATTTTACTACAAGACGCCATGTGTTGCGTTTCTATTGGCTAGCATCTCCAAGATGATGTGATGGAGAATATTATCGTACACCATCCCTTGTAATCGTGGCCACGACTCGGTACCTTCAAGATACGAAATGCACGAATGAACTTAATTAACTTGATTTGTTTTACCAAAAAATAAACAAAATAAAATCGATTTTTTTTTAATAATCATTTCTCAGAAATGATAATATTTTTAGATATTTTGCAGAAATTTGAAAGTGAACTGAGAATTATATTTTCATTTTTCCAAAAAGACGTGTATTATCCATGCATTATATAAGTTATATATGCATTACATTTTTTTATCGATAGACGGTTGAAATACATATTCAATGACCTTCTAACTTGAAGCGAAAAGTTGCTGATGTTCAACTTCTTTTTAGTGTAAAATTGTCGATGCTTTGTGGGGAAGAAAAACATACATAGACAATGAGGGAGTGCAGATATCGGCACATTAAAGTAAAAAACGTAGTCCTGCTAGGGAATTACCAAGGACGGCCTTCACAAGTGGCAACACCCCCTCTCCTTCTTGCCACAAACCTACAAAACCAGCTTGGGAAAGCAGAGGCCCCCCGGTCATTATCCCTGCATTATGTAAGCTATGCATGTATTATGTCACGCCCCGAACCTCGAGCGTGCGCACATCCCACTGTGCTCGATTATATATGCGATGTTCCCAGGCACTCGTTGCCGACCCATTCATAATATTTGCACATGCGGAAGCATATTATAAAACCCCTAACAATAAAATACGGGATAGAAAAGTAGGAAGCAATTTCACAACCAATCACTTATATAACCAACGGAGTTTACAAACAGAGGTCTACAACCAAAAGTCTACAACAAGTCGACTCTCAAAAAGAGGTTGTCCTACGACAAACTAATTGAACACAATCTCTAATCCAACAGACTTCACCTCTGCAACTCCACAAGGCCAACCAAAACGATCTAGCCGCTTCGTCCACTAGGGACCTTAAAATATAAGCCCACAACCGGGGTGAGATATTGTATCAGCAAGTTCAACCCCCTAAACTCCTATTAGAAAGAAAATACACCCCGAGTGCCCTAGCCACATCACACAGAAGACTTACCTCGTCTTAATTCCTTCATACAGGTTAGCACAATTGGTATCACACAAATCTCAGGTAGAAATAAAAATTCAAACAATTGGAACGCCATCACTTTCATATAAACCACAATCGCACTCAGCATGCATTCCAGGTTATTATTCACTGCCACACAGGGCGTAGCCACTCTCACGCTTCGGCTTTATCTACGACATTAATGCCAGACATCACCTCCCCCCTTGGAGCGCGGCTTCGTCACTACGTTGACGGCATTCCCGAAGGAGCATAGGTCCAGTTAACCTAGCCTCTACTGCGACCCGAGCCTCGTCACTATGTTGACGGCGATTCTAAAGGAGTATAGGTCCAGTTGGCCTAGCCACTATTGCGATCGAGTCTTTCAACCAGCATACGACAATTCAATACTGACCCTCGGAAACTTTGCATGTTGCTCAAATACCCCCATTACAATAGTAATCCTTAAAAAATCCAATTTCGGTGCCAAACCCGACACTTGAGATTTTCTGAATAAAATCCATATTTTTCACAATCAACACTCAATTTTCATTATCCACTCATCAAATTCAAATTCTAATTACATAGCAGCGATCGGCACGAAATTCCGAGCAATTGAGGTCAGAAATAATTTTTTCGAATTTTTTTTTTAAAATAATAATATTTCAATAATTTCGTAATATAATATATTATTAAATAATTCCAGAATTTCGAAACATTTAAGTAAATAAAAAATAACTATTATGTCCCATCAAGGTTTATTATAAAATAAACTCTCTTAGCTTTAATTAAACATGCTTTAAATTAAACAAATCCCTTCATCTAAATCACAATTAAATAAACTAAACTAACCACCTAAGCTTACTTAACTTAGACTAAGCACACTTAGGGCATCATTAACCATCTAATCAAGATTTAGTGAGTTAAACTCACCCGATTAACAAACCGATCGGACCAAAACGACGAGGGCGTCGAGGGGATCGACTTTCCCAAAAGCGGGCCAAGCATCCGGGGTCAGGAAGTAAGCCAAAACGGGCCAAAATCGAGCTGTGAAACCCACTTTTGCTTGTTGCTGGTCGAGGCCGACAAAGGGGGAGACGGCGGCTGGTCGGGTGGAGGAGGACCGGCGGAAGGTAATAGCTGGTCAGGCGGGTTGAGGCGGCAGTTCCGGCGACCCTGGCGGCGGCGAGCAGCAGCTCGTGACTCCGGACGACGACGCTGGGCGGCGGACGAAAGGGCGGAGCGGCGAGCGAGCGCGGTGCGCAGGCGACGCGCACGGACGGCGGCGGCGGCGAGCTTCTCCGGTGAAGCTGGCGACTTCGAGCGGCGAAGGGGCGGCGTCCGGTCGGCTGGTCGCACAAGCAGCTGCTCTCTCCTCTCTCTCTTCCCAAGCTTGAAGATGATGTTGATTGGTGAGGGTGAAATCCCACCTTTTCAAGAGCAAATCCTCACCCTTCACTTGTCAACATCCTAGCCACTCTTGCCCCACACCACGGCATCACTTGGTGATGTCATACTCCACTATCTCAATTTCTCCCACAACAATAATCCAATAGGTTCAATTTCATTTTCCGCCGTGGCATGAATTCTCCAAAATCTTATACAACACAATTCATTCAATTTCCTTCCAATTGAATTAAATTGAAGTCCATAAAATTAATCCAATGTCACCACACTTCAATTTACGTAATCACTTGACCATAGAACCAACTTGAGTCCCAAAAGCACGACCAAAAGCGGGCCTTCTAATTTCTCGAGCCAAATTAGCCATAATTTGATTTTTTTTGCTGAAAAACCCAGTTTTTATGAAAAATCTTATGAAGATGAGCCAATGTTCCTAAAATGATTTGTGACACACCAGGACTTACAATTTCTGAATTCGATCTCAATTCACGGTTAATTTCACTATGGCACGATATTAGCGCGTCCTAATCTACTGGGTAGCTTTTAGAAATTTTCATGCATTTGACCTGTGGTTGATCAAGCCACAATATACATCTTTGACACATTGACGACTCTCGGTTGTCGGGGTAATCTCAAGGTTTCAAATACGGACACATGGTACCCAATCGACAGAAAAGCCGGTCTAGTGCCGACCGACAAGAATAGTGCGATCTGGTGGAATCACCCACACTTGATCACATGCTTCTATCAAGTCCACCTATCTCCGGTCTCTAATCGATTTTTAATTGTGCCACAATGACCTTTGCAGATTAGCTCGGTCGAAAGGTCGCTTTCTGGTCAAATTTTCGAGTCTGATGCATTAGAATCTCTTACCGGCTTCACCTGATAGATTAGTTTTCACATGAGTGGCCAACTCAAGGAAAAGAACTATATGCGTGAAGATGAAATGCTCGTCTCATTTTATTAAATATAGAATTGGAAAATCAGGAGGTCACACATTATATTCTTTTATCAACAAATGGTTGAACGGCATGGAACCCAACCAGGGAAACTGTGACAGCCGGAGGTTGAGTTCCATGCCGTAAGGCGTGTTGTTCGAGCTGTGGGCATTTTACCCACTCTTACTCACCTGGGAGACTATTATACCTGCCTACTCGGTGGTAGCCAAGACTGAAATTCTAACGTGGTGGCTATTTTCACTACTGTGAGGCCCCCAAATCCCCTGTCTATTTTTCTCTTCTCGATAGAAAGGGAATATGGAGGACAGCGTGAGGTCTCTTACCCCAGGGCGGTTCTCTCGCCCATTTCCTCCTGCCCTAAAAGAATAAAGAAATTGGTTTTCCTTTTATATATTGAAGCCAACTTGCTTGTTCTTTGATCTACTACTCAAAATATAATAAAATGAGACCTAAAAAATATCGTCGTATTAGAGCACGCCCAATGAGCAGCAAGAAAGGAACCCAATTTACTTGAAAGAGGGACATAAGTAGCGAATTACTTTTTTCTGTATCTGATTTGACTGCGAAGTGTTCGTGTTTTTTGTTTTTTTAAATCTTTGACTTTAAAGACAGAAACTATTCCAAGTTCATCTCTTGCAAGAGGACATCCACATGCCCTGACACCCGATTTGAAACCTCTTGAAAGCCTCATGAGTTTAGATGCCACGACGGACTTGATCTTGATTGTCAAGGTCTTGATAATTTAGGCACGACCTCCTTAGATCCTAGCACAAGGGCCAAGGTCTTGGGTCCAATCTCAAGAGACCCTGGCCGCCACCAAGGTCCTGACACAAGTGTCAAAGGACCCCAGCCTGAGTGTTCTCTACTAGGTCCCTAGCTCTGAGGGACTCGGGCCCAATTACCAAGGTCCCAAAGCCTAGGCATCAGGGAACCATATTGGGCACTAATGATATGGGTGCAGGAGCCGGGGACTTGACTACAAGCATGGGTACCAAGGTCTTTGGCTCAACTTCAAAGGACTTGTACCTAGCTTATGAGGACCTAGGCTCAAACTCAATGGACTAGTTCCAGAATGCTAGTGATTTGAGTGTGAAAGCCGAGTAAATGGACGTAGCTGTCAAGGTCTCATTTGTGGCTTATGTAAATCCAGACTCAAATGTTAGGGTCTTCGTGCCTAATTACCGAGATTTAGTCATATTTTGAAAATTGATTTTTATTTTTAGAGAGGAAATCATTTTGTTGAGCTTAAGTTTTTCATTAATTATGCAAATACTTTTCGTTTACTTATTTTTAGCGATCCAAATGTAGGAAAATGATTTTGACAATAAATTTTTGGCAAATCAAACCAACCCTAAAAGTAAAAAGCTTCGAAAATGATAAAAGTATATTCCTAATCATTATTCCATTATGTTGCCTTCGGCATAAGGGCGGGGATTCTTTTGGTTTGGTTGTTAAAGTATAATGGAATAATCATTATAAATATACTTTTATTTATTTGAACTAATTCATTTAACGCAAGAAATATTCTCATTAGAAACACCCCACCCACACTTCTCTAAAACCATAATTATATGATTGACGGAAATTAGTAATTACGATAACCAACATTAATTATTTCATTTAATTTTTTTTATATATAAATGATTGATATGTAGCATATTGACTATATTATCAAAATTAAAAAAGAGACCGTAACATTTTTTGAGCCTATGCTTGCGAAAATAATTTTGATACAAAAAACAAATTTTAGTCATTACAACTTTGAGAAGCCATGAGTGAATAGGTAACAGACTCACAGTAGAAGTAACGTCTCCACCATAATTGCTAGTCTAGTCTAGTAAATTTGATACTTCTATTAAGTAATTCAGAGGCATAAAACAACATAAAGTGGCGAGGAGTAAATATGCATTTATCAAGCACATATATTGTGAGAGACGAATATGATATAAATGCGGTCACAACAAAGAACTGAAAAAACGACGATGCTTTACTGGGAGTAAAAAAAAATTAAATGATAAAAAATTAAACATAATGTACGTAGACATATATCATTCGTGAAATATAAGGAGAATGACTTGTGAATTTAATCCCATGAATAAGCAGGCAGTGGAGCAGTAATTGCTTTTTGGGCTACATTCTCCAAAGCACGCTTGAATATTCTAGGCTTCATCTTTAGTTAATAAGAAGAAGGGCTTGTAATTAACATTTAGTTCCACATAATTAATGCACAAAAACCCTTCTTTTATTTATGCGACAAGATCATGGTTGCATAAATGAAAAACGAAAATCTAATCGAGAAAATAGAGGGAATGTGATGTTCTGATTATCTATTTTAATATTTTAATATTTTTGCCTCGTCTTCGTCTTAATTGGACAATAAATATATTTAGAAAAATAGTTCATTTTGTCAACTTTAAAATTGTCACCGCGATTAAAAGAAGTTAAGAAGAAAAATAAAGTTTCGTGAAAGAAATAATTGAGAGATTTTGACCATCCAACAAGGCGCACCGCCTCCGCCGACCATCGTCCCCTTCTCCTTGTCGATTAGCCTCAAGGGTCCAACACACCCCCCCGAGCCCCCACCATCTATCTCTCCACCGGCCGCCAATCGGATCCAAGCTCGGGACGTCGGATTCGACGCCACTGAGCTCAAGGTTGTGCCGGTTGTACCGCTGCCGAAGGCCGGCGAAGCCATTCGTGGTTTTTCCAAAGGTCTCGATCGGCACGGCTCGAGAGGACATAGAGGGATAGAGACGTGTGCATGTCAAGGACGCGACAAACGGCAACGAGCGACAGCTTGAGGACATGCGCGGCGGTCGACGGCGTGAGATGTGAGGCGACATTGACGGTGCTACATTGTCGAGCGGTGGCAACCTGCGACGGTTTACGGGTGGGAGAGACTGAAATGAGAAAAGGGCAGGTTGCATGATGCTTTTCGCAAAGCGATTGTGTACGGTTGAATGCACAAGTATACGGCGAGAAATATCAAACAAATTCTTATCTAAACATCGTGTGATATTGAATTTCGAGAACATACAACTTTACCACTCCTGCCAAAAAAATGGAGGGTGGTTGCATGATGGGACGTTACTTTTGATAAGTAATGGTGCAACCTAAGCCATCCATTTTATCTTATCTACTATGGGCAATCGGAGCAGCAAATCATGATTCTACGTTTGTGTAAGAAACAAATCTAATGACATTATTCAAGGAAAGGAAATCTAAGAGGTAGTTGACTACAAATTTTTTATGGTGAAAGATTGTCCGAAATAAAATAAACGAATTTTAAGAATTCATAAATGAAAACTACTAAATACCCAATGGGCACGTAACATAAATACATTGGACTTTCATTTTTTTTTCTAAGTTTATTTCTTTTACTAAATGGTTAGCCATGGACTCGATTTTTCTTCAGCGTCACTTCATTATCGTGATATGGTTGTCATGGAATGTTTGTATTATTGCAAACTTAAAATAAATTAGTGATAGAAATACACCAAATATTTTAAGATTCAAGCTCATTGCCATGGCTGCTTAGTTTGAGTTTGCAACAATCGTGGGTTCAAGTCACAAAGCCTGAGGCTATCCTGTCCAGTAGATCTTTTTGAGTCACAAAGTTTGAGGTCATGGCTGGTCGATTTGAGCTCTTGATTATAGTTACTCATTGGTGATGACGTGAATAATTACGAATTATAAAATTTATATTGTTATAGATTTTTTATTGGTTTTATTCACGTTAACCCTTTTCCTTATTTTATTTTTATCTTATAAGAATCTCACTATCATCCTATTAAGGGTATCTTCCTTCCTAATTTTTGAAGGAAACCGACTAAGCAATTCAACCGGTATCTTTGGAAAATTGCTTGGCTGGGAAGGCACCGTCTCTTTTTAAAGAGGGACGGTGCCATTACCCAAGCATATCTTAAAAAAAAATAAAAATTAACCACATATCATTAATCCTCACAATAACATCAATGTTTATAATAATTTAACGACAAAAATTTATTGCAAAAGCTCCCATATAA
The DNA here is from genome assembly GCA_014182365.1 of Eucalyptus tenuipes. NCBI lineage: Eukaryota > Viridiplantae > Streptophyta > Magnoliopsida > Myrtales > Myrtaceae > Eucalyptus > Eucalyptus tenuipes. Next base: position 31,490,108 of record CM024539.1, on the reverse strand, counting down.
TCAATGCCGAGAACTCACTGTTATGTATGTATGTGATCGGTTCTTGATTTGGTCTAGTCCCACTCTGCAATCGAGAACTAGATCAAAATTGGGGACTAGATTGGCCTAGCCTAGTTCCCCGGTATCCTAATGGAAGTGGTTGAGTTTAAATGAGAGAATGTGACAAACTTTATAAGAGGTGAAAGAGACTTGGAAAAAGAGAAAAACTGAAAGAAAAGATTGTGCATGAGTACTGTGGGGCAAAAGGAAAAGACCGAAAGAGGAAAAGAGGTGTGCATGAGACATTTATAAAATAAAAAAATAAAAATGACTTGAGTGGTCCGGGGATCATATCGCCAGAACACTGATTCCACTTTTAGGACTTGGGAATGGAACTGGGACTCTCAGTTTTTGGACCTAATTGGCTGATTCAGTTTGGTCCAGACGATTCCTAGTTTGATCAGAGGCCCTATTTGGTTCGGCTTTTGGAATGGGCTTTGGGGCTAAAAGTCACTTGGCCAAACGCAAACGCATTTGGTTCGATTTTTTGGACGACTTTGGAAGATGCACGTCTCCAAATGGCTCTAGGACCTTTAACCCAAAATAGCTCCGGAGGTACTTTGGGAAGTTGCATCTTTGGAATGCATGTCCACAATACTGTTCATCTTCTCCAAAATTATCGCATGGAAAAGCCAATCGGAGGCCAACGACTGCCAGCCAAGGGGCCGTGCGTGCTGGCGATCGCCGCTTGAGGGTCGCTCGACCCCGGCAACCATCGCTGAACCTCAAGTGACACCTGGGTCGTGCGACCCAGGCGACTGATGGTTCGAATCACGTGACATAAGTGGCTGTCTAAGGTGGGCGACCTTAGGCGATGGTCCGGGGGCCAGATCTGATTGTTCGGCAGCCAGACTTAAAAAAAAAATACAATTTTTTTAATTTAATAAAAATCATTTACAAATGCAAATTTTACCAAACAGTATTTTGGCCAAAGTTGTTTTCCAATACATTTTAGAATTATAATTCATCAAACGCTATTTTCATTTTGAAAAACCCCTTTCACCCAAAACTATTTACATTTTTGCAAATACATTCCCCAAAAGTCGGCGAACGCGAGTAGAGTGAGTCTCGGTTTAAGGCCCAAACCCGATCTCTTGCCGGATCCGATCTCCTCAAAAAAATCCATGGGCGCATTGACCAATACCCGGCCACAAGCTCATGGAAAAATCCCATTCCCTAATTTTTCTTTTCCCCCCCGAATATCTAAAAACTAAAAACTAAAATAAAAATACCACTAGAAAGAGCGAAAAATTAAAAAAAAGAAAAATCTCGCGGAGAGATGTACGCACCGTATATAAACCCCCGCACCCCCTTCTCTCTCCTCTCATCTCCGTTTCTAGGGTTTTCTCTCTCCTCCAATCTCCCTCCCCAATGGCGGACGAAGCTCAGTACGCCTCCGATGCGGGCAGCAACAAGCGCAAGTACGAGGAGCAGACCGGCCTCTCCCCGCCCCCTCCCCGCCGGCCGACCGGATTCTCCTCCGGCCCGATCCCCTCCGCCTCGCCGCCCGACTCCGGCGGCGCCCTCCCGACCTCCTACAAGAGCGTCCCCCCGCCCCCTCCGCCGACGACGTGCAGGCGCAGGTCCAGAACGCGAAGCAGCGCGCCCAGGAGATCGCCTCCGCCTCCTGTTCAACGCCAGCGCCGGGGTGGCTGCGGCGGCGGCGGCGGCAGCGGCTGGCGGCGGCGGCGGCGGATTCGATGTGAAGCGCTCTAGGGTTGAGAACGGGAGCGGATTTGATTCCATCGAGAGAGGTCTCGAGATTTAAGCTTTTTGGAATTTTCTTTTTGTCCTGTTATTTTCCCCTTCTGTTGCGTTATGCCTTTGTTTCTAATGCGTCTGGAAGCGTATGCACTGTCGATGGTGTTTATCTGTTTGCGCTACTGCTCACGGCGTTACCCTCGAGGACTTCTAGATTTCAGTTGTCCGGTTTGAATGTGCTGCTCTTGGTTCTTCTTTTTGTTGTTGTAATTGTCGTTGATGCGCTCCAACGTTCTATCAACATGTTTGATTCAAACGCTTGTGTGGTGACTTTTTGGCGTCTACGACTTGTTTCAGATGGGAAGCCCATGATGAGTACACCATCAGCGATTCCTGTTTCATATAGCTATGGCCAGGGGACAAGCAAAAAGATTGATATTCCTAACGGCAGAGTTGGAGTGATTATTGGTAAAGCTGGTGAGACCATCAAGTATCTTCAGCTCCAATCTGGGGCTAAAATTCAGGTCACTCGCGACATGGATGCGGATCCCAATTCTCCGACTAGGCCGGTAGAACTAATGGGTACACCTGAACAAATTGCTAAGGCTGAGCAATTGATAAATGATGTTCTTGCTGAGGTGGGTTTTTGTTTTTCAGTTTATCACCTGTTTGTTATTTGCTGTAATTGGAGTTGTGCTTGATTGTGACCTGGAACATGCCCACAGGCTGAAGCAGGGGGCTCAGGCATAATCTCTAAAAGAGTAACTGGTCAGACTGGATCTTCTGATCAATTTGTGATGAAGATACCAAATAACAAGGTATATTTAAGTCTTTCGAACATCTAAGTGGTTCATGTATGTACAATTGCGATAGTATTCTATATGCGGCTTGTTCTCAGGTTGGATTAGTTATTGGCAAAGGTGGAGAGACAATTAAAAACATGCAAGCCAGGACTGGTGCTCGTATTCAGGTATAATATAAAATCTGCTGCTCTATTCCTACTTAGTTCATCTTTTTTTTTTCCTTATTTTATATTCGTTGCTTGTTTGTTAGATGTAAATTTACAGATTTTACCAGAAGTTTTTGCATTAGCTTGTGGTGATAAATTTGTTTCTTTAATGGGGCAACGATTATGAACTTTCAAACTTTTGTTATATTCTATACAGGTTGTACCCTTACACCTTCCACCTGGTGATCCAGCAATTGACAGGAATTTGTATATTGATGGCACAAGTGAACAGATTGAGGCTGCAAAACAATTGGTTAATGAAGTTATTAGTGAGGTATGTGTGGTCTATGATTGTTGCCACGTGGAACATGTCTTTCTGTCTCTTTATTCGGTCTATTTAGAAAATTTGCCACCCAGATTTGTTGGGCAATTTCGTTGTTGATGTAGACTATTTCACACCGACAAAAAATAGAGTTCAACTGGGAATGAAAGAGCTGAGGACTTTGTGCCATTTTTTCGTTCTTGCTGTTTAGAAGCTTTGTTATTTGCGCACTCTGAACAAAATTGCTAGCCCCTCTATGTACAATGTTTAATTTTTTCAGTGCCTTAAGTCATTTCATGAAGAACGGCTTCCTATGTTGGACAATCATATTCCATTCTTTTGTCCATTATTGTAAGAGGATAGGATTTTAGCTCTCTTGTTAACCCCACTGCAGTTCTGATGAGGATAACAAGAGATAAATATAAATAAAAAAGATGAAAAGCAAACAAGTAAGTGAGAAAACTCAAAAAGGAAAGGGAAAAGTGGCACTGCACAATTTCTTCTGTTGATCTGGCCTATTCAGTGGATGGTTCCATTTGTTGCTTTTACTTTATGGTTGCTGTGATATTGATCATTCTGAATGTCAATAGCTCTGTATACGAGTGTGCATGTGTGTGTATGGGTTCTGTGTTTTTTTGGCGATGGTTGAATGGGAAACCCAAGCGGTTGCGGAGGAACCTTGTCTCTATTGGATTCTGAACTATCCCAGTTTTCTGATGGGGCCTTAGACTTTCAGAGCATGCTTCCTACTTTTCACAGGTGAAACTGTGACCATGTTCGTTGCAATAAATATCCACCTTTACTAACCTATAGCTACTGGGGAATTTCGTTTGAATTTTTGTATGTCTCTTACTCTGCATACTGGCTGATGCATTTTTTGGCAAACACTTTCAATTGCTTCATACGATCATTGGACTTTGTAAATCCTGAAGGGTGCAAGGGGTAATAACTTCTGAGTTCAGGATGGTTTCGCCGTTTCAGGTCTTGGGTCATTCTTGTGTTTTGAAAAGACTTTAAGTGAGATTGAGTCATTGCCAGCATCATGAGTTATATGCTTGTTTTTCAATATGGTTTGGGGTGTTAACGGGATTGCAATCTGCTGTCCAATCTGTTGGTATTTTGTAGCAGATGTAAATCTATGCGCTTCCTATTAATTTCATCTCTTAACCGTTGACTCGTGACTTCATGGATCAAGGTTGCCTGTTCTCAGCTGCTTCATATCATTGAGTTATAAGGTGGATTGCCGATAGATTATTGATGGACCAGTCTTCAATATTTTTATCATAATTTATTGATGAAGTGATCATAGAGGACGATTATCAAGATGTCTGAGGATAACTGCTGCTTGGCGGATCAGTTTCTGGGGTAGAGCTTTCATTTGTCTTAGTACTAGGGTTTTGCAGGTTCATGAAGTTCTGCGGATAGTGTAAGGTTATGGTATACACATACGTGAGTCGTCAGTTGCTTCCTAGCTCATAATGTTGGGTTGTCATTTCCTAGCGCATGATATTGGGATATTTACCACTTTTAGCCTTGACAGTGCTTAGTAGTTGCACATAATATTTACTGATGATATTCTTGGGAAATATTGTAGGGTTTAGTGTCTTTTCAACTGTTGGTGACACCAACATCGAACTCTATGTTGGTGTTTTTTCAACATTGCTCTGGTATGGTTCCAACCTCATTTTTAAGAAGTGCTACTGTGGGGGGAAGTTGCAAAGATCATCTTTTCGGGGATATTTGTCATTGGAGTTGACATCCAACACAATTGGATGATGAATCTTGAGCGTGGTTACCCTTGATGAAGTTGTCATTGGGTTGGGCTATGATATTGCTAAATGCATTGCTTAATTGTGAAGCCGATTGCCTTATCACGATTGAAGTAGCTATCCTACCGAATTTAAGTCGCTTTCATTATATCTAGAGATATTCTCAGTATGCTATCGGTTAGTAAGCACGAATTGGAAACTAAAAATGTTATACGCATTGTTCATCACTGAGCTGTATTGCATTTATAATGCTGAGAAGTCTTTCTAATTTCCTTGTGTTTCTGGTCATTCTGTTTTCCATCAGGTTAGTCCCCGAAACTATTTTCTCCATATCTAGTACTCATTAGTTAATTGTTTAGACCATTGGCTCAATTTCAAATATCTTAATCCTCTCAGTGGTAACTTTTCCAATGTTTTGGTTAGTTGCTGAGATAATATCCTGAGTTTCTGCATAAATTGTTGTGTCTTACTTATTGGCTTCACAAGTTTTGCCATCAATGTCGGTATTGTAAAGCTGGCATTTTATGGCATGAATTGTGCAAATTATTACTTGTTTATGCTACTTTCTCATAATCCTGTGAAGATGCGTTTTCTTTCTGTGTTAACTATGGTAATCGCTGCATCGAGCACCATGCCTGCTGGAATGTCCGGTTGCAACACCTGGGTTCCATGGGAGCAACAATTCTGCTCGTCTGGCAGAAGTCCAGCGGCACCTTCTTGTCTAAATTTGCTCTCACAAATTTTAGCACCCAATGATATATAGCATCGTGATGTATAGGGTGTACTGAATCTTTTATGTCTTGACTGTGGGTTTAGGAATCTTTGATGATCACATTGATTAGAGAATTATACGACCTCGACATTTCTATATTGCTAAGAAGCTTATATATGCCCTTGCCTGTTTATTTTTAGCGGAAGTAGCTTTGTAGTTTTTGCCTTCTGTTTGTACCATTCCCTTTAAAATAGGGTGAGGATGGACTTCTGCTGGAGTAACTCAATAATTACAACCTCCATACGGTATGTAGGTGTCCACAACTCTCTCGATACAAAATGATCTTTAATGCTTTTACATTGTACTTAGTGCTTTTGTGTTTTATGCTTATATCTGCTGATTGTTACATTTTCCTCCTTTATTTGTGAATGTTAAGTTGTATATACAATGCCTTTCTTTGCCTTTGCATTCCATGGGGATTGAAAGCATCAACCCTGTTCATATAAAAAATCCTTTTTCTTGCAGAATCGTATGAGAAATTCCTCAATGTCTGGAGGATACCCCCAGCAAGGTTACCAGGCGAGACCTCCTGCAAGCTGGGCTCCCCCTGGGCCTCCACAAATGCAGCAACCTGGTTACGGCTATGCACAACCTGGGATGTATCCAGGCGCTCCACCCCAATATAACATGGCTCAGCCACAATATGGAGGTTATCCTCCACAACCAACTTCTGGTGGATATCCCTCGAGCTGGGATCAGTCTGCAGTCCCACCATCTCAGCACACTGCACAGGGTGGTGGTTATGATTACTATGGCCAGCAGCAGCCTCCAACACAGCAACAGCAGACCCCAAGTGGTCCTACAGGAGGGGCAGATAGCTCGGGTTACAATTACAACCAGCCGCCAGCTACTTCCTATCCACAGCAAGGGCAAGGATATCCACAGGATGGATATGGTGGTTATCAGGCACCTCAGCCTGGTTATGGTCAGCCTCCTCCTTATGATCAGCAACAAGGTTACAACACTGCCGCTGGCTATGGCACAAATCCACCCCAAGAAGGGCATACTCCTTCCTATGGAGCTCAAGGGGATGCTGCTCAGGCACCACCACCGGTCCAGCCTTCAACTGCCGGTCAGCCAGGATACGGTGCCAGTCAGCCACCAAACCCAACCCTTGCTGGCTATCCTCCCCAGGGAACTGGTCAAGCTGGCTATGGCATGCCCCCCACTTCTCAAGCTGCCTATGGCAACCAATCGACTGCGTATGCAGCGGGCTACGGACAACCCCAAGCCCAGAAGCCGCCTGCTAATGCTGCGGCTTATGGAGGAGCTCAACAGTCTCCAAGCACACCAGGAGGCTATAGTCAGGCCCCTAGTGGGCAGCCAGGCTATCCCCAGTCTCAGCCACCATCGTCAGGTTACTCTCAGCCCGATGCTGCTGCTGCCCAACGTGGTCCCCCTTCAGGATATGGAGTCCCACCTTATGGTGCAGCGCCTGCACCTCAGCCTGGCTATGGGCAGCAGCCACCTTCATATAACAGCTACAGTGGTGGTTATCCGCAGGCTCCTGCTTATGCTGCTGATGTTGGTGCCGGGGGTGGTGGTGCGCAGGGTGCTCAACAGAGCTCGTCTGCGAAAACTTCGCCCCAGAGTTGATTACAAGTGGAGATGTGGGATGTCATGTTATAGTTTTGTTCCTGTGCTCGCCGTTGTCTAATTAGTTAGTCTCATGGTTTTAGAACAACTTATGCTGTAGGATACTTGCTACCCATGTTTTGTGCTTTGTTCATTTTGGATTAGTTGCGTATGATGCCTGCATGTTATGAGTACTCTTTTCATGTTATGAACCTTATGTTTTTTGTGACTGCTCGAAGGTATTTCGGTAACCTATGCCGATGGATGAGACACTGATTGCGTATTATACGAGGATTGGCTTACAAGTGTTTTACGCGGTGAATGGATAAATGTTTTCAAAAGCAACGGTCTGGCACGTTCTCATTTCTCGTGAGTGGCCGTGGTTTGTAAATTAAAGAAAAAAAAAAATGTGGACGAGTAGAGTTTGCTATACAGGGGGTCTGCCTGGCCGTGGTTACGATGAAGCACGCCCATTTATTTATTTTTTTCAAAAGGGTTAACGAGAGCATAAGTCTTTGTTCATGGTAGAAAAGATTATACTTTGATCCAAGCGAGTCGCTGTACAGAGGGCCAGCGCCTGCCGTTTTGTCCAAAAAGAGCAGAAGAAGAGAAGAATTTCCTGGTGCTTCCAAAAGCAAAAGATAGAAAGAAAAGGAGAAAAAAAAAACAATTTCAATTGCGACGTATTGTACAAAATGAACGTTGGAAATAACACCGCTTCGACAAAACGACGTCGGCCGGGTCAGGAGAAGCGTGCGGGGGACGCTTCGCTCCAGATTCACACGCTATAAAAATGGCACCGCGAAGCGCTAGGGTTTTCTCAAGCTCCGACCTCCGTCTCTTCTTCTCGTTCGTCGACATCAGCTCCAGACCGCCGAGCCTGTGCTGCTCGTGGAGATGGCGGTTCAATTATAGGTGAGAAACGCGCGGTCTTGTCGAGTAGTAGTAGTTTACGCTTGTGTTTTCATGGCTCCATAATCCGAGTCAACAGCGGGCACCCGTCCATGGTGGCCTGTCTGCCGCTTGGAGCCGACAGCAAACCTTCGGCCGGTTGAAGATCCTTGGGACTCTTTTACTCCGTAGTCCCACGACACAATACCCGGCCACATCCCCGCTCCGTATCGCACGAGCCCCGGTTCGCGCGTGCACTTGCGTGTCTTGATTCTTGGGGGATCTTTTCCGGGTTTCTTCACACTCGATCTGTCAATCCCCTCGGATGCGCCGGGCTCGTGCGGATCGGATTCGCGGAGTCACTTTTTGGCTCCGCATTCGATGCGTTTCCGCTCCTCGTTTCCAGTGTAGTGAAATTTTGCTTTTGCTTTGTGATGTATGCGAATCGGCACTCCAGTCAGACACGGGTGTTTTGTTTGACATTGAGAAGCAGAACACCTTTTGCATGGTGCCTAAAGATTGCTGCTTCTCACGATTGGAGGGAACCAACCCTTAAATGGTTCCCTTCAAATTCGAAGTAGCTACATTTTCCTTTTGTGTTCTTTCTCCTTTGCCGCTGAGCATGCGAGTGATTTTATCGATGACTGAAGAATCTAAGTGAACCGGTACAGTTACAACAGGCCAGGGGCATCTGATCTTTGCTGCAGGCCCACCTCCATGTGAATGATTCAAGATCCCATCTGCAAACCTTGGCATTTGAAAGAGAGCCCACAGTCATAGACAACTTAACAGGAAAATGATCCTTCAGGATGCCACAGGGGTGCTAAGGATTGAACTATGAAGAGGTTCTTTCCATCCCCAATGACACTTGACATGAGTCTAAATGTCTCCTTTCATATAAAAAGTGTTTTCTTCTAAAAATAAGAAGAGCTCGCAGCCGCAGGGACTTTGATGTTCCAAAAGCTTCTGCCTTTAAAACTATGCTGCTTCACCCAGGCAATCGATTAAGCTCACTGACCAGACAAAAGCAGAGCAACGCTTCTCAATTCTTTTAATAGTCTTCTCCATGAGAATGAAAAAACCACACCTTAAGAGACAATGCCATAGGTAATCAAATCGATGAGGTGAAGTCTACGAGCAAATGTCGATTTCGTCGCACTTGGACTCCGGATTCTGATACAGAACTTTATTAGATAGGATATTACAGTCCTTATCAGAGAGTTTCCCCGAAATAAAGGGTAAACCAAAGGTAGTAATTATACAAGCAAATTCACCAACTTTAGGCTCTCTTAATTGAACCGTCTCATGTAGTTGAGAGCTCCAGACACTTGATATCATCTGCAAAAACCTAGAATGCCTGGAAAATCAGTTTCAAGTCAGACAATCAGATAAAATGCCTGGAAAATGCCCCATCCCATCTGGTAGCATCAAGATATCATCTGCAAAAACCCAGATGAATCCACTTAATCTCGGAACACATGGGTTAGCCTTTGAGCTTCCCTAACTCGGCAGCCTGATTAATCATCCTAGAATGGATATCAATAGCCATAACAAAGAGATAAGGGGAGACGTGGGATCCCCTTGCTGGAGACCCTCGCATCCAGGCAAATCACCTGTCCCCCCAATAAGAACAACAGAGGATTGGGGAGCAGTGACGGAAACTTTTGCCCATCTAATGAGCGGATCAAGCGTGTCAAGGTCTACTTCTTTTCTATAATACCATTAATCTCTTTTAATCAGTGGCCGCCTGTGGTAATCCATCTCACATCGTGATAGTCCCGTAATCTCGTGATCACCCAAACATTTTCAAGTAATACTATATGTTTCACCACAAAGGGTAAAATACCCTTGAGAATATGGATAAATCAATTTGACTCATTAGATGATGTGAATGGTCTTTTGTTGATTTTTGGACAGGAATATAAATGACAAAAAATTTAAAAGGACAAATATTGAGAACAATTGTAAGTTATATTTGGAAGAGTAAAATATGTTGAAAGTAAAAATGAACAACATGCGCTCTTAAATTAATTGGCGGTCCTTCACAAAAAATATAAGATAGACATTTATAATTCCAATTGACAATTACATCAACGGTTACTAAGAATTAAAAAATGCCCTATGTGGCTCCTTCTATTTAGCAACATTTATCTACATATGATTACAACATCTAAGGTTATTGACTTCGCTACTTGATGTGCTCTTTTTCCTATGGACCGAGTTGCTCACTTGGGGTGCATTTGGTAACTATTTTTGTTACCGAAACAAGTTCGATAAGAAATTATTCTTTTTATTTTGTTCTCGCAAACAATTTTTAAGCATTTAAAGACGTTTGATAATTGTCCAAAATTTCTATTCCTGAAATATAATTGCGTTTGGTACATCCTCAAAATTTCTAATCCAAACCATTTTCTTTTAATTTTTAAATAATTTTAATAATTTTTTTTTTTCATTTTCTTCTCTTCTTCTTCAAGCTTTGGTCATTTGCTGGCCTTGGGATGGTTGGCAATGGGTCAGACGAGAGTCGATGACCTCTTCAATTGAGCCTTGGCTAGGCGAGGCCTGGTGAGCTCGCCAAGCCATTGGAGAGCTTCATCGACCTTGCCCAACCAGTTATTGGTGATCCTCAGTGGTGGATTGCAGCAGCATCATTTGAGGAAGAGAGAAGGAAGAAAAACAAGAAAAAAAGAAGAGAAAAAAAAAAAGAAATTTGGATTGGTTTGATTTTGGAATTGTCTTTGGGAATAAAGAATTTTTTTTTTTTTACTCATTGATTCTATTACAAATCTACTCTCAAGAATAAAAAATTTATCAAACAGATGTTCTTAGGATCAAAAAATTTACTAGACGGATGTTGTTCCAAATCTATTCCTATACATAAAAAAATAGAATCAGTCATTATATGACAAGTTGCCAAATGCGCCCGTGCTCGACCTGATTTTTCGACTATTTGCTCTGGCACTTAGTGTTGACATCTCTATTGACTAAAATTGAGTCTTCGCAAATGGTGTTTGGCAAATTTTTTGGAGAGCTTTGGCCTTTAACCTAAGGCATATCTAGAACTGCTTTGGGTTTTGAGTATTTTTTGAATGTTAATACATTTTTTTTCCTTTTAATTTTGCTATCGGTAAACTTTCATAATTCCATAAATGTCCTCCCCTCAGGTTGCTGGAGATCGCGCGACCTTGATAACCCTCGACAACAATCGGCTCGACGTAATCGCAAGCAAGCCCCCCGGCCCGCCTGCAGCGCCGCCATGATCCGCCTCTCCTCCGCCGCCATGATACTCCTCGCCGCCGCTGCCGCCGCCGCCGCCGCGCTCCTCGTCCTCCTCTACGTCTCCGTCGGCCGCAACGTCGCCGGGGACGTCATCGGGCTGCCGTCCGACGCCTCGAGGTTGTTCCGCTCCGGCGACGACGACTCCGTCGGGACGAGGTGGGTCGTCCTGATCGCCGGATCCAACGGTTACTGGAACTACCGTCACCAGGTGATTCTGCCGATTTTGCTGGGCCGCAGCTCGAATCCGACGACCTTCTTCCCTTTACGTCGGTCGAATTTATTGAATTTGCATGGGGAAAGGGAAGATTTTTCTAGGGGATGAGAATACAAAAGAAAAGAAAGGAAATTGGATTTTGTAGGTAATATCACTAGAATTGACCCAATCTTAATCGTTTGTGTTTGATGGTTTCTGAATCAACAACTAGTGAAGAATCTTTCTTAAATTCTAATTCCGACGTATTCCGATTTCGAACTCTGGAATTTGGATCGGAAGCAAAACTGACGCGTTTACTGTTGTAATGATAACTCTTGCGAATCAAATAATGATTTGAATAGAAAGTCTTGTGGTCCATTTACGTATATCTTTGTCTGCAACTGCCGGCGAATCTCAAATTTGAACTCTGTAGTCCGTATGAAATTACTTAGACTCCTACTATGTTTGGGGGCCAAGGAGGGAGATTTTCAATGATATTGCCTCTTGTAACTTAGCTCATCGATGCTGCTAAAACGATTGCATATGGGCTATTTTCGTACATTTCCTTGCTCTGCCATTACTTAATGGACAAAGAGTAGTACTAATTCCTTGTTTCAGTTCGGTCTGCACGTGAGTATCTGAATTTGCTGGGCGTTGTGTTTGGCAGATTGAATTAATGGGAAAAAGGAAGATTTTTCTAGGGGATGAGAATACAAAAGAAAAGAAAGGAAATTGGATTTTCATAACTGATTAATAGGTAGGAGTGAGTGAAGCAGAAGTGATATTGTATTTTCTGATCCACAACCTTTCTGCTTTATAAGTGAGTCTTTAAAGCTTGTACGGTGATATGTTTCTGTTTCTTTACTTTCCCTGTACTTTCATGGGCCAATAAACATAGTCCCAAAGGGGATGCTAGTTTGGTTTCCTTTTGTATGAATCTGCCAAAGGGAGGTAGAATTCTACCTCATTGTGTGGAGCAATTAGGAAGAAAGCAATGTTTATTCTACCTTTCGTTGTTGAGAAATTTTGCTTCCATCAGGCAACTGAGCTCCCAAGTGCCTTTTAGCAAGGGAGTACTATTTTTGCAGTACATTTCTTGGTTAAGTATTCATACAGTGCTACAGTGCAAGCACATGGAAGAAGTTACTTCTTATATTGCCTGGACTGCTTCAGTTGCTTTTCACTTTCTCTCTGTGCTTCTTCTTCTCATCTTATGGTATTTCTTTGGGCTGGCATATGCAGGTGAAAAAGAGGACAGCTAATGACAACACTGCACGCGGTTCCCATGTCATGCAATTTGGTGACATAGGGTTAAGTAAGGAAAATCTCTTCCTGTACATGGGCACAAATCCTGCAAATGATAACTCTCCTTTTGTGGATGACAACTCCCTAAGGCCTCCTCAGAATGGTGTTGACCAGTGGGATGCCGATCTGCTTTATTTCTGGCTCGAGGTTTCTCTCTCCCTTGTCATGTTTGAGGCTGCACACTTTAGATTTAAGTCATGGCATCAGCAGATGCTAAATGTTTAAGGATAGATTCTTGAGGGTTTTGTCACATGCAGCGGTCTGGTCAATTCCAACCTCTCTTAGATTGTTTCCCTAATGAGAATCACAAGATCAATCGAATGAAGAGCTACTAAAAGGGATTACTATATAGCATTTTGAAGAAACTTGAGGGGTGGTCCGGCAAAAAATGGAACTGTAGAACCATAGGTCTATCAATGGATTTCTGATAATTGAAGGTCCTTAAATCTGCATATTACTTTGCTGAAAGTGTTGGTAGAAGTAAAAGGACTTCCTTAACTAGAGAAGTCAAACTGTGTAGCCATCAGCTTTGACCTTTGACATAAAAGTAAGTGAAAAATTACGTCTCTTCCTTTCAACTCATCTTCTTATTCTTTTTTCACTATATAAAGAAGAAATTCAGTATTGTCAATTGCCCTCATGTAACAGTTGTGTGAGCCTTGTGTAACCAAATCTGATTTTGCATCCGCCTTTGTTTCAGTTCCGTGACGCTCTTCTAGGAAACTCGAAGCGCAGAAGCAAATTTTGGAGGCAATGTCTCATCGGATGCATATAGATCACAGTGTCAAACTAATTGGAAAGCTCTTGTTTGGAATTAAAAAGGGTCCAGAGGTGCTGAATGCTGTTCGACCTGCGGGACAACCTCCTGTTGATGACTGGGCTTGCCTGAAAAGCCTGGTAATTACTCCCTCATGACCTCTCAACCAACACATGTTTGATATATTTCCGTGATGCTGACATTTGCATTGCCATTGTGAACCTTTTACTATGTCAGTTCGATTTGTTCTTTATATTATTGATCTTAAATCTTACACTTTGGGGGAATGGGATTTTTTGACACAACGATTGAGTATTCTTTGCAGTCTTGACTAGTGTGATGATGCCAATGCTTAATGCAGGTGAGAACATTTGAGACTCATTGTGGATCTCTCTCTGAATACGGGCTGAAGCACATGCGCTCCTTTGCAAACATGTGCAATGCTGGAATCCAGACCGAGCAAATGACCGAGGCATCAGGTGAAGCTTGTGCTCGCATTCCATCTGGTCCCTGGAGCCCTCTTAGCAGGCGATTCAGTGAATGATTCAAGATCCCATCCGCAAACCTTGGCATTGGAAAGAGAACCTGGAGTCATGGACAACTTCACAGGAAAATGATCCTTCAGGATACCACAAAGGTGCCAAGTATTGAACCATGAAGAGGTTCTTTCCATCCCTAACGACACTTGACATGAGACTAAATGTCTCCTTTCATATAAAAAATGTTTTCTCCAAATCTAAGAAGAGCTCGCAGCCGCAGGGACCTTGAATGCTCCAAAAGCTTCTGCCTTTGAAACCTATACTGCTTCTTCACCCAGGCAATCGATTAAGGTCACTGAACAGACAAAAGCAGAGCAACGCTGCCATAGATAATCAAATCGATGAGGTGAAGTCTACGAGCATATGTCGATTTCGTTGCACTTGGACTCCGGATTCTGCTACAGAACTTTATTAGATAGGATATTACAGTCCTTGTCATAGAGTTTCCCCGAAATGAGGGGTAAACCAAAGGTAGTAATTATACAAGCAAATTCACCAACTTTAGGCCCTCTTAATTGAACCGTCTCCGGTAGTTGAGAGCTCCAGCCACCTGATGCATGATGTCACTCTTTTAGGGGCTCAATTTCAAGTCAGACAATCAGATAAAATGCCTGGAAAATGCCCCATCCAATCAGTTAGCATCAAGATATCATCTGCAAAAACCCAGATGAATCCACTTAATCTCAGAACACGTGGGATGGCCTTTGAGCTTCCCTAACTCTGCAGCCTGATTAATCATCCTAGAATGGATATCAATAGCCATAACAAAGAGATAAGGGAACGTGAGATCCCCTTGCCGGAGACCCTCGCAGCCAGGCAAATCACCTGCCCCCCCAATAAGAACAACAGAGAATTGGGGAGCATTGACGCAAACTTTTGCCCATCCAATGAGCGGATCAAGCGTGTCAAGGCCTACTTCTTTTCTACAATACCATTAATCTTTTTTAATCAGTGGCCGCCTGTGGTAATCCATCTCACATTGTCATGGTCCCGTAATCTCGTGATCACCCATATACTTCCACGTAATTCTATATGTTTCACTATAAAGGGTAGAATACCCTTAAAAATATGGATGGATCAATTTGAATCGTTAGATGATGTGAATGGTCTTTTGTTGATTTTTGGACAGGAGTATAAATGATAAGCAATTTAAAAGTACAAATATTTAGAACAATTGTAAGTTATATTTGGAAGAGTAAAATATGTTGAAAGTAAAAATGAACAACATGTGCTCTTAAATTGATTGGTGGTCCTTCACAAAAAATATAAGATAAACATTTATAATTCCAATTGACAATTACATCAACGGTTGCTAAGAATTGAAAAATGCCCTATGTGGCTCCTTCGATTTAGTAACATTTATCTACAAATGGTTACAACTTACAACATCCAAGGTTATTGACTTTGCTACCTGATGTGCTCTTTTTCCCATGGACTGAGTTGCTCACTTGGAGTGCGTTTGATAATTATTTTGTTCTTGAGAACAATTTCTAATAAGAAATGATTCTTTTTTATTCTTTTCTTGGGAATAATTTTTAAGCATTTAAAAGCATTTGATAACTATCCAAAATTTCAATTCCCAAAATATAATTGCATTTGGTACCATCTTCAAAATTTCTAATCTAAATCATTTTCTTTTAATCTTTTAATAATTTTATTACTTTTTTTCTTTTTCTTTTTTCTCTTTTTTCTCTTCTTTTTCAAGCTTTGGTCAGTTGCCGGCTTTGGGATGATCAGCGACCGGCCAAACGAGAGCCGGTAACCTCGTCAGCCGAGCCTTGGCTAGGCGAGGTCCAATGAGCTCGCTAGAGGCTCACCGAGCCACCGATGAGCCTCACTGACCTCACCCAATCAGTCGTCGGCGACCGGCGGCGATGGACGAAGGCGGCGGCGTTTGTAGAAGAAGAGAGAAGGAAGAAGAACAAGGAGAAAAGAAGAAGAGAAAAAAGAAAGAAGAATTTGGGTTGACTTGATTTTGGAATTGTTCTCGAGAACAAAAAAGTAATTTTCTTTTACTCATTGATTTTATTTCAAATCTATTTCCGGGAACAAAAAATTTACTATATGGATTTTTGTTCCAAATTTATTTCCAAAAACAGAAAAATAAAATCAGTTACTATTAAGCAAATTGTCAAATGCATCCTTGCTCTACTCATTTTTTGACTATTTGCTTCGGCACTTAGTGTTGACATCTCTGTTGACTAAAATTGGGTCTTTCGTAGTGGTGTTTGGCAATTTTTTTGAAGAGCTCTGGGAAGACATAAGCTCAAAAGGCCTTTAACCTAAGGTGGATCCAGAGTTGCTTTGGGTTTTGAGTATTTTTGGAATGCTAATACATTTTTTTCCCTTTTAATTTTGCTATCAATAAACTTTCATAATTCCATAAAATGTCCTCCCCTCATGTTGCTAGAGGTCGCACAACCTTGGTGATCCTCAGCAACAACTGGTGCCAAATCTAGCTCGATTGGCCCATCGGCCGCTAAGCCATTTGCTGGTTTGAGGCTTTTTCTTTTTTAATACAAAATATAGTAAAAGTCTTTTTTTTTTTTTTTTTTTTGTTATAGTAAAAGTCCTTTAAAAAACTTGATTTTTCAAACACCATTTCAAGCAAAATTGTTTCCTAATGCACTTTTAAATTACAACTTATCAAACACTAATTGTATTTCGAAAAATCTTTTAACTTAAAGTCTTTTGTATTTTTTTAGAAACTTTCCCCCAAAAGTCAAAGCAAACGCAGCCCAAGTAATCAGATATACTATGCTCCTATTAAAATTTTAATTGTAAGGAATTCTATCAATTAAGTTGTCGAACAATGCTTGGCCATTTTTTTTTTTTTTTTCATTAACAATTAATATATATTTTTATTAAAAGTAGACCTATTAAAATTTGTCATACACCAATTCCTTAACCCATATATGATGGGCTTTCTTATTATATGGGTTAATATATTTAGTAAATGAGTCATAAATGAGTTCATAATGGCAAAATAATATGAATGTTAAATAGGTTCATAATTTATTTAATCCCACTAATTCGTATTTTTCATAGAGAAATCTCTAATCAAACATATAACAAGATTCACCTATTTTTATGACTGTTTTTTCATACTCTCTCACTCTTGTTCATCTCATGCTTTCACTTCAATTTAGTTATAACTTTTCGCTAGATTTGAAAGAGTAGGTCAGATATATTCACTATAGTTGTATTATATAAAAATGGATCAAAACAGACCAAATCGATTAACTTGGGTCGGATCACGTCCGACCCGACTCGTGTACGATATGATCCATCCATTTAATCGGTCTAACCAAAAGTCAATTAATAAAAGTGCACCACGTGTCAGATACGACACCGGGCCCCTCAGCAGCTCGGCAATCAATCGGAAGCATGCTCCGAAGTCACTGCGGCGCCTTCGAAATCGAGCGATCGCGATTTTCAGTAAAGCCGCGAGCGAGCGAGAGCGAGACAAGAGCGATGATGATGGAGGGAGTGGAGGGCGCCGTGCTACGTGCTGAACCCGTCGTGGATCAGCAGCGAGGACATCCTCTTTCGCGCGATTTGAAGTACTGTAGCTATGCGGACTGGTAGTACAAATGGGGAAGAAAGATTGATAGCTATGTTGGACTCCAGCCTGATTCTATTAATTGAAAGTGGTATAGATTGTTTGCAAGATGCAGTTATGAATTTGCCCTCACTGTTGTTAAGAGTGCCCTTCGTTTGCTCAGTCAATACTCAAGCCTGATTCTAAGGATTCCTGGGAGTCTGTCGTCTTTGCATGATGTTGTACCACCTGGAATTCGTATTATACCAGGTCTGCTCTTTCTCTCGTGAATTTAAGTGGTTTTACAAATGTGCATTTATCATGTCGGGCATCTGGACATTGGAGATATGTTATGGGAATTACAAAATAAGTGGTTTGAGTGATCATTACTTAATTTCTCGAAGGAATATTCCTATGATCTCTTGACCCTGTGGGCACGCAAGCATCGTAATCCTCCTTCCACAAAAGGTCTACCCGAAAAATCATTTGGACAAGTCGTCCTTTGGAAAGAATTAGAAATCTATCGATCTACTACGATGGAAAGATAAAGTATCGATCAACCCTTTCGGGTCGAGGGTTTTATCTTTATGTCTATACTCGCGCATTGTGTAACTCGTGTGCATTTCTTGAGAGAGCTTGCAATTGACTAGACAACTGCATGTTATAAAGCCCTCAAGAAATCTATCATTAAACATTTGGTATCTGGCGGTGCTATGACTAATATCTAAAGCTGGCAACCTCAAACTATCGTTAAACATTTGGTATCTGGCGGTGCTATGACTAATATCTAAAGTTGGCAACCTCAAACATGACGAAGGGAGAGAGAAAACTTGTTCAGAAATAGATAGAGTCGTCATCCACAAGAGAAAGGAATTGTGCCCATCTACAGGAAGAGATTCTCCTTATTTTTCTCACAATTTCATTCGGGAATAGAAATAAAAAAATCAATTTCTGATCATAAATCGATTTTTGAAACAAAATGTTTATCATTTGTGCCCTTAGTGATCCAAGAGGGACACTTCTCTATTTTTTTCCCTATTTTTATCTAATTAGGTTTTGATCCAATTGAATGACCAAATGAACTCCAAATTGAATAATTTCAATAGAAAATTAAAGCTTAAGAGAAGTCCCATTTAACTTTTATTAAGGTCATTTCCCTAAATTGTGGCCCAATTAACACGGACAACCAATTAAGACACTATACTCAAATCCAGTTCCTGTTGTGACACAATTATGATAAAATTTGAAACAAATATTAATGGATTTTGCTAATATGATAGTCTTTGAATTACTGTGAGAATGACAGTTTATTGTAAGTCACATATTCTTAAGGAAACTGGTCCTACAATAATTTATAATTATTTTTTATTTGATTTTTTTGTGGTCCAAAACAAACTGCAGACAACTAGTTTTAGACGTGTTTTACATTTTTCAAACTTCGAATTTTCGCAAAAGAGCCCTCCATCTTTGACAAAATTAGACATTTTCCCCTGAGAACTCAGAACAGTTCTGAAGGCCATTTCTGACCCTGTCCAAATTCACTCAGATTGCCCGCCCAAAACTTGTTCTAAGTTTTATCGCAATTTCTACATTTGCAGTTTAGGACTTCCTTGAACAACGTCCCATTGTGTGATTTGCAGTCTTGTGACGGACTCGGAGCTAATCCCGGATTCGAACCGGAGGTCGGTCGGCGAAGCAAATGCCCTTCAGCTTCGAAGTCGGGACTTTCCCGGTGATGCAACAATCTTCATCAGAATTCCTTCGTGTCGTCTGACGTCTTTCCTCCTTTCTCAGCGGCCGTTGAGCATGGCTATGCATATTTGCTCTCGAGAAAGAGAGCTGATTTAACACGAAATCTTTTGGAAGTTTTCTGGAATTACTTCGTTGCTACTGAGAACTGTGCTTCATCTCTCTTTGTCGTATTTGAGAGAGATTCTTCTTACTTATGATTTCGATACCTGAGCAGATGAACAGCAAGGGTGCTGTTCATGTGGATTCGTCTTGGAAAAAAGCGAACCATCTCGGTCGCTGTGCCTTGAGCTCCTCCTCTTCTTCTTCTCCAGCATGTTTCTTGAAATTTAACCAGAGCTGGCCAGAGATTTTCTAGTTCTCTTTCTTTCCCGTCTTTTCTCCTTTTCCCCTCCATAGGTGAAGCCATTTGGATTTGTTACCATTGGTTTGGAGGATGCCCGGTTGAAGTTTCTAGCCCATCATCATTGCTCGCTCGCTTGCTCCTTGATTTCATGATTTTCTTCTTGATGAGCTCTGAAACTTTTCTCTGTTGACAGATGACGATGTTTCCCGCCACCTCAGAGCGTTCTCAGGTACCGCCGCCTCTCTCTCTCTCTTTCTCTCTCTCTCTCTCTCTCTTTGTGCTGTGTTTCGATAATGGATCGAAGCTGTGGTGCACTGGGCTCTGTTCTTTTCTTTTTCTTTTTCGAGGGCGGAGGTGGACTTGGCGGCACCACTAAGGAGTACTGGGAAGTGGGCACGATCCGAAGGACGAGAGTTTTCTCGATCTTCGTGTGGGCGAGGATAAGCGAAGAAAGGATCTCTGAGATCTAATTCTATCTTTTAGAGGTTCTTTTGTGGTGGTCAAAAAGGCATGTTTTCTTGTCTCTCTTTTTGTCCATCTTGTCAAAGCGTCAGGAAAATTGGGGGCGCCGTGTTGTTTAACATGCGGTTTTACAGTTTACGGACTGACCCAACATCATCCATCGTTACCTCCATGACATTTACGTTTTCTGTTCGAGAGATCGAGACAGAGAGAGAGAATCTATATAGGCCGCCGAGCAAGAGTGTGTTGTAGATCCTCGTAAATTGGCCAAATCGGGAGGCGCAAGTAGTTGAAAAAGGCATATGGGTATGGTGTGGTGGATTGGCGGTTTAGTCGTTGTTTGAGACCCCGACATGTTTGGTGGTGCGCAGATCCAACGTTTGATCCGTTGATGATTTTGTTTTCTTTTCTTAAAGGGACATCTTTTATGGAATCTTGAATTGCTTAGGGCGGCCCTTTTGTCCTTTCTCTTTTCGGTTTTAAGGGGATGCATTTAGACAGAAAAAGAGGGGATCAGCGGTTATAAGTGGTCCTGGATTTCAAGATAAAAATGGGCCTGACCTTGCGGCTGGGAAGATTTTTTTTTAAATAAATTATGTTTGCATGGAGGGGGCTTTATCAGAAGAGATCTAATTATTTCATGGAGGTGTCGATGATGATGAGGAGAGGCCCACCTTCAAAATCAATTTTCATCCCTACTTTTTCATATGGTATATTTCTATTTCATTTTCTTGGTTGGACCTTCATATTCCCGTACCCTCAAATTGAAATTGCTTCAACAATAAAGAAAGGAACATAGTGCTTTAACTTCTGGGCAACAGCTAATCTTTTTTTAATGTCGTCCGAAAATAAATTTGGATTCCGTTCTGCCTTCGCTTGTTTCATTTGTCTGCTTCTTTTTTTTTTTAACAGTTGTTGATATTGTGCACTCTTCGTGCATTTTCCTTTCAGGCCGATGTTTGCCGTGCATATCAGTTTTTGAAGAAAGGAGGGCTGAAGGATGAAAATACCGTTGTTTATATGTATGATGACATTGCGTACAATGAAGAGAACCCCAGGCCTGGAATTATTATTAACAGTCCAGTTGGAGATGATGCTCACGAAGGAGTTCCAAAGGTCTGTTTTCAAATGCCTAGTCTAGTCACTAGTTTAGGATAAAAAGATTTGTCTAGATTTGTCAAAGGTCTGTTTTCAAATGTTAAGTCGCTAGTTACTTTTCTGGTGGCAGGATTACACTGGAGAGGATGTTGAAGTTTACAACTTTTTCTCCGTTACCCTTGGAAACAAGACCGTTCTCGCAGCAGGCGGTGGGAAGGTTGTGGACAGTGGTCCCGATGTTACTATCTTCATCTCCTATACTAATCATGGTGGCCCTGGTGTGCTCGGTTTGAACTCAGTAGTTCCTCAAGATGACTTCCATTCGTTGTAGATCGTCTTCATGTGTTTATATAGCACATGTTGGGCTGAACTGAGATATTTGTACTAAAGTCACAGAAGTTGGATTGGGTCCATATCTCATTTGCATCCCTTCCCCAATTTAGAATTGATTTATATAACTGTGTTCATATTAGAATCTCACGTTTGATATTGACGTTTAATAGGAATGCCCACCAGCCCTTTCCTATATGCTGATGATGTCTTCAAAAAGCTGGGACATGTGAAAGTTTGGTAAATTTAAGTCCACTAAAGCAGTTTCCTTCATACATGACGTTGTCAGAAACATTTCACTTTGTTCCGTGTTATTAACACTGGTATTTTACCTTGAAGCTTGCGAATCGGGAAGTATATTTGAGGGCCTTCTTCCAGAAGGTTTGAACATATACGCAACACAGCAGCTAATGCAGAAGAGAGCAGTTGGGGCACCTATTGCCCTGGAGTGCATCCTAGCCCTCCAGCAGAATATGAAACATGTCTCGGTGACTTGTATAGTGTTGCCTGGATGGAAGACAGGTTTAAATCCTTACTTTCTCATTCATGCCTTTGGATGAGAAACACGTGCCATTTGGACTCTTATTCTTTCTAGATTAGGGGTCGCTGTTTCAATGGCGACATTTTCTCCAATTTGAGACCGAGAATTTTCATAAGTTGGATCACAGCAATGTGTATAATTATGGTCCATGTATTTCCAGTTGTTTAGATTTTATCAAATGATCTGATTTTGGACTGTTTGTCTTGCGAATTGAGAATGGCGGAATCGAAAGCACAGTTGAAAAGCCATGATTGGGTCCATTTCTCATTGTTTTATTGCGAAGATCAAAAGAAAGATTAGAGATAATTTTCATTAGCACAATCTCCTTTTATATGATTTTGAAGATGTCAACTACAAAAATTTATTGGTTAAAGAGGCAGTCAATTATGCACTATATCCTTGACTTGATGCTTGGTAATAAATATGTATCTTAGTTGCTGTTTATATGGTTTTTAAGATCTACATTTTCTGGTGTTGGGCGTTCGACTGGTAAAAGTTATCCTTTGAATATTCTAGTCGTTTGTTTTTTAAAGACTCATCCATTGTTTGCCTTTTTAGCCTGTGTGCTGTTATCTAAATAGGAAGATTTTCCCCGTGTTAGATTTTTAGGGCTTGCTGATTGGTATCTTCTTTCCATGAGTATATGGTTACCTACTAATCTAATTTCTTTATAACTACTACATGATTTATTAATAAAAAAATTTAGCTTATAGGGACGTTGAGGTAGCTCTCCGTTTTTCTAAGCATGAACTTTGTGTACTTGCATCAAAAAGCA
Organism: Eucalyptus tenuipes; assembly: GCA_014182365.1. NCBI lineage: Eukaryota > Viridiplantae > Streptophyta > Magnoliopsida > Myrtales > Myrtaceae > Eucalyptus > Eucalyptus tenuipes. The sequence goes on along the minus strand of CM024539.1, from coordinate 31,467,175 downwards.
TTTCCATTGCAGATAGCTAATCTGCCGGCAATCAAGAATTCTGAAGATCCGACGTTTGCAAATTTAGATAGCTGAAAATAAAGAAAAGAGAAAAGAGGAAGGACATGACGTCAATGGTATCAGATGGAACTTGACTGAATATTTCTTATATTTCAAGTCTGGATGTGCATATCAAATTCATGCTCAATGTGACTCCAGGTGTACTTGGTACTCGTTTACAAGCCTCTTTTCCATTGAAATGGTTGGATCAGGTTTATGTGTTTTGATTGGCTCTTAAGAAATCTAAGCTCAAGTTTCACAGCTATAAAGCCAGTCATAATTTCTTTTTGTTTATGTCTTTGTGAACAGCGAGGTGCATAACCTGTGAACCGAATCTCTGTGCCTGCAATGCCAACTGGTAAGGACATTGCTACCTTCATTGTGTTGAGCAATTAGGAAGAAAGTAATGTTTATTCTACCTCTCATTTTTTAGAAGATTTGCTTCCATCAGGCAACTGAGCTCCCAAGTATGTTTTCAGCAAGGGAGTAAATTTTCCAGCATGTGCAATGCTGGAATCCGGACCGAGCAAATGACCGAGGCATCAGGCCAAGCTTGTGCTCGCATTCCATCTGGTCCCTGGAGCTCTCTTAGCAGGGGATTCAGTGCATGAGTGAAGTGGGAATCATTCCAAACCAAGGATCCACTTGCCATGCTTAAATCTGCCACATACATATTCCTACTGTATATCTTGAATGGGTTGTTTGTCATTGCTTCATTGTGAATATGACTCGGAAGCACGTATCTTGACTTGCTTGTCATATAACATGCTTTGAATATTGGACAATCTCGTGCCTATTTCGCACGATTTGAAGTACTGTAGCTCTGAAAATAACTTATGGTGCATGTGGACTCCAGCCTGATTCTAGTAATTGAAAGTGGTATAGATTGTCTGCAAAAGAGCCCTCCATCTTGTACGAAATTAGACAATTTCCCCCAAAAACTCAAATTGGAAGGCTGCGTTTGGTCGACCGGATAAAAATCGGGATAGGATATGTTTTATCCTATCCCGTGTTTGGTAGCTGTCTAGGATAGGATAAGGTCGGATATAGACGGGATATAGACGGGATAAAAAAATCCGAGGGGGGGTGGGATAAGGTCGGATAGGATTTCTTTTATTCGAAGCATAAAACCCTATGACTTTTCTTTTTCCGTCATTCATCCACAAACGACTCTCTTCTTTCTCTGTCGTTCATCCACAGACGACTCTCTATTTCCAAAGTATCAACGTTGAAGCCTTCTCCTCAATAGCTCTCCGATCCTCATCGAAATTTTACGAAAGCGACGAATTTTCAAAGGTAAATAATCATTCTCTCTCCCTTTCCTCGCCCAACCAGAAACAGACGCTTCTTTGAGGGCTAGTTTTTCCGTGTGCAAAGCAGAGGAGGCCATGACCTTCTTTGCAAACCCAAGGATCAACGTCCCCCAGTCGTCCCAAGCGACTCCGGCAACCGACCCCTCCAAGAATCGGCTAGCCAGGACCAGGAGCCATTGATTTTCATCTTCACGAAGCCCTTTCCCGGCAGCAGTGACCACGAACACGGTACGATTCTCTTCTGACTTATTCTGGATTTTCCCTGAAGTGTTCGGTTTGATGAAATCCTTGCTCAGAATGACTGAAATACCCATTTGTATTTTGTGGCGTTCCTTCCCGTGTAATTGGACCAAAGTCTCCCCGATCAGCTTCTTAACAAGAATAGACAAGTGGATTTACGAGCTTCCCATATTAGCTTTCGAAAACTGAATAAGTTAGATAAGAGGCTTGCCAAATGTTGATTTGTTGTTGATGACGATGAAAATGTCGTGTGTTGTAGAAGAAAGGTGAAACATCAGAGTAGCTTTTAATCTTCTAATTGGGCAGACTCCTCTTGTTTCTTCTCTCTCGGTGAACATCAAATTGGATGGATGGGTGTTTTGGGCCAGAGGGGAAGAGTGTACAAGCTATAGGTAGTTTTTTTTATGGATCTGGATTTGATAGTTTGAATGTGCATGTAATGCAAATTATTCTAAAAGTATGTACAATTTATGGGTGGTTTTTTTTATGAATCTGGATTGGAATTTTGAATGGGCATGTGTTGCAAATTATTCTAAAAGTTGGCTTCTTTTTCTTCATTCTAGCATTGATCGAAAAGTTTGCTCCTTACTCTTAGCTTGTGATAGATTCAATGTTTATCCAGCCTTTGGTGTGAAAGAACGAAACCTTGTTTTTTTTTTTTTTTTTTTGGTGGGGGTGGGAAGAGGGGAGCTAGAGATTTGAGATAAAAATTTGAGATAAGGAAAACAGAAAAGCTAAACATAACTCCTTTTGTAATAAAAGTTGGTGTGATCATCATAACTTGAATTCCAATTTTCATTTTTAAGAGCTTGAGATTCATGCTTGATTGCTTGAGTTTAAAAGGAAAATGATTGACAAAGAGAAGCACACCATGGATGTGGGAAAAGCCTTGCTTATTAATCCCTTTCTATTCCCCTGCTCTAGGAGAATTTATTGCCATCTTGAAGGTTTACTGTTCACAGTTAGTTCAATACATTGCTTCTATAACCCTCCACTAAAAAATTGATTCTCAATGAGATTGATCTCTAATGCACTAGGGTATTTTTATTACACTAGGAATCAATTTGGCATATATCTGAAAGTTTCTTTGGTTATAATTTTTGCACACTCCTTTTGTTTGGGACCTTTTCATGTAGCATGTGCTGGAGTTGCATTATAAATTTATTTAGGAATAGATATATAAATGTATATGTATATAACCTGGCATTGATATTGAAAATATGACATTCAATGCTACATTGTTCCACTCTTTGGAGAATTAATCAAGATCATTGATAGATTATAGTGAGTTAGGTTGTTAACATGGCCCGATTAGCAAAAAGTAAAAGTATAACTCAAATGTAAAACCCTATTGATTATGCCTTTATAGGTCATACATTATGTATTGATCTTCTCACTCCAGGTAAATCTCAAGTAAATTTCTTTCTAGTAAGAAAAGTTCAAGCAATGAAGGAGATCCCTGTATTTAGTAGAAATTGCAAGATATTATCGTATGATATTTGCATATGCTGTTTTGAGGTCAATCTGTAGCGCATTTGCTATTCTGTTAGTGTCTGTGTTGAGTGTCGATGATATTTGCTTTAGTGGGAGAAGGAATCGATTACTTAGCTAGACATATCGTTTCTACCATTTCCATTTTGCTTATGTGAGGCAAAGTCACTATTGATATCGCATTGCCTACGAGGGAAGGATATATCTTGTTGGGTGGGTTGAATATCGTGGCTGATTGAATGCTGAGTTAGTTTTCTGTTTCTCTGTTTTTTGTTACTTTAAGAAATCTGGGAGTGGCTCAATCGACATATATGTTGAGTTAGTTTTCTATTTCTCTGTCTCTATCATTAAATTTTCTTTACCACGTTATCTTCCATCATTAAATTTTCTGAAATTGCAATGAGATGTTTAGGAATGGAAGGTAGCGATTTCGGTCAAACACAAGGAAGGGGAACAAAGAGAGACTGACGTATATGGACAATAGATGAAGAAAATGCACTTCTAGATGGTCTTGAAGAATTAGTTACGCGAGGAATGAAAACCGATAACGGCTTCAAGAGTGGTTACATGGTTATGTTAGAGAGGTGGTTTGAAGAAAAGTTTCCTTGTTTTGGCATCAAGGGTAATCCTCACATAGAGTCGAAAATGAAAAACTTGAAAAAGTTGTATAATCATATATATGACTTGAGGAATCAAAGTGGCTTTGGGTGGGACCATGAAAAACATTGTGTAACTATGAGGATAGTTGGCAAAAATATTGCAAGGTTTGTGTCACTTCTTCTCATTTTTCTTCTTTATTAATTGTTTCATTTTTAACAAAATAATATAATTTTCTTTGTAGACCTATCTAGGAGCTGCTTCTTTGAGAGGGAAGTCCTTCCCTCAATATGATCGACTAGCAGCCGTATTTGGAAAAGACCGTGCCTAGCAGCCGTATTTGGAAAAGACTGTGCCAAGGGAAATCTCAATGAAGACCCTTCAGAAGCTCATGCGGCTGTAGATCATGAGGAAGGTGAAAATCATGATAATATGGCAACCAACGGTGTAAGTCAAGACTCACCGCCACTATTATCTTCTTAGACACAAAATGTTTCTGATTCTTCAAGAAGAAAAAGGGCTAAAGCAAGTGACAAATGGGCTGCTGGCTTAGTTGAGATAGCAGGAACTTTTGGCTCATTCTTGGAAAAAGCTAACGAGAGAATGGAGATGATTGCTAGCCGCATTGGACATGCCAAGGACTTGGATAATGACAAACGAAAAATCAATGAGGAGCTTCTTCACATGTCTTTAGGTACTATGGATAGAATAAAATTATGTAGAAAAATTGTGAAGGATCCTGAGAATATTAATCTATTTTTGGGATTTCAAGGAGATGACAGGAAAGCATTTGTGGAATTACTTCTCCAAGAGATGAGAGAAGAGAATGAGTGATGATTGAGTTGTTTCTGAGTTTGTAGGAGATATGTTTTCTCTCCATACTTTTTCTTTTTTTCTTCTTTATTTTTTTTAAAGGGTTTTTGGGGCTAGCTATAAGCTTTAATGTTATCTTTTTGGACCTTTCGGTTGTAGCCATGACTTGAAAAGAGGTGAATATGGCTTGAAACTTTATCTCTATGTTCATTGCCAAGAAAACCATTATCTATAATATTCTTTGCCTGTCTTTTATTTTCATAAATAGTTTCTCTGTCTCTTCGGCAAAAAACCTAGCCATGAACTTAAAAGAAGCCTTAAGTCAAGATAGTTCGCATCTACTGCTTTAGATGGACGTGAACATGAGTTTACTTTGGTCAAAATGCAGCTAGCCGATACTCAACAAATGTAATGTAGTTTATAAATGCGAATTGTTCAGAAATCGTTCGTTAACGTGATTAACTGTCATTGCATCCTTGTGATAGCTGGGATAAAAAAAAAGCGAATGAACTTTGGACTTTATGCTTTGTTCTAATTGGGCATTTGTTTGATTTGGTATTGGACTTGTAACAAAATGGAAACAAACACGTTTCAAAGTGAATATATTGAAATTGAGGTTATTCTAAAAACGTTTGATGTTGAAGGGGGTATCCAAAAGATTATTTCAAAGGAACGGAAAATATTATTACGATGCGTAATCATGAAATTCGATGAGAATCTGTTAATTTGAAAAAGATATATTGTTTTGGATGATTTTGTGAATATTAAACCTACAAATTTGTACTTGCCTAATGTTATTGTTTTTAAAATATCCGAATTTAAATCCGTAGTTCACCAAACGATAGATTGGATAGGATATGAAGATATCCGACTTTAAATCCGTAGTTCACCAAACAGTATATTGGATAGGATATGATGATATCCGACTTTAAATCTGTAGTTCACCAAATAGTTGATGGGATATGAAGAAATCCATGGATTTCTTATCCTATCCTATTCAGTCCTATCCTGTTTAGAAATCCGAACGACCAAATTAGGGTTTTGTCATACGATTTGAGTGTGCTTAAAGACATGCTAGGTCCCTGTTTGTGTCTTTCCATTTCAACTATTATGTGATTGTGTGCACCTAATATGTTAATTGTGGTTTGCCTTTGGCTTAATTAGAAATTATATTTTTTCTTAATTATTAGCGTCAAATTTTTGCTTTGCCTTGCAATTTATCTAATGTTTCATTGGTTGCTGATTGTCATTTTAATAATTGCGCCCCCGCACAATCATCTCTTATGTTAATGGATAAGCTTAAAATCAATGCAGCTGACAAACGGTTTCTTGAAATGAACAAGATTAGGTACTCAAAGAACACTAGTTTATTAATTAGTGTAATCAATTCCCGGCCCTTGATACTCTAGTTGCATAAGAAGTAAGTTATATTCCCGTGCTTCACTTGATTTCTAGCCAACCCCAATAGGCAGGTGGCGACTCTTCATTAAAAAATTCATACAATATCAATTCGAAACTAAAACTCGAGGTATGGGCTTGGGAGAGACCTCACCTAAACAAGGGTTGTAGTCCATCTTTTAGGCAATACCCCTAAATTTATCATCCCTTGCCCTTGGGACAGAAAAGGGTAGGTCATGACCAGTCTGCGTTATACGCAATTCACCTCAATAAAGGTTATGACAATTAAATATGCAATTTAGGGAAGTACCTCAATGGAGCCTTGACTTGAACATCGACAAGGCTCACAGTGGCAATGGTATGGTCTCCTCGGTGAGGCTGTTTAGACGCAACAAGAACTGGATTCAGGGGCTTGCTGATACTACAATGATGCTTTGGCGGTAGGTGAACAATGCCGAGGCTACTGGTGGCGTTTGTACTCGCTGGTTCGTCGTTTGAAACTAGTACAACTACACTGGAATCACTAGCTTCGCAGAGGGAGGCTTAGAGCTATTGTTACTCACTTGAAAACCTGCAGGGATTTGGTTAGATATCATTGATTGGTGCAAGAAAGCTTGCTGTTGCGGAGGTGTTTTAGCTTGTTGAGGTATTGCAAAGTTGTCGTGGCTGAAGAGAGCTTGCCTGGTAATCTGGACATGACGACTAGGGCTGGCACACGTTCAGAGGCTGCTGGAGCACCACTAGGCTGATTGGCTCTATTGAACCTGGTGGCTACTGGTCGTGGAGTGCAGCAGCAGGGCAAAAGTGAAGGTGGAGCACAACAATGGTGGTGAGACTAGGTGACGGAGATGCACGAGGGAAGAAACGGCAGTGGCTTCATTCTCTCTATTGATCATATATGGAAGTCACTCCATTTTTAATAGAGCTTTGTTAGCATAACAGTTTTGAGTTATTACGAGAATAACAGTTTGTTTTGAGTTACAAATTCTTTATAAATTCTTGAAGGAGTGAACTCTACAATAATTTATAGTTATTTGTTATTTAATGTTTTGTGGTTGAGAACTGACTTTTATTCTCACAGTAAATTAAAAACAATCACCTAATTATTTTTCTTATAATATCCCCTTCTTTCTATTGTGTCTAATGTTCAACATGGGAGAGAGTTTATAGGCAAGGAATTAGCTTTATCTTTGATATGTCAATTCTTAATTTGGATAAAAAATGTATCTCTATTTATTTAAACCGGGAAATCAAAATATCGCTCTCTTATTCCTATGTAACAAGAATTAGATGATACAAAGCCTTATCACTTCCAATTCTGATCATAATATCAACTTCCCTAGTTTAGAACACCCCTTGTGCAGTTTTCTATTATCACCATAAATTAGTGAGAAAATTCCAAATAAATGCATGGAGTGGATCTTATGTCAAATAAGGGCTTAAAGTGACAATATTAGTCTCAAATAAAGACCTAAAGTGGCCATGGTAGTTTCTAATAAGGGCTTGACCCCTCCGGTCGCTGGTCGGCTAAATATTCCAATTGATGAAGGGCATTTTCGTTCAAATACAATTTTAATTTTAAATTATTTTTTGATTCTATTCTTTTTTCTATTTGTTTTTTTTGGGCAAGGGACAGTAGCTGTTAGCAAGGGCTCGACAACCATCACCAACTGCAAGCAAGGTCACCTTCGCTGGATCTAGTGATGGTTTGCCTCGCCTACGGTCAGCGAAGGCTTGGCAACCCTCACTGGCTGGAGGTGAGGCTACCCTCGCCTAGATTTGGCAAGGGCTGCATCACCCAAGGCGAGGGTCACCTTGCCCAGGCAAGGGCATCCCTCACCAAATCAGGCAAGGGCAACCCTCCCCCAGCCCTCTTCGGGCATTGAGAAGGGAAGAAAAAACCAAAAAAAAGAAAGAAAAAAGAAAAAAAATTCAAAACAACACGGTAAAGGTCGAAAATATCCTTGATCAGTCAGAAAGTCAAGCCATTTTTTAAGAAAATGATAGCACTTCAGGCCCTTATTTGAAACGAGGTCCACTTCATGCCCTTTTAGAATTTTCCCTAAATTAGTGGGCCTAAACGGATTTTATATTCTCTTAGGCTTAATCCAATTAAGCTCAAAGCCTCCTTGCTCAATTCAGTTCAATTATAATACAATTTATGTGGGCTTATTTCTAAAAAAAAACTCCTAAAATGCTAACGCAAATTACAAATACTTTTTTAGAGGTTGGGGTCGACCCTAATTTTCTATTCAATTAATGACTAAAAAAGATTGTCAAAATTTAGATGTTGATAATATAAAAAAATTAAATGTTTAAAAAGCTATACTGCACGATTGTACATATTTTGGTAATATATGTTTGAAATATATATATTTTGTAATATATAGTATATATTGAATTACCTGAAGGCTGGCTTGAGACCATTGGAAAAAGCTTTTGGTTACAAGAAACTTGCCGAGAATCAAGAACATGAAGCAAGAACGGAGATACCAATTAAATGTGTCCTTCATTTGACGACACCTATGAGGCTATGTTCGATGTTTTTAATAGTATTTGGATTTTCAAGTTCGACAATACTCCAACTTTTTGCTTAGTGCTTTTATTCCAACCATAACAGCCTATCGAATGAGTCCTAGAAAGTGAATCTCTTCTAGGCGTGTTGGAAAAGTCCTTCCAAAATTGACGGCTCTTTTTGAGTTTTAAAGAAAGTTGATGAAAATGCTTACAAGATCTAATGGCCCGAAAATAATGCAGTCTCAACAACTTTCAACGTCATTAATTTTCTTCTGTACGTAGATGATGAGAATGAGACAGACTTCGGGACAAGTCTCTTCATCAATCTGGGGTGACCGATAAAGGAACAAAACAAGGAGATTAAGACTTATTCAAGGCTTAATGTAAAATTCTTTAGAGGTTAAGTCCATCTCTACTGGCAGAATTTCAGGGGTTGCTTCCATTTTTAATTTTTAATGAGAACATGTCTTGAGTGTGAGCCCGTTTAAGTGAGTTTCCTAATTTGAGTAGATTCCCTATTTTGTATACAAATATTCTATATATGAGAGATGATAACCTACTTGGTTATTAGAACATTAGAACACACAAAAGCAAGTAAGAAGAGTATTAATATTTTCTCTCTGTGATTTTTCTGAGTAAATTATTTATGATAGATTGTGAGAAAACACCTGTGAGTTTGCTTTAGATGTAATTTAGGATCAGAAAATACCTGAGCAATAATGCATGTGAACTTTGTACTTTCCAGATTTATGGTGAATTTTTGGCAGCTAGCTCTTCACGTGGAGTAGGTATGGACACTCACATCGTAGTATCTGAGTATATAATGCTCTTTATCATTCCTTGTTAATTTCTCTAGTAATTTGGTTCTCTCGCTTTGACTTGAATTACAAAATCTATTAACTTCCGCATTATTTTCACTACAGTTTTGATGATGATTATATGCTTCACTAAAGTCAAAAAATATATGGATGGAAGCCCTACATGTCTAATTTCAAATGAATGAAATTTCATAAAATTTAGAATCTTTCCAGAGGAAGTTATAGACAACTACGAAGAGTTGGTAAGGATATTCGAGAATCAGTCATTAGTATTTCTGCGTTTGGTTGAGACCAATCCGTGGCATTTTATATCTAGAGATACTTGAGTCAAGAGTCACTGTTAGTATTACGTTTTGTCTAGGGATGGTTTGTCTTATCTTGGTAAATAAAAGGGTAGTGTCTCGGGATTTACATATGCTTGGAAGGGTTGATCCAAATTGTGAGTATATAGACTCCTCTTAAGTTTTCATTGAGGTAAGTGAGTGTTTGAATGAATTTTGAGAATTGTGGACAGTTCTGTGCTTTGATGAATTCCATTGAGTGGTGAACTCCATGCCCTGCGTCTTGAAGTGAATTCCTTAGATTATGAGCACGTACATTTTATATGCACCATATTTTGATGTGGATTCGTTAGGTCATGAGAAACGATCCTATCATGTATGCTGTACCTCGAAGTGGATTTCTTAAATAGTGAGCTTTTCCTTTGTCGCACTTTTTCTTGTCTTATTAATTTCTGTCTCTTCCAGTATCACAACCCTTGTCACTTTCCATCCAAAGACGACATCACGTCCTCTTCTTCAAACTTATATATGTCTGTTAAGATATATTATACACACACACACACACATATATATATATATATATATATATATATATATATATACTCTTATCCTGCCTATGTGTTGGCTGTTATGTTTTTTTGGGTTCGCTTATCTACCCTAATGAAGTTTCGCTTTCGGATTTGCTTAATAAAGCAATAGGTGTTATTACCCGAGCCATAGATACTCTTTCGGGTAGTCAGTTGGTTGATGGATCTCTAAACACTGCTACTGATGGTCATGCCCGTGATCCTGTAATTTCTCGTCAAATTGCAGAGCCCTCCGCAGTACGGGATTCCTTGCCGTCCGGGCTTCCTTCATACAAATCCGCTCAGGGTGCAGCCTTCTTTATATATATATATATATAAATATATATCCTAAATAATGAGGCGTTTCTCCAAGTTTTATATTACTAAATTACCCTTTCCATATCTCATTTTTGAAAATTCACGACTAAAGGGCACGACTCGAGTTTCAAATCTTATGTAATCATCATCATTTAGTTTCCTTGGATCAACAACCTTCCAAAACCCCCCTCTCTCTCTCTCAATTTATTATCTAATAGAAGGTCTAAAGTTCTCTACATCGCTTTCCTCACTTCTTCACCCAATTTTTATTAATCGTGGCAGCAAATTTTCTGTCACCGGACCAAGGTGGGAAGTGCGCCTTTAGTGCGCCTTTAAAATGCTTTGGTGGACCAATCGAGATGCGTCAAAATTGGCTCGAACATTGCCATATACTATAATAAAAAAGTTTTTATGTATATTCTCAAGACAATCCAAATAAAGTTCTATCCATCATGTTTCAAGAAATTTGTCAAGAAGATATGATAATCATCATTAAGTGCAGCTATCAAATGGATCAAAAGAAAGGCACTTACCTTAAACCACTGGAGTTCTCTTTGCAATAGAAAGGCTGCTCCGGAGATATTAGTTACAGAACTGGAATCAGGTTTGTACTTTGTTGCAGCAATCATCATAACCGATGATTCTTCCGGTGTAGGCGCTGGAAATAATGACAGCCTATTTGTGGAGCTTACCTTCAAAAAGAGTCTGAGAGTCCTTTCACGGCGATTTTCCACAGCTAGTGACATGAATGTTGTATTAAAGGGGAAATCCAAATAAGCTCCGGGAAAAATTGAATGCATAGCTTCACGAGTTCACTTGCCTTTGAGTGCAGCTTGACCAAGCAGTTCATTGTCTCGGAAAAATTGGGTGATCTCGGTGGTTTTCTTAGAAGAGAGCGCGATGCAAATTTGTTTTGCCAACTCGATGGCCACCACGTGTCTTAGCTTCATTTTGTGAATCCTCTCTATCATAGGAACTACAAAATGTTTAAAAAAAGAGAAGAAAATGAATAAAATGTTCTCCAGCTTTGCATCCCAAATTTTTCTTTAAACGCATAATTGCACCTAATAGCTGTTTACAACTTGTCATATATTCTCACAAACCCCCACCTCAATTAGAGCTTGGGTTGGTGGGTGAATGGGAAAACGATCTCATTCTTTTTTCATCTTTTAGGAAAGATTTTGTGATTTTTTTTTTCTCTTTATGATTCTTTCCTCAAATGCAAAGTGTGGGTTTTGGTAATCGCAATACAATTACAAGACTTAACCTGATAGAACAACTCTAAAAATAACCATGCTAATTATGTGTCTCTAGCTAGAGTAAATCATAGTAATCTTTGCATACATAAAATTATCTTATATAATATCATTTAAATGTATGGAAAATTGTCCAAAAAATCCTAAACTTATTGTACGGCGGCCCATTCAATCCTTAACTTTTGTGCCAATCTAATTCTAAACATTTCAATTGTACCAATTCAGTCTTAAATCTTTTTTATGATTTACCAATTTAGTCATAAATATTGCATTGAATTGTCAATGTAGTCCTTTCAATTAATTTTGATTGAAATCACACACATGATGGCTTAGTTAACATCGGCCATCTAACATGGTGTAGCCGGCACTAATGTGGATAATTTTATAATTTTTAAAACATTCTAATTTTTATCTTTCTTTTCTTTTCTTTTTCATTGTGTTAGCGAGGCCACCGGCCACTGGCCGAGGGTTGGTGATTGTAGGTGAGGGTCGCCAAATCTGGCGAGGGCTTGCAAGTGTTCGACCCCACTCGGATTCGGTGAGGATTGCGACCCTCCCCCGGGCCAACAAGAACTTTGTGGCCCTTGCCTAGTGGCCTATAGCCTTGTCGACACATTAAAGAGAAAATTCTAAAAAAAGAGAAAAGAAAAAAATAAAATCAATAAAAATAATTAGCAAATTAAAAAAAAATAAAAATGTCCACATCAATCTTTGGTTGTGCTTAAGCAAGATGGCTGACATTGACTTAACTACCATGTCAGAAATTTTCAGTTAAAATTAACTAAAAAAACTATATTGGCAATTCATTAAAATGTTTACAATTAATTTAAAAAAAACCTTAAAATGTTTAGGACTAAATTGGCAAATTAAAGGTTTATGATTGAATTTTTTACCGTATAATAGGTTTAAGACTTTTTAGATAATTTTCCCTTTAAATTTATCTAGTAGCTCATAATACCAAACAAAAAAAAAAAATCACGTTGGCCATATGATCGTTTGTGTTGTTATTTATGCTCGATACAAGAAGATTTTTTTTTTTCCGTTCCATCCATCTCTAATAAATTCGAAACTTCCACATGAGGCCACACAATGGCATGTCACGTTCGAGTTTGCTTGTCGCACCTAAATGACACTGTTTGTATAGGTAACTTAACTCTATTCTAAATTGACTTTTTATTTTGAAACGCTGTACTTCTGTTTCCTTTTTTTTCTTTGACCAAAATACAAAAATTAGGGACGAGAGCTATTGGGTATTTCGGGTGGATAAAGAAGTGGGTGAACATGACAAGATGAGGGCAAAAGTTATGAAAAAATTTTGGGAACTATTGGGATTTTTATAGTGAACAGGTGGTATTCGGGCTAGAGTGCTCCACCACCTTGAGTAATCTTAAGAGCGCACCGCCCCCTATAGGGCTGGCATATTCAGGATTTTATTTTTGGATTGATCCTAACAAGTTTTGAATACAGTATCCCTAGAAAATAAGGTAACTCCCTTGCGATTGCTCATCTAGCCTCCAGCTTGTGGGTATAGGATATGTACCTTGGGGTGGAATTACGGAATGCACAGTTTTGTTGAGCCTAAGAAATTTTCTCCCACGGAAATCTTCTATTACGAGCCCTCCCAAACATATTATTTTGATTTTCCTACCTGCTTTCCTCCCCCTATTCCTATTCTTCACACCTTTTTCAAAGTTCGCATCGACGACAAACTTGAGCCTTTATCTACTGTGATATTAGTTTATGGGGAATGACACTAGGGGCTTGCCTCCGGTCCTATGCCCAATTCCTGCATTCTCTCAACATTTTGTGTCGTGTCGTATTGAGATAAAGTAGCCATCAAAGAAAATAATTTTTAGGCTTAGGCATTTCGCCAATAAGGGAGGAAACAAATACATATGGATTCACTGTTCTTATTTTTTCTGAAAGATTAACGTGCTTGATAGAGATGATGAAGCCGATTTCACCAATCAAGATTGAAGGAGAAGTCTAGGTTAACATAACTCTCATTCAATATCTTCTGCTTAGACCAATTAGCCATTCGGATGTGTGTAGTTTAACATCCAATCTCGCCTCAATTTGCAATTTCAAGGATTATTTTTTCTACTTTTTATTTTAATTACATGCCTCTTGTGATTAGAACTAGGTGAATGTGTGAAATCTTTCACAACATACAAATATTGGCTAGGGAATATATAATGCTGGTTGAGTTTAAATAATTTTTTAAAGGATTTTTATTAGGTTAACTGCCAATGTAAAAAAATAAATTACACATACATCTTTGGATGGTTGGCATGTGGCAAAATTTAGTTACAAAACTAACTTCAAAATACACATCACTCATCCAATGATGAATGTGTTAAGGAGTTTTCTATATAGGCACTGGATCAAATTAAATCATTTTTTGTAATTATGGCAAAAAATTAAAGTAGGAACCTCTTTCTACTTATAAAAGAAGTAAAAAAAAAAAAAAAAAGTCAGAGACTCTGGTTGGAAAGAAAGATAGACAGAGACAAAGACAAAGACAGTGTCTTCATAAAATGGAAACGTACCTAGAATTTTGGCAGCACTGCAAAGTGATGTTGCAAGACATTGAAATGCTACAATGAGGTTGCAAAGAGAACTAGGTCAGTAGATGTGAAATCATTGTGTGTGTACGTGGAATGAAGCACTTTACTACATAGATAATACTTACTGGTGTCGTGACAGTCTTAATGCTTGATAAACACGGATATCAAAACAATCAATAGTCACGTTCACCTGGGTCAATAGTCGGGATTGTAAGTGACCCGCTAAAGAGATATAGATGAGGATAAAGGACCCCAATTATAGTAGCTCCGCTTCGTTTTGTGGCTCCTCCCATATTGTTTGCGTCATAAATGGTTCGTTATATTGTCCATTAAGTGAGTTATGCAATACTTATGCCCTTGGTTGAATAATTTGTGGTTCCCAGGTGATAGCTGATTCATAAAGTAGTTTGGCCATTATTTTAGTAAAATTAGGTCAGGGAACCAGAATATATCCTACAAAGAGGCAATCATTTTCGGTTTCCTCAGCTAGTAGGGAGGGAATCAATCTAAGAAAACAAAGATCTAGGAAGGTCATTGAATTAGATAATGCCCGACTGTAGAAATGCATACCCACCCGGATTTGTTGAGGTTTGCATAATCCTCGAATTTTCATCTGTTGGCTTGCAGGTCAGGTCCACCGGAATACCTTCAGTTCAAATACAAAAGAGCATGTGATGAGGCAGGTATTATCTAATTGAAGGGAATCAGTAATGAAGGGAAGTACGGACATTCGTATATCAATGCTTCCCAAACATTGAGCCTGGTTCCGCTGAGGAAGTGAGACTGCATCCTCGCCAACACGCCCAGTATGGTGTAGTCTGTCTCCCTTGGGCCTTTCATGAGAAGGAAGCGACGGTATTGCTCAACTAGATAAAGGACAATATCTATCCGAGTTGGCCAGCAAAGTTGACCAGGAAAACAAGCTTAGTCTAGAAAGTAAGAGAAAAAAACAGATGGAATTGAGATAAAGAGTGATGGTGATCTTACCATGATGACCTGCGTATGTGAGACCTATAATGGATTCAATTGCATGAGGACTGCTGAAGGGATGACCTGGCCCCTCATCTGTTGTATTTTGCGCCAGGAACCAGGCAATCTCCTTATGCATAGATACTTCCCGAGTAGATATATTGAAAGGAACACGGCCTTCCTTATCTGGAATTTGCGTCAACGTAGGATTACTTTTAACTAATACCGTGACCATCCTTATCCTTCCACACAGGGCGGCATTGTGGAGGGCTGTGCGGCCATTAAAATCTTCTGTTCTGAGCACATCCAGACGTTGAGACAAGAGCTTAACCATGTTCTCGACAAATTGGTCTTGTGCATTCAAAGCCGCTATGTGAAGCACTGTTTCGGATCTGCTTGTTATAATAGCAGTCTCCGAAGCAGGATCTTGTTGAAAAAAGCTTTTAGCAAATTCCCAATCACCCTCAAATGCAGCTTGCAACAATGGTCGGTAACGGAGTCCATCCAATACCTCTTCCGATATTCCTGCAAAATGGACGAACTTTTCAGACCATTTAGTTGATACTTTTTCCTTGCAGAAATTGAAAGGTGTCTGAGAGAAGAACAATTCAATCCAGATCCGCCCCAAAATCTAAATTTCACAATGAATTTACTCTTTCGAAATATAACGCACCTGGAGCACCTCCAGATTGAGAAGGAGAAGGAGTTGGCGTTGACCCAACAGGAATGCGAACATCTTCAATACATGTAGGAGAAAGAGTGAGCACAAAATCCTTGTCGTACTGATTTTTTTCACCTTTTTCTTAGCCAAGGTATGGGTTATGTGTGCTCGATGACAAAGCACAGAAAAAGAACCACGACAAAATACACATTCCAGTATAGTCTAAGACAACATCGCTTATACCATTTTCTTTTTCTTGGTTGAAACTTGAACATGTACCTGCCGGTGGTTCTGGATGATTCGAGTTCCCTTGTTGTTCGCTTGGTTGCATCACCATTGGGTTGCCCTCCTGGTCAGTCTTTCAACGACAAAGTAAATGGATAATGCAAAAGAGACTTTCTACTTTCTTGTTGATCTTATACCATTTATGAATCAGATGTTGATCTTAACTTCTCCGAAATCTTTACAGCAGCTAAGAAATTGTTTAGATTTTATGCTTATTCAACTCATCGATAAAGACAAATGAGAACAAGAGACGAATAGCAAATCTTGTTTTGTTTTTGAGTGATGGATCCCGTTCGTTGGCCAAAAAGAACTTATTTTGTTGACTTGAATACTAGTATGCTTCCGGTCTGCGCAGCTGGTTTCGTTTCATATATTTTTACGATATACCATATGGTTGACGTTGACGAGAAGTCGTCGGTGATGGAGGGAGGCAATTTTGCGAGTTCACTCGTATTTATTGGATCCACCTTCATGTGGAGCCCAATTAGCATTAAATAAAAGAAAAAAGGAAGAAAAGTCAAAAAGTAAAAAGAAGAAGAAGAAAGTGAGTGCTTCGTGCTAGTGGCGCGCCCAAAAAGTGAGGAAAGAGGGGAAAAAAAAACAGAAACTACCGAAACAGGATAGAAAAGAAGAAAAGAAGAGGTTGTAGATCTTAATTCGAAGGCCAAACGTTGACGAAATCGGCTCAAATTTCAGTATGTTGTTCGTGAGACCAAAGGCTATGAGTTGATGATTTTCGTTTGTTAAGAACCGCCTCCGAATCTTCCTATTGCGATTAGAGTTTTCTAGACTCATTTATGTTTATTCACATTTGTGGTGATGAAATGAGCTTGTAATGTTTATGTGGAGATTTTAATGTGTGATTAGAAAAGAATACTTTGTGAATCCTGCTATTCTTGGTAATTAGTGGATGTTTTTGGGTGGTCTATGGTTTTTTGCGCATTGAATTTTCCACGTTAGATCTTGGTGACGTTTTTTACTTTGTTTACTTATCATTTCACAGATTGTGAGGTTTTATATTGCTAGTTGTTGCTGGGGGTTAAGAGAATTTTAGTTGATTTAGTTTCGGGGGAGAAATTGATCCTGGATTGGGTTTAGTTTTGTGATGAATTGTGTCCCCGGGTTCTCCCCAACAAAGTGTTATCAGAATTAGAGTTGAAATTCTAGTTATTAATGGAGGAAACTAACAGCACAATGTTTAAGTTAAATGCTTCGAATTATTCTATTTGGAAGCCTTGGATGGAAGACATGTTATACTGCAAAGACTTGTTTGATTCGGTTGAGGCTGATGAAGCCAAAGGAGATAAGGAAAACAGAGAATGGGAGAGAATGAATCGGAAAATGGTTGGGTTTATCCGGCAATGCATTGATGATAGTGTATTTCATCATGTTGCTCAAAAAACGAAGACGGATTCTTTGTGGAAGAAATTACAAGATCTCTATGAGAGGAAAAATCCATAAAATAAACCTCTTCTAATAAACGACTTGTGAATTTGAGATACAAGGAGGGGAGTGGCATGTCGAAACTTTTGAGTGAATTTCAAAATGTTGTAAATCAATTGACAAATCTTGACATTGACGTTGGTGATAAATTGTAAGTATGCTTATTACTTGGTACTCTTCCCGATAGTTGGGACACCTTGATTGTGATGTTAAACAATTCGACTCCATATGGTGTGCTTTCTATGAGCATTGTTGAAGAAAGCTTGTTCAATGAAGAAACAAGAAGAAAAAGCTTGAATTATACTTCTACATCAAATTCTCTTCTCATAGAAAATAGGGCAATAAGTCAATCAAGAAGGTTTCAAAGAAATGATAATTGGGGCAAGTTAAGAGGAATGTCGAAATCAACACCGAGGAGAAGTGTGAAGTGTTACAATTGTGGCAAGATGAGACATTATGCAAAATAGTGCTAGTTGCCAAAGAGAGATAAATCTCATGATATAAATGGAGATAAAAAGAAAGAAGAGAAACAAGCTACGACGGCGATTGTATCCGATGGCAATATTGTGTTCGTATGTGACGACAGATGTGTGAACCTTACATGCCAAGACTCTCCGTGGGTTGTTGATTCCGCGGCTTCTTTTTATGTCACCTCACGGCGTGATTACTTTGCTTCTTATCGTGATGGTGATTTTGGTTGTGTTAGGATAGGAAATAGTGGTGTTTCCAAGGTTGTTGGCATGGGAGATGTTTATTTGGAACCCGGTGTTGGATGTAATTTGCTTTTAAAAAATGTGAGATACATTCTGGATATTCGACTTCACTTGATCTCCACATGTGCCTTAGATGATGATGGTTATTGCAATTCCTCCTTTGATGGCAAATGGAAGTTGACGAAAGGTTCCATGGTAGTGGCAAGGGGTAAGAAGACAGGCTTTCTTTACACCATGTAAGCTAAATTGATTAAAGAAGGGATAAATGCAGTGAAAGATTCCTCCGTTGATTTATGGCATATGAAGCTTAGCCATTTTAGCAAAAAAGGGCTTGACACTCTTGCTAGGAAGAATCTTCTATCACCGAAAGAGAGAAATTTGAAGGAATGCACTAATTGCCTTATGGGTAAGCAACATAGATTCTCATTTCATAGTTCATCTCCTCACACAAAATCAAATGTATTTGATTTAGTTCACACTAATATTTGTTGCATGGATGCTAGAACTCTTGGAGGTGCATTATATTTTATGACATTTATTGATGATTGCTTTAGAAAAGTATGGGTTGTTAGTACCCGCGGCCTTCAAACAATTTGGGATTCAATTGTGAATAAAGTCATTAGAAGCCATGATGTGGTGTTCTTTGAGTATCAAACTATTAAAGACGTTGACAAGGCAGAGAGATCAAAGACTATATCTTAACATTCGATTAGTTTCAACCCAAATCCTCCTATCGTAGGTGAAAATCATGAGGGAGAAGTGCATGGAAATCATGAAAATAGTGAATCCTCATATAATGTTGATTCTTCAGCTGAGAGAGGTGACATAGTTAAGCAAGAGCAACCCGTTGAACCAGTTGAGCCAGTTGAGCCAGTCAAGCAAGAGCAACCTATCTTACCTCAAGTTAAAAGATCTGAAAGAGAGCGTAGACCTTCTCAAAAATATTTGTTGCATGAGTATGTGTTACTCACTAATGCAGAAGAGCCAGAAATTTATGAAGAGGTTATATCATGTGTACAAAACAATGAGTGGCATGAAGCCATGCAAGAGGAACTTAGATCCTTGCATGAAGACCAAGCATTTGAATTGGTGAAGCTGTCTAAGGGTAAGAGAATACTCACAAATAAGTGGGTGTGCAAGTTAAAGACGGAAGAAGACAATTTGCAACCATGATACAAGGCTAGGCTTGTTGTGAAGGGCTTTCATCAAAAGAATGGCATTGACTTTGAAGAGATCTTTTCACTGTTTATAAAGATGTCTTCTATTCGAGTTGTTCTTGGGTTGGCCGCCAGTTTGAATTTAGAAATTGAATAACTTGATGTAAAGATGGCTTTTCTTCATGGAGACCTAGAAGAATAAATATATATGGAGCAACCAGAGGGTTTCGAAGTTGAAGGCAAGGAGTACCTCGTATGTAGATTAAGGAAAAGCTTATATAGTATTAAGCAAGCGCCAAGACAATGGTACATTAAGTTTGAATCATTCATGGAAGAACATGGTTACGGTAAGACTAATTCCAATTCTTGTGTCTTTATGGAAAAGATTATTGGATAATGATTTTCTTATTCTCCTACTCTATGTGGATAAAATGTTGATTGTTGAGCATGATACTAAGAAAATCAAGATTTTAAAATATGAATCGAGTAAAACTTTTACGATGAAGGATCTAGACTTGACCAAGCAAATCTTGAGCATGAGAATTACACATGACAAGAAGAACAAGAAACTTTGGTTATCTCAAAAGAGATATATTGAAAATGTGCTTGAAAGATTCAACATGAGTATATGTAAACCGATAAGTACTCCACTTGCAGGCCATTTTAAGTTGAGTAGTAATGAGTTTCCTTCAAGTGAGAAAGAGAAGGAAGAGATGAAGAAATTTCTTATGCATCGGTCATGGGTAGTTTGATGTACGCTATGATTTATACAAGACTTAATATTGCTCATGTAGTTGGTATTGTGAGTAGATTTCTCTCAAATCTAGGTAATGAGCATTGGGCTGCTGTTAAATGGATTTTGAGATATTTTAGAGACACTTTTGCACTTTGCTTGTGTTATGGAATTGTGAAGCCTAGGTCGAGTGGCTAATCGGATGCGGACTATGCTGGTGATGTTGATTCTTGGAAACCCACATCAGGTTACATAATGATTTTTGCGGGGGGAGCTATTTCATGGCAATCAAGATTGCAAAAATGTATTGCTTTGTCTATAACAAAAGCGAAATATATTGCTATTACCGAATGAGGAAATGAACTTTTGTGGATGCAAAAATTCCTACAATAGTTGAGCTTAAAGCAAGAGAAATTTGTTCTATATTGTGATAGCATAAGTACTATCTATCTTAGTAAGAATCCGGTGTTGCAAACATGTTGATATGAAATACCATTTGATCTGAGAGAAGTTAGAAGAGAAGCTCTTCCTACCTGAGAGAGTCCACACTGACAATAATGGATCCAACATGATGATCAAGGCATTACCCGTGATGAAGCTTGACACTTGTAGAAGAAAAGCGAGCATGACAAACCTTCCCACATGAGGCGAAAGCGGGAGATTTGTCGGCTAGGTGTTGGGTCCACCTTCGTGTGGGGCCCAGCTAGCATTAACTAAAAGGAAAAAAAAAGAAGAAAAGTAAAAATGTAAAAAGAAGAAGAAGAAAGTGAGTGCTTCGTGCAAGTGGTCCACCCAAAAAGTGCGGGGGGAGAGAGAGAGAGAGAGAGAGAGAGAGAGAGAGAGAGAGAGAGAGGACAGAAACTACCGAAGCAGGAGTGAAAAGAAGAAAAGAAGAGGGCTACAAATTTATGGTCTTAATTCGAAGGCTAAACATTGACGGAATCGGCTCAAATTTGAGTATGTTGTTCGTAAGACCAAGGGTTACGAGTTGATAAAATGAGCTTGTAATGTTTCTATAGAGACTTTAGTATGTGACTAAAGAAGAATACTTAGTGTATTTTGCTATTCTTGGTGATTAGTAGATGTTTTTGGGTGGTCCGTGATTTTTCCCGCATTGGGTTTTTCACATTAAATCTTTAGTGTTGTTATTTACTTTGTTTACTTATCATTTAGCATATTGTGAGGTTATATACTACTAGTTGTTGCTAAGGGTTAAGAGAATTTCGGTTAATTTAGCTTCGGGGAGAAATTATCCTAAATAGGATTTAGTTTTGTGGTGAATTGTGTCCCTGGGTTATCCCTAACAACTTGTTATGACATTGATTCTATATGTAGATGATGACTGAAGGCTACCCGCCAATAATTTCCGGAGTCCTGCAAATATTATATTTGAACCACTTGAATTGTATTGGAGGAGCACAAGACATGCACACCAATATGGAAATATCTACGATGTTTCTCGGTGACTCCCATTTGTGAATTCCACTGAGAAAGTGAAAAAATTGCTTATTAAAATGTACTTGTCTCATTCTCAACCTAACTCTGTCGTGTCTCGTTCTCATATTTTATCTTCTGTGGATAGCATCTTATCATTCCCGTATTTTATGCTTAGGCAACTCATCGTCAAAAACAAATGAGAACAGGAGGGTTTTGCAAATTTTCCCATTGATACCATTTCATTGGTCGATGTACGTATATATACAAGAGAAACGATAATCTCGTAATTCTTTTGACATACAAATTCTAAAAACCAAATTATAGAATCAATTTCGCATTAAATTTGTCATGCATGGCTGTTATCGAAGCCTTCTCGATTTGGCTTGGGTTTAGCCCGAGATTGAATGAGTGGATCATAATTTGTTCGATTAAAAAAAGCACAAAGAACAAATTGAACAAAATCGAAATTTAAGATTCAAATCAAATATTTGCCGAAAGTCCATCAACTATTTTTAATATTGTGTTGCCTGGTTAAATTCATGCACGTGAATAAATGTAGTCCCGTTACACACGCAACCTAAGAAAATCACCAAATAAGTCGTACTCTTGTTACACAGATATCAATTCAGTCATAAACTTTTCAATTTAATCAATCAATCATAAACTTTTTGCTAATGTAGTTATTCCAAAGAATTTTGATAAGAAATTACTGATATAGATGCCAGCCATCCTATATGACATGATTGGTGTTAACGTGATTTTTTTTTTTTTAAAGTCTGAATTTTTTATTCTTTATTATTTTTTCTTGTTCTTTTCTTTTTCTTTTCGCCTATGGCTGATCTTAGCAACGACTAGCGATTGACCATCAGCGAGGGTTGGCCTCGGTCGCCCTCACCGGCCACAAGCAAGAGCCACAATGTCCGCACCAGACATCGCCAAGCATTGACCACAGTCGAAAGGAAAAGAAAAGGGAAGAAAAGAATAGAAATTTTTTAAAAATTTGTAAAAAATTGTCTACATTAGTAATTTCCAATCAAAATTTACTGGAATGACTACAATAATAAATTTTTAAAAGATTTAGTCAAATTGAAAAGTTTGAAATGGTATCTGCACAATAAATTTTGGGTATTTCTAGTAATCATCTCACTGCAGCCCACCTTTCGGTTGAGTTGGACCCCTCGATGAGTTGGAAATCATCACCTCGATGAGGGGAAACCAACTCATCCATTTTGTAAAGGAGGAATATGAGAGCTGTATCTCAATTGATAAGTACCATCAAAAAGACAAAACAGGACATAAACTTACAAGAAATCACATGAAACCAATTAAATGGGGCAAACATTTTAAAGTTGTTCAAGTAAAAATTACCTCGTATAACTTACAGGTTGGGATTAAACTTAAAAGTATATTCAGATGATCTTCAACTAGATTCTATTCATAATATAAAGGAAAGTCCAGTCCGTAAATCATAAGTTAACAATGTAATCTTAACATTTATGTCATTTTGATCAAAACTTGTCATTGAGTTGGTTTAGGCTAAATTATCAAGTTGTCCTGGTGAAAAACTGAATATTACAATCCAAATGAGTCAATTTTGCAAGAAAGAGAGGCAAAATGCAAATAGCTTATGTGCTTCATGGTACAATAAGAATAATTAAAATAAACTTAACTTTGGAAGTATCATAGAAAATCTGATTGTGATTATATGAAATAAGTAAATTTACTTAACTCATAATTGCTAAAGAGTCGTTGTTGTAAAAATTAAAAAGGCATAAGTGTACTAAAAATCTTAAAACTCATTAATTTAATACAGTCAAGTCCTTCAATTAACTTCGCCCAATTTGACAAATGGAAAATGCTAACAAATTTTATGACTTGATTGCATCAAATTGATGAGTTTTAAGACTTGATTGCATTTTTTTTGAAAGTTTTAATACTTAATTGCACTTTTGTGATAAGTTTTAGGACTAATTTGTACTTTTTAAAAATATTAGAATTCGATTGTATTTTCATGACAAGTTTTAGAACTTTCAATGCACTTATTTTAAAATATAAATAACAATTAAGTGGTCTTTTTATTGGGATATATAATGCAAGTAAGCTGTCAATACTTCCTAATTTTCATTCCTATTAGACCAAATCCTAAGTCAATAAATTGATCCTAATTCTTTCAAGTTTGATTTATTAGAGTTATACTCTCATGTGTCAAGTGGCTATAACGTCTTTATCTAAGGATGATCAATTCCAAAATAAATAGGTTCCAGACTTAGGACCTATAACTTACCCTATCTGGTTTAGTTATCAGTTTTTGAAATCGGGAATTGCCCTGTTGACTGTAGAACCAGCTTGAGACCAAATTGCCAAGGCTTTTTTTTTTTTTCCTTCCTTTTTCTTTTGTTTGCATGTAAGACTTTTCCCAAAAGCCTTCCTAAATGCACCTTTCATCGGTCACCTCCAAGCCATCACTCCCGGCGCCACCAGCCATCGCACGTCACCATGGCCAACCATTGTTCTGTGGCCGCCCACCACCTATCTCTCCTACTTATGCCCTTTTTCTCACTCGACGGAGCCCCATTACGGTTGATCAGGTGACGACCAACCCAATTTTGGCTCTAGTCAAGAGAGCAAAGCCAAACCTAGCTCCGTGTGCGGCCGATCGTCAATAATGGAACACTCAATAGTTGAGGCTCAGAAAGTGAGAGGAAGGCGACTATGGTTGGGGCTCAATGATTAGGTCACGCACAGCAGGCAAGCTCACGGTGGCGGTGGCGAAGGCAAGGGTGAGCGACGAGCACAAGAGAGAGAAGACAAATGAGAGAAAATACCAAGAAACTGGGGTTTGTCCCTGATAGACAGTTCTTTTTTCTTTTTCTTTTTAGCTCGGAGATGGATAGTTCTATATTGAAGTCATTGTTACTAGGATTCCTCATCCACGAACGGATGTTTGCAACATTTCTCAGCCAATAGCCCTAGTCCTCACCCTTATTTAATAATATGGTTCCAGACCGGGTCAACTGACGTCGGGCTAATTGCAAGTCTTGAGGCCAAGTTGGTTCGCATAAGAAGAAATTTCCATGAGCCTTGCCAACCGATTTAGACCAATGGGCACCGGGCCTCTTGGTCATCCTGTGAATTATTTCATTTTCTAAGCTGATTTTCCTTTTATGTATTACAACACAAAAAGCACTGGCACTTTCCTAATTATGATTACTGTATCGCGTAACTACGTCAAAGAATTGCTTTCTCTAGTTAGAAATCTAAACATAGATAAAGGTACCCGATGTTCCTAACCTTTTATAAAATGTTCAATCAAGTCCCTAAACAATTTTTTTGTGTCATGGGGTCCTTAAATTCTTAATTTTTTTGTTGTTTTTTTTTTTTTTGTTCAAGTTGATTCTTATGTTACACATGCGAATGGAATTGCGAGGTGGACTGGTGGAGAGTTTATCTTTTTTGAATTTTCAATATTTCGTATTTTTCAATATTTCACTAGTACAACATCAAGTATCTATGAATTTCACGAGCCTGTGCACCAGCAAGTGTATTCAATAGAACAAAGCAAGATAGCATCTCTTCTTTCTAAAAGTATAGCATCAAGCGAAAAACTCAATTTTCTCAAGTGCATGATAAGCGAAAGAAGAGAGAGAGTTCGGTAAGTCGATAGCTACACAAGTTCCTCGCTGAGACAAAAAGGTCAAACTGCAAGGTCACGAGTTTCCCTAAATCTCATATCGCAAGCAAAAAAGTTAAAAGACAGATTTGCTTAGCTAATAATTCCCTAAAGAGAGGTACCGTCCGACAAGGTAGCTATCTATAGGTTAATCAAATACGTGTGATATTACACACAAAGAAAATGACGTAGAAGATGAATCTTATGGCGTTAAGAAAACAGAATCACCTGCCTGGCTTCGTCACCAAGCAATCCAAGTGAACAGAGAAGGGACATAAAGTGAAAATTCTGAAACTCCATGAGCTGAAACCAGGGCGTTTCGGATGTGATTGGTAATTTTCTAAGTTAATTGTAAAATTTCCAAATCTGTTTGTAATTCCACACTAGTAACTTCCGTCATTTCGTTAGTAAACAGCAAATCGTCTCGCATGAAATTGGATACTATTATCTAACTCTTTCCATACAATATAATTTTCCCCGCAATCATGATCCCGGCCGCAGTTGCTGCCACCAAAGCCACCGTAAAATCATCGCCACCACCAGCAAACTAGCTAAGGTCGCACTTCTCAGAGAAGCATTTCATCAAACACACAAAATGCAATCTTCGAAATTTTTCCAGTAACTCGGCACGGGATTGCCAACAAACACCTATTATCTGGGACAACAAAAAGTGCTCCTAAAACAACTATTACAGCATGGTGGATAAGCTTTCAGTAATGGGTTCTTCAGAAAGAACATGAACAACTCGTTCTTCCGCTGCATCCGAGACTGTCAAACCATTAGAACCTATATGATGAAAGAGCACATTACCAAAAAAGCTTGGAACTTTCGGGTTGCTGCTTCTTCACCTTGAAAGATGGCTCCTTCCCATTTCCACGGAGAGGGAGGGTCTTACCATGCTAGAGTCGATGAAGACGCGGAAGAAAACGGGAGTGGGGTGTGCGTGTGACCATTGCAGGAAGCTGGAGACCTGGAGGGCGTGCGAGGCCAGGGCTGCTCTCGGGCGGGGCTCCGAGTCAACACGAGAGAGAGCAGGAAAAAGGACAGTGGGCAAGCCCAAAACTAGTTTTCCCACCAACAACCAGACATCCGGGTTCCACTAATTCATGGTAATTCAGTTGTTTTCCATTTTTCGAAGAAAACTAATGAAATAATTGTTTCACCGGTTTTTATTCCTGTGAATAATCTTTCACCAAATACTAAGTTTTGGTTTTATTATAGGAGACTCAGATCCCATGTTGAGCTTGGACAAAGAATGTTAAATGCAAAGGGGAATTTTATTATCAACTTGTATATATATCTTTGATAACTAACACCCAAATGACTCAAAGACCAACAACTCCTTAGCACAAATTACGCCAGAATTTAATCAATAATATAATCAGCTAGGTAGCCTATGCTTCGGACTCAAAACTATGCCAGAATTTAATCTACGACATAGCTTACTTTTAGGCGTAATGTTGGAACTTAATCAACGGCAATACTCCTAGATAGAAAATACAACACCGGAATCTAATCGACGGCGTTGAGCTTCGTGGAACAACACTAGAATTTAATCGACGATGCTGTATCAGATAAAGATACATGCCGGAATCTAATCGACAATCGGGAATCTTGAAAGCTACAACTAAAATGCGATAGGATAAAGATAAAGTAATGACAATTGTTGTGTTTTGCGCGGGGGGTGTTTCTCAATGGAGAGATTGCGGAATTTATAGGGAGCTGATGTTCCTTGGTTGGTTGCTCTTCCTTGGGCAGCACTCTTCGCAATCTCCACATGTTCCATTTCTTTTGGATATCCTCATCCTTTAACAACGGCCTCCTGACCCATCGACAATGTTCATGTAGCTTGCTCATCAAGCAAATAACCATTCCCTATTTTTACGCACATTTCTCGCAGCAGTTATTCTCGCTTGAGTTCTAGTTCTAATCTCACTTGATCTTTAAATTTGGTACACTATCCTCCCGCCTAACATTTTGCTGGCTGTCGACTCTTGATTTGGTTTCTAGAACTACATCGACGCTTGGCTTAAGCAGCCTCCACAAAAGTTGTTTTTCTTTGACTTTGTGAACCGAAGCGGGGCGTTTCACCCAAAACTTCCTCATGACCAGCACGTGGTTCCAGGGATAAATTTGGGTGTCAACATATGCCTCCTTTTAAAAGAAATAAATTTGGATTTATTTCTTTTAGAAAAATACCTCATTTTCGCACGGCCTCCTAAGGTGATCATTCCTTTTTGTCTTCTGACATTCTTTCTTTGATACGAATTTTCATGCCCTGTATTATTTCAACACGTCTCCCCTAATTTCGTAACTTTTCCTCTTCTTCCCGAGGCGTCGTCTTCTACCAGTATCTCTTCAAGGTTTTATCACTATATTTCGTCTTCTTGTCTTGCCCTATTTTCACATTCTCTTTGCGATTCCTTTCATCTACACCTCATCATTTGCTATGGCACCCAAGAAATCCACCTCCGAATACGATTCATCAGACTATATCAGCAACTTGATCACTCTTCAAACCGGCGGGGGGGCATGCTAAAGATTGTCGTTTCGGCCTATTGAACGAGGTCGAGGATGTGACGGGCTGCTTCTTTCTGGATCCCAGCATTATCGATTATAATAGAATTCCTCCTTTAGTCAAAGCTTGCCCTATTTTCACATTCTCTTTGCGATTCCTTTCATCTACACCTCATCATTTGCTATGGCACCCAAGAAATCCACCTCCGAATACGATTCATCAGACTATATCAGCAACTTGATCACTCTTCAAACCGGGGGGGGGATGCTAAAGATTGTCGTTTCGGCCTGTTGAACGAGGTCGAGGATGTGACGGGCTGCTTCTTTCTGGATCCCAGCATTATCGATTATAATAGAATTCCTCCTTTAGTCAAAGCTTGTTTTCCTACTAAGCACGAGACTTTGACTTTTCAACACAACTCCTTCTAAGATATCTGGTCTTCAGTCTCTTCTTAGTTTCGTGGGTTTCCTTCATTTGAAGCAGATTTCCGCAAATGGTATTGTCGATTAAGGGAAGATGAACCAACTTGGCTAGCTTGGATGAATGCTAGGATTGAGAAAACACTCGCGATTAGCATGTCTTCTTATGATAGAAATTGTGGACTGGTGGATCTGCAGTAAGCTTCTAGTCCCCTTTAGTTAACTATTTCCTTTTTCCTTGGGGACCCATGACTATTACTTTGCTAGACATGCATGCTATAGCCGATTTTTAATTACTTGGCCGCTCTGTTGAGCAATTGCCCACGATCGAAAATGATTTTCTCATTTCGGATGGAGTCCTTGCAAGTTGTAAATTCCTTGAGCAATTTGGTAAAGAAACCGGCCTTGTTGATGAAAAGGAGCGCATTACTTTCTTGATGTATTGGCTGTCAAGATATGTTTTCTACCGTGCCACCCTCAAGGTGAATAAGGACTATCTTCAAATAGCTGTCAATCTTGCACGTGGAAGACACATTGCTCTGGCTCCAGTAGTTCTTGCTTCTTTGTACAGAGGGTTGGCTCATGCCTTAATGGCCATGAAAGTTGAGAAGAGTGATGCTAGCTCCGGTCCTTTTTGGATTTTGTAGGCCTAAATGTCGTTATACTTGGAATTCCTCTTTGACCTGGGTTCTCGAGACCTGCCTAACTACCCTTTACCAAGTACGGCGTCGATACAGCCTCTTCTAGGCTATCGACTTTTGAATCGTTTGCCCCAGAAGGTTCCATTAAATGTCCCCTCTTTTCTTCATTACTTTCGAACCATCTTAGAAGTTGATCATAGAGATATTGAGTTTTTCCCTTATGAGAATGAGGAACATTATTATCTTTTTGATCGTGACAGCATAAATTCTTTCCAAGACTTATGGGTTTGTATCTTGTCTCCAGTAGACCTCCCACTATGGCTATCCATGAAGATTCGATTTTACCCAGGCTTTGAAGTGTATTCTCTTCATTATTTTGCAAGACAATTTGGCTTTTTCCAAGTCATTCCCATGCCTATCCCTTATTCTATGGACTTCTCTCAGTCGAAGAAGAAAGAATATAATCTAGAAGATCCCAAGCCTCTAGATTGCTGTGCTGAGATAACCAGAACCATGTATGCCAGATATTCTTAAGATCTTAAGAAAGATTTTTAACCTTGTCTTGGTCAACTTCCTGAATGGATGATATGGTGGGTTAATTTTACTCACGAGGGTCCTTATGAAGAGGGCATTGTCACGACGGTCGATCAAATTCAACGCAAGATAAACTGAAGCAGGGCCATCTAGCTACTAATCTTGATTCCTCTACTACCTTAGTTACATTAGATTGCCATACTTCACCTGGCAATCTTTTGGCTGAACCTGGTAATCCTCTCCCCAAGCTCTTACCTAGTTCTAGTGAGCACGAGAAACCCAGCAGCTACACTGTCGACCTCCTTGATGACTCAAACAAAAGGTAATCTATTTGCAAGTTCTTATAAGTTCCTTATATTTCTTCTCTTGTGTACACATTCTCTACTTACCAGAGGCTATACATTTCCACTTCAGATAGAGAACCACTAGCACAACTGTTGAAGAGAAGGAAGAAAGCTTCCTCTGCTTCCCCAAAGAAATGACTCGGAGTGCTTCCTAATGTCCCCGTTTAAGTTGTTTTTGCTTCTTTAAGAAGATCCCTAGCAATTGATATTCCATCACCATCTGTTTCTCTGGAAAAGACTTTTATAGATGATGCCCCAATTACTTTGATCCCTCCCACAAGGCTTTATGAGGTCGTCAACAATAGGACATGACATTTCTACTGTGTCAACTCCCTTGCCAAAGCTTCTTAATGCCGTCAACGATATTGTTTCTTCTGTTCATATTATTTGCTCTCCATCAGAACATGATGATCCTAATCCTCTTGCAATAGTTGTCCACTGTAGGTTATTTTTTATTATCTTTTAACTATGAATATATTGTATATTTCTGCAATGACCTTCTATTCATGCACTACAGTAGAGCCCACCGTTGCAACAAGTAACATCGATCATGTTGAAATTGGACCAAATACTGCAACTGACAACGTTGAACATGCTGAAACTCCTGATTCTTCATCACTTGTCCCATCTACCCATGCTCTACTTCCAAATCCTGGTATGTATTGCCCTACTTGTTTGTTTGTTAATCACTTTACTAGTTGTTTGGTTTAATAATTGAACCTGTATTTCCAGCTGACCCTGTCACTAAGCCCTCTAATCCAACTCCTAGCATTCCTACCATTAAAGCTCTTGTTGTTAGCACCACCAAGCCTTCTGATCCCAGCCTTGCTATTCCTACTGTTGAAACTTCCTCACCAGCCTTTCAAACTGAAGCTCGTGTGGAAACATCTTCTCAATATGAGTCTTAAACAGTAGCAACTTCTTCCATACTGGAGATTTTGGACAAGGAAAAAATAGTCCTAGGCGTCAATCCTTATGACTTGTCCCCTGACCATGCTCCTATTACTTTGAATAGGGATCAGTTGGGACTAGAACTTTCAAGGTTCATAAACCTTACAACGAGAGGAATTTATAGAATTTTACTGAAATAGGAGACTTTTCACCAACTTGAAGCCCTATGCAATCAACTTGGTAATAACAACGATGAGATTAATGCTTTCCTTCTCCAAGAACTCAAAGATAGGTTTTGCAGACTCTTAGAGGACTACCGCAATATATTTAATAAATATTGTTATCATTTGGATGAAATAGAGAAACTGACTCCCCCCAGGAGCAGTAATGTAGAACCTACCAATGCCATTGCGAATCTAAGTATGGGTGTGACGGAATGTAGCAAATCCTTTGAGATGTCAGCGGGAAGGATTAACAGGGTTAGTGAAGAAGAAGTTCGTCTTCTGAAGGCACTCGAAAATGTTCGTCAACAAAGGGAGATCGAGCTCAAATAGCAAATGGAACTTAAGGCCAAGTCGAATTCTCAAGTACTTGAGCTTCAAGAGTTGAAAAAGAAGGAACATCTTGAGTTGGTGGATCGAGAAGTGCAGCATAGACTTCGCAAAAATGAACATATTTCTTAGATGAGCAACCTTGAATCCAGAATATTCGTCTTCAGCATGATGTAACAACTTTCTTGTATCCCAAGAAACAATCTAATAAATAACTGAGTTTTCTTTTAAATTTTTCTCTATTACTACATGAAACTCATACCATTCGTGTCAAATTAGCTCCTATCCTTATGCTCCTACATTCACACGAACTTCCTCAAAACAAGGAAGATGTTTACCTGGGTGGGCTTATTTGTACCTGGTCACTGTGTACTAATGCTCGCAACACTTCTATCCATCATGATCAATGTTTGTTTCTCTATAATGAGTGCTTGTGCTCCTATACACCGCTTCAAGAGCTTCCAAACATATGAGGATCAGGGGAGACTGTCTCTTTCATTCATGGATTATCATCCAAATACTCATCACGGTACCTTGGGTCCTTATTTCAAGCTGACTCCACCTCCACACACTTTTATCGAGCATTTTCTTCGTCATTATAAGGAGGTTCTTCCCATTAACCAGCCGCAAATTTATATGCACGCTTGGTCGTCGCTCAATTCTCACTTCAATCCGTATCCCTCATTTAATAAGCATTTCTTTAAGTGGTACAAAAGGTTGAAACAGGAGATGTCATGCGTGTGGGAAGTTGCTAGAATTGGAGAGGTGCTTTCTCTCAGTTGTGTGTCGATCAATCCAATCGAGTACGGGCTTATTGGTATCCTTTGTTGCTTTTGATCACCGTCACCAACTGTTTCTTCTTGTCTATTGGTCCGGTAACAATCACTCTTCTTGACATTTGGTCTTTGACCAGCCTATCTCCTCTTGTAGATTCTTATGGTCAACGGGCAAATACTTGTTTGGACTTCCATGGCACTTCGTATATTGACTTACCATTCGATGAGTATATGGACCGGTTGGCTAGGTCTGCTGGACCCATTTCTTCTCAAGAGAAAACAACGTGCTTCTTATAGTGGCTTTGTCACCACATCTTTTACTTGCTAACTGTTTCTGTATCTTCTAACTTTATTGACATGGCATATGCTCTTTCTAACGGCATTGATGTTGGTCTTGGCTGTATGGTCCTTAGCGCGTTATATAAGGGCCTTACTGACGCACAATCTTCTCTCTTTAGCTCTCACCCTTGGCCATTCTTTGGCCCTTTATGGATCATGCATGGGTGGTTGCGCGCATATTTTCCTCAATTATTTTCTGAGAGCAAGATCACTCCAATTCATTGGCATGAAGCGCACAGAACACCAGCTAAAGATGAATTTGGGCGTTGGAAATTTTGTAGCATACTTCTACCAACTCTTGATGGGTTCACAGTTTTTGAGTGCTTCCTTACCTGCCTTCTTTCTCTTAAAAGCTTTTCCTTCCACAAGTTCGATGTTGACTTTTCTCATAGTCCTAATTCACTTCAGCATGACATGTCCGCGTTTTGGATGAGCATCCTTGTTCCAACTGACCTCATGTCGGACTTTTCTTTCGGAGGGCAACGCACTTCAAGTTTTAAGGCATATAATCCTCATTATTGTGCCTGTCAATTTGGATTAACCCAAGGTATGCCTATGCCAGTGGTTTATTCCATGAATTTTCCTCCTAACTTTAGCTTAAGAAAAGACTGCCGTTGTGTTATAATGAGATCACTCGGCATGTATTGAGGAGGTTCAAATTCTTTAATTGTTTCAGGACTCCATTTAGCTCTGAAGCCTTTAACCAATGATGGGAAGAATATAAGGTCCTTATATTTCCATGTAATCTGGACTTAGTGACGTCAAAGTTACTCAATACCTGATGATTATATCTCATCCTTTCAGGAGGCTCGGGGCGCCGAATCCATACCAGGAGGATGTACAACCGATGCCAATAGAAGGTTCACCTTTACCCAGTGGCTACATCGACGACTCAAATATGACCGTCGAGGAATGGGAAGAGGCATTGTCCCTGAAGGGGAAAGAGCTGGTGCAATCTTACGAGCTCCTCGAGACTTATCATGGCGACGCCAACATCTCGCCACAAGTTTTGGTCAATCTATGCCAATTGATCTCCGAGCTTGAAGTCAAATATGACTCGATGACTCAAGCTCTCTCTAGTGATTGTGTCCAAAAGGACCAACGCTTTGAAGTTAATTGCGACCAAGCTAAAGCTTCGTAGCTTTGCTTTAGGGCTAAAGCAGCACTTTATGTAACCTTGTAGGCCGCATATTACCTTCTTTGATGATGTTTTTTTTCTTCGTTTTGATGTTCTCTCTTTGATGGAATAATTTCCACTGTAAAGGCTGCTGACGTAGGATTTTCTTTTGACATGTTTTCGCTAATGTCACTGCTACAACCTATCTGACCCTTATCCATAGCCATAATATCTTTTGACATGTTTTTCCATACTACGTATGCATGAGATCACCAATAAAAATAGCAAAAGTTATTATCTCAACTTTTATACCGTGTGAGACTCTTGAAAAAAAGAGTCCCTCAATTAAGTGCCCTTATGACTCTTACTTATTTTCAAGATTTCTATTCAATGTTTGACTCAATCTAATGGGACATTTCTAAAAAGCAAGTTGAACTGAAATTGAGAGTTTCAAGAAAAGAGGAAGATCGAGTTTGAAGAATTACATTATAGTTTTGATTTCACTAGTCGATCAATTATATTTATTTTGAGATAATCATAATTGTGAATACAATATATCATTATTAAAAAAAGATCAAGAGAGATATAAATATGATTGATCGATCTAGGGTACTGCATACTATATCTACTAAAAAATGTGATGCACATTATGAGTTGTTATATATTTCTAACAAATACATGGCAACAAGTTCTTGAAGTATGCTGGTCGCACGAATTATTTATTGGTATAAATGTTGCAGAGAGATTAAGAAAGAATTCTATTTGACCCACCATGTGCGAGTGAGAGATGATGGGTTTTTTATTTGATGGAAGTCAAGCCCGTTCGCCCATGTTGGGTCAAAACCGAGCCCGTAAATGAAAGGCCCATAAGAGAGAGTGCAGCTATTGTTGTATAAATATAAAAAAGGAGAACGTTGAATTTGATACTGTAAAAAAAAAAAACAAAATGTATTTTTTCTCTCCTTGGACAACAGTGTTATCTCTCTGACGAACGGAATTCCGGGGCCTCAATTAATTCTTTTGAGACTGCAACAATACTTAATCTATGGCAAACAATGTATGTCTGTTTCAATGATATATCTTTCGATTGGTGTTACATGTTTCCTGGACACGTTTCCGAGTTCGTTTTGGGTGTTTGATCATTCGAGTATTAGTTCATTTTTTAGGAATCTGTTTCCAATAGAAACTATGCTGCTTCGCCCAGGCAATCCATTAAGACCTAGATTACAAAAGCTAAAAACACATATAAACTTCATGGCTGATGTATTATTCTAGGAGAACAACTGCTTCATGTTCAAACCACCTTTTTTCTTAGTAAGCACGCATCTGCCCACCTCACCTTACCTGCCTTGGTGCGTACTTCAGACCCTAGCTAGAGAAAAGTAAAGCAACGCTAGTCAATTCTCCTAATAATCTTCGGGAGAATGAAAACACCACACATTGAGAGACGATACTATAGATAAATTGGATTAATGAGGTGAAGTCTACCAGCAAATGACAATTTTCTCACAGTCAAAAGTACGAATTCTATTCAGATTGTTATTAGTTAGGATATTAGAGTCCTTATCAAAGAGTTTGCCTAAAATTAGGGGGCAAACCAGAGGTAGTTTACAGGCAAGTCACCGACTTTAAGCCCTCTTAAGTGAAGCATCTCCTGTAGTTGAGAGCTCCAGACACCTGATGCATATAGATCTCAGTTTTCCGAGGGCTAAATTTCAAGGCAGACCATCAGATAAAACTCCTGGAAATTGCCCTAACACTTCGTGCAGTGCTCCAATAGTCCCATCAGTTAGTGTCAAGACATCATCGGCAAAACCCAGATCAGTTCACTTAATATCAGAATTCTTGGGAATTGGGATGGTCTTTGAGCTTCCCTAGCTCTGTAGCTTGATGAAACATCCTAGAGGGGATATCAATAGCCATAACAAAGAGATGAGGGGACGTGGGAACCCCTTACCGAAGACCCTTGCATCCAAGGAAAAGAACATGTCCCCCATTGAGAACAACAGAGAATTGAGGAGTAACGACACAAACTCTTGCCCATCCAATGAGCGGATCAGGCCTGTCAAGGCCTAATTCTTTTCTAAAATACCATTAATATTTTTTTAATTAGGGGCCGCGTATGGTAATCCATCTCACATCATCATATTTTCCGTCATCTCATGATCACCACATATATTTTTAAATAATTATATATGTTTCACTGGAGAGGGTAAAATACCTTTAAAAATATGAATAAATCTATATAAATTGACAGATGATATGAAAGGTCTTTCGTTGGTTTTTGGACGAGAATGTAAATGAAAAGGTCTTTTAACCTAAGGCATATCCAGAGCTTATTTGGGTTTTGAGTATTTTTTAAATGTTAATACATTTTTCTCCTTTTGATTTTGCTATCGGTAAACTTTCATAATTTCATAAATGTCCTCTCCTCATGTTGCTAGAGGTCGTGCGACCTCGATGACTGTCGACAATAGCCGATGCCAAATCTTGCTCGATCGGCCCATCAACTGTTGAGCTATTTGCAGTTTGAGGCTTTTAATATATATATTAAAAGTCCCTTATTTTTGTGTTGGTATGTATAGTAAAAGTCCTTTAAAATATATGATTTTTCAAACACCATTTCAAGCAAAATTGTTCCCTAATGCACTTTTAAATTACAAATTATCAAATATTATTTTTTATTTCAAATTTTTTTAATATAAAGTCTTTTGTATTTTTTCAGAAACTTTCCCCAAAAGTCGAAGCAAACGCAGTCGAAGTAATCAACTTGTGCTCCTATTAACATTTTATTGTAAAGAATTCTATCAATTAAGTTGTCGAAGAATGCTTGCCCATTTTTTTTCGTATTAACAATTAATATATATTTTTATTAAGAGTAGACCCATCAAAATTTATCATACACCAATTCCTTCACTCATATTTGACGGGCTTTCTAAGTATATGGGTTGATATATTTAGTAAGTTAGTAATGAGTTTATAATGATAAAATATATTAATGTTAAATAGATTTACAACTTACCTATAATCAAGTATAGAGCAAGATCCACCCATCTTTATGACTCTTTCTTCATACTCTCTCACTCTCGCTCATCCCATGCGCTCACATCAATTTACTTATAACTTTTCACTAGATTTGAAAGAGTGGGTCAAATATATTTCGCTAAATTTGCATTGCGGATCAAATTGGTTAACTCGGATCGGATCAGACCCGACTCGCATTCAATCTGATCCACCCGTTTAACTGGTCTAATCAAAAGTCAATTAATAAAAGCGCGCCACGTGTCAGATACGACACTGGAAGCATACTCCCATGTCACTGCGGCGCCTCCGAAATCGAGCGATCGCGATTCTCAGTCGAGCCCCGAGCGAGCGAGAGCGAGAGCGAGACGGAGCGATGATGATGGAGGGAGTGGAGGGAGACGCCGCGGCGGCGGCGGCGGCGGCGGCGGCGGTGGCGCCGCGCTACGTGCTGAACCCGTCGCGGATCAGCAGCGAGGACGTCCTCTTCTGCGTCGACGTGGACGCGGAGTCCCTGGTCGAGATGAAGGCGACGGGCCCCGGCGGCCGCCCCTTCGCCCGCCTCGACGCCATCAAGCAGTCCCTCCTCCTCTTCGTCCACTCCAAGCTCGCCATCAACCCCGACCACCGCTTCGCCTTCGCCACCCTCTCCAAATCCGCTGCCTGGGTACGCCCCCCCTCCTTCTGATTTTTCGGAAAAATGGGATCTTGGTTGCGTTCCCGAGAGTTGTGGGCATTGCTAGGGTTTGTTTGTGTGGCGTGCTTTGATTTTGGCTTGCGAAATTTGTCTCTGATAGGGGTGTTTCGGTGCGTTTTTAGGGTTGAATTGGTCCGCTCTAGAATGAGGTGATTTGCTCCATATAGTTTTCGAATTTGGAAAAATAGGTGCTTGGTTGCGTTCCCGAGAGTTGTGGCGATTGCTTGGGTTTGGTTCTGTGGCGTGCTTTGATTTTCGCCCGCGAAGTGGGTACCTGATGGTGGTGTTTCGGTGCATTTTAGGGTTGAATTGATTCCCTCTAGAATGAGGTGATTTGCTCTATGTAGTTCTCGGATTTGAAGGTCACTAGATCAGTAGAGTAAAATACATCTTCCGTATTGGAAGTGGGAAGAATGATGGAGGTGCAGAGGTGCGGTAGAATATCCGTTGGCAGCTTCTGAGAAATGCGGGTTTCGATTGCTTGTGCTCTCCGTCCGATTCTTCTTTTGAATGCTAGCGTATCGGAGCTATGCGAGTAGCTGAGAAGCGGAAATGACTTTGGGATAGAACACCCGATTCCCTGCAGCCACCGAAAATTTCTTTTGGATTGGACTCTAGGTTTTTCCTCCTTTTAGCTAATTTTTCATGACAAGGAGTGTAAACATGCTTGCTTTATGCTGTTATTACAATGATTTTTGGTAGATTGCGTCATATGGGGCGATCATAGGATTTTATGATTTCATGTATCTCATGGATGACTGATGTTCTCGCTCAATTTTGGACGTCACATGCATAAACTCTTTGTACACTCAAACTGAGAAGTTCTTGAATGGAAACACTGATGTTTGTGATCGCATGTTCTGCATATTTTGAGCCAGATGAAAACCCATGCCTACAGAATCATAGAAAAATACCCAACACCCCAGAATGCCTCCATTGGATAGTACTTGGTTCCTGTTTGCACCGCTGATCCTTGTTAGAAAGCATTCTGGTCTGACCATTCATGTCTGTGTATTTAGCTGTTCTCTTGTCAGGGAATGTGCGGAGGTGGAATGAATTACCAAATTATGATATCAAAACGGTGAACGTGCCTGCTACTGCTGCCGAGGGATGAGGTGCTGTAGCTAATTTATATTAGAATACCCTCAGGGAGCTGGGGTGTTTGATTGATGAGAGGGAGAGCCATTTCGTACTTGTATGCCATGCTTGAAATAATGATAATGAAGCCCAAAATTAGATTGTGCAGTTACTAATAAGGCTACTTTTTTCAGAGAGCTGCTTTTAACCCAGCCATGACATTGTGACCTAGCTGAGTTTTGGAGTGCTATGCGATATTGTTGCAAGTATCCCTTACATAACTCAAGATGCAGTATCCATTCAGAGTAACTATTATGTAGATCAAGCACGTAGCCAAAGCAAGACAAAGCTGGCAATGAATTGTCGAATCCTTTGTTTAATATTACATATATGATTACTTGTTTGATCTTTTTCCCTTGTTTTCGATTTTGAAGCTCCGTAAGGAGTTCAGCAGTGATGTAGAGTCTGCAGCTGCTGCAATTCGGAGTCTTTCAGCCACCTCAACTTGTGGTCATGCAGATTTAACGCAGCTATTCCGAATCGCGGCTCATGAAGCTAAGAAATCTCGCATGCAAAATAGAATTTTCAGGGTGGTAAGTAATGGCTGGTGATTGTACCAAGCAATAGGTGCTTATCCTCTTGCTTAATCGATGCCTAGGCATGTATATCAGTTTTGCTTCCATTAATTTGTAGCATAGAGCTGCTTTGCAGTCTAGTAAGTTGCCCAAATGTCTATGAAAACTTTTTTTCTTGTTTGTTAGGGCCAAAGTCTGTTAAACTGCTAGATTTCTTTCGGCCATTTAAACTCACGTCTTTTTTTTTTATCACCTCCTATGAGAAAAGATTCGTTGTGAAAAGGAAGACTCATTCTCTTCTTTTCGTCCCTTTTGGAACATTATTCGTACTAGCGATATTAAGGCTTTTCCTTCTTATCGAGATCTAACTTGGCTATGGTGTTTCTGTTGCGTCAGATTCTCATATACTGCAGATCATCCACACAGCCTCAGCACCAGTGGCCAGTTAACCAAAAGCTCTTCACTCTGGATGTCATCTACCTCCACGACAAGCCTGGACCAGATAATTGCCCACAGCAGGTCTATGATGCCCTCGTCGATGCGCTTGAACACGTGAGTGAATATGAAGGCCACATCCACGAGAGTGGTCAGGGCCTCACACGCATCCTCTTTCGTCACATGTGCATGCTACTGTCGCACCCTCAACAGCGATGTCCTCAAGACTACCTCGACATTCCCAAGTCCCTTGTGAAAAAATCACCTGCTGCCGACTCCGCACCTGCCGAAGAGAGCGCGATTGTGCCCCGCCAATGAGAGCAAAAGACCGTTTGTGGGTTAGTGATCGGTACTTAAATGTTTGGCTTTTGCAATGTGTCTGAGAGCTTTTATCTGCTGTTGGTCTTTCTGGAAGTGAATCTGCAACTGCAGCTAGCTTGATGACCTTCAGCTGAGCTCTGAAGTTTTCCCGACGACTCCCCCTTTGTGAAGTTATGTATATTTACGTTACAGAACCTGTAAATTTCAATTGCAATGTCCTGATCATGTTTGGTCATGGGTCAGATCGTATCTCGGACGTCCAGTGTTCTTTGCAGGTTTGCATTTGGTAAACCTATCAACTGGATGTCTTGTGCCTCCATGATATGTTATTACAGCTCCACATGGACTATGCAAGCTACAAATATCTGGGTCCCTGTCGATCATTTTCGGGTGATAACGACGTGAATCAATGCGTTACGCGATTCTCGTGTTGCTCAGACACAAGACACACCAGCACTTGTTTGATCTTGCTAATCCTTGAGTGTTACGGTGAGCTAATCAATCAAAATTTCGCGTCGAACGTCGTTATCATCCCTCGGGCGGCTAGCTTAGGAAAAGGAAGAGTGGAAGGGACAGGCGAAGAGGAGTGATCCGACCGACAAACCTTCTCTTGTATTCACGCAATTTGTCCTCTGCTCAATAATGATTCTGCTCTGTATACCACTGATGTTCGAAGATTTCACATCAACCCCATGAAGGACGTCTTTGTTGGCGTGCCCATAAAGCCAGTCGATCGAAAGCAAATCAGAGGAAGGAATCTTTCCTTGACCTTTTGTGTGGTTTCCTTCAGATATTTCCCCCTATTTCCACACAATTACCAGCTCCAGAAGAGGATGAAAAAGGTCCCCATCACCATCCTCCAAAATGTATCTAGACACAAACTGTGAGATATCGAGCTTCGAGTAAATTTGAGTTAAAAGTTATAATCTCACTCGCTAAATTGTATCAATATGAAAAATTATTGAGCGCCATAGAAATGAATTCGGAGAACTGAGAATTGTTAAACATGAGTTGAAAAGTGAAAATCAATCTAACCCGCCCAATCAGTGATCTATTGGGTAGTTCCAATATTTTAGGGACTTCCATCAATCGGTCAAGCCTACAAATTGCCCACCGCCACCTGTCCGTTCCCGAGCTAACTTTCTCGCCCGGGAAGTTCCGTCGCGCGGCAGACATCGCGGGGAATCATCCCGTGCGTCCCCCCCCGGGGGACGGCGCTCGTCGATCGTCCATCGTCCCATCTGGACCGTCCGTTCCGTTCCCCAATCGACGGATTGGACGGAGAAAGCGACCCCGAGGCACGTCGTCCAAAGAACCTTTGGGGTGGGCCCCGGCGCAGCCCCAATCGCAGCCGTCGATGCGGCGAATGATGAAATCCCACCAATCATCGCTTTATCCAATCCCATACTCTCTCTCTCTAAAAATATAACCATCGGCTCGACGTAATCGCAAGCAACCCCCGGACCACCTGCAGCGCCACCATGATCCGCCTCGCCTCCGCCGCCGCGCTCCTCCTCCTCCTCTCCGTCTCCGCCGGCCGCGCCGCCGCCGGCCGCAGCGTCGCCGGGGACGTCATCCGGCTGCCGTCCGACGCCTCGAGGTTCTTCCGCTCCGGCGACGACGACTCCGTCGGGACGAGGTGGGCGGTCCTGATCGCCGGATCCAACGGTTACTGGAACTACCGTCACCAGGTGATTCTCCCGATTTTGCTGGGCCGCAGCTCGAATCCGACGACCTTCTTCCCCTTTCCGTCGGTCTAATTTAATGAGTTGTGATCGTGGATTTGACTCGATTTGGAGCTGAATCGCGAGGTTCTGAAATGATGAAGTTTCGTTTCGGTGTTGTTTCTCTGCGAGTTTTGTGTACGATCTTGCGAGGAGTGATTTTGTAGGTAATATCGCTAGAATTGAGCCAATCTTAATCGTTTGTGATGGTTTCTGACTCACCAACAAGTGAAGAATCTTTCTTATATTCTAATTCCGATTTCGGAACTCTGGAATTTGGATGTAACTGATAAACTCTAGCGAATCAAATAATGATTTGAATAGAAAGTCTTGTGTTTTACGTATATCTTTAGCTGCAACTACTGGTAAATCTCAAATTTGAACTGTGCAGTCCGTATGAAATTACTTAGACTCTTACTATGTTTCGTGGCCAAGGAGGGAAATTTTCAGTGATATTGCCTTTTGTAACTTAGCTCATTGATGGTGCTAAAACGGTTGCATATGGGCTATTTTCGTTCATTTCCTTGCTCTGCCATTACTTAACGGACAAAGGGTAGTACTAATTCCTAATATTAGTTCGGTCTGCACGTGAGTATCTGAATTTGCTGGACATTGTGTTTGGCGGATTGAATTTGCATGGGGACAGGGAAGATTTTTCTAGGGGATGAGAATACAAAAGAAAAGAAAGGAAATTGGATTTTCATATGTGATTACTAAATAGGAGTGAGTGAAGCAGAAGTGATATTGTATTTTCTGACCCACAACCTTTCTGCTTTATAAGTGAGTCTTTAAAGCTTATACGGTGATATGTTTCTGTTTCTTTACTTTCCCTGTACTTTCATGGGCCAATAAACATAGTCCCAAAGGCCCAAAGGGGATGCTCATTTAGTTTCCTTTTGTATGAATCTGCCAAAGGGAGGTAGAATTTTATGTTGTTTTCCTCTTCTATCAGACTTAAATTGAAGGAGAAATTTTTCCATATAGTCTCCTTCCATGTCTTTCTCATATTCTTTTAACCCTCAAATAAAACTGCTTCTACAGTTAAAAAAGGAATAGAGTGCTTTACATTCTGGGTAACAGCTAAAGCTTTTCAGTGCCATTGGAAACAAAATTGGATTCCTATCTGCCTTTGCTTGTTTCATTTGTCCTGCGTTGGGATTTTTAACTGTTGTTGATAATATGCTCCATTTGTGCACTTTGCTTTCAGGCCGATGTTTGCCATGCATATCAG
This sequence comes from Eucalyptus tenuipes, assembly GCA_014182365.1. NCBI lineage: Eukaryota > Viridiplantae > Streptophyta > Magnoliopsida > Myrtales > Myrtaceae > Eucalyptus > Eucalyptus tenuipes. The sequence continues at coordinate 31,424,682 of CM024539.1, read as the reverse complement.
CTCTTGAAGAAAGGAGGGTTGAAGGATGAAAATATCATTGTTTTTATGTATGATGACATTGCTGACAATGAAGAGAACCCTCGGCCTGGAATTGTTATTAACAGTCCAGATGGAGATGATGTTTATGAAGGAGTTCCAAAGGTCTGTTTTCAAATGCTTAGTCACTAATTTAGGATGAAATTTTTTGTTTAGATTTGTTGAAAGTCTGTTTTCAAAGGTTTAGTCATTGGTTCAGGGTGAAAATTGTTCTCTAGAGGTCTGTTATCAGATGTTGAGTCACTAGTCACTTTTCTGTTGGCAGGATTACACTGGAGAGGATGTTAACGTGAACAACTTTTTCTCTGTTATCCTTGGAAACAAGACTGCTCTCACAGGAGGCAGTGGAAAGGTTTTGGAGAGTGGTCCGGATGATACTATCTTCATCTACTATACTGATCATGGTGGCCCTGGTGTGCTTGGTTAGTACTTGATAGTTGCACAAGATGACCTCCATTGGTTGTAGATTGTCTTTTGTGTGTTCATATGGCACATGTTGAGCTAAACTGAAATACCTGTAATAAAGTCATAGAAGTTGGATTGGGTTCCATATCTCATTTGCACCCCTTCCCCAATTTAGAGATGATTTATCCAACTGTCTTCATATCAGAATCTCACGGTTGACATTGATCTTTAATAGGAATGCCCACCAGCCCTTTCCTATATGCTGACGATCTGATAGATGTCTTGAAAAAGAAGCATGCGTCTGGGACCTATAAAAGCTTGGTAATTTTAAGTTCACTAAAGCAGTTTGCTTCATACAGGAAGTTGTCTAAAACTTTTCATTTTGTTCTCTGTGTTATAAACACAGGTATTCTACCTTGAAGCTTGTGAATCGGGAAGTATTTTTGAGGGCCTTCTTCCAGAAGGTTTGAACATATATGCAACAACAGCAGCTAATGCAGAAGAGAGCAGTTGGGGCACCTATTGCCCTGGAGAGTATCCTAGCCCTCCAGTAGAATATGAGACATGTCTTGGTGACTTGTATAGTGTTGCCTGGTGGAAGACAGGTAATCCCAAATCCTTATTTTCTCATTCATGACTTTAGATGAGAAACACATACCATTTTGACTTTGTTCTTTCTAGATTAGAAGTCAGTGTTATAATGGGGACTTTTTCTCCAATTTGGGATCGATACTTTATTTTGCGGTGTATCATGGGCGACTCTTAGTGCATTAGTTGAATGGTAGCAATGTGTATGACCATAATGCATGTATTCCCAGTTTTTAAATTTTATTGAATGGTCTGATTTTGGAATGTTTGTCTTGCAAATCGAGAATGGAGGAATTGAAATCACAGTTGAAAAGCCATGATTGGGTCCATTTATCATTGTTTAATTGCGAAGATCAAAAGAAAGATTGGAGATATTTTTCATTAGCACATTCTCCTTTTATATTATTTTGAAAATGTAGACAACAACAATTTATTGGTTAAAGAGGCAGTCAATTATGCGCAATTTCCTTGATTTGATGCTTGGTAATTAATATGTATCGTAGTTGCTAATTATATGCTATTAAGATCTTCGTACATTTCTGATGTTGGGCTTTTGGTTTAGATATAAGTAATCCTTTGAATATTCGAATTCCTTGGTTTTTAAGGACTCATCCACTATTTACCTTTTAGCATGTGTGCTCTTATCTGAATAGTAAGTTTTTGCCCATGGTACATTTTTGGGGCTTGCTGATTGGTATCTTCTTTCCATGATTATAGACTTATCTACTAATCTAATTTCATAATAAGTACCGCATAATTTATTATTGAAATTTTTTAGCTTATATGGACTTTGAGGTAGGCTTTTCTCTTTTCTAAGCATGGACTTTTGTGTATTTGTATCAAAAAGCATTTCCATTGCAGATTGCTAATCTGTTGGCAATTAAGAATCTCAAAGATCCAATGTTTGCAAATTTAAATAGCCGAAAACAAAGAGAGGAGAAAGGAGGAAGGACATGACTTCCATATTATCAGATGGAATTTGATTGAATATTTCTTATATTGCAACTCGGGATATGCATATTAAATTCATGCTCAATGTGATTCCAGTTGTTCTTGTACTGGTTTAGAAGCCTCTGTTCCCTTGTAATAGTTGGATCAGGTTCATATGTTTTGATTGGCTCTGAGAAATCAAAGCTTATGTTTAACAACTATAAAGCCCATCATAACCTTTTTTTTTTCTTTTGGTTGGTCTTTGTGAACAGTGAGGTGCACAACCTGCGAACCGAAACTCTGCACCAGCAATACCAACTGGTAAGGACATTGATACCATCATTGTGTGGAGCAATTAGGAAGAAAGCAATGTTTATTCTACCTTTCGTTGTCGAGAAATTTTGCTTCCATCAGGCAACTGAGCTCCCAAGTGTCTTTTAGCAAGGGAGTACTATTTTGTAGTACATTTCTTGGTTAAGTATTCATACAGTGCTACAGTGCAAGCACATGGAAGAAGTTACTTCTTATATTGCCTGGACTGCTTCAGTTGCTTTTCACTTTCTCTCTGTGCTTCTTCTTCTCATCTTATGGTATTTCTTTGGGCTGGCATATGCAGGTGAAAAAGAGGACAGCTAATGACAACACTGCATACGGTTCCCACGTCATGCAATTTGGTGACATAGGGTTAAGTAAGGAAAATCTCTTCCTGTACATGGGCACAAATCCTGCAAATGATAACTCTTCTTTTGTGGATGACAACTCCCTAAGGCCTCCTCAGAAAGCTGTTAACCAGCGGGATGCTGATCTGCTTCATTTCTGGCACAAGGTTTCTCTCTCCCTTGTCATGTTTGAGGCTGCACGCTTTAGATTTAAGTCATGGCACCACCAGATGCTAAATGTTTAAGGATAGATTCTTGAGGGTTTTGTCACATGCAGCTGTCTGGTCAATTGCAACCTGTCTTAGATTGTTTCCCTAATGAGAATCACAAGATCAATTGAATGAAGAGCTACTAAAAGGGATTACTATATAGCATTTTGAAGAAACTTGAGGGGTGGTCCGGCAAAAAATGGAACTGTAGAACCATAGGTCTATCAATGGATTTCTGATAATTGAAAGTCCTTAAATCTGCATATTACTTTGCTGAAAGTGTTAGTAGAAGTAAAAGGACTTCCTTGACTAGAGAAGTCAAACTGTGTAGCCATCAGCTTTGACCTTTGACATAAAAGTAAGTGAAAAATTAGGTCTCTTCCTTTCAACTCATCTTCTTATTCTTCCTTCACTATATAAAGAAGAAATTCGGTATTGTCAATTGCCCTCACGTAACAGTTGTGTGAGCCTTGTGTAACCAAATCTGATTTTGCGTCCGCCTTTGTTTCAGTTCCGTAAAGCTCCTGAAGGCTCTTCTAGGAAACTCGAAGCGCAGAAGCAATTTTTTGAGGCAATGTCTCATCGGATGCATATAGATCACAGTGTCAAACTAATTGGAAAGCTCTTGTTTGGAATTAAAAAGGGTCCAGAGGTGCTAAATGCTGTTCGACCTGCGGGACAACCTCTTGTTGATGACTGGGCTTGCCTGAGAAGCCTGGTAATTACTTCCTCATGACCTCTCAACCAACACATGTTTGATATATTTCCTCGCTGCTGACATTTGCATTGCCATTGTGAACCTTTTACTATGTCAGTTTGATTTGTTCTTTATATTATTGATCTTAAATCGTACACTTTGGGGGAATGGGATTTTTTGACACAACGATTGAGTATTCTTTGCAGTCTTGACTAGTGTGATGATGCCAATGCTTAATGCAGGTGAGAACATTTGAGACTCATTGTGGATCTCTCTCTCAATACGGGATGAAGCACATGCGCTCCTTTGCAAACATGTGCAATGCCGGAATCCGGACTGAGCAAATGACCGAGGCATCAGGCCAAGCTTGTGCTCACATTCCATCCGGTCCCTGGAGCTCTCTTAGCAGGGGATTCAGCGCATGAGTGAAGTGGGAATCATTCCCAACTAAGGATCCACTTGCCATGCTTAAATCTGCTACATACATATTCCTACTGTATATCTGGAATGGGTTGTTTGTCATTGCTTCGCTGTGAATATGACTCGGAAGCACGTATCTCAACTTGCTTGTCACATAACATGCTTTGAATGTAGGACGATATCGTGCCCGTTTCGCGTGATTTGAATTACTGTAGCTCTGCGGACTGGTGATACAAATGGGGAAGAAAGATTGATAGCTTGTGAAAATAACTTATGTGCATGTGGACTCCAGCTTGATTCTAGTAATTGAAAGTGGTATAGATTGTTTGCAAGATGAGGTTATGAATTTGCCTTCACTGTTGTTAAGAGTGCCCTTCGTTTGCTCAGTCAATCCTCAAGCCTGATTCCAAGGATTCATGGGAGTCTGTCGTCTTTGCATGATGTTGTACCACCTGGAATTCGTATTATCCTAGGTATGCTCTTTCTCTCGTGAATTTAAGTGGTTTTACAAATGTGCATTTATAATGTCAAGCGTCCGGACATTGGAGATATGTTATAGGAATTACAAAATAAGTGGTTTGAGTGATCATTACTTAATTTCTCGAAGGAACATGCCTATGATCTCTTGACCACGTGGGCATGCAAGCATTGTAATCCTCTTTCCATAAAGGGTCTACTTGAAAAATCATTTGGACAAGTCGTCCTTTGGAAAGAATTAGAAATCTATCGATCCACGATGGAAAGATAAAAGTATCGATAATCCCTTTCACGTCAAGGGTTTTATCTTTGTCTATACTAGCGCGTCGTGTGCATTTCCCGAGAGAGCTTGCAATTGACTAGACAACTGCATGAGACAAAGCCCACAAGAAATCTATCGTTAAACATTTGGCATCTGGCGGTGTTATGACTAATATCTAAAGTTGGCAAACCTCAAACATGATGAAGGGAGAGAGAACTTGTCCACAAATGGACCAGACCAGTGTCACGGGCCGATCGATCACCTCTCGATCACACGTAGGCTGACCCGTGCGGCCTTAGGATTTTACCCCTAAGCAGCCATTCAACACTCACTCACACGGGCTTTAAAGAGAGAGACTTCTAGAGAGAGAAGCTTTGGATTTGTATTCACTTGAAAATGAGATGGTACAAATGAGAGGGAGGAGACCCCTTTATATACAAGTACAAGGCAAACCGTATCCGTAAATCTCTCATCGATCTAACGGTGGAAATTAGATCTCCCCAACTACCAACTACCCGCATTTATTACATACGAATACATTTACCGTGTCGCCCACCCCCAAGAGTATTCTAGAAGACTTGAGAAAACCCTAGGACACGAGGATACAAGCCGAGGGTCGCTTGATCCACAAACGTGTCACGATCGGCCCATAGAAACCTCTTGGATCGTCATTCTCCTAAGCCGTGACACCAGCATCCCACCGGTTAACAGCTTTTCGAGGAGGCCCTAGGGAGTCATCATCCATAAGAGAAAGGAATTCTGTCCATCTACAGGAAGACATCTTCTTTATTTTCTCACAATTTCGTCCGAAAATAGAAATAGAAAAATATATGTCCAAAAAGAGATCATTTTCTCATTTCGATAGAAATGGAAAAATGAATTTCTGATTGATTTTTAATATAAAATACTTATCATTTGTGCCGTAGGGACACTTCCGTTATCGATGTTGAGTCACTAGTCACTTTTTGTTGGCGTGGATTACGCCGGAGAGGATGTTAACGTTAACAATTTTTTCTCTATTATCCATGGAAACAATACTGCTCTCACAAGAGGCAGTGGAAAGGTTTTGGAGAGTGGTCCGGATGATACTGTCCTCATCTACTATACTGATCATGGTGGCCCTGGTGTGCTTGGTTGGTACTTGATAGTTGCACAAGATGACCTCCATTAGTTGTAGATTGTCTTTTGTGTGTTCATATGGCACATGTTGAGCTGAACTAAAATACCTATAATAAAGTCATAGAAATTGGATTGGGTTCCATATCTCATTTGCACCCCTTCCCCAATTTAAAGATGATATATCCAATTGTCTTCATATCAGAATCTCACGGTTGACATTGCTCTTTAACAGGAATGCCCACCAACCCTTTCCTATATGCTAATGATCTGATAGATGTCTTGAAAAAGAAGCATGCGTCTAGGACCTATTAAAGCTTGGTAATTTTAAGTTCACTAAAGCAGTTTGCTTCATACAGGGTTGTCTAAAACATTTGGTGTAGGGAGTCATCATCCACAAGGGTTTTATCTTTGTCGACACTAGCGCATTGTGTAAGTCGTGTGCATTTCCTGAGCGAGCTTGCAATTGACTAGACAACTGCATGTGACAAAGCCCACAAGAAATCTATCGTTAAACATTTGGCATCTGGCGGTGCTATGACTAATATCTAAAGCTGGCAAACCTCAAACATGACGAAGGGAGAGAGAAAACTTGTCCAGAAATGGACCAGACCAGTATCACGGGCCGATCGATCAACTCTCGATCACACATAGGCTGACCCGTGCGGCCTTAGGATTTTACCCATAAGCAGCCTTTCAACACTCACTCACACGGACCTTAGAGAGAGAGAGACTTCTAGAGAGAGAAGCTCTGGATTTGTGTTCACTTGAAAATGAAGTGGTACAAATGAGGGGGAGGAGACCCCTTTATATACAAGTACAAGGCAAGCCGTATCCATAGATCTCTCATCGATCTGACGGTGGAGATTAGATCTCCCAAACTACCAACTACCCGTATTTATTACATACGAATACATTTACCGTGTCGCCCGCCCCCAAGAGTATTCTAGAAGACTTGAGAAAACCCTAGGACACGAGAATACAAACCGAGGGTCGCTTGATCCATAGACGTGTCACGGTCGGCCCATAGAAACCTCTTGGATCGTCATTCTCCCGAGCCGTGACACCAGCATCCCATTGGTTAACAGCTTTCCGAGGAGGTGCTGGGGAGTCGTCATCCACAAGAGAAAGGAATTCTGTCCATCTACAGGAAGACATCCTCTTAATTTTCTCACAATTTCGTCCGAAAATAGAAATAGAAAAATCAATTTCTGATCAGAAATTGATTTTTAATATAAAATACTTATCATTTGTGCCGTAGGGACACTTCCGTTATCAGATGTTGAGTCACTAGTCACTTTTCTATTGGCAGGATTACACTGGAGAGGATGTTAACGTTAACAACTTTTTCTCTATTATCCTTGGAAGCAAGACTGCTTTCACAGGAGGCAGTGGAAAGGTTTTGAAGAGTGGTCCGGATGATACTATCTTCATCTACTATACTGATCATGGTGGCCATGGTGTGCTTGGTTAGTACTTGATAGTTGCACAAGATGACCTTCATTGAATGTAGATTGTCTTTTGTGTGTTCATATGTCACATGTTAAGCTGAACTGAAATACCTGTAATAAAGTCATAGAAGTTGGATTGGGTTCCATATCTCATTTGCACCCCTTCCTCAATTTAGAAATGATATATCCAACTGTCTTCATATCATAATCTCACGGTTGACATTGATCTTTAACGGGAATGCCCACTAGCCCTTTCCTATATGCTGACAATCTGATAGATGTCTTGAAAAAGAAGCATGCGTCTGGGACCATTGAAAGCTTGGTAATTTTAAGTTCACTAAATCAATTTGCTTCATACAGGACGTTGTCTAAAACATTTGGCGTAGGGAGTCGTCATCCACAAGGGTTTTATCTTTATCCATACTAGCGCATTGTGTAAGTCGTGTGCATTTTCTGAGCGAGCTTGCAATTGACTAGACAACTGCATCTGACAAAACCCATAAGAAATCTATCGTTAAACATTTGGCATCTGGCGGTGCTATGACTAATATTTAAAGCTGGCAAACCTCAAACATGACAAAGGGAGAGAGAAAACTTGTTCAGAAATGGACCAAACTAGTGTCACGGGCCGATCGATCAACTCTTGATCACACGTAGGCTGACCCGTGCGGCCTTAGGATTTTACCCAACTCTCGATCACACGTAGGCTGACCCGTGTGGTTTTAGGATTTCAACACTCACTCATAAGGACCTTAGAGAGAGAGAGTTCTAGAGAGAGAAGCTCTGGATTTGTATTCACTTGAAAATGAGGTGGTACAAATGAGGGAGAGGAGACCCCTTTATATACAAGTACCAAGCAAACCGTATCCGTAGATCTCTCATCGATTTGACGGCGGAGATTAGATCTCCCCAACTACCAACTACCCGCATTTATTACATACGAATACATTTACCGTGTCGCCCGCCCCCAGGAGTATTATAGAAGACTCGAGAAAATGCTAGGACACGAGGATACAAGCCGAGAGTCGCTTGATCCATAGATGTGTCACACCCGGCTAATAGAAACCTCTTGGATCGTCATTCTCCCGAGCCGTGACACCAGCATCCCGCCGGTTAACAGCTTTCCGAGGAGTTCCTAGGGAGTCGTCATCCACAAGAGAAAGGAATTTTGTCCATCTACGTAAAGACATCTTCTTTATCTTCTCACAATTTCATCCGAAAATAGAAATAGAAAAATAAATTTCTGATCAGAAATTGATTTTTAATATAAAAGAGTTATCATTTATGCCGTAGGGACACTTCCGTTATCAGATGTTGAGTCGCTAGTCACTTTTCTGTTGGCAGGATTACACTGAAGAGGATGTTAACGTTAACAACTTTTTCTCTGTTATCCTTGGAAACAAGACTGCTCTCACAGGAGGCAAAAGTGGAAAGGTTTTGGAGAGTGGCTCGGATGATACTATCTTCATCTACTATACGATCATGGTGGCCCTAGTGTGCTTGGTTAGTACTTGATAGTTGCACAAAATGACCTCCATTGGTTGTAGATTGTCTTTTGTGTGTTCATATGTCACATGTTGAGCTGAACTGAAATACCTGTAATAAAGTCATCGAAGTTGGACTGGGTTCCATATCTCATTTGCACCCCTTCCCCAATTTAGAGATGATATATCCAACTGTCTTCATATCATAATCTCACGGTTGACATTGATCTTTAAGAGGAATGCCCACCAGCCCTTTCCTATATGCGGATGATCTGATAGATGTCTTGAAAAAAAAGCATGCGTCTAGGACCTATAAAAGCTTGGTAATTTTAAGTTCACTAAAGCAGTTTGCTTCATACAGGACGTTGTCTAAAACGTTTGGCGTAGGGAGTCGTCATCCACAAGGGTTTTATCTTTATCTATACAGGCGCATTGTGTAAGTCGTGTGCATTTTCTAAGCGAGCTTGCAATTGACTAGACAACTGCATGTGAGAAAGCCCACAAGAAATCTATCGTTAAACATTTGGCATCTGGCGGTGCTATGACTAATATCTAAAGCTGGCAAACCTCAAACATGACGAAGGGAGAGAGAAAACTTGTCCAGAAATGGACCATACCAGTGTCACGGGCCAATCGATCAACTCTCGATCACACGTAGGCTGACCCGTGCGGCCTTAGGATTTTACCCCTAAGCAGACTTTCAACACTCACTCATAAGGACCTTAGAGAGAGAGACTTCTAGAGAGAGAAGCTATGGATTTGTATTCACTTGAAAATGAGGTGGTACAAATGAGGAGGAGGAAACCCCTTTATATACAAGTACCAAGCAAACCGTATCCGTAGATCTCTCATCGATCTGACGGCGGAGATTAGATCTTCCCAACTACCAACTACCCGCATTTATTACATACGAATACATGTCGCCCGCCCTCAAGAGTATTCTAGAAGACTCGAGAAAATGCTAGGACACGAGGATACAAGCCGAGGGTCGCTTGATCCATAGACATGTCACGCCCGGCCAAAAGAAACCTCTTGGATCGTCATTCTCCCGAGCCGTGACACCAGCATCCCGCTGGTTAACAGCTTTCCGAGGAGGCCCTAGGGAGTCGTCATCCACAAGAGAAAGGAATTCTGTCAATCTATAGGAAGACATCTTCTTTATCTTCTCATATTTTCGTCCGAAAATAGAAACAGAAAAATAAATTTCTAATCAAAAATTGATTTTTAATAGAAAATAGTTATCATTTGTGCCGTAGGGACACTTCCGTTATCAGATGTTGAGTCACTAGTCACTTTTCTGTTGGCAGAATTACACTGGAGAGGATGTTAACGTTAACAACTTTTTCTCTGTTATCTTTGGAAACAAGACTGCTCTCACAGGAGGCAGTGGAAAGGTTTTGGAGAGTGGTTCGGATGATACTATCTTCATCTACTGTACTGATCATGGTGGCCCTGGTGAGCTTGGTTAGTACTTGATAGTTGCACAAGATGACCTCCATTGGTTGTAGATTGTCTTTTGTGTGTTCATATGGCACATGTTGAGCTGAACTAAAATACCTGTAGTAAAGTCATATAAATTGGATTGGGTTCCATTTCTCATTTGCACCCCTTCCCCAATTTAGAGATGATATATTCAACTGTCTTCATATCATAATCTCACGGTTGACATTGATTTTTAATAGGAATGCCCACCAGCCCTTTCCTATATGCTGACGATCTGATAGACGTCTTGAAAAAGAAGCATGCGTCTGGGACCTATAAAAGCTTGGTAATTTTAAGTTCACTAAAGCAGTTTGCTTCATACAGGACGTTGTCTAAAACGTTTGGCGTAGGGAGTCGTCATCCACAAGGGTTTTATCTTTGTCTTTACTAGCGCATTGTGTAAGTCGTATGCATTTCCTGAGGGAGCTTGCAATTGACTAGACAACTGCATGTGACAAAGCCCACAAGAAATCTATCGTTAAACATTTGGCATCTGGCGATGGTATGACTAATATCTAAAGCGGGCAAACCTCAAACATGACGAAGGGAGAGAGAAAACTTGTCCAGAAATGGACCAGACCAGTGTCACGGGCCGATCGATCAACTCTCGATCACACGTAGGCTGACCCGTGCAGCCTTAAGATTTTACCCCTAAGCAGACTTTCAACACACTCATAAGGACCTTAGAGAGAGAGACTTCTAGAGAGAGAAGCTCTGGATTTGTATTCACTTGAAAATGAGGTGGTACAAATGAGGGAGAGGAGACCCCTTTATATACAAGTACCAAGCAAACCGTATCCGTAGATCTCTCATCTATCTGACGGCGGAGAATAGATCTCCCCAACTACCAACTACCCGCATTTATTACATACGAATACATTTACCGTGTCGCCCGCCCCCAGGAGTATTCTAGAAGACTTGAGAAAATGCTAGGACACGAGGATACAAGCTGAGAGTCGCTTGATCCATAGACGTGTCACGCCCGGTCAATAGAAACCTCGTGGATCGTCATTCTCCCGAGCCGTGACACCAGCATCCCGCTGGTTAACAGCTTTCTGAGGAGTTCCTAGGGAGTCGTCATCCACAAGAGAAAGGAATTCTGTCCATCTACAGGAAGACATCTTCTTTATTTTCTCACAATTTCGTCCGAAAATAGAAATAGAAAAATAAATTTCTGATCAGAAATTGATTTTTAATATAAAATAGTTATCATTTGTGCCGTAAGGACACTTCCGTTGTCAGATGTTGAGTCACTAGTCACTTTTCTGTTGGCAGGATTACATTGAAGAGGATGTTAACGTTAACAACTTTTTCTCTGTTATCCTTGGAAACAAGACTGCTCTCACAGGAGGCAATGGAAAGGTTTTGGAGAGTGGTCCGGATGATACTGTCTTCATCTACTATACTGATCATGGTGGCCCTGGTGTGCTTGGTTGGTACTTGATAGTTGCACAAGATGACCTCCATTGGTTGGAGATTGTCTTTTGTGTGTTCATATGGCACATGTTGAGCTGAACTGAAATACCTGTAATAAAGTCATAGAAGTTGGATTGGGTTCTATATCTCATTTGCACCCCTTCCTCAATTTAGAAATGATATATCCAACTGTCTTCATATCATAATCTTACGGTTGACATTGATCTTTAACGGGAATGCCCACTAGCCCTTTCCTATATGCTGACAATCTGATAGATGTCTTGAAAAAGAGCATGCATCTGGGACCATTGAAAGCTTGGTAATTTTAAGTTCACTAAATCAATTTGCTTCATACAGGACGTTGTCTAAAACATTTGGCGTAGGGAGTCGTCATCCACAAGGGTTTTATCTTTATCCATACTAGCGCATTGTGTAAGTCGTGTGCATTTCCTGAGCGAGCTTGCAATTGACTAGACAACTGCATATGACAAAGCCCACAAGAAATCTATCGTTAAACTTTTGGCATTTGGCAGTGCTATGACTAATATCTAGAGCTGGCAAACCTCAAACATGACGAAGGGAGAGAGAAAACTTGTCCAGAAATGGACCAGACCAGTGTCACGGGCCGACCGATCAACCCTCGATCACACGTAGGCTGACCCGTGCGGCCTTAGGATTTTACCCCTAAGTAGACTTTCAACACTCACTCATAAGGACCTTAGACAGAGAGACTTCTAGAGAGAGAAGCTCTTGATTTGTATTCACTTGAAAATGAGGTGGTACAAATGAGGGAGAGGAGGCCCCTTTATATACAAGTATTAAGCAAACTGTATCCGTAGATCTCTCATCGATCTGACGGCGGAGATTAGATCTCCCCAACTACCAACTACCCGCATTTATTACATACGAATACATTTACCGTGTCGCCCGCCCGCCCCGGGAGTATTCTAGAAGACTCGAGAAAATGCTAGGACACGAGGATACAAGCCGAGAGTCGCTTGATCCATAGACGTGTCACGCCCGGCCAATAGAAACCTCTTGGATCGTCATTCTCCCGAGCCGTGACACCAGCATCCCGCTGGTTAACAGCTTTTCGAGGAGTTCCTAGGGAGTCTTCATCCACAAGAGAAAGGAATTCCGTCCATCTACAGGAAGACATCTTCTTTATCTTCTCATAATTTCGTCCGAAAATAGAAATAGAAAAATAAATTTCTGATTAGAAATTGATTTTTAAAATAAAATAGTTCTCATTTGTGCCGTAAGGACACTTCCGTTGTCCGATGTTGAGTCACTAGTCACTTTTCTGTTGGCAGGATTACACTGGAGAGGATGTTAACGTTAACAATTTTTTCTCTATTATCCTTGGAAACAGGACTGCTCTCACAGGAGGCAATGGAAAGGTTTTGGAGAGTGGTCCGGATGATACTATCTTCATCTACTATACTGATCATGGTGGCCCTGGTGAGCTTGGTTAGTACTTGATAGTTGCACAAGATGACCTCCATTGGTTGTAGATTGTCTTTTGTGTGTTCATATGGCACATGTTGAGCTGAACTGAAATACCTGTAGTAAAGTCATAAAAGTTAGATTGGGTTCCACTTCTGATTTGTACCCCTTCCCCAATTTAGAGATGATATATCCAACTGTCTTCATATCATAATCTCACGGTTGACATTGATCTTTAATAGGAATGCCCACCAGCCCTTTCCTATATGCTTACGATCTGATAGATGTCTTGAAAAAGAAGCATGCGTCTAGGACCTATAAAAGCTTGGTAATTTTAAGTTCACTAAAACAGTTTGCTTCATACAGGACGTTGTCTAAAACAGTTGGCGTAGGGAGTTGTCATCCACAAGGGTTTTATCTTTGTCTATACTTCGCATTGTGCAAGTCGTGTGCATTTCCTGAGCGAGCTTGCAATTGACTAGACAACTGCATATGACAAAGCCCACAAGAAATCTATCGTTAAACTTTTGGCATTTAGCGGTGCTATAACTAATATCTAAAGCTGGTAAACCTCAAACATGACCAAGGGAGAGAGAAAACTTGTCCAGAAATGGACCAGACCAGTGTCACGGGCGGATCGATCAACTCTCGATCACACGTACGCTGACCCATGCGGCCTTAGGATTTTACCCCTAAGCAGACTTCCAACACTCACTCATAAGGACCTTAGAGAGAGAGACTTCTAGAGAGAGAAGCTCTGGATTTGTATTCACTTGAAAATGAGGTGGTACAAATGAGGTAGAGTAGACCCCTTTATGTACAAGTACCAAGCAAACCGTATTCGTAGATCTCTCATCGATCTGACAGCGGAGATTAGATCTCCCCAACTACCAACTACCCGCATTTATTACATACGAATACATTTACCGTGTCGCCCGCCCCCGAGCATTATAGAAGACTCGAGAAAATGCTAGGACACGAGGATACAAGCCGAGAGTCGCTTGATCCATAGATGTGTCACACCCGGCTAATAGAAACCTCTTGGATCGTCATTCTCCCGAGCCGTGACACCAGCATCCCGCTGGTTAACAGCTTTCCGAGGAGTTCCTAGGGAGTCGTCATCCACAAGAGAAAGGAATTTTGTCCATCTACAGAAAGACATCTTCTTTATCTTCTCACAATTTCGTTCGAAAATAGAAATGGAAAAATCAATTTCTGATCAGAAATTGATTTTTAATATAAAATAGTTATCATCTGTGCCGTAGGGACACTTCCGTTGTCAGATGTTGAGTCACTAGTCACTTTTTTTTGGCAGGATTACACTGGAGAGGATGTTAACGTTAACAACTTTTTCTCTATTATCCTTGGAAACAAGACTGCTCTCACAGGAGGCAATGGAAAGGTTGTGGAAAGTGGCCCGGATGATACCATCTTCATCTACTACACTGATCATGGTGGCCCTGGTGTGCTTGGTTCGTACTTGTAGTTGCACAAGATGACCTCCAGTGGTTGTAGATTGTCTTTTGTGTGTTCATATCACATGTTGAGCTGAACTGGAATACCTGTAATAAAGTCATAGAAGTTGGATTGGGTTCCATATCTTAGTTGCACCCCTTCCCCAATTTAGAGATCATATATCCAACTGTTTTCATATCAGAATCTCACGGTTGACATTGATCTTTAACAGGAATGCCCACCAGCCCTTTCCTATATGCTGACGATCTAATAGATGTCTTGAAAAAGAAGCATGCCTCTGGGACCTATAAAAGCTTGGTAATTTGAAGTTCACTAAAGCTGTTTGCTTCATACAGGACGTTGTCTAAAACATTTGGCGTAGGGAGTCGTCATCCACAAGGGTTTTATCTTTATCTATACTTCGCATTGTGTAAGTCGTGTGCAGTTCCTGAGCGAGCTTGCAATTGACTAGATAATTGCATATGACAAAGCCCACAAGAAATCTATCGTTAAACTTTTGGCATCTAGCGGTGCTATGACTAATATCTAAAGCTGGCAAACCTCAAACATGACGAAGGGTGAGAGAACTTATCCAGAAATGGACCAGACCAGTGTCACGGGCCGATCCATCAACTCTCGATCACACGTAGGCTGACCCGTGCGGCCTTAGGATTTTACCCCTAAGCAACCTTTCAACACTCACTCACAAGGACCTTAGAGAGAGAGACTTCTAGAGAGAGAAGCTCTGGATTTGTATTCACTTGAAAATGAGATGGTACAAATGAGGGGGAGGAGACCCCTTTATATACAAGTACAAAGCAAACCGTATCCGTAGATCTCTCATCGATCTGATGGTGGAGATTAGATCTCCCAAACTACCAACTACCCGCATTTATTACATACGAATACATTTACCGTGTCACCCGCCCCTAAGAGTATTCTAGAAGACTCGAGAAAACCCAAGGATATGAGGATACAAGCCGAGGGTCGCTTGATACATAGACGTGTCACGGCCGGCCCCTAGAAACCTCTTGGATTGTCATTCTCCCGAGCTATGACACCAGCATTCCACTGGTTAATAGCTTTCCGAGGAGGCACTAGGGAGTCGTCATTCACAAGAGAAAGGAATTCTGTCCATCTACAGGAAGACATCTTCTTTATCTTCTCACAATTTCCTCCGAAAATAGAAATAGAAAAATAAATTTCTGATCAGAAATTGATTTTTAATATAAAATACTTATCATTTGTGCCGTAGGGACACTTCCGTTGTCAGATGTTGAGTCACTAGTCACTTTTCTGTTGGCAGGATTACACTAGAGAGGATGTTAACGTTAACAACTTTTTCTTTATTATCCTTGGAAACAACACTGTTCTCACAGGAGGCAGTGGAAAGGTTTTGGAGAGTGGTCCGAATGATACTGTCTTCATCTACTATACTGATCATGGTGGCCCTGGTGTGCTTGGTTAGTACTTGATAGTTGCACAAGATGACCTCCATTGGTTGTAGATTGTCTTTTGTGTGTTCATAGGCCACATGTTGAGCTGAACTGAAATACCTGTAATGAAGTCATAGAAGTTGAATTGAGTTCCATATCTCAGTTGCACCCCTTCCCCAATTTAGAGATGATATATCCAACTGTCTTCATATCAGAATCTCACGGTTGACATTGATCTTTAACAGGAATGCCCACCAGCCTTTCCTATATGCTGACAATCTGATAGATGTCTTGAGAAAGAAGCATGCGTCTGGGACCTATAGAAGCTTGGTAATTTTAAGTTCACTAAAGCAGTTTGCTTCCTACAGGACGTTGTCAAAAACATTTGGCGTAGGGAGTCGTCATCCACTAGGGTTTTATCTTTGTCTATACTAGCGCATTGTGTAAGTCGTGTGCATTTCCTGAGCGAGCTTGCAATTGACTAGACAACTGCATGTGAGAAAGCCCATAAGAAATCTATCCTTAAACATTTGGCATTTGGCGGTGCTATGACTAATATCTAAAGCTGGCAAACCTCGAACATGACGAAGGGAGAGAGAAAACTTGTCCAGAAATGGACCAGACTAATGTCACGGGCCGATCGATCAACTCTCGATCACACGTAAGCTAACCCGTGCGGCCTTAGGATTTTACCCCTAAGCAATCTTTCAACACTCACTCACAAGGACCTCAGAGAGAGAGAGACTTCTAGAGAGAGAAGTTCTGGATTTGTATTCACTTGAAAATGAGGTGGTACAAATGAGGGGGAGGAGACCCATTTATATACAAGTACAAAGCAAACCATATCCGTTAATTTCTCATCGATCCGACGGTGGAGATTAGATCTCCCAAACTACCAACTACCCGCATTTATTACATACGAATACATTTATTGTGTCGTCCTCCCCCAAGAGTATTCTAGAAGACTCGAGAAAACCCTAGGACACGAGGGTACAAGCCGAGGGTCGCTTGATCTATAGATGTGTCACGGCCGGCCCATAGAAACCTCTTGGATCGTCATTCTCCCGAGCCGTGACACCAGCATCCCGCTGGTTAACAGCTTTCCGAGCAGGCCCTAGGGAGTCGTCATCCACAAGGGAAAGGAATTCTGTCCATCTACAGGAAGACATCTTCTTTATCTTCTCACAATTTCGTTCGAAAATAGAAATGGAAAAATCAATTTCTAATTAGAAATTGATTTTTAATATAAAATAGTTATCATTTGTGTCGTAGGGACACTTCCGTTATCGATGTTGAGTCACTAGTCACTTTTCGGTTGGCGGGGATTACACTTGGAGAGGATGTTAACGTTAACAACTTTTCTCTCGTTATCCTTGGAAACAAGACTCTGCTCTCACAAGAGGCAAAGTGGAAAGGTTTTGGAGAGTGGCCCGGATGATACTATCTTCATCTACTATACTGATCATGGTGGCCCTAGTGTGCTTGGTTAGTACTTGATAGTTGCACAAGATGACCTCCATTGGTTGTAGATTGTCTTTTGTGTGTTCATATGTCACATGTTGAGCTGAACTGAAATACCTGTAATAAAGTCATCGAAGTTGGATTGGGTTCCATATCTCATTTGCACCCCTTCCCCAATTTAGAGATGATATATCCAACTGTCTTCATATCAGAATCTCACGGTTGACATTGATCTTTAACAGGAATGCCCACCAGCCCTTTCCTATATGCCGACGATCTGATAGATGTCTTGAAAAAGAAGCATGCGTCTGGGACCTATAAAAGTTTGGTAATTTTAAGTTCATTTAAGCAATTTGCTTCATACAGGACGTTGTCTAAAACATTTGGCGTAGGGAGTCGTCATCCACAAGGGTTTTATCTTTGTCCATACTAGCGCATTGTATAAGTCGTGTGCATTTCTTGAGGGAGCTTGCAATTGACTAGACAGCTGCATGTGACAAAGCCCACAAGAAATCTATCGTTAAACATTTGGCATCTGGCGGTGCTATGACTAATATCTAAAGCTAGCAAACCTCAAACATGACGAAGGGAGAGAGAAATTTCTTCCAGAAATGGACTAGACCAGTGTCACGGGCCGATCGATCAACTCTCGATCACACGTAGGCTGACTGTGCGGCCTTAGGATTTTACCCCTAAGCAGACTTTCAACACTCACTCAAAAGGACCTTAGAGAGAGAGAGTTCTAGAGAGAGAAGCTCTGGATTTGTATTCACTTGAAAATGAGATGGTACAAATGAGGGGGAGGAGACCCCTTTATATACAAGTACAATGCAAACTGTATCCGTAGATCTCTTATCGATATGACGGTGGAGATTAGATCTCCCCAACTACCAACTACCCGCATTTATTACATACGAATACATTTATTGTGTCGCCCGCCCCCAAGAGTATTCTAGAAGACTCGAGAAAATCCTAGGACACGAGGATACAAGCCGAGGGTCGCTTGATCCATAGACGTGTCACGGCCGGCCCATAGAAACCTCTTGGATCGTCATTCTCCCGAGCCATGACACCAGCATCCCGCTGGTTAACAGCTTTCCGAGGAGGCCCTAGGGAGTCGTCATCCACAAGAGAAAGGAATTCTATCCATCTACAGGAAGACATCTTCTTTATTTTTTCACAATTTCGTCCGAAAATAGAAATAGAAAAATCAATTTCTGATCAGAAATTGATTTTTAATATAAAATAGTTATCATTTGTGCCGTAGGGACACTTCCGTTATCAGATGTTGAGTCACTAGTCACTATTCTGTTGGCAGGATTACACTGGAGAGGATGTTAACGTTAACTACTTTTTCTCTGTTATCCTTAGAAACAATACTGCTCTCTCAGGAGGCAGTGGAAAGGTTTTGGAAAGTGGTCCGGATGATACTATCTTCATCTACTATACTGATCATGGTGGCCCTGGTGTGCTTGGTTAGTACTTGATAGTTGCACAAGATGACCTCCATTGGTTGTTGATTGTCTTTTGTGTGTACATATGGCACATGTTGAGCTGAACTGAAATACCTGTAATAAAGTCATAGAAGTTGTATTGGGTTCCATATCTCATTTGCACCCTTTCCCCAATTTAAAGATGATATATCCAACTGTTTTCATATCAGAATCTCACGGTTGACATTGATCTTTAACAGAAATGCCCACCAGCCCTTTCCTATATGCTGACGATCTGATAGATGTCTTGAAAAAGAAGCATGCGTCTGGGACCTATAAAAGCTTGGTAATTTTAAGTTCACTAAAACAGTTTGCTTCATACAGGACGTTGTCTAAAACGTTTGGCGTAGGGAGTCGTCATCCACTAGGGTTTTATCTTTGTCTATACTAGCGCATTGTGTAAGTTGTGTGCATTTTCTAAGGGAGCTTGCAATTGACTAGACAAATGCATGTGACAAAGCCCACAAGAAATCTATCGTTAAACATTTGGCATCTGGCGGTGCTATGACTAATATCTAAAGCTGGCAAACCTCAAACATGACGAAGGGAGAGAGAAAACTTGTCCAGAAATGGACCAGACCAGTGTCACGGGCCGATCGATCAACTCTCGATCACGCGTAGGCTGACCCATGCGGCCTTAGGATTTTACCCCTAAGCAGCCTTTCAACACTCACTCGCAAGGACCTTAGAGAGAGAGACTTCTAGAGAGAGAAGCTCTGGATTTGTATTCACTTGAAAATGAGGTGGTACAAATGAGGGGAAGGAGATCCCTTTATATACAAGTATAAGGCAAACCGTATCCGTAGATCTCTCCTCGATCTGACGGTGGAGATTAGATCTCCCCAACTACCAACTACCCGCATTTATTACATACGAATACATTCACCGTGTCGCCCGCCCTCAGAAGTATTTTAGAAGACTCGAGAAAAGCCTAGGACACGAGGATACAAGTCGAGGGTCGCTTGATCCATAAATATGTCACGGCCGGCCCATAGAAACCTCTTGGATCGTCATTCTCCCGAGCCGTGACACCAGCATCCCGCTGGTTAACAGCTTTCCGAGGAGGCCCTAGGGAGTCGTCATCCACAAGAGAAAGGAATTCTGTCCATCTACAGGAAGACATCTTCTTTATTTTCTCACAATTTCGTCCGAAAATAGAAATAGAAAAATCAATCTCGATCGAAATTGATTTTTAATATAAAATAGTTATCATTTGTGCCGTAGGGACACTTCTCTATTTTTTTTTGTATTTTTGTCTAATTAGGTTTTAATCCAATTGAATGACCAAATGGACTCCAAATTAAATAATTTCAATAGAAAATTAAAGCTTAAGAGAAGTCCCATTTAACTTTTATTAAGGTAATTTCCCTAAATCTTGGCCCAATTAACACGGATTAACCAATCAAGAGACTCTACTCAAATTCAATTCCTGTTCTAACGCAATTCTAATAAAATTCGAAAGAAATATTAACGGATTTTATTTAGTATAACAATATTTGAATTACTATGGAAATAACAACTTATTATAAGCCACATATTCTTAAAGAAACTGACCCTACAACAATTTATAATTATTTATTATTTGAATTTTTTGTAGTCCAAAACAGACTACAAACAACTAGTTTTAGACTTGTTTTACATTTTTCAAGCTTCGAATTTTCGCAAATGAGCCCTGAATCTTAGAAGAAATGAGACATTTTCCCCGAGAACTCGAACAGTTTTGAAGGCCATTTCTGACCCTGTCCAAATTCACTTAGAGTGCTCGCCCGAAACTTGTTCAAGTTTTATCGAAATTTCTATATTTGCAGTTTAGGACTTTCTTGAACAACGTCTCGTTGTGTGATTCGCAATCTTGTGACGGACTTGGAGCTAATCCCAGATTCGAATCGGAGGTTGGTTGACGAAGCAAATGCTCTTCAGCTGCGAAGTTGTGGGATTTAGCGCATGAGTGAAGTGGGAATCATTTCCAACTAAGGATCCACTTGCCATGCTTAAATCTGCTACATACATATTCCTACTGTATATCTGGAATGGGTTGTTTGTCATTGCTTCGCTGTGAATATGACTCGGATGCACGTATCTTGACTTGCTTGTCACATAACATGCTTTGAATGTAGGACGATATCGTGCCCGTTTCGCGTGATTTGAATTACTGTAGCTCTGCGAACTGGTGATACAAATGGGGAAGAAAGATTGATAGCTTGTGAAAATAACTTATGGTGCATGTGGACTCCAGCCTGATTCTAGTAATTGAAAGTGGTATAGGTTGTTTGCAAGATGAGGTTATGAATTTGCCTTCACTGTTGTTAAGAGTGCCCTTCGTTTGCTCAGTCAATCCTCAAGCCTGATTCCAAGGATTCGTGGGAGTCTGTCGTCTTTGCATGATGTTGTACCACCTGGAATTCGTATTATCCCAGGTCTGCTCTTTCTCTCGTGAATTTAAGTGGTTTTACAATTGTGCATTTATCATGTCAAGCGTCCGGACATTGGAGATATGTTATAGGAATTACAAAATAAGTCGTTTGAGTGATCATTACTTAATTTCTCGAAGGAAAATGGCTATGATCTCTTGACCACGTGGGCACGCAAGCATCGTAATCCTCTTTCCAAAAAGGGTCTACTCGAAAAATCATTTGGACAAGTCACCTTTGGAAAGAATTAGAAATCTATCGATCTACGATGGAAAGATAAAGTATCGATAATCCCTTTCACGTCAAGGGTTTTATCTTTATCTATACTGGCGCATTGTGTAAGTCGTGTGCATTTCCTGAGAGAGCTTGCAATTGACTAGACAACTGCATGTGACAAAGCCCACAAGAAATCTATCGTTAAACATTTGGCATCTGGTGGTGCTATGACTAATAACTAAAGCTGGCAAACCTCAAACATGACGAAGGGAGAGAGAAAACTTATCTAGAAATGGACCAGACCAGTGTCACGGGCCGATCGATCAACTCTTGATCACACGTAGGCTGACCCGTGCGGCCTTAGGATTTTACCCCTAAGCAGCCTTTCAACACTCACTCACAAGGACCCTTAGAGAGAGAGATTTCTAGAGAGAGAAGCTCTGGATTTATATTCACTTGAAAATGAGGTGGTACAAATGAGGGGGAGGAGACCCCTTTATATACAAGTACAAGGCAAACCGTATCCGTAGATCTCTCCTCGATCTGACGGTGGAGATTAGATCTCCCCAACTACCAACTACCCGCATTTATTACATACGAATACATTTATCGTGTCACCCGCCCCCAGGAGTATTCTAGAAGACTCGAGAAAAGCCTAGGACACAAGGATATAAGCCGAGGGTCGCTTGATCCATAGACGTATCACGGCCGGCCCATAGAAACCTCTTGGATCGTCATTCTCCCGAGCCGTGACACCAAAGCATCCCGTTGGTTAACAGCTTTTCGAGGAGGCCTTAGGGAGTCGTCATCCACAAGAGAAAGGAATTTTGTCCATCTACAGGAAGACATCTTCTTTATTTTCTCATAATTTCGTCCGAAAATAGAAATAGAAAAATCAATTTTTGATCAGAAATTGATTTTTAATATAAAATAGTTGTCATTTGTGCCGTAAGGACACTTCTCTATTTTTTCCCATTTTTGTCTAATTAGGTTTTAATCCAATTAAATGACCAAATGAACTCCAAATTAAATAATTTCAATAGAAAATTAAAGCTTAAGAGAAGTCCCATTTAACTTTTATTAAGGTAATTTCCCTAAATCTTGGCCCAATTAACACGGATTAACCATTCAAGAGACTCTACTCAAATTCAATTCCTGTTCTGCGCAATTCTAATAAAATTCGAAAGAAATATTAACGGATTTTATTAGTATAACAATATTTGAATTACTATGGAAATAACAACTTATTATAAGCCACATATTCTTAAAGAAAACTGACCTTACAACAATTTATAATTATTTATTATTTGATTTTTGTAGTCAAAACAGACTACAAACAACTAGTTTTAGACGTGTTTTACATTTTTCAAGCTTCGAATTTTCGCAAAAGAGCCCTCAATCTTAGACGAAATGAGACATTTTCCCCTGAGAACTCGAACAGTTTTGAAGGCCATTTCTGACCCTGTCCAAATTCACTCAGATTGCCCGCCCGAAACTCGTTCAAGTTTTATCGAAATTTCTAGATTTGCAGTTTAGGACTTTCTTGAACAACGTCTCGTTGTGTGATTCGCAGTCTTGTGACGGACTCGGAGCTAATCCCGGATTCGAACCGGAGGTCGGTCGACGAAGCAAATGCACTTCAGCTTCGAAGTTGTGGACTTTCCCGGTGATGCAACAATCTTCATCAGAATTCCTTCGCTGTCCGACGTCTTTCCTCCTTTCTTGGCGGCCGTCGAGCATGGCTGTGCATATTTGCTCTAGAGAAAGAAAGCTGATTTAACACGAAATCTTTTGGAAGTTTTCTGGAATTACTTCGTTGCTACTGAGAACCGTGCTTCATCTCTCTTTGTTGTCTTTGAGAGAGATTCTTCTTACTTATGATTTCGATACCTGAGCAGATGAACATCAAGGGTGCTGTTCCATGTGGATTCGTCTTGGAAAAAAACGAGCCATCTCGGTCGCTGTGCCTTGCGCTCCTCCTCTTCTTCTTTTCAAGCATGTTTCTTGAAATTTAACCAGAGCTGGCCGGAGATTTTCTTGTTCACTTTCTTTCCCGTCTGTTCTCTTTTTTCCCCACCATGGGTGAAGCCATTTGGATTTGTTACCATTGGTTTGGAGGATGCCCGGTTGAAGTTTATAGTCCATCATCATTGCTCGCTCGCTCGCTCCTTCATTTCATGGTTTTCTTCTTGATGAGCTCTGGAACTTTTCTCTGTTGATTGTTGTCGGTGGCTATTTGACCGTTCACGCCACCTCAGCGCGTTCTCAGGAACCGCCGCCGCCTCTCTCTCTCTCTCTCTCTCTCTCTCTCTCTCTCTCTCTCTCTCTCTCTGTGTTTGTGCTGTGTTTCTATAATGGATCGAAGCTGGGGTGCACTGGGCTCTGTTCTTCTCTTTTTCTTTTTCGAGGGCGGAGGTGGACATGGCAGCACCACTCAGTAGTGGTGGGAAGGGGGCACGATCCGAAGGACGAGAGTTTTTCCTATCTTCGAGTGGGCGAGGATGAGCCAAGAAAGGATATCTGAGATCCAATTCTATCTTTTAGAGGCTCTTTTGTGGTGGTCAAAAAGGCATGTTTTCTTGTCTCTCTTTTTGTCCATTTTGTCAAAGCGTTAAGAAAATTGGGGGCGCCGTGTTGTTTAACATGCGGTTTTACTGTTTACAGACTGACCCAACTTCATTTATCGTTACCTCCATGACATTACGTTTTCTGTTCGAGAGATCGAGAGAGAGATAGAGAATCTATATAGGCCACCGAGCAAGAGTGTGTTGTAGATCCTCGTAAATAGGCCAAATCGGGAGGCGCAAGTAGTTGAAAAAAGCATATGGGTATGGTGTGGATTGGCGTTTTAGTCGTTGTTTGAGACCCCGACATGTTTGGTGGTGCGCAGATCCAACGTTTGATCTGTTGATGATTTTGTTTTCTTTTCTTAAAGCGACATCTTTTATGGAATCTTGAATTGCTTAGGGCGGCCCTTTTGTCCTCTCTTTTCGGTTTTAAGGGGATGCATTTGGACAGAAAAAGAGGGGATCAGCGGTTATAAGTGGTCCTGGATTTCAAGATAAAAATGGGCCCGACCTTGCGGCTGGAAAGATTTCTTTTTCTTTTTTTTTTAATTTTATTATTATTATGTTTGTTTGGAGAGGGCTTTATCAGAAGAGATCTAATTATTTCATGGAGGTGTCGATGATGATGGGGAGAGGCCCACCTTCATTATCAATTTTCATCTCTACTTTTTCATATGGTATATTTCCATTTCATTTTCTTCTTGTGCTTGGACCTTCATCTTCTCGTACCCTCAAATTGAAATTGCTTCAACAATAAAGAAAGGAACGGAGTGATTTAACTTCTGGGCAACAGCTAATCTTTTTTTAATGTCGTCCGAAAATAAATTCGGATTCCGTTCTGCCTTCGCTTGTTTCATTTGTGCATTTTCCTTTCAGGCCGATGTTTGCCGTCCGTATCAGCTTTTGAAGAAAGGAGGGCTGAAGGATGAAAATACCGTTGTTTATATGTGTGATGACATTGCGTACAATGAAGAGAACCCCAGACCTGGAATTATTATTAACAGTCCAGTTGGAGATGATGCTCATGAAGGAGTTCCAAAGGTCTGTTTTCAAATGCCTAGTCTAGTCACTAGTTTAGGATAAAAAGATTTGTCTAGATTTGTCAAAGTCTGTTTTCAAATGTTAAGTCGCTAGTTACTTTTCTGGTGGCAGGATTACACTGGAGAGGATGTTGAAGTTAACAACTTTTCCTCCGTCACCCTTGGAAACAAGATTGCTCTCGCAGCAGGCCGTGGGAAGGTTGTGGACAGTGGTCCCGATATTACTATCTACATCTCCTATACTAATCATGGTGGCCCTGGTGTGCTCAGTTTGAACTCAGTAGTTCCTCAAGATGACTTCCATTCGTTATAGATTGTCTTCATGTGTTTATATGGCACATGTTGAGCTGAACTGAGATATTTGTACTAAAGTCACAGAAGTTGGATTGGGTCCATATCTCATTTGCATCCCTTCCCCAATTTAGAATTGATTTATATGACTGTGTTCATATCAAAGTCTCACATTTGACATTGACGTTTAACAGGAATGCCCACCAGCCCTTTCCTATATGCTGATGATGTCTTCAAAAAGAAGCACGCGTCTGGGACATGTGAAAGTTTGGTAAATTTAAGTCCACTAAAACAGTTTCCTTCATACACGACGTCGTCAGAAACTTTTCATTTTGTTCTCTCTGTGTTACAAACAAGGGTATTTTAACTTGAAGCTTGTGAATCGGGAAGTATTTTTTAGGGGCTTCTTCCGGAAGGTTTGAACATATACGCATACGCAACAGCAGCAGCTAATGCAGAAAAGAGCAGTTGGGGCACCTATTGCCCTCCCCTGGAGACTGTTCTAGCCCTCCAGTAGAATATGTGACATGTCTCGGTGACTTGTATAGTGTTGCCTGGATGGAAGACAGGTTTAAATCCTTACTTTCTCATTCATGCCTTTGGATGAGAAACACGTGCCATTTGGACTCTTATTCTTTCTAGATTAGGAGTCACTGTTTCAATGGCGACTTTTTTTCCAATTTGAGAACGAGAATTTTCATAAGTTGGATCACAGCAACGTGTATAATTATGGTCCATGTATTTCCAGTTGTTTAGATTTTATCAAATGGTCTGATTTAGGACTGTTTGTCTTGCAAATTGAGAATGGAGGAATCGAAAGCACAGTTGTTGGTGGTTTTTTTTTTTTGGTCGGTAATCGAAAGCACAGTTGAAAAAGCCATGATTGGGTCCATTTCTCATTGTTTTATTGCGAAGATCAAAGAAAGATCAGAGATATTTTTAATTAGCACATTATCCTTTATATGATTTTGAAGATGTCAACTACAAAAATTTATTCGTTAAAGAGGCAGTCAATTATGCACTATATCCTTGACTTGGTGCTTGGTAATAAATATGTATCTTAGTTGCTAATTATACGGATTTAAGATCTACATTTTCTGGTGTTGGGCCGCTGGCTGACATAAGTTATCCTTTGAGTATTCGAGTTGCTTGTTTTTTAAGGACTCATCCATTGTTTACCTTTTTAGTCTGTGTGCTCTTATCTAAATAGGAAGATTTTCCCCGTGTTAGATTTTTAGGGCTTGCTGATTGGTATCTTCTTTCCATGAGTATATAGTTACCTACTAATCTAATTTCTTAATAAGTACTACATGATTTATTAATGAAATTTTTTGGCTTATAGGGACGTTGAGGTAGCTCTTCATTTTTCTAAGCATGAACTTTGTGTACTTGCATCAAAAAGCATTTCCATTGCAGATAGCTAATCTGCCGGCAATTAAGAATTTTGAAGATCCGACGTTTGCAAATTTAGATAGCTGAAAATAAAGAAAGGAGAAAAGACGAAGGACATGACTTCAATGGTATCAGATGGAACTTGACTGACTATTTCTTATATTGCGAGTCTGGATGTGCATATCAAATTCATGCTCCATGTGATTCCAGGTGTACTTGTACTCGTTATGTGTTTTGATTGGCTCTTAAGAAATCTAAGCTTAAGTTTCACAGCTATAAAGCCAGTCATAATTTCTTTTTGTTTATGTCTTTGTGAACAGCGAGGTGCATAACCTGTGAACCGATTCTCTGTGCCTGCAATGCCAACTGGTAAGGACATTGCTACCGTCATTGTATTGAGCAATTAGGAAGAAAGTAATGTTTATTCTGCCTCTCATTTTTCATAAGATTTGCTTCCATCAGGCGACTGAGCTCCCGGGTGTGTTTTCAGCAGGGGAGTAAACTTTCCAGCATGTGCAATGTTGGAATCCGGACCAAGCAAATGACCGAGGCATTAGGCCAAGCTTGTGCTCGCATTCCATCTGGTCCCTGGAGCTGTCTTAGCAGGGGATTCATTGCATGAGTGAAGTGGGAATCATTCCAAACTATAGGATCCACTTGCCATGCTTAAATCTGCTACATACATATTCCTACTGTATATCTTGATTGGGTTGTTTTTCACTGCTTTGCTGTGAATATGACTCGGAAGCACGTATCTCAACTTGCTTGTCACATAACATGCTTTGAATGTAGGACGATATCGTGCCCGTTTCGCATGATTTGAAGTACTGTAGCTCTGCAGACTGATGATACAAATGGGTAAGAAAGAATGATAGTTTGTGAAAATAACTTATGGTGCATATGGACTCCAGCCTGATCCTAGTAATTGAAAGTGGTATAGATTGTCTGCAAAAGAGCCTCCATCTTAGACGAAATTAGACATTTTCCCCCAAAAACTCAAACTGGAACAGTTCAAGACCCTCTTGAAAAAAAAATAAATATGCAAAGGCTATTCAGCTTCAAAGTTGGGCCTTTCTGGTGATAGTGAAAATAATTTTTCACGTATTGGAATAAAAAAAGATAGTATTCACGTATAAAAAAAAATACGTAACTCTATTTGTTGGAACCAAAAAAATAAATTTGAGAAAATGATAACAATAATATAATAATGATCAAGTCAATATTTGTATTAATCTTTACATATAAAGATGCTAGATCACAACCCAAATATAAAGCTGTTTGATTGTAATAAAATTTATAGAAAAATTCAATAGGAGGTGAGATATGACTAACCGAATCTCTTTAAGGTGATTAGTTCCTACCAACAGTGTTAAGCAGCTTCATGAACTATACCTCCCAAGATACAACACCTTGAACCCATTTGTATTAACACTACGCTTCTAGAAACCGGCACTCTTGAAGAAGTGTTTTTCCAAAGAGGAATTCTAATATTTAAATGACACTATCTACCACAAATTAAAGAAGAGTTAGAAGATAATCATTTTCGTAAGCCGATGATCTAAGAATTGTTGTGGAGAGACTCTGGAAGATTCGTCATTAACACATCCCTTAATGCAAGTAAAATCTACTACACGAAAATCAAGGAATTTGTCCTATAATGCGTCCATTTATTAATTCATCTATAAATGCATCACAAAATTGTTGCAAAACTTGCTACATCAAGGTTAAAGAAATGCGTCCATTAACGCATAAATTAATTCATCCAGAAAACTGTTCCAAGACTCATGCACGAGGGCTGGAGGAAGGAATGCCTCCATTAAATCATCCATTAACGCGAAGGTTGAAGAAGAAATGCGTGAACTTATGGTGAGCCATTAATACCATTAATTCCAAAAATCCTCTATATTAATGGCTCAACAAAATATTTTTATTTTGACTTGCAAAATTTCAAGTGTGCCTATGGAGATAAATTGCATCAAGATAGGTAGCTTTCACTTTGAACTGTCTTTAGCGAAAACCTATTGGACTTACTTAACTAGCTAATAGACTAAGCCTTGAATTGCTAGTTGTTGATATAAGCTCAGACAATAAATCTCACACAAAGTATCGCGGAGTTAATATTGGTTGTCCGTTCTGTTCATTCTTTCGACCATGAACCTCTCGAGATTTATGTGTTTTAGAAAATCTAGCCTTTAAAAATTTTCATGGAGTTGGCTAGCTCCACCACACATATAGGTGCATTCCTACCAAAGGTATCCTATCTTATCTTACTAGAATTTTGAAATGCAAGTTATAGGAATCATTAAACGCATAGCATACCCTTAAAACGCTATAGGAATCACTTGCATCATATGAGTGGGGAATAGTGTTCACACTAGAGCATCCACAATTTGCGTTGTCTTATTGAACCTAGTCCATGGGAACTTCAATTGCTAAATGAAGTTTCCACCTTGAAATCTCTTTATTTAATTAAGGCTTTTAACCCCATTTCCCTCGATGCGCAATTTACTTACTCTCTTGATAAACCTTTTGTCGGCGGATCAACAATATTTTCTTTTGACTTTACAAAGTCTATAGAAATTATTCTATTCGAGAGCAACTATCTTATGGTATTATATCTATAATGAATGTGTCTAGACTTACCGTTATATATTACATCATGTGCCCTTGCAGTCGTTGCTTGATTGTCACGGTGAACGCATATTGTAACCATAGGTTTTGGTCACAATAAAACATCCTCTAAAAATTGTTGAAGCCATTCTGCTTCTTCAATAGCTTTATCCACAAATTCTGATTCCATCATGGAGCATGTTATTAAAGTTTGCTTTGAAGATTTCCAAGATACTACGGCACCTCCTAGCGTGAACACATATCCGCTAGTTGATTTCGATCCATCAAAACTAAAATCTAGTTAGCATTACAATAGCCTTCCAAAATAGCAGGACATTTGCCATTTGCCATTTGCAAAATATAGTGCTTGGTTCTTTTAGATAACCTAACATTCTCAATAGAGCATTCCAATGCTTGTGACTAGGATTACCAATGTATCTACTTAGTTTTCTAGTTCATGATGTACATGATGCTACTAATTACTTGAGAGTACTCTAGCTATCTAATATTGTCTCCAGTATTCTTTTGTAAAGTTAGGTGTGCAAAACAGAGATTATTCGCATATTTAATGCCGAACCCTTTAAACCTCTCAATTACCTTTTCGATATAATGAGATTGTGTTAAATCTAGACCATCAAAATTTCTTTTAATTTTGATGCCAAGTATAACATCCACAATATCCAAGTCTTTTATCTCAAAGTTCTTATTGAGAACATTTTTGCTGTTTTAATAACCTCAATGTTATCTCCAAGAATCGGCAAATCAACATATAGAAAAATGAGTATACATCCAATTAAAGTGAATTTAGTGTACACATATTTGTCACACTCATTGATTTTATACCCATGTTAGATCATCACACGGTCAAACTTCTCATGTCATTGTTTAGGAGTTTGTTTAAGTCCATGTAATAATTTAACAAGTCCGCACACTTTGTGTTCTTGTCCTTTGACCTTGAATTCTACAAGTTGTTTTATATAAATCTCCTAGTTGAGATCACCATTCAAAAATGCAGTTTCGCATCCATATGATGTATTTGTAAATTGTATGGTGAAGCTGTAGCAATTAACATCCTAACTGATGTTATTCTTGTTACTCGTGGATAGGTAGCATAGTAATCTAAACCCTTTCTTTGTCTAAACCTTTTGGCAACAAATCGTGCTTTACACTTATCTATGGAACCATCAACTCTACGCTTCTTTTTGAATATCGATTTACATCCAATTGGTTTATTTTCTAATGGAAGATCAACTAATTTCCAAATGTAGTTACTTAGGATAGAATCAATTTCATTATCAACAATTTCTTTCCGGTAAGGAGCATTTTGAGTTGACATTGCCTCTTGAAAGTTTGAGGCTCACCTTCTTACATGTATGTTAGAAAGCTAGGTTTGAAAGATTTTTCAATCTGTGACCTCTTGCTCCTATGAAGTTCGGCTTCTTTGACCTAAACTTCAACATTTTCAAATTCTGATTTTCTAAATCTTTTCTAAGATAATTCACCTTGATTTATTTTCGCAAAACATATATCCTCAAAGAATTCAGCGTCTAGGATAGTATTGACATGGATTTCTGCATTATCAGATATGTGAACCAAAAATATGTATTCACTGCTACTTTGAGCATAACCGATGGATATGCAATCCACCGTTTTATGTCTCAACCGAGTTTGTTTATGAGGAGAAATTGCTACCTTGGCTAGGTACCCCCACACTTTCAAAAAATTATAGAATGGTAATCTTCCATTTCATAACTCATATAGAGCTTTACTTGTCTTTTTATGGGGTATTTTATTAAGAATATAGTTTGTAGTTAAACTGCTTCCCTCCACAAGTTTTAAGGTAAATCCAAACTTAAGAGCATGGCATTAGCCATTTCCTTTAAAGTTCTATTTTTTTTATTCAACAATTCCATTTTGCTGTGGAGTATAAGTAATTGTTTGGAGAATTTGTGACGGCCCGAGTGGCTGTGCGCGGGGAGGAGGGATGGCGGTGCGTCCGCGCCTCGGTCCCCGGACGTGCGCAAGGAAGGGATCCTTCTCTCTCTTGTCCCACATCGCTTAGGGGGGAGTCCTAGGCCAGTTTATAATGGCTTAGGCCCCTTTAACCTGTGTGACGCGTTTTAAAGCCGTGAGGACTCAGTGTCCAAAGCGGACAATATCACACAGTAGGGCCCGGGTCGTTACAAATGGTATCAGAGCCGACTCCCGACCGCGTGTGGGGCCACAGCGAGGGCGCTGTGCTCCCAAGGGGGGAGAGTGTGACGACCCAAGCGGCAGTGCGCGGGGAGGAGGGATGGCGTGCGTCCGCGCCTCGGTCCGGACGTACGCAAGGAAGGGGTCCCTCTCTCTCTTGTCTCGCATCGCTTAGGGGGGAGTCCTGGGCCAGTTTATAATGGCTTAGGCCCCTTTAACCTGTGTGACACGTTTTAAAGCCGTGAGGACTCAGTGTCCAAAGCGGATAATATCACACAATGGGGCTCGGGTCGTTACAGAATTGCCCCAAACTAGCACAAAACTCCTTTAAACTAGTAGAATTGTATTCTCTTCCTCTGTCAAACCTAAGCATTTTGATTCATTTATTAAGTTGATTCTCAACCTCATTAATGTACTTGATAACTATGCTCATAGCCTCATCTTTGCTATTTAACAAATAATCATAACAAAATTGAGTATAATCATCTACAAAGGATGTGAAGTACTTCTTTTGTCATCTACTTTCTATAAACTTTAAATCATATAAATCACTATGAATTAGTGGTAGAGGTTCACATGTTCTTTCAATCGATTTGAAAGGTTTCTTAGCTAACTTAGTTTCAACACAAGTCTCACACTTGTAATGGGCATCCAAGTCAAAATTAGCCATAAGTTTGCTATCCTTTTCATTGTATTGTAGTTTACGTGTCTTAATCTATCACGCCATAAAAAATGAGACGTAATAGTATAAACCGAAGACTTGTCTTTATTAATAATCTTTGGATACAAGAATTTCGAGTTTATATCAATGACAACCACATTCGCTTTGAACAAATCATTATAGTACCATTTCCTCACGTGCATCTCTCTTTTAAAAGTATAAACTTATTAGGTTTAAAAACAATTTTGAAACCCTTCTTGAGTAGTATGGAGCTAGAAATGAGATTCTTCTGGATTTTTGACACATGCAGCACATTTAACACGATAATTTTTTTGCTAGAGGTGAACTTCAAAATCACTTTTCCTTTCCCGGCAATCTTTACTAATGTAGAGTTAGCCATGTAGAGCTTCTCTTCTTCTTCAGCCTTCTCGTAAAAGGAGAATGTGTGTTTATCCGCACAATGTAATTATGGCATATATGTTCGACTACCAATTGGCATTGTTCACACTAATGATACCTAAGACACCACCATAATCAATTTCTCGTTATTTTATCTCGTGTCAAATTCAGCTTAACTCCACCACCACCCTTGCTATTGTTTAGGCGTTTCTTGCAATCCTTAGCATGATGGCCAAACTTATTGCAAATAAAACACGCCTTTTGAAATTTTATGCATTGTTCCTTCTACTTGTCATTTCCTTGAAAAAATTTCTTCCTCTTCATATTTTGTTTAGAATTTGAGGACTTCACAATGTTGGCCTTTGATTCAATAGGAGGGTTTGCATTCCTTCTGTTGTCCTCTTCAATTCTAAGATACAAAATGAGAGCTTCAACGCTCATCTCTTTTCGTTTGTGCTTCAAATAATTTTTGAAGTCTAACCAGCCCGAAGGTAACTTCTCAATAATAGCCACCACTTGGAATGACTCACTAACATTCCCTTAATGAAGATGTCATTTAAATTTATTTACAATTCCTGAACTTGATTCATAATAGATTTAAAATCCACCATTTTGAAATCTAGAAATTTGGCAACCGCGAATTTCTTGGTGCCTACGTCCTCAATTTCATATTCCTTTTCTACGGCCTTCCATAATTGTTTAGCAGTTTACAATAAACATTATAGAGGGAATTTACTAAACAATTAAGGATATAATTTTGGCATGGGAAGTCTCCGTGCTTTCAAGCCTCCAACGCCCCAAAGGTAGTGACATCTGGCTCATCTGTACTAATTATCGAACATACCTTTGATGAGTACTTGACCAAATTTAACGTGGTTAAATAGAAGAATATCTTCTACCGCCACTGCTTAAAGCCCACACTGGTAAATTTTTTTAGTTTCTAATTTGGTGTTATTGGATGTGATAAGATCAAACTAGGCAAAGCTTGTGAACCATCTCTCCAAAAATTAGACCATATGCCATTTGGCATGTAATGTTCTGAAAGATAGTCCCGAGTTTGTCAATCAGGCGACTTGTACCTGCACCACCATGTATGGTCTCGACCTGAAGGCTCGCAACATTTGTTGCCACAACACCAGGCCGTGAGGTATGAATCTCTCCACCAGTAGTGATCGAGACGACCATATGAACGTCTTCAAAAATGTTCCATACATCATTTGGTACTTGATTATTATTAGCCATCTCGATTTTCTAATAGACACAACAAATAGTAAGAAAATATGTGACTAATCACCTTAAGATTGTTGAAAAATTAATTTTACGTATTAGAATAAAAAATAATATTCACGTATAAAAAAATACATAACTCTATTTGTCGGAACCAAAAAAATAAATCTGAAAAATGATAAATGTTTGTATTAATCTTTACATATAAAGATGCTGAATCACGATCCAAATACAAAGTTGTTTGATACAAGGTGAGATATGTACGACTAACCGAATATCCTTAAAGCAATTAATTCATGCCAATGGTGTTAAGCAGCTTCACAAAGTATGTCTCCTTAGATATAGCACCTTGAACCCATTTATATTAACACCATACAAACAGGACTATGTCGATCACTTTTAGAAACCGACACACTTGTAGGAGTGTTTTTCAAAGATGAATTCTAATATTTGAATGACTATCTGCCATGAATTAAAAAAGACTTAGAAGATAATCATTTTTATTGTGAAGACTCTGGAAGATCCGTCATTAATACGTCTCATAATTTGAGTAAAATCTACTGCATGAGGAACAAGGAATTCGTCCTATCCATCTATTAATTCATTTATAAATGCCTCACAAAACTGCTGCATTGGGATTGAAGAAACACGTCAATTAATGTATTAATTAATTTGTCCAGAAAACTGTTCAAAGACCGATGCACTAGGGCTAAGGAACACATCCATTAAATCATCCATTAACGCCGAAGGTTGAAGAAGAAACGCGTGAACTTATGTTGAGTCATTAATACCAGTAATTTCAACACTTTCCTGGTAATGCGACAATCTCCATCAGAATTCCTTCGCCGTCCGGTGTCTTTCCTAGGTCGTCGAGCATGGACGTGCGTTTGCTCTCGAGAAAGAGAGTTGATTTGCACGAAATCTTTTGGCGACGTTCCATTTCAGAGACCAGAGTTTTCTGGAATTCGCCTCGTTGCTACTGAGAACTTTCTTGTTTTTGAATCGAGTTTTCCCTGGTCTCTTTCTGCGCCTAATCCCTCTTTGGGTGTTCAATGCGTTTGAATTTCACGAACCCTCCTTTAATGGCTTTGAAAGAGATTCTTCTTACTTTTGATTTCGAGCTCTGAGCAGATGAACAGTAAGGGCGCTGTTCATGTGGATTCCTCTTTTAAAAAACGGGCCATCTTGGTCGCGGCGCCTTGAGCTCCTCCTCTTCTTCTTCTGCATGTTTCTTGAAATCTAACCAGAGCTGGCCAGAGATTTTCTCGTTCTCTTTCTCTCCCCTCTTCTATTTTTCCTTCCCTCCATAGGTGAAAGTCATTTTGGTTTCGTTACCATTGTTGTGGACGATTCCAGATCGAAGTTTCCAAACCATAATCATCGCTCCCTCGCTCGCTCTTGGATTTCTTGGTTTTCTTCTAGATGAGCTCTGGAACTTTTCTCTGTTGATTGATGATTACCCGACCTCTGTTGATCGATGTTCGTGGCTGTTTAATCGTTCCCGCCACCTCAGCGCTAGTACCACCGCCGCCCGTCTCTCCCACCTCTCTCTCTCTGTGTTTGTGCTGTGTTTCTATAATGGATCGAAGCTGTGGTGCACTGGGCATTGTTCTTTTTTCCTTTTTTTTCGGGGGTGGAGGTGGACATGGCGGCACCACTCAGTAGTGTCGGGAAGTGGGTACGATCCAAAGGATGAGAGTTCTTTGATATCTTCGAGTGGGCGAGGATGAGCCAAGAAAGGATATCTGAGATCTAATTCCATCTTTCAGAGGCTCCTTTGCGGTAGTTAGAAGGCATGTTTTCTTGTCTCTCTCTTTGTCCATTCTGTCAAAGTGCCAAAAGAAATGTAAAAATGGACGCGTTGTGTCGTTTAACATGCGGTTTTACTGTTTACGGACTGACCTAACATCATCCATCGTTACCTCCATGACATTACGTTTTCTGTTCGAGAGATCGAGACAGAGAGAGAGAGAATCTATATAGGCCACCGAGCAAGAGCGTGCTGTAACTCGTAGATCCTCGTAAATAGGCCAAATCGGGAGGCACGAGGGGTTGAAATGTGCACATGGGTATAGTGTGTGGACTGGCGTTTTAGTCGTTTTTTGAGACCCCGACATGTTCGGTGGTGCGGGGATCTAACCTTTGATCTTCTGATGATTTTGTTTGCTTTTCTTAGCACGACATCTTTATGGAATCCTGATTTGCTTAGCGTCTTTCTTTTTTTTTAGGGGGATTCTTTTGGAGAGAGAAGAGGGGATCAGTGGTTATAAGTGGTCCTGGATTTCAAGATAAAAATGGGCCTGACCTTACGGCTGGAAAGATTTTTTTTTTTTTTTTTTTTTCAAAAAAAATATTTGTTTGGAGGGGGCTTTATCAGAACTAATTATTTCATGGTGGTGTTGATGATGATGACCTCTCTGCCAGCAGGTTAAAGGGCCGCTTTGGTGACACTGGAATAGTTTGGGTAGAGTCAGGAATCCGGGGCTCGAAAAAACATTCCGGCCCGATTGCCTGACCGGCCAACCATCCCTTTACGGGGTTCGGCAAGCACCCGGAGACACCCAGGTTTCCCCTAGGTCTGCTGGGGCAAATTATGGGCTGATGAAGGGCCCCTCACGAGGGTTGGCCTGGCCTGACGGTGAGAGGCCCACCTTTATTATCAATTCTCATCCCTACTTTTTCATATGGTATATTTCCATTTCATTTCTTCTTGTGCTAGGACCTTTATATTCTCGTGCCCTCAAATTAAAATTGCTTCAACAATAGAAAAAGGAACAGAGTGCTTTACCTTCTAGACAACGGCTTTTTTTTTTTCTTAATCTCATCAGAAATAAATTTGGATTCCTTTCTGGCTTTGCTTGTTTCATTTGTCCTGCTTTTTTCTTCTTCTTTTTTAAGTTGTTGATGATATGCACTCTTCGTGCATTTTCCTTTCGGGCCAATGTTTGCCGTGCATATCGGCTCTTGAAGAAAGGAGGGCGGAAGGATTAAAATATCGTTGTTTTTATGTATGACGACATTGCTTACAAACAAAGAGAACCCTAGGCCTGGAATTATTATTAATAGTCCAGATGGAGATGATGTTTATGGAGTTCCAAAGGTCTGTTTTCAAATTCTTAATCACTAGTTTAGGATGAAAAGTTTTCTCTAGATTTGTCAAAGGTCTGTTTTCAAAATATTTAGGTAACTAGTTACTTTTTCTGGTAGCAGGATTACATTGGAGAGGATGTTGACATTAATAACTTTTTCTGTCATCCTTGGAAACAAGACTACTCTCACAGTAGGCGGTGGGAAGGTTGTGGATAGTGATCCCGATATTACTATCTTCATCTAGTGTACTAGTCACGGTGGCCTTGGTGTGCTTGGCTTGTACTCAATAGTTCCCCAAGATGACTTCTTGTAGAATGTCTTTCATGTGCTTATATGGCACATGTTGAACTGAACTGAGATCTTTGTACTAAAGTCATAGAAGTTGGACTGGCTCCATATCTCATTTGCACCGCTTCCCCAATTTAGAATTGATTTATATAACTGTGTTCATATCGGAATTTCGCGGCTGACATTAATGTTTAACAGGAATGCCCATCAGCCCTCTCCTATCTGTTGATGATGTCTTCAAAAAGAAGCACGCGTCTGGGACCTGTGAAAGCTTGGTAATTTAAATTCACTAAAGCAGTTTCCTTTTCCTTCATACATGACGTCGTCAGAAACTTTTCATTTTGTTCCCTCTGTGCTATAAACACTGGTATTTTACCTTGAAGCTTATGAATCGGGAAGTATTGTTGAGGGCCTTCTTCCAGAAGGTTTGAACGTATATGCAACAACAGCAGCTAATGCAGAAGAGAGCAGTTGGTGACTTGTATAGTGTTCCCTGGATGGAAAGGTAATCTCAAATCCTTATTTTGTCATTCATAACTTTAGTTGAGAAACACATACCATTTTGACTCGTTCTAGATTAGGAGTCACCATTTCGATAGAGACTTTTTCTCCAATTTGGGATTGATAATTTATCTTGCGGTGTATCATGGGCGATCCTTAGTACATTAGTTGAATTGTAGCAATGTGTATGACCATGATGCATGTATTCCCAGTTGTTTAAATTTTATCGACTTCTGATGTTGGAATGTTTGTCTTGCAAATTGAGAATAAAGGAATCGAAATGAAAAGCCATGATTGGGTTCAATTATCATTGTTTAATTGTGAAATTCAAAAGAAAGATCAGAGATATTTTTCATTAGCACATTCTCCTTTTATATAATTTTGAAAATGTAGACAACAGCAATTTATTGGTTAAAGAGGCAGTCAATCATGCACAATTTCCTTGACTTGATGCTTGGTAATAAATATGTATGGCAGTTGTTAATCATATGTTATTAAGATCTTCGTACATTTTCTGATGTTGGGCTTCTGGCGAAGATAGAAGTGATCCTTTGAATATTCGTTATCCTGGTTTTTTAAGGACTCATCCATTGTTTACCTTTTAAGCCTGTGTGTCCTTATCTGAAT
This sequence comes from Eucalyptus tenuipes, assembly GCA_014182365.1. Taxonomy (NCBI): domain Eukaryota; kingdom Viridiplantae; phylum Streptophyta; class Magnoliopsida; order Myrtales; family Myrtaceae; genus Eucalyptus; species Eucalyptus tenuipes. The sequence goes on along the minus strand of CM024539.1, from coordinate 31,386,246 downwards.
AGTAAGTTTTTTTCCCCGTGTTAGATTTTTAAGGCTTGCTGATTGGTTCTTCTTTCCATGAGTATATACTTATCTACTAATCTAGTTTCTTAATAAGTACTGCATAATTTATTATTGAAATTATTTAGCTTATATGGACTTCGAGGTAGCTTTTCTTTTTTCTGAGCGGGAACTTGTTGTGTACTTGTATCAAAAAGCATTTCCATTGCAGATTGCTAATCTGCCGGCAATTAAGAATCTTGAAGATCCGATGTTTGCAATTTTACCGATGTTTGCAAATTTAGATAGCTGAAAATAAAAAAAGGAGAAAGGAGGAAGGACATCACTTCCATAGTATCAGATGGAACTTGACAGAATATTTCTTATATTGCAACTCTCTTTATGCATATGAAATTCAAGCTCGATGTGATTCCAGGTGTTCTTGTACTAGTTTACAAGCCTTTATTCCCTTGTAATGGTTGGATCAGGTTAAAACGTTTTGATTGGCTCTTGAGAAATCAAAGTTTATGTTTCACAACAAAAAAGCCAATCATAATTTCTTTTATGTCTTTGTGAACAGCGAGGTGCATAACCTGCGAACCGACTGTCCGCACTGGCAATACCAACTGGTAAGGACATTGCTACTGTCATTGTATTGAGCAATTAGGAAGAAAGTAATGTTTATTCTACCTCTCATTTTTGAGAAGATTTGCTTCCATCAGGCAAATGAGCTCCCGAGTGTCTTTTCAGCAAGGGAGGAAATTTTGTAGTACATTTCTTGGTTTTCAAACAGTGCAAGCACATGGAAGAAGTTACTCCTTACTGTTGCCTGGACTGCTTAGGATGCTCCACTTTCTCCCTGTGCTTCTTCTTCTCGTCCTTACGATATTTCTTTGTGCTGGCATATGCAGGTGAAAAAGAGGACAGCTGATGACAACTCTGCTTACGGTTCCCCCGCCGATGCAATATGGTGGTACAGGGTTAAGTAAGGAAGATCTCTTCCTGTACATGGGCACAAACCCTGCAAATGATAACTCTTCTTTTGCAGACGACAACTCCCTAAAGGCCTCCTCGGAAAGCCGTTAACAAGTAGGATGCCGATCTGCTCCATTTCTCGGACAAGGTTTCTCTCTCCCTTCGTCATGTTTGGGGCTGCACGCTTTAGATCTGAGTCATAGCACCGCCACATGCTAAATGTTTTAAGGATAGACTTCTCGATGGTGTTGTCACATGGAGCTGTCTGGTCAATTGCAACCTCCCTTGGATAGTGTCCCTAATGAGAATCACAGGATCAATTGAATGAAGAGATACTAATAGGGATTACTGTAGTATTTTGAAGAAACTTGAGGGGTGGTGGTCCGGCAAAAATGGGAACAGCAGAACCGTAGGTCTATCGATGGAATTCTGATTTCTTCGCTGAGAGTGTTAGGACCCGGAAAAGGACTTCCTTGACTAGAAAAGCTAAACTGTTCAGCCATAAGCTTTTGACCTTTGACATAAAAGTAAGTGAAAAATTGTCTCTTCCTTTCAACTCATCTTCTCATCCTTCTCCTCACAAAATATTTCAAAAAAAAAAAAAAATCGGTATTGTCAATCGCCCTTATGTCACGGTTGTATGTATAAGCCTTTTGTAACCAAATCTGATTTTGCGTCCGCCTTTGTTTCAGTTCCATTAAGCTCCTGAGAGCCCTTCTCGGAAACTCGATGTGCAGAAGCAATTTTTTGAGGCAATGTCGGATGCATAGAGGTCACAGTGTGACACTCATTGGAAATCTCTTGTTTGGAACTGAAAAGGGTCCGGAGGTGCCGGATGCCGTTCGATCTGCGGGACAACATCTTGTTGATGACTGGTCTTGCCTGAAAAGCCTGGTAATTGTCACCTTATGACCTGTCAACCAACCCATGTTTGATATATTTCCGTGATGCTGAAGATTTGCATTTGAGAGCCTCTTACAATCTCAAATTGATTTGTTCTTTATATTATCGATCTTGAATCTTACGCCATGGGGGAAGGGGATTTTTTCACGCGACGATCGAGCATTCTTTCCAGTCTCGACAACTGCGATTGATGCCCATGCTTACTGCAGATGAGAGCATTCGTGACTCATTGCGGATCCAAGCAAATGACCAAGGCATCGGGCCAAGCTTGCGCTCACATTCCATCCTGGTCCCCGGAGCTCCTCTCAGCAGGGGAAATTCAGTTCATGAGTGAAGTGGGAATCATTCCAAACGGAGGGTCCCCGCTTCGCCATTCTTACAGATCCGCTGCAGATCTTATATTCCTTCCGTATTATCTCGAATGGGGTCGTTCGTGATCGGTATCATGCCCGTTTCGCGCAGTCTGAAGTACTGCCCGAACAGGGAAGGAAGCGCTCGATGCATTGTGCCTAATAATTGATGCTGCATGTGGGTCGAACGCTTGCAGTCAAAATACTCCAGCCCGATTCTAGCGATCGGAAGCGGTACAGATTGTCCTGCGGGACGAGGGCCACGACACGACCCCTTTCGGCTTTCGCTTAGTCAATGCTCGAGCCTGACGATTCCACGGATTTGCGGGGAGCCTGTCGTCCTGGCACGATGCTGCCACCACATGGGATTCGCGTCCCAGTCCTTGTGGTTGATCGGGCGGAAATCCGGAATCATCTCCTCTTTTTCTCTCGCGGACGGATGGAGTTCTCGCCTTGTTGGGCGAGAGCGGTGTCTTTCTTTTTCAAACGTTGCATTTATTATGTCAGAAGAGGTGTTTGTCCGGACATTGGACGATGTATATGGTCGTGAACACCGCCGACGTTGCGCAATTGTCCTGGCTCGGGGAAAAGTATGTGCGCGCGTGGTGAGGACAGGCCGGGATTTGATCTTGTTCGCCTGTTACTTTAAAAAGGGTGGGAAGCGATAACTTTAATAATCCGCTTTCTTTATGGTGTTATAGGAAATCGGTTAGAGCGATAATTACTTGATCTCTCTCGAAGGGTTTGTTAAGGGACCTTCGAGGAGGCAGGTGGTCATAGTCTCTCGACCATACGGGCGTGCAAGCATTATGATCCCTCTTTCCATAAAAGGGTTCATTCGAAAATTATTCAGACACATCAGTCTTTGGAAAGAATTGAAAATCTATTGATTCTACGGTGGAATTGAGAAGCATCGACCGACTCGTGTGGCGTCTTATTGTGTAACTCGTGTCGCGTGTAGTTTCTTGAGAGCGCCCTTCGATTTGATTTTAACTACGATAGAGAAAAAAATATGGAAAGGGTAATCAAAATGAGATATTGTCTATTGAAAGATGTAATTAAAACTAGACATAATCGTTGTGTTCTGTAGAATGAACGTGACTGGTTGTTTTTTTATTCAATTTACCCTATGAGGATATAACAAGTCACTATGATTGCATCACCGGATGTCTGCTGTGCATTTTCTGCATAGAAATATGCATGATTGGATTACTAGTCAAAGGTTGAAACCTACCATAGTACTATAAAATATTGCCACCCACGTTCCGGAAATTAAGAAAGTTTCTTAGGAAAGAACAAACGCCCTAACTTAAATTTAGCCCTCGAATGGCTCGAAAGCTTGATGTAGCTTACAAGCACCCTACATTTTCAAGAAATTTTGTTTCATGATAGAGGGATTTGACATCTCCGACTTATTAACGAGCGATCTAAATATTAATTAATTGTATCGAATGAGGAAATAATTTTAATTTTTAATATGCTAATTACACATAATATGAAAAAATAATTCATACTTAGAAGATATCGTACTTTATTTTTCCCCTGATTTAGGTGTTAATTTAAATTTTGCTGGTGGCTGATTCCCCCACAGCCGAATCAGGCAGCCAGGGGACGGCTCCTCCTCGCCTCCGAACCGTCGATTTCACTTGGCCACAATTTTGGATCCAACGGCTCCAGAAGAGCCGCTCGCACGGTAGTTTGCGTCTGAGTATATACACGCAGGAGAAGTCCCCTTCGTATGCACGCTATCCAGCGGCGAGATCAGATCGAGGGAGAGTGCACGGAAATTTGTGCACCCTCGCCTATATAATAATTTCCCTCCTCCCGCCTTTAAAGAAAAAAAGAAAATTCATAAATCCAAAACTTAATCGACCGGGGTAGCCCTTATTTGCGATCCCAATTTGATCTTTGGGTCAATCATTTGATTAATGACGGGTCACATCTCCTATTCTTCAATAATTTTCAATGATCATAATTTCGCAAAAAAAAAAGAGAAAGAAGATCTTTTGTCAAGATTCTTTTAATCCGATAGAAAATGCGATAGGCCTGTTTAATCGCTATTTTCCTAAAAAGCGTTCCCACGGGTAAAAAAAAGGATTGGTCCACAAGGGAGAAAATCGCCCGTTCCATTATCTCTCCTTTAGAGTAGAATTGACCATAATTAGCCAAATTCATCGAAATTTTCTTAGATTTCCTTCCTTGAAAGCAGAGGGTGATCTATAAATAGCGTACCAAGTGTCCAGAGAAAAAGCAAAAACACCTTATTTGCAATTATTTAATTTATTGTGCATTTTTGTTCGTTAGTAAAAAGCTGGCAATGTTACATACTATAAGTAGAATCAAACACACTGCTAATGAACTTACGAGGCAAAGAATTTTGTCACGATAGATTGTTCTAGGTTGTGATTAATTAGTTTCATTTTTTTTTTCATGCCATCAAGTTTGAGCAAGCAATTCTCTTGTTAACAATTTCATTCGTAGCCCATTAATTCTAGGACGATTTGGTGCATTGAGTGGATTTTATAGTTTTCTTAATCAAAGGCCAACCGCCAACAAAAAGTTCTCAAGTTCAATTCATTTTGTTGTAACACTCGTTTGAGACTACAATAGAGGTAATTTTCGAAATAAATGAAGTGATTGGGTGGATGAAATAGATCAAAATGAATTAAAAAATAACACATTTAAGATAAAAAGCAAATATTTTTTTGACATGTTTAGTGGAAATTTCAGAAAAAAAAAAAAAAAGTGAATGGTTGGATTTTCATAATATATGAAACAATTGGATGAAAGAAATTGAAATGAATTCAGAAATGACACAAGTTCAAGAAAAAATAATAAATCTTATTCGACATGCCTAGCAAAAATTTCGGAAAAAAATTACATGGTTGGGATCTTCATAAAATACGAAACAATCGGACGAAAGAAATCAAAATGAATTCAAAAACGACACAAGTTTAAGATTAAATAATAAATTTTTTCTCGACACAACTAGCAAAAGTTTTGGAAAAAAAAAAAAATTGCATGGTTGGGATTTTTATAGTATATGAAATGATTGGGTGAAAGAAATCGAAATGAATTCAAAAATGACATAAGTTCAAGATAAAATAATAAATCTTTTTTTGACATGCCTAGCTAAAATTTCAGAAAAAAATTGCATGGTTGGGATCTTCATAAAATACGAAACAATCGGACGAAAGAAATCAAAATGAATTCGAAAACAACACAAGTTTAAGATTAAATAATAAATTTTTTTCTTGACACAACTAGCAAAAGTTTTGGAAAAAAATTGCATGGTTGGGATTTTTATAGTATATGAAATGATTGGCTGAAACAAATCGAAATGAATTTGAAAATGACATAAGTTCAAGGTAAAATAATAAATCTTTTTTCGACATGCCTAGCAAAAATTTCGGGAAAAAATTGTATGGCTGGGATCTTCATAAAATACAAAACAATCGGACGAAAGAAATCAAAATGAATTCGAAAACGACACAAGTTTAAGATTAAATAATAAATCTTTTCTCGACACGCCTAGCAAAAATTTCGAAAATAAAATAAAATTGCATGGTTGGGATTTTCATACAAGAGCAGCAACAACAATGATGGACCGACCCCGGATTTATAAAAAAAAAAAATAATAAATGAAAAAACCCCGTCCGAACGTCGTAACGGCGTCGAGCGAAGATTCCGTCAAGCTCCGCCAAACGCCGTTACCCGAGAGGCCAGCAAGGGGCCAAAATGAAATTTTACGAAAAGGAAAGAGAAGAACCGCGGAAACGGGACTGCCGATGCCCCAAGGGGCGTCTCCAAGGGTGGCGAGGGCGCGCAAACAGATCTCGGCCGTCCGATGCAGCACCGACGGCCAGGATCCCATCGGCGCGAACGGTTGATGGGGTCAGGGGGCCTTACTGGTATAAAAACTCCCGTTTTACAACGGCGCGACACAAAGCGAGCAAGAGAGAGAAGGGGATAGAGAGAGAGAGAGAGAGAGTGTGTGTATTTTCTCTGCGAATTTTCTCTTGTTTTCTCGCCGTTTCCCGGGAAAGTGAGGAGGGGGAGGGTGGGTTCGCCGGCGGGAATGTCGAGGATCTGAATCGGGCCGGACGGGGAGTGCGGAGAGAGGTTCGTGGCCGGATTCCGGCGACTGGGTGTGTGTGTGTGTGTGTGTGTGTGTGGATTTTCTCTTCTCGCGACTCTCGGCGAGAATGGTTCTGACTCGGTTCATTTCGCGCAGTTGCAGACGTCGCGCTCGTCGTCGTCGGAGGAGGGAGCGTTCCGGGGGAGCGAGTCGGAGGCTCAGTCCCGAGTCTTCCGTTTCGCCGAGACGATTGCGGAGCGGCCCGGCGGCGGTTTTCGCCGGCCGGAGTCAGGTGAGGTTATTCGCTCCCGGAGACGGACGCGATTCGATCTCTCCTCCGAGCGCGCTTCTCGCTTTGGTTTCTTTTGCGGCTTTCTTGATTTCGACCGGCTCGTGTTCTGATTCTCTTCTCGCGTCGCAGGTGCATTTCCGGGGTCCTCGAGCGGTTTCCCGGAGAGATTCCGGGGAGCGAGCTCCTCCCGATCGGCCGACGCGGGAGAGGCTGTTCTTCCCTACGCGCAGATCAGCTGCTTCCGGAATCGGAGAACCGGAAACGTTCATGAGAGTCGGCGATTTCGTCTCTGGAATGTCGTGATTCGGACGAATCCCTGTGGCTAGTTACCTGGAAGCATGCTTTTTTGGACAATCGGACGTGCCTGTAATTCGTGAATCTAACTAATAAACGGTGCGATAACGATAATCAATTGCGGAAATTTGGCTAATCCGGAGCTGAAATCGGGGGGAGGTAGCTGGGGATTTGGTTCTCTCCGGTTTCGCGGCCGGAAAAAGCCCGTTAAGGACTATCGAATCGGAGCAGACGAAGGTGAGTTCTGCGCTCTGTTCTGTTTTCCAGTGGGTTCTTTTCGGGCTTCGATTCGCGAAGAACTCTAATTCGCGTCTCTCTTCGTTGTAATCTGCAGTCTTGTGGCCGAATCGGAGCTATCGGATTCGAATCGGAGGCCGGTCGACGGAGCGAAGGCCTTTCAGCTTCGAAGCTGTGGACTTTCCTGGTAATGCGACAGTCTTCATCGGGATTCCTCCATCGTCCGTGTCTTTCCTCCTTTCTCGGTGGCTGTCGAGCACGGATGTGCATTTGCTCTTGAGAAAGAGCTGATTTTGCATGAAATCTTTTGGCGACGTGCCATTTCAGAGACTGTAATTTTTTGGAATTACTTCCTTGCTTCTGAGAACTTTCTTGTTTTTGAATCGAGTTTTTCCGGGTCTGTTTCCTCTCTCTCTCTCTCTCTCTCTCTCTCTCTCTCTCTCTCTCTCTGTCTCTGGCGTCTTCTGCCTCATCTCTCTTTGATGTTCTGCTGGTGGACCTTCAATACGTTTGAATTTCACGGACCCTCCTTTGTCCCCTTTGAAAGAGATTCGTCTTCTTCTTCTTCTTCTGATTTCGAGCTCTGAGCAGATGAACATCTCGGCTCAAATGAGCAGTTTTTGCCATCGAAGGGTGCTGTTTATTATGTGGATTTCTCTTTGAACAAATGAGCCATCTTGGTGCTCCGTCTTGAGCTCCCGTTCTTCTTTTCCTGCATTTTTTCTTGAATTTAACCAGAGCTGGTCAGAGATTTTCTTGCTCTCTCTCTCCCCTCTTTTTTTTTTCGCTCCACATACGAAGCGAAGCCATCTGGTTTTGTTACCATCGTTTTGGACGATTCCGATTGAAGTTCTATAGCTCGTCACCATTGCTCGCTCGCTCTTGAATTTCATGGTTTTCTTCTGGATGAGCTCTGGGACTTCTCTCTATTCGATTGATGATTACCCGATCTCTTGTTTCGTCATCTGTTTTGGGGGAGCCAAAGCCTTTCAATCTTTGGAGTCTTTTGAGTGTTTTTCTTTTTGCTTTCCTTTGTCTTGTTTTTCTGGGGTGGGTGAAATCTTTCATTTTTCTGGTTCTGGATAAGTTGCAGACGGGAGCTATTTTATCTTTTTGAGCTTTTTTTTTTTTTTTTTTTGGTGGTCACAAGACATTTGGAGGGAGTTGAACCGTAGTTAAGTTAACGAGAATTTCTTCGGTCCCTTTTCGATTTTTTTTCTTCTTTTGTTTTTGTAAGAATTTTCCGCTGAGACTTTTTTGGGGGGCAATGGACAGGGATAAATACGGAAAGGAAGATGGAAAAGGACGCGCAGAGGGCCAGCAATAATGGCATCTCCACCACTTCCAACGGCAGGGCCGCCGCCGCCGACGGGGGCCTGCAGCAGAGATCTGCCTCGGAGGCCACGAGGCAGACGACGGCGGCGGCGACGACGTCTGACTTCGTGCTGCAGTGGGGGACCCGGAAGCGGCCACGGTGCATGAAGGTGCAGGCCAAGGACGACGCGGCGGCGGCGGCCCACAAGGGTCGGGTGGAGCGGCGGGTCGGGAGAGGGGCCGATAAGGACTCGGCCAACCCGGCGTCCAGCAATCACGGGAACCGGAATGTGTACTTGAATCTACGTCAACGTCCTTCCTCGCCTCCTTTTCCGCCACCTCAGCGCGTTCTCAGGTACCGCCGCCGCCTCTCTCTCTTCTCCGTGCTGTTTTTCTATAATAGATCGACGCCGTGGTGCGCTGGGCTTCGCTCTCTCCTTTGTTTTCCTCTCTTTTTTTTTTTTTTTTGTTGGGGGGTTTGAAGTTGAAGTTGGACACGGCGGCACTAATCGGTAGTGGGGGGAAGTGGGTACGATCCCGAGGCTTATTAAGAGTTTTTTTTATCTAATCTTTGAGTGGGCGAGGATGAGCCAAGAAGGATCTTTGAGATCTAATTTTATCTTTGGAGTCTCTCTTTTCTTTTGGGTGGTTTAGAGGCGGCATGTTTTCTTGTCCTACTTTTTTGCCCATTTTGTCAAAGACTTAAAAAAGAAGGAAAATAATTTTGGGTGCGGGGCGTTGTTTAACATGGGCTTCTACTGTTTACGGACTGACCCAACATGATCCATCATTTCCTACATGGCATACGTCTTTTGTTCGAGAGAGAGGGAGGGAGGGAGAGGGAGAGAGAGAGAGAGAGAGAATCTATATAGGCCACCGAGCAAAGAGGGGTGTTGTGGATTCTGGTGATTAGGCCGAATCGGGAGGCGCAAGTAGCGAAATGTGCATATGGTATATGGTGTGGAATGAGTTTTAGGACCCCCCGACATGTTTGGTGGTGCGCAGATCTAACATTTGATCTTTTGGTGATTTTCTTTTCTTTTCTTAGCACGGCATCTTTAGGGAATCTCGATTTGTTTAGCGTCTTCCCCTTCTTTTTTTCTTTTTATTTTTATTTTATGGGGATGCATTTGGAGAAAAAAGACAGCGGTTATAAGGGGTCCTGGATTTCTCGAGAGAAAAGCTGGGCCTGACCCTTGTGGTGGTGTTATGATGGAGTGGCGTGAGGCTCATACGCAAAGGTCGTTTTTTCAGACTTTTCCCTCTTCACAAAAAGCTTTAACGTCTCGTGCACGAAATGGGTCAGCTTCGTGAGGCGTTTCTGCGCTGGAAAAAGATGTTTCTTCGTTTTCATGGATCTCTAATTATTTCATGGTGGCGTCGATGATGGTGGTGATGATGATGATGGGGAGAGGCCAACCTTCATATCGATTTAATCTCCTATTCTTTTCGCATGGGTAGAGTCTCCATTTCATCTTTTCGGCCTCTTCTTTTGACTTTTCTGTAGCTGGGCTGCGGGCTCTTTTTAACCCGGGAGGGCATTAGCGATGCCCGCCCTGGTTCTGGCCGCACTAGATCGGGGGTTCCAGCTCTCTCCTGGCTACGTGTCGAGCGCCCCACTTTATCATGAGCCGAGCGGAGGTTTGGGATCAGGTCCACTTTATCCCCTTCCCGACCCTTCACATGCTCCTCCACGTAGCCCTTCCCCAACACCCCCTCGGAAAGAAAGAGAAGGAGAAAAAAAAAGAAGGGAGAAAAGCGCTTGATATCGAAATATGCCCAAAACCAAGAGAGAGAGAGAGAAAAGAAGAAGGGAAGAACAAAGCATTATTATGTGCGCGCGTAGATAGATAGCTACAGAGAATCGCCACGGCTCCAAATATCTTTTCCCCAGGATTCCAGAGAGAAAGGAATTCCGAACGTTTCCCCCAGTTCTATTTCCAGAAAAAAAAAAGCAAAAGAACAAACCTCCGAAAAAGTCAAGTCTTCTGCAACTAAAGGCCAAAATCGAGAAACCCACACCACACCCCACGCCCCCCGCTTGCTCCGATTCTCACGCAAAGCCTCTCGGGAGCCTGCCCCCTCCACCACCCACCACCACCACCACCACCACCACCACCGATCTAAGATCGGACCCGAGGTCATTTCGGTAATTCGGTGAACTTACCCAGATCGAAAAATGCTTTCTTTTTGGGGGAGGAATAGATTTTTCTTCCTTTCTTGACTTGGGTCTGGTGGCTTTTTTGGTGCAAGTGTTCTGGGTGTGGTGTCATTGATGCTTGTGTGTGGCTTTAAGTGGGGGTTTTCCGTTTGGTTTTTGCAGGAACTCGGAGAATTCGAGTGCGATGCGAGGGCAGGGCAACGGCGGTCTCAGGGGCTTCTCTTCGCCGGACAGGGGTGCGCACGACAAGAAGGGCACCAACCACCACCACCCCCATCCCCACCACCACAGCACCACCACCACCACAATCACCATCACCATCTAAACAGCAACAGCAACAGCAACCACCACCACCACCCCAACCACCTCCACCCCCACCACAATAATGAGAGCAACAACAAATCGGCCGCGTCGTCCGAGACCGCGCACGACAGCAAGAAGGGCGGGGGCGGGTCGTCGTCCGGGAGCGGGGACGCGGCGCCCCCGGTCTGGCCGCCCAAGTTCGTGATCGCCCTGACGAACAAGGAGAAGGAGGAGGACTTCATCATCTTCAAGGGGTCCAAGCTGCCTCAGAGACCCAAGAAGAGGGCCAAGGTGGTGCAGCGGACCGTCAATGTAAGATCCCCCTCGCCTCTCCCCGGAGCTTCAATTCTCCACTCCGTTTCTTATCCCCCACACCCACCTCCCCCCCCAAAAAAAAAAAAAAAAGATCTTTTTCGATTTCCATCAATCTTTGATCAATTCCGGTCGAACCCAGTTGAGAATTATTAAGATATCGCGACCTGAAATGGCTCGAAAACCGAAAATCACTAGCGGCGGCCTAATAGGTTAATTTAGTAGTGTAGCTTTAGCTGAAAAGAAATTGAGAGATAATGCGGAAATAGGGGGTCGGTAATTTAATATCTCCATTACTATCGGTTTAATTAAAGGAGGTCGGGGGGTGGTGCGTGTGGTGGGGCCGGAGATTTATGCTTTTTTGTGATTTTTAGGGGTTGATGGCGGGGCCCCTCTTGCTTTTGTTTTCTGGCGCCTTCTTTTGGCCGGGGGAAAAGAAAGCATTTTTTGCTGTTGCGGTTGTCGGGGGAGAAAGCGTGCGAGAGGACAAAAGTCGGAGCCGGGGAGGACGGGCCGCACACGTGTCGGTCTATGCGTGGGGCGTGGTGACGAATGCGCGGGGTCGGTCGCCCCCCCGCGGTGTTGTGCTTTGTTTCGTCCAATGAGGGGGCGAGGCTTCCGCGTTAAGTCATGGATGAGGGATCTCTTCCTCTCTTTGGGTCTTGCACTGATTTTAGGGTTTATTATTATAATGGTGATGCTGATGGTGATGATGATGAATGAATAGGGTCGGGTCGGGTCGAATTTGGAGCAGTTGGTTTTGGACTGGCCTGTCGTGGCCCATCTGATTTTTCGTAGACCGGGAGGGCAGCTACTCGCCGGCCCGAGTTACATGTTCATGTGAATTGATCGATCGTGCTCGAGCTTGAGCTGAAGCTTGGAAAAGAAAAGCAGGGAAATGGTGAGGAAAATGTTTGGACCGCCAGCTCTGCAATTGGGTCTTGTGGGGAAAAGACCTCGTGATATGTGTGGGTTGCCGTCCTGTCCTTGCGCATAGGTCCCTCGGGTAACTTCGAGGAAGAGGAAGAACGACCGTATGAGTAGTCAAAACCCTCTAACCTTGTTCCTCACGTTCGAGGGGTGTGTCCTTGTGGCAGTGTCGTGGTCCTTTTGTCTGGAGGGCTTCCGTTTTTTGGTTTTTGGGACTGACATATTGAATACGTTTTGATTTGACAAATTGAGGTTTTGTAAATTCTGAACGAGTTGGCGAATGTTTTCCATGTGCAGTTGGTAAGCCCTGGGGCGTGGTTGTGCGACTTGACCCTAGAACGGTATGAGGTCCGGGAGAAGAAGATTTCCAAGAAGGTACTTCATTTGCTTCATTTATTTCTTCTGTATACGTGTTCCTAACGATATGATTACCGTGTTCGAATTTTGATACGAAGCAAGAAAAAAAGGGTACCGTTTACTAAGTCACTTGCACTTTGGCGAAAACGAAATTGAACACCACACCGGTCCTTCAATTTTATAAGGTCTGAAATGATAAAATGGCCGTCAAGTGCACCTGAGGCACTTGTTAAATGTTGACTTACTAGGAAATGTAAAGATTCTTTAATTGGTTATTAGGGGCCCCCGTTAACAAGAGGGACGTTGCTGATTCTGTGTGTGTATGATTGATGATGATGTAGAGACCGAGAGGATTGAAGGCTATGGGCAACATGGACTCGGATTCCGAATGAAGAGTTGGAGCTGTAAGCTAAGCTTTCATCGGAGATCGATGAGATTTTGAGAGCTCTTTTGAACTCTTGTCCGAAAACAACAAAGGAAAAGTACGGGAAAAAAAGATAATTAGACTCTGTAAATCCGTCAGTTTTAAGCTTGGAGAAAGAATGAAAATCCTCTCTATATATGACCTCTCTCTCTCTCTCTCTCTCTCTCTCTCTCACATCAAATTCCTGCTCTGGTAGTAAAAGTTACAACGCTTAGCCAAAGTCGATGTCGATGAGCGAGAGGAGAGGGAGTAAAAGTTTGGGAGAGCCTCGGACTTGCTGACCTTTCTTGTCTTCGCATTTTTCCGAAGAGTTGGAGGCGCTTAATTCCAACGCGAAAGGATCCCATAATCTGGTGGCATCATCCTAAAGGGGATTGGTGGTCTGATGCATTATTCAATGGAAGCTAAATTGTCGAGATGATGTCTTGATTCGAGCCCTCATATTAGTTTAGGAACTTCGATTTGTCCCTTTTAAGAGGTATCGACACTTGGACGTTGAAAGAAACGAAAGGCTCACCTTTATCGCAAAGCGAAAGCGTGAGACCCATCCTCCCTTCCCACATTCAACCACCACCGACGCCGCCGTCGCCGCATCATTGGTGGCTGTGGCAGCCCTTGCCTACAGCCGCTACCAATTCCAACGCATCTCTCTCTCTCTCTCTCTCTCGCGCCAGCGTCCATGCGCGTATGAGGTTGTATGGTTTATCGGGGAGCCTCGGCCACCTCAAATACACGAGGTCGTCGACGACCTTTTTGGGCTCCACGTGTGGTGGGGACGCAAGCACCGTGGTCAATGATTTCCTCTCAGAGATGTCTCACTGATCGATCATCAGAAACGTCTTTTAAACGTACTTCGATGGGAAAATTCAATATTCAATCGTTATTAGCGAATATCACGAGGAAGTTCAAATGTTAAAAAAAGACTAATACTTCTTACGAGTTTTGTTATCAAAGCTTCTCTATTGGGAATTTATTCTTATTTTTTCAATGTATTGACTACACACGACAATACGACACGAGTCATGCACTGAAAATGACAGTCTTTTGTTCTTTTTTTAATTTGTCTGTCTAGCGAATATCTCGGGAGACAAAGCTCTACGACTTACAAGCAATTTCGAGAGATCGAAATAGAGAGAGATGGCGTGAGGCTTAAGATGATAAATATACGAGAATTGGCATATCTTGATATTCGGAAGACATCCCCCTTAGTTATTTCTTTATAATCTTTTCATTCGATGAAGATCTTGCACTTCATTCTTTCTTTTGTCAAGATAAAAAGCGAAATTGAAAAAAAAAAAACACACACACACACACACATACACATAAAACACGCCATGATGGAAGTAACCGCACATATAAAATTCGAATGATTACGTTTCCGAAGTGCACTCATTCGAGGTTTTATCAAAAGTAATGCTTTGAACCGGGATTTCGTCGTCATCCTAAATTGAAACTGTCCCCTGTTTTGACCCCTTCCAAAATGTCAGACCTAACATCGTTCCTCCGTGCTACGCATCGCCATTTTGACGTCCCGCGTACACCACGCAAGTGACCGTTTCCGGGAGCTTACCTACCTACCGCCCCCGGGGATCCGCGATCGCGATCATCTACCTGCCTCTCGCCGAATCATCTGTGGACACTTTACTTCCGGCCCTTCCTTTTCAATCCTTTATCTAAAGAATGACCGAGTGTTTTAGGTGGCGGGGCAATCTCAAAAGAATTTCGCCTAGCCCGTGACCGGAACGCATCACCTTTCGATGATTGAGGGCAGGTGGCGGCGGCGTTGATGGGTGCCGGACCGGTCGTGGGACCCGCGATCGCAATGGCGGGGCCGAGCAGTCAAAACAAGAATAGATGAACAGAGAGAGAGAGACAGTGCCTTCAGCGGGCCGCGAATCATCCGTCATCAACTCGCATCTCCCCAACGAGCAAAAAGCTCTATTCACCAACAGAGAGATAATAGAGAGAGAGAGAGCGAAAAAGCAAAGAGGGAAACGACGTCGTCGAATATGTGCGCTCCCCGTCGAGATTCCCCGACTCCCCCTGGGTCAATTTTTTCAAAAAGCAGAGGACACGAAGGCGAAAAAAGGCGAAGGAAAGGCAAGTCCAGTTTTCCCCGGGTGGAATCGTGACTCCTAATTTTTACCCTTTCGCGCTTCTGCGGCACTAATTGGGAATCTCGGGCGGGTGCCACGTTCGACGCAAATCACGGGTCCGTCAATGCGCCGTACCCCATGTCGAAGGAAAACACACCAGGCCCTAATCAAGGTCCGAACGGCCCCGCGAGTCCTACCAATTCGGACGTTCACATTGCAAATCTCGAACCCCATCAGAACAAAACACGAACTTTCGACGAAAGAGTCGTACAAATTCGGTTCGAACGACGAGTGATATTTTCGCGCGGCTCGGTTCGGGCCCATCCGGCCAGGGGGAGTCGGGCGGTGGGACGATGCGCGCATGTGACGGACATGATGCGCCGTACCCCCCTACAGCTGCAGCACTCGCAACAGGACAAAAATCACGACCGCCCATCATGCAAACGCGCCTTGATAATTAAAGATTTTCGTCCATCATTATTAGCCTCCTCAGCAGTTAAAGAAGCGGGTGGATCGCTTTTCCTTCCGATTGGCGTTTCATCCCACGCTCGAAAACGCACCCACGAAGCATTCACTGTTCTCACGCAAGCGCCACTCCCGAAAGGGCGTCGCTTTCCCTTGGAATTCTCCGTTTTTTTGACGCAACACGCCTCAAGATCGCGACATTGAGGAGGAGGAGGAAGAAGGAGGAGAAGTTTCATGAAACGAATCTGTTATTTATATATATATGTGGAAATATATATGTCTGAGGTACATGAAAAAGCAATAGATCTATGACATCATCAGGACTGTGCACGAGACTCTCTAACTAAGAAGCAGAAGCAGAAGCACCACCACCAGGAGTATGTACTCAACTCAAAAGACTCTCAAACCAGCAAAGAACACACAGCAGCGACGCAACGAAGGAGGAAGAAACGAACCAGCGGATCCACCGCCTAAAAAATCGCCTAGAGAAAAACCCACATCAGAACCACCACCGTAATATATCATCCCTACCACGCCTACTAGTGATAATAGAGTGCTGCAGACACCCGGCAACTAAAGAAAAAAATATCTCTGTCCCCATGCTCTGGAAGATCGGCGCGCCGCCTCAGATCCTGAGTGCGGACCCGAAGACGAGGGCGGCGACGGCCGCCACCCCGGCGGAGAGGATCGACGGGGTGACGGAGCTGGCCGGGGAGGCGGGGCTGGGCGCCGGCGCCTCCTGGGCGGTCGCGGCGACCGCCATGGCGGCGACGAGGAGGACCACCGCGGCCACGTTCGCGAACTTCATGGCCGCCATTGTCACGATCTGGAGGTTTCGGAGGTTGTAAGGGGCTGAGGAGAGCTTGAGAAACAGAGAGAAAGCTAGGGTTTTCGAGTGCAAAAGCGTTGGCAGAGTAAAAAAAGGTGGAGCAGGGCGCGCATATTTATAGAAAGACAGAGCGGGCAGCACGGGCAGCTGCCCGTCCTGCCCGGGGTGCACAGCTGGCGGTTTCGTTGGCGCCACAGCTGTGTTCTTTCTGTTGGCGGGGCCCGGCCGGGGGATTTTTCCAGGTGAAGAAAAACGCGAGTCGCCTTTCGTCGTTTCGGGGTCTAAAAACGACCGACGGGGTCGTCGTCTTTGGCGTGGGGCGAGGGGTGAAGAGTAATTGGCAGTTTAAAAGCGAAGTCGTGCCCGTTTGACGCTGCGGATCTGGTCCGCGAAAAGCGACCGGCTCCCGCGCGGTCTCGCCGGCGGCGGCGGCACCTCACGCGCCGCCGCGCCCGGGGAATTGGCCGGTCCCGCGCGCCGCTCCCCCGACGGCAGGTGGAGGACACCGCCGGATCCCGGCGAGTGGGGCCGTGCGGAAGGTAAAAGCGGCCGTCGCGTGTGGTGCAAATCACACGACGCGATCGTGCTGCCATGAGTGGCGGCGAAGCTGCCCTGGCTCCTTCCTTCGGCCGGGCCGTGGGGCCCCACGTGCACCGATCTGCACGCCAAGAGGAGCCCGACACGTGTCCGGCTTCGATTTCCCGGTTTTTTCCATCTTTTTGTTTTGAGAAATAAAAAAATCGACGTGACAGGTGTACGGTCGGATCCGATGTGCTGGAGGGAGACCCCTGTTTGTTCCCAGCTTCCAGAACCTTCCGCACTATCTTTTTTTTTTTCATTTTTTTTTGCCCTTTTTCCTGGTCCGACAGACCAGGCTTGGTCACTTAAGTAATTGTAAGTGCGTTGAATAATCGGATCGCTAAACAACGTTGGATGCAACCAAAATTAAGAGTTGTTATCGCGTGGACGCATTCCAAAGAGCTAATTTCAATAAATGAATTCAATCGATAGTAAGATACATTATATTTTTTGATAAGATTTTTTCCATCTCGTCAATTCATAGCATTAAATTCATTCGATTCGAAATGATTAGGATTTGAGATTATGAATGCAATTGAATACGGGTTGTTTTCTTTCTTTTGTCATGGCCTTTTCTTGGATTGAATGTTGTACAAATGCGAGTTTATATCTTTCTTAATGTCATTGGATTAATTTGAAAGTAGCTTTTACCAAAATCAAGAGTAAAAGCAAGAAAGCATCTGAAAGCAGCTTTTACCGAAACCATGTAGTTGAGGACCCAAAAAGGAAGAAAAAAAAATAAAACAAAAAAATCAATTGCTTGACCTAGACTCATGGTGATGCACAAGGAACTACCAAGGAGCAAGGGCACTGCCAAAATGCCCATTTTTCTTTTTTCTAATATTTATGGTCTCTCTGTCTCTCTCTCTCTCTCTCTGAGACACACACAATCCTTTTTTTGGGGTTGGGGTGGTCCAACCGTGTACCCACATCGCCGAGATTCTATTCTCCCCATTTTTTTGCAATTATCACGAAAGTGCGACATTCTTTGGTGGGTGAGATTTGCAGACCGGGCACAGCTGTATGAGTGCAGAATAAGCATAGGCCGAAAAGATGTGGTCGATGATGGAGGGTTCCTCAGCAGAAGGAATCCATCTTCATTTGTATGTCTGTGCATATGCCTTCCTCTTCACCCTCACCAGAACAGGCACACATGCCATTGGGGTCAAATCAAATGAAACATCACATGACATATGGCTTTATTCTGGTCATCTACTCTCTCTCTCTCTCTGAGCCAAGCATAGTGCTCTCAATTGCTTCATTCACCTTCACGGTTCATGCTGTGTCTCCCCCCATTCCTCTGCCCTCCATGCTTTTTTGTGCAGAGTGGAGATGGAGGCATGGCAGGACGTGAGGGATGGTCTTTAGCCCATTCTTGATAGCGTGGTGTGTCTGCTTCATTGTTTCGTACGGTTCACAGAGGAATGGCATGTGCTTCTGCCTGAATAATTTGAGTGAGAACTAGTTCGGCCAATCTAAGGTTAGCACGATAAATCGAACGCCGGAGAGTTGTCAATGCCATTCTGTCTTTCCACAACCATATCGACCGGGCAAGGACGCTAAAATCACATCCCAAGTTTTCAAATCTCTCCCACTGCAGAGAACAGAGCAAATGACTCAATTCTTGCAGAAGCAGGATGGCGCAGAAGAAGCAACTCTTGAAACGATAATTCTCGATTTTTAGCACAAATCTCAATATGAAGTCAAAACTACAGGCTAGCTTCTCCTCTCTGTACATCAAGACTATATTGTCCGGGCGGTGCCTCTGATTAGGCCTCATGTACAAACGAAGAAAGCAAATTAGGGACCCGAACAATTTCGAGCACCACCCAAAGCATGGAATGTATAAGGCAAATTTGAAATGCTTTCCTTTTTTGGCATCTGTTAATAGCCGAGGACCTTTGGAGCTAATTCAAGGAGAGGATGCAATGCACTCGGAGCAAACTTTCTTGCGAAAAGAAAACACGTTGAAGAGTTTCGCTTATTGTAGGTGCAACGATGGTTCTTGCTTATTCTCCGCAAAAATTCTTCTGTAATATCAGACTTTCCAAATGTGGCGGGATGAGCACCGCCTCTCGACCAGTCCACCCATGTGATGCTTCTATTGGCCAAGAGATGTCCTGCTTGGATGGTCAGCATAGTAGGAAAATAGTGCTCGTCGACATAGCATGCTGGCCTACAGAAAGTCTCAAATTTCGGGTAATAAGTAGCATCTTCCACAATGTTTATCGCGAGCTTTCGGTTGATTTCGAACCATTGTGATCCTTTACGCCATTGAGAGATGTTCACTTCGGGGGCCATATTCAAATTGTAGCGTCCTCTCCCGTATGGTCCGGGATCATCAAATGCACCCATGAAGCTATATCTGGACTTCATAATGTAGTGATAGATGAGGCTGAAGTTATACAGCGGAATGCACGATTCAGAAAGAAGAATGAACCGCTCATTGGATATGTCTAGCAATGCGTTGGCTAGGAGTCTTTTCTCTGCATCACACATGCTCATCCTGCCCCACTCAGACACCTGAAGGACAAAAGAACAGAGAAGCAAACCGTGAGAAGATTGAATAGAATAGAGAAATTTAGATTAAATAGAACAGCTATGCAAAAAGTATGAGCTATAAATGAGTGTAAAAAAACTGTCTTCAGTCCCCTCCTGTGAGAAGATTAGCGTAACCACAAAAGCATGATTGAAAATGCTAATATTTGATTTGCTGCCCATGCTAACAGTTCACATGTAACCGACCCAAAAAAAAAAAAAAAAAAAAACTGTTCACATGTAAGCAGAGAGAGCACAAGGGAACCATCAAATGCAGCACAAGTTGTTCCTTTGCATTTACCATCCAATATAAATACTCCAAAACGCACATCTTTGTATTTATCTTTTCCAAAACATCATATAGTGAATAAGTCCTCTAAATAAGAAAGCCCAACCTAGAACAACCAGCGCTGCCATAGTTCAACCGGCAATAATCATCCTCACTTTATATTCCCAAAACACTAATGGCGAATCAACTTATATGAATGATAAAAAGAGGAACAAAACCTGTCTACACTCTCTGCTGCACAAATTTTCCAGCAGGATCAAATCAAAACCGAACAATCCAAATAATGGAAACATACAGATAATCCCAATTGACAGGTTAGCAACTATTTTCACATAATGTAATTAATGGATGAGCCATGGTTATCTCTCAGAACTCAACAGAGTAACAAATATTCCCTTGAGTTGAGTATCAACCATCTAGGCACAGAAGACTCCACCTACAACTATCAATCCAAACCAATTCCAACCATCTCCCTTTATCTTACACTTTAAAAATAGCAATTTTAAATGAACATTGGGTGAAATACTCCATAGCCATGAAGATATTGACCCCACAATTAAATTCTCAGTCCAACAAAATTCCTACTGCGATGTCCCATATTGCTACTCCATATGTGGCCAGTAGTCGACTGCAATTCAAACATTCCGCACATTATCTGCGCCTCAGGCTGCATTAAAGTATTTTCTAGCCAGCAGACAATGTTCACATCCAGAGAACAACAAACGCTACATGTACAATATTTGATAACAATGGCAATGTTAGATATGGAAGATAGCCACGATACTTGACTTGTATCCCAAAATTGTATTTCCCTAGTCATATTTGATAACGGCAGCTACCAGTGGTATGCTATCACCTAAATGCGGCCCCCAATCTCAACCTAGCTGACAGGAGATTGTGCCTTGTTAAATAGATTTGAGTTTTGAAATTCCACAAGACCATCATCCACTTGAAAAAATTAATACTCCAGAACAAAACAGGAACCCAAACCAAAATAACCCAGACCAAGAAGCTGTTCTTGTGCTCGATATATTTAAAATACCACAAAGAGCGGACAACTGAAATATCGGAAAAGTAAGTAAACGATCCATACAGGTGCACACACCAGACAAGGAGAGATCATACCTGACTTGGGATTTGTCTCTTGTAAAATACCGACGAAGGACGAAAGTGGGCATGGAATGATGGATGGGAATGAATATAGATCGAATAAAGCCCCTCGTGGCCCTTGAAGAACCTCTCCCAAAGAGTAGCCAGCGGCAACGGACCCTTGGTCAAGAACATGAAAGCAATTTTTGGAACTCTTCTGAATGGATACTTCTTGATTTTAGGAACAAGGGTCGCTCTCCAAAATAGTTCTTTATCGGACATATTATGAAGCAGATCTGACGGAGGCTGAATCCAACGGTCTAAACTGTTGGCTTCTTCATAGCACGGCTGAAAACTGGACCTAGCAGTTGTCACCATGCTTTGAATCCCAAAACGCCGAACAGTGTATATGCTAATGACTGAAAATGCGATACACACTAACAAAAAAGGCACAAATAACTGAAGCAATCTCAGAGGGAAAGCCTTCGTTTGGTTCGTCCGATTTGCCACAGGAAGATCCTTGCCTTCCTCTGACGATACTGCCCTTCCTTGCATATCTACAAATCACTTGTACCCAAATTCTTCAGCAAAACATCAGATCCACAAACACCCCACGAAACCGCGAAACTCCATCGAATTCATATTTCCGACAATCATCCTATAAATCTCCGTCTCGCCAACTTTAACAAACAAGCAAGCAAGCCCTGTTTTTCTCTATAACCAGACTCTAGTACAGATCCAACTACGCAAATAAAGCACCAGAACCACCTTCCTTCCCTAGACAAAGAAGACAAGAATTCCAAAAGGGCACTCAACAAGATTCGATTTTGTCGCCCGAAATCGACTAAAGGCTCGGGAATCAAACCTGGGCAGACGATCCGGTGCTTTACACGCACTAAACCGCGCCAGATTCAGCGGAAAGAAGACAACTCTGCACAGTGCTCACGCGGACGCCATAGTTTCCGGGGTCAAATAGGAAGTCGAGGATGTTTGGCAAAGTTGGGTCGGTCCCCACTCGAAAGCCCGAGTTCAACAGAAAAACATGGGTATGCGAGGAAACTGCCGGCTCGTTAATGTCGGATTCGGAGTTCGGTTTCCCGAGAGCTCTCGCGCAGCTCCGCGGGGATCGATTTCGCAGGGGAAGAGAGGAGCTTTTGCTTTGTCGGGTCGCTTTTGCTTTTCGTTTGATTTGACGAGCCGCTGGTGGGCGAACTTCTTGACGCTTCTTCCTCGGACTAACCTACGTCGGGAAAGACAATTCCAACAGGGAAGGACCGGCGATTACGAGATTGGCTAATGGCTAAGACATCTCAGTCGTGCCGGGACGGGTCTTTGCCTGACTTGTTGAACGAAGTTAAGGATGGAATGATGCAATTGTGGAAATAATTAGCCACGCATGTGGCGTGATGGTGCCAAAGTCAACGCATTGAAAGCTGCGGACTTTTCGAGTTTGATCGTCTAATCAAATGCTTCCGAACGGCCCTATTGATGAAATCTTAAGGCTTGATGGACGGTCGAAACATGAGATTGCTCGTATCTGATGAAGCGTGCGTGAACCTAAGGCGTGAAGGAGGAATCGGGTGCGGTCGATTGATAATATTTGTTCGGATTGTTGAATTCGATAGATCTTATGCAAGTGACGTGAACACAATTTCTCACTTGTTGCTTCGACGGCATCACGATGGTTTCAAGAATAGGAAATAATGGAGTTTTATTCATAAAGACAAGAAAGAGATACAACATCTTGGTGAGCTTTAGAAATTAAGCTATTGCATTAATTTTCGGTTCTGTGTCTTGTTTGTGTACAACCGTCTTTTTTCATGATTATTTCTTGTGTGAAAAGTATGGAATAGGAGATCAACAATGGACACTATGGCGATACAAGTTTCGAGAATAGGGAAATAAAAGTGAAAATGACATGTAGGGTAGCATGGATGGATTCACAAATTGACAATAAAAGATACGCTTTGATTTGCTTTGATTTGCGTATAGCGTCGTGTTAGGATGTCATGTGTCATGCTTACTTACCAAATTTAATCACCGGAGAGATTATTCAAGAAATCATAAATTTATTGTACTAATACTAATTCAATCTTAAAATATTTTAATTATGTAATTCAGTCTCTAAAACTTGTCAACTAAATTTATCTTGCCAATTTTCGTCAAAAATCACTAATGTAAATGTTGGTTGTCTTATGTGGCTTGACCAATATTGATGTGAATATTCTTAGTAAATATTTTAATGATTTTTTTCTTTTTTATTTTTTTTCTTTACTGTCTTAGTTTTATTAAGGGGCTAAAATTGGTCGTCGACCAACTCTTGTAGGATCTGAGTGAGGGACGTGACACCCTTTCCTAATTTGTGAATCGCGGCCTCGTCCAGACTAGGTGAGGGCCCATGAGCCCTTGCCTAGTGGCCAGTGAAGGTCAATCAGCCACCCTTATTAATCCTCATTCCACAAAAAAAGGGCAAAGAAAAAGAAAGAAAAGATGTGTTATAAAAATAAAAAATTAATAAAAAAGGTCAATGCCAATGTTGATCAAAAGTGGCTGGTTGTCTTATGTGGCATATCCAAGATGTTGATATTCTTAATCAATATTTTAATAATTTTTTAAATTTTGTTATTTTTCTTTTCTTTTCTTTACTCCTTTTTTATTTTTGGTTATTGAGGAGTTGACAAATGTCGCCGGCCAACTGTCATAGGATCTCGACGAGGGAAGCAACACCCTTGCCTAATTTGGGCATCGTCCTTGCCGATCCTCAATCCGCCAAAAAAAATGAAAAGAAAAAATATATTATAAAAATAATTATTATGAAATGTCAATGTTTTAGTGCTGACCAAAATCGGCAAAAGGCGAAAGTATAATAGGATTTGGACTTGTTTTTGTTATTGTCCCTTAAATCACCCAGCCCCTTTCGCAGGGGCGGAGTCTCCATGAGAACACTCGTGTTCACGCATGAGACATGACCAATTAAGCACGGTTTTTATTTATAAACCGCCTAATGTGGTATCTTTATCCTTTGATGGACTCTTATATATTAAATAATATGCAATATCTTAGATTTTGACCTCGATTAAGTTATCATCACATTATATGCGCGTGGTCAACACATAGGACATCAAGTAAGAATACTAATCATCCTTTACCATAAAAGAGAGAATATTCTCTTTCTTGTTCGTTAGAATCACTTTATTTCAACCCTAGAATGGAAGGACCATGGTCACACATGAAAACCTTACGAATTACATAGAAAAGATTTGCAAAAGCTCTCGTCGTTGTGAGATTGCATGAACAATGCCATGGAATACATGTACCGCAGTGAAACCAAAGGACTTGCATTCGATTTGCAGGCAGATGACTTTGATGATGATCAGGCATTGAACGAACTCTGTAGTAGACAATCATGTGAGAATTCCTAAGTTTAAACGAGTTCTATGATAAAAGCTGTTGAACATTCCTTGTGTTCGATGGAGGTTCATGGCAATTTCATTGCAAAAGCTACAGTTCTCTCTTTCCACTATACGATTCGAAGACGCTTCGCATTGCTAACATCTTAGGAGAAGATGATGAAGTCCAATCTCAAAGTCACTAGAGTCCATTCGACTGTCCCGTCTTTCGACTGTATATAAACACCCGAGTTGCAGGGAGCACACCAATTCAAGGCTGAGCTACATCAGGTTTGACTGGAGCAGGAGAGTTGGCCTGGCTCGGCACAATCGAATGCCATCATACAAGGAATTGTTCGTGAGCACGGTAGTCAAGGTTAGAAAAGAATTTGGTTTAGGCTTCGCTTGAGTGGGCTATGTGAAGGGCTAAGTCTGCTCAGATGATGGATAAGACAGTAATGGTGGCCGACGAGCTACAAAACCTATGCCTAAATTTCGGTTTTCGGTCTGCATCGAGATTTGATTGGCCATGTGCACTTTGCACGTCCAAGTGAGGCGATGAGATAGTTTCGATCCGAATGGCTGGTCTATCTTTCATGAGCTAATGTTGACAGAGATCCTTTAATAAACTGTGTGCAGTTCACGCAAATTTTCTGCCTCATTTGCGTGTTACCATGCGAAAAAAGAGCTAAAAGTTTAAATGAATGAGACTTGGATGGTAAGAAGGTGAGTCATGTGCATTTTGTGCTACTGCATGTAGTTCAATCACATGCCAGCGATTGCCTGCTTTTTACCAACAAAGAATAGCATCTCTTTCCTGGACATGTTTTTTCCTCAAAATCTATTCACAGCACTCAGTAGTTCAGACATAATTTTATAAAAATGGGCAATGGACTACTCTCTTCTGTTCTCAATGTGAAAAGGGTCTGCATTACACTGGCAATCGTTTGCATCAGTTTGAGGGCTGTGGCTGGAGCATCGACTTCTCGATCCAAGAAGACTATGGAAGTCGAAGGAAAAATAAACAGGCTCAAAAGGCATCCGATAAAGAGTATTCAGGTATTTTTAGGCCCTTACTATATCAGTTACTTCACATAAACCTCAGTTTCATCATCACTTTTCACAGAGCAGCTAATGAAGGATTGTTAAACATAAAGCCAAACCTTGGAAGTAGAAGACCATAGCATGATTATATTACATAAGGCACCAAAATAGGAGACAGAAAATGAGATTTTAGTTGTTTAACCAAGATCACGAAGAACAGGCCTAGTTTCAGTTCTGTAGTTTGGACCAGCTATTGCCTTAAATGATACTTTGTTGCGCACGGTCCTCTATTGGTTTGCTTTAAGATCGCAGTCAGGCCTAAGTAAAAGAAATGCGAGCATAATGAAATCATCTGCATTAAGATGTTTGCCTGAAAAGTCTGGCTTTGACTACCAACTATCTTTGTGCCGGTAGAGTGAAGATGGAGACATCATTGATTGCATCGATATCTATAAGCAGCCTTCTTTTCGTCATCCAGCCCTAAGGAATCATACAATTCAGGTCGGACTCAAAGTTTGTTTCTTTATTCTCTTTTCTTTACCCTTTTTCCTTTTCCTTTTCCTTCTCCTCCTTTATATCTTTGACATAAAGTAAACGAGGGAGATTTTAATCATTTCTCATTTCAAAGAAGCAAATGGTGACCTTTATGTAGTGACAAATTCACACAGCTCTCATCATGTTTCAAGCTTTCTTCTCATAATTTAGATGGCACCGAGTGACAATCCATCTATCACGACGACTGGAATGCCTGAAGCATTCATGAAAAGCGACACAAGTTCCTCCATGTTTAGGACATCACAGCTGTGGCAAAAAAAGGGAAGCTGTCCCAAGGGGACTATACCCATTCGAAGAATTCAGAAGAATGATATGGCTAAAGCAAGCTTGCCAGTTGACTATGGAAGGAAGAAGGCTCAAAATTCCCATCGAGGCACTGAGATGGATGAGAATAAAATTCAAAACCTCCTTCAGAGTAATCACTCTGTATGTATGCATTCGCACTTTTTTATTTGGGGTGATTTATATTAACGGTACATGCCAACACTTAAGTTTTTGACATTGGTTGTACTGTATACAAGATGGCCATATTGATCACGGAAGGTTATAGTTACACTGGTGCCAAAGGAGATATTAAAGTTTTCAACCCGCATGTCGAATATGATGATGAATGGACCACTTCTCAAATCGCTCTAAAGAGTGCTGTTCTTCAAGATTATGAGTGTGTCGAATCTGGATGGGCGGTATGTGCAAGTCACCGCTTAACAAAATGAATTCATCATTTAGTTTAACCTAGTGATAGTTATGTGACAATTGCTTTCCAGTAATAAATTCTGCCCCGACTCCTAATGATTCCGAACTTTTCAGGTAAATCCTGGGGTCTATGGCGACCGGAAGACTCGGTTTTTTGTATATTGGACAGTAAGCTCATCATCTGAACTCATTCTTCATTTAGATAAACATGACATATGCCTGGTCTCGATGGCAGTCACTGCAACAGATTTTTCTTTTTCTTCAATAGTATTAAGGAGGACTTCCATTCACACCTTGACTTGATCTTTGTTTGGCCTATCTGGGGTACGACAGAGCAAAACCAATACTGTATCTTCCTCTTCCGTGTATCAGGCTGACTCAGGGAAAAAAACCGGCTGCTTTGATCTCACTTGCCCTGGTTTTATTCAAACAAGCAGCAAGGTTGCCCTTGGCGCGGCCATTCATCCCATCTCAACAACGGACGGCCTTCCATATCAGATAACGCTTTATCTCTTCAGGGTGAGATAGTACTGATCCATGACCATATCGAGATACTATCTGGAGAATTCACAAACTAGTCACATTTAGCTTTTCTGACGAATTAAAAGTCATTGTTAACGACTTCTCTGTGCGATTTCAGGATCCGAGCACTGGCAACTGGTGGGTTCAATATGATGAAAAGACGAATGTTGGTTACTTCCCGCCTGAGCTATTTGCCTACCTACCTCAAACTGCACAAACTGTGCAGTGGGGAGGCGAAGTGTATAGCTCGAGAATTGGGGGATTTACGCCCCACACCTCGACACAGATGGGCAGCGGGCAGTTCCCCATCCTTGAAGAATCGAGTGGATACGTGAAGAGGATACGGGTCCGTGATAACTCGATGATCCTGAAGTTCCCGGAACAGATTGACCACTACACAGATGAGTATAGGTGTTACGATGTGAGATACCTTGGGGATTTTATTGAAGATCCTGAGTTTTATTTTGGAGGTCCTGGAAGGAATGAGTTATGTCCCTGACTAGACATGGCGGCTGCAAGTTTCTTGTGTTTCAGCCTGATCCTCATTTAGCAGATGTTATGAGCACAGTTTAAAGAAAAAGGAACATTTATTTTCCCGTTTATTTGTCGCCAATTGAAAGCCTTTCTTACATGTCTTAGAATTTCAGACCTGATCAATTGGTGGTTTAAACTAAACCTGGAGGCATGGTTCAAGCTTGTATTCTCTGGAGCTGGCCCTAGCCCGCTCATCTAGTTAAACATGAAGTCCAGGCCAGAAAACAGTAACAATTTGTATGGTGAAGCCTGATTTGTCCAAAAATTAATTTTGTGGATTTTGTACCATAATCACAATGCCTTTATCGAAGTTTAACGAGCCGGCAGTTTCCTTATTCAAATTATAGTTCAGATCCCTTATCTTCCTCTGCTAAGAGAAAACTCATGCTCTTAATCAGCATGCTTGGCTAATTTTCTTGCAGTGCAGATTATTTGCGGTCAGTTTCTCATGCATCTGTAAAGAATACAACGGTATTTGGCACAAAAAGGAGAAATAATTACATTACAATATTTATGTACTATGAGAATAAATAGTCTATTCTAGACCAAAAGGACAGTACCCTAAGGACTATTACGTTAGCAAAGCCCTTTTGAATATTCACTATATTGTGTTATTTCATTCCTTCTTAATCCCTTCCACTTCAGACATTTTCATGTGGAGAAGCAGGAGGAGCAATGGAGAAAGTGGGGTTTATGCTTTTTTTGGCTATGATATTGTGTTGGGCCACATTGGCTAATAGTGTATCAAGAAAATCAATAAATAGAGAGGCTTCAGAGGACGGGGATGACATTGATAGGAGACTCACGCTTCTTAATAAGCCTGCAGTGAAGAGCGTTCAGGTATCACATTGCCTTCAACTCCTCTTGAATAGGCTTTCTGCAGATATTCATTCATGGTTTGAAGAACCAGTCTGCTAGACGCAAGCTTTTACCGCCCTTTTCATAATCTTTTGGCCTGAAAGAGAAGTCTTTTGTTTTGGGGGCAAAAAGATCTCCAGACCCATTTTCAGGATTTCGGCTATTCTTTATTCAGCTTACACTAACATTTCGTGAGGCTTCGATCTTCCAGTCATCTGTGGTGTCTCTTCATATAACAATGTAATGAAATTCAGATCCACGGCCGTCCTTGAACATTTGCAACCCGGGTGTTTTCGAGGAGCCATTTCAAGAAAGAGTGACAACATTTTTCGAGTCTTACTGCAGATCATGCAGCCATCATTTTGCGGAAATCAAATCTACAGTACCCATCCTTTGGCTCGAGTAGATAAGTAGTGGATGTAGTGGCAATTTGAGTTCTTTCAGAAAAGTTGTTCTCTCTCTCTCTCTCTCTCTCTCTCTTTCACACCTACTCACTCAGACACAACAGAAAAGTGACGTTTCAGACAGCTATTTGTTTGGTAGCGACTTAATGGACATAATTAATGAAAGCTTGTCCACTTCCAAGTTCCAACAAATTCAGTTATAGACTAATTCCAGGTTCTGTTTGATTGATAGAGCGTGGACGGAGATATCATCGACTGTGTTGACATGCATAAACAACCAGCCTTCGACCATCCCGCGCTGAAAAACCATGTGATTCAGGTTGGTCTTCCTAACTTTAGCTTTCTTACTTACAATTGACATTTTGATCACAACATTATTCTAGTCTGATAAATTCTAAATAGCTTTTATTTGAATTGAACTGGCTATCTCAAGAACTCAAATTAGTGGATTGCAAGTTTTGATCTTATATACGGAAAGCAGACTGATTTTTTCTTTCTTTTTCTTTTTTTTTTTTTTTTTTGGAGTATTTCTTGAAACCTTATGTACTATTATTCCTTCAAATGCAGATGAAACCCAGCATTACACTGCCTTCAGAAACCAAAGCAACAAAATTAAGTACTCAAAACCAGCAATATCTCAGACCTGGCAAAAGAGTGGAAGTTGTCCTGAGGGAACTATTTCCATCCGACGTATCCAGCGGCAAGACTTGTTGAGAGCTTCTAGTCTCGAGAAATTTGGGAAAATGTATCACCCTCATTCTCAGGACCAAGTGGCAAATTCAACCCTCGATAAAAATGGTCGGAACGTGGTCATAAATGGAACCCAAGTCTCTCTTCCTTATCAAAAAGATCGTTCTGTAAGCATTTCTTCGACTGAATTCAGCACCCCATGATCACTTTTTTTTGCTGATAGAAACTTGTTCCCTCACAAGTTCAGTGTCTAGTAATACCATTTCACTATGTTTCTTGGGCAGCAAGCAATCCTTTTGACAGCGGGGTACCACTACATTGGAGCTTCCGGCGATATAAATGTCTGGAATCCAAACGTTGATTTGCCAGATGACTTCACTTCAGCCCAGATATGGCTTCTGGCTGGCCCCGGCAATAAGTACGAAAGTGTTGAATCAGGATGGATGGTCTGTCTTTCAGTTTTAGTCTAGGCCTCTTTTACTTTTAGCACGTTAGTTTTTGGTTTATCTGTTGAGATGGCTCAAATTTTTTTCCTATTCTCAGGTGAACCCAAAGTTATATGGAGATAAGAAAACTCGACTTTTCACGCATTGGACAGTGAGTACTCTGCCATCATTATA
Source organism: Eucalyptus tenuipes (assembly GCA_014182365.1). Taxonomy (NCBI): domain Eukaryota; kingdom Viridiplantae; phylum Streptophyta; class Magnoliopsida; order Myrtales; family Myrtaceae; genus Eucalyptus; species Eucalyptus tenuipes. The sequence goes on along the minus strand of CM024539.1, from coordinate 31,356,143 downwards.
GACCATTTCTTTTGGGCGGAACTGAATCTTTAACTGATTCTGTTTTTCAATTTCTTTTATACTCAGGTTGATGGAAGCGTCGCCACAGGCTGCTTCGATTTGACTTGTTCTGGGTTCGTTCAAACTGGTACCGAGGTGGCCCTTGGCTCTGCTCTGAGCCCGATTTCTTCTGAACGGGCACAATATCAGATATCAGTCGGCATGTTCATGGTACTTACGTTCTCAATTTGCCTTCTCTACTTGCGGTAAACCTGATTGGCAAATCCTTGCTTGAGCGGGCTAGTTTGACATTTAACTCCCCAAAGGTGTCAAAACCGGCTAAACCACTCCACTTATTTTACAATTTCATCTGAATTGGGTTCACCCATTGATTCAGGTTTTACTTAAAAAGTTGTAAGTTCTCTTTTTTGGAAATAGTATTTTTGAGCAGAGATAATTATCACTGAACTAGGAGCCACACACTTCCAACTGGTGGCTACGCCTCACGAACAACCTGGTCGTCGGGTATTTTCCAGCATCTCTTTTCTCTACCTTGAAGACCAGCGCGGTAATGGTCAATTGGGGAGGTCAAGTGTACAGTACGATGGTGAAGAAGTCTCCTCACACCAGAACTGCCATGGGAAGTGGGGAGTACTCAGAGGCACTCCACGGCCATGCCTGCTACATCAGCCATGTTAGGATTATGGACTACTCACTTTCACTCAAGTACCCTGGAATGGTTCAGGTTTACAATGATGAAGTGTATTGCTACAATGGAAACAACCATCGAGATGGATACGTCGGTGAGCCTGTTTTCTACTTTGGTGGGCCGGGACAAAATAATTTCTGTCCATGAGTGATATGTGAATGTCATGCCAGTATTGCAGACAAAATTTCCTTTCAGAGAATTTCATTTGTAGTCACAAGATTTTGAACTCCCCTTTGGTAAAAGCGAAACAGCTTTTGCCATTATAGATGCCCTTTCAACTCCCCAGAGATGACAAATACCATAGATCCAAAGTTCCTTCATCAAGCATCACTAAAACGTCGAGAACAAAGAACTGCTCAAAAGTCACATTCACTTATGCACACTGAGCGAGGACATGCCGAAGATGATCCATTCTCACAGGTCATCGCATGCATTATACGCAGTGAATTTGCCACACCCAATAGTCACAAGCTTTTCAACTCCCTTAGTAAAGAAAATGATGAAATTACTGATACAACATGCAAAAATACAAGATGGCTCTTCAATTGGAAGTTACGTTATAGCGATACATAGGACGCCAATTCACTGGAGCATTGCCTTTATCAAAAGACACCTTCAGCGACTTACACCGAGATGGAAAATGTAATATGGTGATGAACTTCTATATAGGACTAGCTAATATACACAAACCAATCTATAATGACCGAAAGTTAAATGGAACACTGATACAGAAACTTTCACGCTCAGATCTCAAATGAGTTTCTGAGTTTACGACTTTATGAGCGACGAACATACTTAGCCGAGCCCCTAAACGGAGTCGAACTGTCTCCTCTCTTCTAATATAGACCTGAATGTATGAGCCACGGGCTCGGTTGCAGATCTAGTGTTGTGAGGCACACTTCTAATAACTCTTGTTGGCTGGTCTGCCCAGCGAAGCTGAGATCCCGTTTAGAAACCACTGGAGCACCAGGAAAAAGTGGGAGCGCTCCTTTCCCCTCTGAGGATTATACATTCCCAAGTCCCTCTGGTGGTTTCTCGTTTGGACTACTAGCGGTGCTTACCGCAACTCACTGTCTTTATTTGCTTGGAATTTGATCTGAGCAACTCATCCTTTTCTCTAGCTGTGCTTAGATATGTTAGATAAATTCTGATGTTGCAGAAATGACGTCCAATGACTGAGAGTAACCCCGAGGGCCCATTTTCATATCAAACACAAGTGTTGGATATTTCAGCAATTTTGAAATATTTGTTAGAAGCTATGACCGCCATGAAAGTCATCATTTGTGTAACGATTTTGCAATGGTTTTGCAACAGCCATATAATGACTTTATATCGTTTGATTTATTTATTCGTAAATTCTTAATTTTTTTAAGGCTATGCAACTGTTATCTTCTTCAATAATTACCATTTTATTTATAATGGTTTCCTAATGGCTCTCTATTTTATTTGGATATAAAAGTAAAACTTCAAACCATGATCAAAAGGGCGATACCGTATTAAAAGGAGATAACGTTATTCCTGTTCCTTCTAATATTTCGTGTGGATTATGGAATAATGTCCATTGTGTCTTGGGGGAATAGCCGCTAGAACCTATTGCACCAAGTTTCCTACTCCAAGGGACGGAATTATCCTTAAAGACAATACTTGCGCGCCTCAAACGATTGACTTTATTTTATCATATTTTAATAATGGATTTCCAATGGTTCTTATGTTTTCGTATTACCTAACATTTTTCCAACAATTTTAAGGATAATAGCCTTATGAATTCTCAAACTGAAATTGTTGCCGCTACCACTGTCGTAGCCATTGCCACAATTGATGCCTCTAATTCCTCCAGCCGTCGCTGTCGCCATCAGTGTTACCATGTGTGTCGTTTAATTGAGCTTTGGTATGTTCTGTTTTGTTGTTATACCGAATTCTTATTTTTGCTAATAGACCATGCTTTAATGACGCTGTGGATGTTTTTGTCATGTTAATTGAAAATAAGAAAATGGGCCGATTTGAAGGACTTTGATGTGCTTGAATGTCGAGTATGAGTTCGACTCTTTGACCCGTCTCTATGTAGTTTATGAATAGGGTTACTCTCCTGAGCTTAGTCATTGTGAGATCAAAGGTATAACTCTCACTCTATGCATTGTTTTTTTCTTTCATGATTTTCTATTGGATCAGTTCACTCCAAAAAAAGAAAATTACTATGTTAATCATCGCTCTAATTCATGTGTTGACTGTCAAGTGAAGAGATAGAAAATCGTGATGTGTTAATCTTTAGGTTATTATTTGTAATTAGTCAAAAAAGTTGATGCAAATTGATTTTTCTTGTGATGTGTCCTATGCTGGATGTCCAAAGAACTAACAAGATTTTCCATCAATTTGACATTAGTTGATTTGCCCCTTAGTTGATTTTAGTTGATTTGACCCTTAGTTGATTTGGCATCAAAGTATATTTTGAGTTTTATTTACTGCCATGTTTGTATATATTAACTATGAATAGTTTCTGAAAAGATTTACGGCCATATAAAATTACATGTGATGATATTTGATTTCAATCCAGACCAGATCTTGTTTGTGTGCTCGATTGTGTCTAAGTTTGTGTCATTAAAATTGCTTTGTCTACCATGTTTTACAAATTTGCATTGCTGGGACTTTTCTGGCAAGGAGAGGAAGTTTTGCAGAATCATAATTGCACTTAATGACAGTTATTATGTGGATGTATTATTCAGTTTTGGGTTTCCGTTAACCTCTGAGTTCTGGTTAACATTTTTGGAGTAACATGTACCGTTGACAGCGTAGATGTGATGTGAAAATCCCCAATAACTTTATCTCTTCATGGGAATTATATTGGACATCCTGAGTTTTATTTTGGAGGTCCTGGACGGATTGAGTTGTGCCCTGATTAGACATCGCGGCTGCTAGTTTCTTGCTTTTCAGCCTGATTTGTCCAAAATATTAATCTTGTGGATTTTATACCATAATCACAATGCCTTTTATGAATTATAACCAGCTGGCAGTTTCCATATACGAATTATACTTTGGATCCCTGATCTTCTTCTGCTAAGGGAAAACTCGCGCTCTTAATCAGCATGCTCGGCAAATTTTTGCAGTGGAGATCATTTTCGGTCAGTCTCGTGCATTGCTGTAATCTGTAAAGAACACAGTGATATTTAGCGGAAAAAGTCATAAAGGTTGACCTTTTTTATGTGTTGATGTTAACTGAAGTAATCAAAGTTCAATCTTATCATATCTTAATTCAGTTAAACTGATCAGGATACCCTGTTCTTTTCCTTCGATTTGGCTTTAGGTTGGCAGTTAAGTACTTCCTGTTTTAACCGAAGCAAATATGGCCAGTGATCAAATTATGGCAAATCATGATTTTGCAAGGTTTTTGCCTTTCTTGGATAAACATTGCATTGTTTTGAAAATTCCCTTTTTTGTGTCATCTCAATTCTTTTTAATCCCTTCCCCTTTAGTGATTTTCTTGCTGAGAAGCAAAAGAAACAATGGAGAAAGTGGGATTTATGCTTCTCTTGGCTATGACATTGTGTTGTGCCACAATGGCTAATGGTGTATCGAGAAAATCGATGAACAGAGAGGCTTCAGAGAACGAGGATGATATTGATAGGAGACTCAGGCTTCTTAATAAGCCTGCAGTGAAGAGCATTCAGGTATAACATTGCCTTCCACTCCTCTTGAATAGTCTTTCTGCTGATATTGATTCATGGTTTGGAAAACCAATCTGTGAGATTTACTTCAAACCAGAGACACCCGCCTTTTCCGCCATTTTCGTGATTTCTCGGGAAAAGACTTCTTTTGTTTTGGAGGGCAAAAGAAATCTCCCACCCGTTTTCAGGATTTCGGCCGTTTTGCATCAGCTTACGCTGATATCTCATAAGACTTCAATCTTTCGATCATTTGCCGTGTCTCTTTATATAACAATGTTATGAAACTCAGTTCCACGACCACCATCGAACATTTGCTTTTGGTACAAATCCCATGTTTTTCCGGAGCCATTTCAGGAAAAAGTTATTAACATTTTTGGAGTTTTACTGCATATGTGCCATAAGATCCAGCACAGTTTTGCTGTATTCCAAATTGTATTTCACCGCTCAATAGAACTGACGATATTAATATGCGATATGCATTTCCTCCCCCCTCCCCCCCCCGCCCCCGCATTTTTTTTTTTTTTTTTTTTTTCAGTTCTGGCCAGAAAGTAATGCCATATATTGGATCACAATGTCAAATTTTTCTGACGCACTCAGTCAGACACAACAGAAAAGTGCCGTTTCAGACACCCATTTGTTTGTCAGCTACTTAATGGACATGATTAATCAAAGCTTGTCTTCCACTAAATCAAATTGCAGACTGATGTCCAGTTTTTGTTTGATTGATAGAGTGCAGACGGAGATATCATCGACTGTGTTGACATGCATAAACAACCAGCCTTCGACCATCCCGCAATGAAGAACCACGTCATTCAGGTCCAATTCCAACCCCTGGCTCTCTTACTTACAATTGACATTTTGGTCACAACATTTTTTGGGTCTGATATGTTCTAAATAGCTCGTATTTGAATTGAACCAGCTAGTCTCAGAGAAATCAAATGAGTGGATTGCACATTTTGATCTTATATATTGAAAGCAGCCTGAATTTTCCTTTCTTCTCTTTTTGGGATATATTTCAGTAACCTTATTTACTTTTCTTCCTTCAAATGCAGATGAAACCCAGCATTGAATTGCCTTTAGAAAACAAAGCAACAAAAAGTGAGCCCTTCAAACCAGTAATATCTCAGACTTGGCAAAAGAGTGGAAGTTGTCCTAAGGGAACTATTCCCATCCGGCGAATCCGGCGGCAAGACTTGGTGAGAGCTTCTAGTCTCGAGCAATTTGGGAAAATGTATCAGTCTCAGGGCCACGTGGCAAATTCAACCCTCAATGAAAATGTTCGAAAATTGGTCATAAATGGAACCGAAGTCTCTCTTCCTTATACAAAAGATCGTTCTGTAAGCATTCGTTTACAATGCCCCTTGTTCACTTGCTCATGGAAACTTGTTCCCTCACACGTTCAGTGTCTAGTAATGCCATTTCGCTATGTTTCTTGGGCAGCAAGCAGTCCTTTTAACAGCAGGGTTCAGCTACATAGGAGCTTCGGGCGACATAAACTTATGGAATCCGAACCTTGATTTGCCAGATGACTACACTACAGCCCAAATATGGCTTCTAGGCGGCCCCGGCGATAAGTACGAAAGTGTTGAAGCAGGATGGATGGTCTGTCTTTCAGTTGTAGTCTAGGCCCCTTTCACTTATAACCGGTTAGTTGTTGGTTATCTCTTGAGATGGCTCAAAAAGATTTTCCTATTCTCAGGTGAACCCGAAGTTATATGGAGATAAGCAGACTCGACTTTTCACGCATTGGACAGTGAGTACTCTGCCATCGTAATAGATCATTTCTTTTGGACGGAGGTGAATCTTAAACTCATCGTGTTTTTTCCATTTCTTTTATACTCAGGTCGATGGAAGCGTCGACACAGGCTGCTTCGATTTGACCTGTTCTGGGTTCGTTCAAACAAGTACCGATGTGGCCCTCGGCTCTGCCCTGGGCCCGATATCTTCTGAATGGGGGGAACAATATCAGATATCAGTCGGCTTGTTCCTGGTACTTTAAGTTATAAATCTTCATTGCCTTCTTTACTTGCGGTAGACCTGATTGACAAATCCTTGCTTGGGCGGGCTAGTTTGACGATCAATTACCTAAAGGTGTCCCTGTGCGCTTGGACAATGATTTGCCTTTGGTCATGACCACGACAAAGCTAAGTCGGGAAAAATTTGACAAATCACGATTGAACTCAATGTCAATGCCGACTTAGCCACTCAAAACTGTTTTACAATTTCATTCAACTTGGGTCTCGCCATTAATTCAGGTTTAACTTTAAAAAGTTGCAAGTCCTCTTTCTGGAAATATTATTTCTGAGCAGAGATAGTTATCATTGAACCAGGATCCTAATTCTTCCAACTGGTGGCTACGCCTCACGAACAACCTGGTCCTCGGGTATTTTCCGGGATCCCTTTTCTTCTACTTGAAGCAAAAGGCCATAATGGTCAACTGGGGAGGTCAAGTGTACAGTACGATGGTGAAGAAGTCTCCTCACACCAGAACTGCCATGGGAAGCGGGGTGTACTCGGAGGCATTCCACGGCCATGCCTGTTACATCAAAAACGTTAGGATTATGGACTACTCACTTTCACTCAAGTACCCTGAAATGGTTCAGGTTTACAATGATGAAGTGTATTGCTACAATGGAAACAACCATAGAGATACGCCCATCGACGAGCCTGCTTTCTACTTCGGCGGGCCGGGACAAAATAATTTCTGTCAATGAGTGATATGTGAATGTCATGCCAGTATTGCAGACAGAAGTTCCTTTCAGAGAATTTCACTCGTCACAGGCTTTTGAACTCCCTTCAGTAAAAGTGAAATAGCTTTTGCCACGACAGATCCCTTTCAGACTCCCGGAGATGACAAATACTATTGATCCAAAGTTCCCTCATTAAGCATCACTAATACGCCCATAACAAAGAACTGCCCAAAGCCGGAGAGATTTACTTATGGGCACTGAGCGAGGACATGCCGAAAACGATCCACCCTCATGCATCTTCGCATGCATCATACAGAGCGAATTCATAGCACCCAATAGGCACAAGCTTTTCGAATATCTTAAAGAAAATGATGAGATTACTGATGCAACAGGCAAAACACAAGAAGGCTCTTTGGTCAGATCGTAGCGATTTATAGGACGTCAATTCACTGGAACAAAATTTTACGTCGCCCTTAACAAAAGACACCTTTAGCGACTTACGCCTAGATGACAAATGTAATATAGTGATGAACCATATAGGAATGTCCAATTTACATAAACCAATCTGTAATGACCAGAAGATAAATAGAACACTGATACAGAAACTAACGTTCACAACTCAAATGAGTTTCTGAGTTTACGACTTTAAGAGAGACGAACTTAGTCAGCCAAACCCCTAAATGGAATTGAGCTGTTTCCTCTCTTCTTTTATAGACCTGAATATTCGAGCCACGGACTCGGTTGCAGATCTACCCCAGGCACATTATAATAACCCTTGTTGGCTCTTCCGCCTCGTGAGCCTGAGATAAGCCTTCAGAAGCCCCTAGAGCAACAGGAAAAAAACGGGAGCGCTTCTTTCCCCTCCAAGGATCGGACATTCCCAAGTCCATCTGGTCGTTTCTCTCTAGGACTGCTCGACATACTCACCTGCAACTCACTGACTTCATTGGCTTGGAATTTGAACTGCACAACTGATCCTTTTCCCTGCATATGAATTCTGATGTTGCAGAAGATAAATTCTGATGTTGCAGATTGTCAACTTCCCCTCTGGATAATTGGCGTGTTTGATCATATCGGACAGGTCGAGAAAACTGGTTCGTTTGTTCTACAGATGAACCTGAAGCATTGAAGCTCATGACGGGCATACCGTACGTGGGGAAATAACTCTGGCCCTATGGAGGAACACCTGAAGGGAACCCAATTCCTTGGTGATGACGATGCAACGGAACTCCATGAGCAGGGTTTGGGATGTTTGTAATATATGGGCTTAAAAAAAAAAAGAAAAAGAAAGAAAGAGGGTTTGAAAAGTAAACAAAAGAAGCATATGGGCTTAAAAAAAAAAAAAAAAAAAAAGAAAGAGGGTTTGAAAAGTCAACAAATGAGGAAAAAGCAAAATATCCCAAACCCTGCTCATGGAGTTCTGTTGCATCGTCATCACCAAGGAATTGGGTTCCCTTCAAGTGTTCCTCCACAAGGCCAGAGTTATTTCCCCGCACGTACACGTACGGTATACCTGTTAAGCATATAGGAACAAAGTCTCACTCAGCCACTATAAATTCAGCAGATCAAGAGAAAGAACTATAAAGAGAAAGAGTGAGCAATGAGCTGATGATCAATGCTTCAGGTTCATCTGTAGAACAAATTAAGAAACGAACCAGTTTTCTCGACCTGTCATGAGCCCATATTTTACAGCAGCGCCATTAATATACGTTTGTACTACAATCATATTGAAATGATCAAAGCCTCTAATCGTCTATTCTTCATCTTCACTTTCACACAAACGAACCGAAGAATGAGCCCATATTTTACGCCGCCTCTAATGAAATTCGGATTTCTTGGATATTTGTATGGCGAAATCCAATCTTTGAGTGTAGAAATGATAGCTTAGAGTATTGAAGGTATAGTATCTTGCAGACCATGAATTGAACTTATAGTTTGTCCGAAACGAAATTTTCAAGTTGGGGGTGCATTATGGAACTGTAGTGAACAGTAGCTTTGGCCTCGAATTTTAGCCTTTTTCGGCGCAATTTTGGGGCGGTTGAGTTGGTGTTATTCTTATACATCAAGAGATCTTTCTAAGGATTGATTCGAGAAGGAATTTTGTGGAAGAAGTTATGGCGCGACAAAGTTTAGCGTTCGGGGGCCTAGTGGACAATAATAGATTGCCGCTAGAGGCGGGCTTTTCGTGGCATGTAGGTATTGTTTTATTGACAAATAAGCCTAGTATAGTCGAGTCATTCATTAAAATATCATTTTACTTAGTCTTTTAATATTGTTTTTCGTTTATTTGTTAGGAATTCGAGTGCATTGACTCGAGTAACCGCCATAATTGACTTTTGGCTATTCTAGGTGAGTGGCACTATTTCTTCTTTGTATTTAAAATACATGTTTTGGAAAATAATATGGATTATATATGCTATAAGTTGATAAATAATATCTTTTGTTGCATAAAATAGGATCGAGCTATTACTGCCATTTTGTTGCTTTAAAGAGGGAGTTAATGATTGTGTGAAAATGATTTGTGAAAACACTTCATGAAAGAATCTTGAAACTTTTGTGGTTCTTGAAAAACATTTAATTCTCTTTCAGATGGCGGATTACTATATATTTGTGATTGATGGGGAGTGTGTAGGTATGCACATGCTAGTCTAGAATATCCTCTTGGGCTGAGTCACTAGCTAATAATAGGTAGAGGGTTTGCCAGGTGGGAATCTTGGTTGTCTTATTACGGGCCTTACACGTGACCATGACTAGATATTTGAGCATGAGTTGATCAATAGAGTGGATCATTGACGTGTAATTTGAGTTTGGCCGATGGAATGGACTATCGATATGTGATTTGATGAGATTAATTAATGGAATAGACCATTAACACATGTTTTTTATGAGATTAATAAATGGATTAGACCATTAGTGTTTTGGTAGTTGTTTTATGAATATATTATGTCAAAGCGAGTTATGGTTGTATTTTAAATATGCATAGTGATTTCTCGATTCACTTTGAAAAAATACGTTACTCACTGAGTCGTGGTAGCTTACTTTTCTCATTTACTTGTTCTTTAGGTTCTTTAGTAAGTCGCAAGTAAACATGAGCGTTCGTTATCGGGGAGGACATTTTGTGGTGGGAGACTTTTTGGTATGAATTGTATATTGTTGGTAAGTTTGTGAGTTAGTTTTCAGTGGAAATGTATATAGTTTGGTCATTTATAGAAAATTATGATATTGTAACTAAATGTCATTTTTGTCATATATATTTTATTGATATCAGGCTGGATTTTTGGTTATGTTAAGGCTATATCTTTTGGCGAAAGGGCGATCGTATCATGTCCTTGTTCTTGTGAATCGGGGCGTGACGTTTGCCATCGATGGAGAAGATTTGTATGGCCCACATCCTCCGCAAGCCGTCCCGTATATCCCGGCACAGTATGAGGCTTGTAAACGAGCTTCTTGGAAGGAGACATGACAGGAATCAACCATTGGACCCCATGGGCCCATTTTCATATCAGACACAACAAGTGCGAGTGGTGGGTTTCTGACACCACAACCATAACCTGAAAGCTGATTGGCCCTTTTGACAGGAGAAATCGACATCTTGCCGACTGCATTCTCTGTAGAACACCCCATCGCGTGGCCACCCTTCTCGGGCTCCTCTTTGTGCAATGTAGTTTGTGACGGATATCTACCATTATGGTCCTCGCAAAATTTCTTCCCAGGAGAGTTGACTTGAGAAGTTTTGCCTAAGCCAGAAGCATCCACAATTTAGAAGATATAGTGACCCAGCGACCAACTTCTGGACCTGTAAATGCATTGAGATACGTTACTACTACCAGACTATGCCAAATAATTCCATCGAAGAGCGACATTTAGTGTACCTTTATCAGTCTATGCAACTCAAAGACTTGAACTGCTAACACTTTCTGTCGACTGAAATGAGTAACAGGGGGTTATGTCAAGACAGAGACGATAACAAATTCATCGACTTAGGCATACAAATGACAAGCAAATACTCCAATCAAATCAAATGGTCAATAGCATGGATCTGGATGAACAACAGTCTAACCCAAATTCCTCTATAACTCCTTATGTGGAGTTCTACACATTGGAAAGCATTAAGCATCCAACTAAACTCATCCAAAATCTAGCCAGTAGTAAGAATGACAGTAGCAGAGCAATCACAGGCAAAAGTACTTCAAAAATTGCCGTGATATCTCCATAACCTTGCACCTAAATTTTCTATCTTTTTTTATCACAACATCAACTACCATTACATCAGGTACTGTGCACAATACCAAAGCTAGGACTACAGCCGATATATTTTTTAAAACCAAACAATTAGTCTATGAAGATCATAGAATCAGGATTCATATGCACTAAAGCAAAATTATACCTAGAAATTGCATATGCAGAATGGATTGGCACCCATTTCTGATACCACAAATACCAAGGTGCAACATGACAAATAATCCTTTTGGTCACCGTATCACTCGGAAATGGTCCAAGACATGTCACCGGACTACCTTCCGCCATGTCCCCTGCCGCGCCATGCCCTCATTATTACTGAATGCTCACAATATGGCAAGCATTAACAAGAGAAAACATGGAGACAGAAATATTTCTAGAGAGAAAATACAACGGCACGATGAAAGAGAGAATAATGGGAGAATTGCATCCAAAGTCCTTAAAATTTGACCTTTTTGCAGTTTAGCCTGAACATTACAAGTTCTGATCACTCAACTTCCATAACCAAACCGGACAATTTTAAAAGAATACTTTCAAATCTTGTTTACATGCAAGAACAAAATCACAAAAAATTGAGAGTAAGGCAATAACAGCCTCAGATTTTAAATCTAGATGAACGTGTCCAGGGTTAAGCATACAGGCACTTACTTGACAATTGCTCTCCTGACTTTCCAGAAATGTTTTTAATCTATAATGAAGACTTTGGATGCATCGTCATTCCTGCCAGCGTCAACTATGAGCAACGCGACACATATCTCATTTAAGATTTCCATTCCAAAGCTATTAGGCTTAGGTGGACATCTCTGGTTTTCTCCCAAACAAGTATCAGATCTTGGCCTTTGCAGATTAACCAAAGTGATAGCTTTGTGACAGTTGCTTTCCAGTAATTTTAACCCAACGCCTAATGATTCCAAACTTTTCAGTTGAATCCTGGCATGTATGTCGACTGGAAGACTTGTGTATTTGCATATTGGACAGTTAACTCATCATCCAAATTCATTTTCCATTTAAATGAACATGACAAATATACCGGGTCTCATTGGCAGTCACTGGGACAAATGTTTCCTTTTTTTTTTTTTAATGATAAGTAGGGCTTCCATTCACACCTTGACTTGATCTTTGTTTGGCCTATCTTTGGTATGACATTGCAAAACCAATATTGTATCTTCCTCTTCTGTGTATCAGGCTGACTCTGGGAAAAAAATCGGCTGCTTTGATCTCACTTGCCCTGGTTTTGTTCAAACGAGCAGCAAGATGGCCCTCAGCACGGCCATTCATCCCATCTGGACAAAGGGTGGCCTTCCCTATCAAATAACACTTTATCCCTTAAGTGTCAGATAGTACCGATCTATGACCACATCGAGATACTACTCGAAGAATTCACAAACTAGTTACTTTTAGCTTCTTTGACAAATTGAAAGATGTTGGCAAAGACTTCTCCATGCAATTTCAGATCCAAACACCAATAAATGGTGGGTTCAATATGATGAGAAGACGAATGTTGGTTACTTCCTGCCTGAGCCATTGCCTACCTACCTCAAACTGCACAGATCGTGCAGTGGGGAGGCGAAGTGTATAGCTCAAGAATAGGGAAATTTTCGCCCCACACCTCGAGATGGATGGGCAGCAGGCAGTTTACCATCCTCGAAGAATTGAGCAAATAAGTGACGAGGATATGGGTCTGCGACAACTCGATGAACCTGAAGTTCCCAGAAGAGATTGACCACTACACAGAAGAGTTTACCTTGGGGATATTGAAGATCCTGAGTTTTATTTTGGAGGTCCTGGATGGAATGGGTTGTGCCCCCGACGAGACACCGCGGCTGCTAGTTTCTATGTTTTTCAGACGGATCCTGGTACGGTAGATGTTAGGAACAGAGTTTAAAGGAAAAGGACATTTATTTTCCGGTTTCCTTTTCACCAATTGAAAGCCTTTCTTATATGTCTTTGAATTTCAGACCTGATCAACCGGCGGGCTAAACTAAACCAGGAGGCATGGTTCTCGTCAGGTTAAGCATGAAGTCCAGGCCGGAACACAGTAACAAACTCGTGTGGGTGAAGCCATAACACAGTAATTGAAGATTGTATGGGCTTGCTGGCTCGGCTTAAATGTGTGGAAGTAAACCATTCTCATCCCATCTATTAAGCACTTCAGGTCAACGAGTCCACATGAAGCCAATCAGTTTGCGGATTGGATTGCCGAAGCCCATAGATTAGAGTACCTCCCTCCTAATTGGCTATCTAAGCCCTTGGGGATTTGGTGTGTTTAGACGTTTATTGTGGTTGTCTTCCTAACTTCGCTGGTTAAATGTAAGTGATATGTTTCGACCCAAAAAAAAAAAAAAAAAGAGAAAGCCACATTTGTCCAAAATATAAATCTCGTAGATTTTTATGCCGTAATCACAAGGCCTTTTATGAAGTTTGACGAGCTGGCACTTCCCATATTTAAATTATACTTTAGATCCCTGATCTTTTTCTGCTAAGAGAAAATTCATGCTCTTAATCAGCATGCCTGGGAAATTTTCTTGCAGTGCAGGTCATTTTCAGTCAGTTTATCGTGCATTGCTGCAATCTGTGAAGAACACAATGGTATTTGGCAGAAAAGTCATAAAAGTTGATCTTTTTCTGTGTTGACGTTAACTGAAGAAGTCAAAGTTCAGTCAATCTTGACTTAATTCACAAGAAACAATCTGGTCGGTGTATCATTGTCTTTTCTTTCTATTTGGCTTTTTGTTAGTAAATGCGTACCTTCTGTTTCAACCGAAGCAGATGTGTCAAGTGATCAATCACAGTGGCAAATTGGGATTTTGCAAGGTTCTTGGCTTTCATGGACAAACATTGAATCGGTTTTGCATTTTCCATTTTTTTGTGTCATTTCAATCTTTTTTATTCGCTTCCCCTTCAGTCATTTTCCTGCTGAGAAGCCAAAGGAAGAATGGAGAAAGTGGGATTTATGCTCTTCTTGGCTATGACATTGTGTTGGGCCACATTGGCTAATAGTGCATCAAGAAAATCAATGAACAGAGAGGCTACGGAGGACGATGATGATATTGATAGAAGACTCAGGCTTCTTAATAAGCCTGCAGTGAAGAGCATTCAGGTATCATATCTCCTTCAACACCTCTTTGAATAGGCTTTCTGCTGATGCTGATTCATGGTTTGAAAAAACAATCTGTGAGAATTACATCAAATAGGAGACGCTGGCCTTGATTTCTTGGCCCGGAAAAGGCTTCTTTTGTTTGGAGGGCAACAAAATTCTCCGATGTGTTTTCAGTATTTTTGGCTACTTTGCACCAGCTTACACTAATATCTCATAAGACCTCGATCTTTGGATCATTTCTGGTGTCTCTTCATGTAACAATGTGATGAAAGTCAGTTCCACAGCCATCGCTGAACATTTGCTTTTGGTACAAAACCCATGTTTTTCTGGAGCCATTTCAGGAAAAAGTGATTACACTCCTGGTGATCAACTGCACATGTGCCATAAGATTCAGGACAATTTTGCTGTATTCCAAATAGAACTAATGAAATGAATACGTGATGTGTTTTAATTCTCTGTTCTTTTTTTTTTTCCAGTTTTGGGCAGAAAGTAATGTCGTATATAGGATCCCCACAAATCACCATATAAGAAATGTTAAATTTTTCTTCCATGTCCTCAGCATTTTTGTTGCACTGTACTTCAATCATGCAACCATCTTTTTGCTGCAGTCAAATCTACAGTACTCATACATTGGCTCGAGTAGAGGATGTGGTTGTAATTTGAGTTCTTTCAGAAAAGTTGCTCTCTCTCTCTCTCTCTCTCTCTCACGCACGCACTTACTCAGACACACAAAAGAAAAGTGACTTTTCAAGGCACTCATTTGTTCGTTAGCTACTCAATGGACACAATTAATGAAAGCTTGTTCACTCCCAATAAATTAAGTTGCAGACTGATGTCCAATTTTGGTTTGATTGATAGAGTGCAGATGGAGATATCATCGACTGTGTTGACATGCACAAACAACCAGCCTTCGATCATCCCACAATGAAGGAGCATGTCATTCAGGCCCGTTTCCTAACCATAGCTCTCCTACTTACAATTGACATTTTGATGACAACATTTTTTTCAAGACTCATAAGTTCTAAGTAGCTTTTATCTTAATTGAA
Source organism: Eucalyptus tenuipes (assembly GCA_014182365.1). NCBI lineage: Eukaryota > Viridiplantae > Streptophyta > Magnoliopsida > Myrtales > Myrtaceae > Eucalyptus > Eucalyptus tenuipes. The sequence continues at coordinate 31,340,721 of CM024539.1, read as the reverse complement.
CCAGCTAGTCTCAGGAACTCAAACAAGCGGATTGCACGTTATCATCACACATATTGAAAGCAGCCTCATATTTCCTTTTTTTTTTTTTTTTGGGGGGGGAGGGGGTGAGGATTTCCTGGAAACCTCATTTACTATCCTTCCTTCAAAATGCAGATGGAACCCAGCATTAAATTGCCTTCAGAAAACAAAGCAACAAAAATTGAGTCCTCAAAACCAGTAATAGCTCAAACTTGGCAAAAGAGTGGAAGTTGTCCGCAGGGAACTATTCCCATCTGACGAGTCCGGCGGCAAGACTTGTTGAGAGCTTCTAGTCCCGAGCAATTTGGGAAAATGTATCATCCTCATTCACAGGACTATGTGGCTAATTCAACCCTCAATGAAAATGTTCGAAATGTGGTCATAAATGGAACCCAAGTTTCTCTTCCTTATACAAAAGATCGTGATGTAAGCATTCCTTCAACTGAATTCAACGCCTCTCGTTGAGTTGCTTACAGAAACTTGTTCCCTCACACATTTCAGGGTCTAGTAATATTATTTCACTATGTTTCTTGTGCAGCAAGCAATCCTTGTGACAGTCGGGTACAACTACATAGGAGCTTCCGGTGACATAAACGTATGGAATCCGAACCTTGATTTGCCAGATGACTTCACAACAGCCCAGATATGGCTTCTGGGTGGCCCTGGCAATAAGTACGAAAGTGTTGAAGCAGGATGGATGGTCTGTCTTTCAATTTTAGTCGGGGTCTCTTTTACTTACAACCTATTAGTTTTTGGTTATATATTGAGATAGCTCAGAAAGATTTTGCTAGTCCCAGGTGAACCCAAAATTATATGGAGATAAGCAAACTCGGCTTTTCACACATTGGACCGTGAGTTTTCTATCATGAGAGACCATTCCTGGGCGGAGCCGAACCGTTTAATTGGTTGCCTTATCTTCCTTTTCCTTTATTACATAGGTTGATGGAAGCGTTTCCACAGGCTGCTTCGATTTGACCTGTCCTGGGTTCGTTCAAACTAGTTCTGAGGTGGCCCTCGGCTCCGCTCTAGGTCCGATATCTTCTGAATGGGAACAATATCAAATATCAGTCGGCATCTTCTTGGTACTTAAATTCTCAATCTTCTTTGCCTTCTTTACTTGCAATAGACCGGATCGGAAAATCCCTTTTTGAGCAGGCTAGTTACATTCAAATGCCCAGAGGTATTCGTGTGCCCCTGGACAATGATTTGCTCTTCATGTCAATCCTGACTTAACCATTCCAACCATTTTACAATTTCATCTGAATCGGGTTCGCCCATTAATTCAGGTTAACCTTAAAAAAGCTGTACCTTCTCTTTTTGGAAATATTATTTTTGAGCGGAGATAATTATCATTGAACCAGGATCCAAGTACTTCCAACTGGTGGCTACGCCTCACGAACAACCTGGTCCTCGGGTATTTTCCAGGATCCCTTTTCTTCTACCTGAAGCGCAGCGCCATAATGGTCAACTGGGGAGGTCAAGTGTACAGTACGATGGTGAAGAAGACTCCTCACACCAGAACTGCCATGGGAAGTGGGGAGTACTCAGGGGCACTCCATGGCCATGCCTGCTACATCAACCACGTTAGGATCGTGGACTTCTCACTCTCACTCAAGTACCCGGAGTGGGTTGGGGTTTATAGTGATGAAGTGTACTGCTACAATGGGAACAACCATAGAGATGGGTACGTCGGCGAGCCCGTGTTCTACTTTGGGGGACCGGGACAAAATCATTTCTGCCCATGATGATGAGTAACATGTGAATGTCATGCAAGCGTAGCAAACAAAATTTCCTTTCAAAGAATTTCATTTGGGGTTACAAGCTATTGAACTCCCCTTCAGTAGTAGTGAAATAGCTTTTGCCCCTACACATCCTCTTTCGGCTCCCCAGGGATGACAAATACTATAGATCAAAAGTTCCCTCATCAAGCATCACTAATACGTCCGCAACAAAGAACTGCTCAAAAGTCGAGATTTACTTATGGGCACCAAGCAAGGACATGCCGAAATCAATCCGGGAAATCGTGTCATCGTGGAGCGATTTTACAGCATCCAATAGTCATGAGCTCAACTCTCTTGATAAAGACAAGGAATGATGAAATTACTGATACAACAGGCAAAACACAAGATGGCTATTCGATTGGAAGTTACATTGTAGTGATATATAGGCACCAATTCACAGGAACAAAATTTACCTTACCAAAAGACACCTCTAGCGACTTACACCGAGATGACAAATATAATCAGGTTATGAACTTCCACATAGGATTACCTAATTTACAGACCAATCTATAAGGACCAAAAGACGAATATAACACAAATACAGAAGCTCTCACGCTCAGAACTCAAATGAGTTTCCAAGTTTACGACTTTATGAGAGACAAACATAGTCAGCCGAGCCCCTAAATGGAGTCGAACTGTTTCCTCTCTTCTTGTATAGACCTGAATATTCGAGCCACAGACTCTGTTGCAGATCTAGCGTTGTGAGGCACACTTCTAATAACCCTTGTAGGCTGCTCCGCCTCACGAAGCTGAGATCCCCCTTCAGAAACTGCTGGAGCAACTGGAAAAAGCGGGAGTGCTTCTTTTCCGTCTGAGGATTGGACATTCCCAAGTCCCTCTGGTGGTTTCTCGCTAGGACTGCTTGCTGTGCTCACCTGCAACTCACTGTCTTTATTGGCTTGGAATTTGATCTGAGCAACTGATCCTTTTCTCTGCTTAGGTAAGTTAGATGAATTCTGATGCTGCAGATTGTTAACTTCCCCTGCAGATAATTGGCCCGTTTGACCGTATTGGACAGGTCCGGAAAACCGGTTCGTTTGTTCTACAGATGAACCCGAAATGTTGAAGCTCATGACGGGCATACCGTACGTGGGGAAATAACTATGGCCAGGTGGAGGAACACCCGAAGGGAACCCAAATCCTTGGTGGTGAGGATGCAGTGGAACTCCATAGGCAGGGTTTGGGATGTTCGCCATCATTGGAGAAGAGTTGTATGGCCCACATCCTCCACAAGCTGTTCCCGTCAATCCAGGCACAGGATAGGGCTTGTAAACGAGCCCCTCTGAAGGAGACATGACAGGGATCAACCATTGCTGCCCCGATGGCTGAGGGTAACCCCATGGGCCCATTTTCACATCAGGCACAATGGGTGCAAGAGGTGGGTTTCTCATACCAGGCCCATAATCTGAGAGCTGATTGGCACTTTTGACAGAAGAAATCGATGTCTTCCCGACTGCATTCTCTGCAGAACACTCCATCTGGTGGCCAGGCTTCTCCTGCTCCTCTTTGTGGTTTGTAGTTTGTGATGGATATCCGCCATTATGGTCCTCGGAAAATTTCTTCACAGGAGAGTTGACTAAAGAAGTTTTGCCTAAGCCAGAAACATCCTCAATCAGAAGATGTGGTGACCCAGCGATCAACTTCTGTACCTGTAAATGCACAAAGATATGTTACTACTAGACTTTACCAAATAATTTCCTCGAAGAGCGACATCCAGCGTACCTTTATCAATCTATGCAACTCAAAGACCTGAACTGCAAACACTCTCTGTTGACTGAAATGAGTAACAGGGAGTTATGTCAAAACAGAGACAATAACACATTCATTAACTTAGGCACACAAAAAGACAGATGAATACTCCAATCAAATCAGATGGTCGATAGCATAGATCTAAACATTGCAAGGCATTAAGTATCCAACTAAACTTATCCAAAATTTAGCCAATACTAAGAATGACAGTAACAGAACAATCGCAGGCACTCAAAACAAAAGTACTTAAAACATTGCCTCGATATCTCCATACCCTTGCACCTAAATTTTCTTTCTTTATTTTTCTATCTCAACAGAAAATACCATTACATCAAATATCGTGCACAACAGAGAAGCTAGGACTGCAGCTGATATATATGCTAAAATCAGACAATAATTCTATGAAAAACTACAACAAGAACATAGAGTTAGCACGAATATACACTACAGCAACATTATACCTAGACATTGTATATACGAAGAATGGATAGGCACCCAATTCAATAACACAAATACCAAGGTGCAACATGAAACGTAACCCTTTTGGTCACCATATCCACCAAGATCAAGCTAGATATCATTTTCACCCCTTGGAAATGGTCCCAGACATACCACGGCACTACCCTCTACCATGTCCCCTGCCGCACCATGCCCTCGTTATTAGAGAATGCTCACGATGTGGCAGGCAAGACCAGAAAAAAAGATGGAGACAGAAATATCTTAGAGAGAAAATGCAAAGGCACAATGAACGAGAGATGATCCACCAATCTCAGGGTCACCTTGCAAAAATTCTCCAGATAGGACAGTCGACCTACCTGGTCTCAGACGATCCACTGCTAAATACATGAAATACCACCTCAGAGGGACCCTGGGACTCCACACCGTTAGTTACTCTCCTCAACTATAAATCTATGAACTACAGTTTTCTGATTGAAATCAATTAATGCTCTAACGTTGAAATTTGAAGCAAGATCTTGGTATTGAAAACAAATTCAACACTACATATGAAGGCAGCAACGCTGCAGCACGTCCCTTACCCATTTAACAAATTAACACTAAGAGCAAAAGCAAATGTCGAAGCAAAAGAATGGATAAAGTCCAAATACGCAGCACAATCGGGTGGTTTCAAATGAAAATCAAGTTATAGTTCAACCCCAGAAAGGGTACACTCATATGGTTGATATAAGTCCGAACAAACGAACAAAAATATTTCTCCCTTACCATTTGGAGAACAATCACAACATGTTAGAACATATTTTTAAAGAATAGTTTTTATCTGAATGTTTAGAAAGACTGGACAAGCAACCAATTGAGTTGTCTAACCGTCATAACAAGGCTCATTATCAAAACAACTAAGAAAGAAGCAATCACACAATAATGACCAAATCTCAGATACACAATATATATTCTAATAAAATAATGGGAGAATTGCATCCAATGTCCTAAAAATTTGACCATCTTGCAGTTTAGCCTAAACATTATAAGTTCTGACCACTCAACTTTCATAACCAAAGTGGACAATTTAAAAAGAGTACTTTGGAGTTCTTATTTACATGCAAGAACAAAATCACATAAAATTGAAAGTAAGGCAATAAGAACCTCAGATTTTAAAGCTGGATGAACCATCCAAGGGTAAGCATAAAGATACTTACTTGACAATTGCTCTCCTGGCCTTCCAGAAATGTTTTTGACCTATAATCCCCACAACATCATCAGGAGAGATATCAAAGCCTGACATTGAATCTGCAATGGAGACTTCGGATGCATCATCATTCCTGCCAGCGTCAACCATGAGCAACGCGCCACATGTTTCATTTAAGTTTTCCTTACCAAAGCTATTAGGCTCAGGTGGACATCTTTGGGTTTCTCCCAAACGAGGATCACGGCTTGACCAGGAAGATATTCCCTTCTCAATGTCTCTCGAAGTTTCTTCATTTTCGAAATCTTGTGCATGCTCATCTGATTGTGACCCATCTTCATTTCCTTGCCGTAGTTGTGCATCTGTACCACGGGATGTGCTAAAACTTGCTAGAACTGGATTTCGAGGTGCATCAGCTTCCTTCAATGATCTACGACCATTCTCTGCAGTGGCTATGTTCCTATAGGATCTTATAGAACCATCTAAGTTTGATTCTTGTCTTGAACTGAGACCTACTGAGCTAGATCTTTTTGGATCATCACTGCAGGAGCTTTGCATCTTCGCTATATAATTTGAAGCATTATCCCCAGCCTTACTATTCTTGTTTTTACCTTGACCCGTTCCTGACTGAACATATACAGGAACCATAAAATCATCTCCATCACCAGCATTTTTTCTCTGTTCCACTCGTGCCAGCGAATTAGCTGGACTAGCCCCGCCCGACTTGCCACCATTCAATCTCTCAGAAAGATGAGTTGGAGTCGAAGGAGACAAGTGAAGTGGGAAATACATGTTCCGGGCAGATCCAGTCCCCTGAAATTGAACGGTTGTCTCGGTGAATTGTAAAAAGTAATAGTTCTCCCATATCAACTTACACCAGAATGACAAAACTCACCCCAATTAGCATTTTCTTGTGCAAAGAATAGTTCAATTCATTAACATAAAAACAAAACGTACACCAATCCCTAAGGTCACCAGAGAAGGAAACACCTTAAGAGAAGAGGTTCACCAGATAAATGTTTTGATAATAAGTGACTCACTTTTGACATGACGAACTAAAATCCCAGAGCACTACCGATTATCATCACTTGATCCAGTCCATTAACGGATTTCCCAACACCACAGATCAACCACTTATGAGAACAACGGTGTATCACCAAAATCTACAATATCTATAGCAACTATTCACAAACTGACAGCTTCTTGAAAACTTACCTACCACAGAAAACAGTAACTTCAGGCTAACGATCAGGCATACTTTCACATGGACATGACTTAAACAGTAATGAATTCAAAGCAAACACGCTACAATCGAAGGAAGAAATACCAATCATATCATTTACCTGGTTCGAAGATGCTGGAGGAACCAAATTGCTGCCATTATTGGGATTGAGAGGCAACATCCCCGAGCCGAACCTTTGAGAAGGTATGCTGAGCTGCTCGTAAAGGGCCATCTTGTTCCTCGGAGGTGCTCTTGGCCCTCCTTTCTCTGTATCATTCACATGTAATCTCGGGAACATGGGCCCCATGATCTTGTCATCATCTTTCCCTCTCTTCATCCTCGCTCTCCCCAACTCAAGACCTAATCACCAGAGCTTCTAACAGAGACTGGACATGATATCTAACTTCAGGCTCTTACCTCTCTTGCAGAAACAGAAACCTACCCAATCCGGGTATCCGAACACAAAAAAGCACCAGACAACATGAACCCACTTAATCAAAACTCAGACCCAGACAGACCCAGATAGGGGGAAGACCTTCCCTTCCAAATCCCACGGCTCACCTAGCTCTCCAGCTAGACCCAGAAGCCAAAAAACGGTTCTTTACGCTCCAGACGCCACACACCGACTCAATCAAAACTCAGACCCAGACGAACCCAGATAGCCGAAAGACCTTTTCCTCCGGAACCCACGAGCAACCTACCTCTCCAGCGTCGATGCACGCGTGCAGAGCCCTGATGCAGCCAGACCCAGAAGCCAAGAACGGTTCTTCACGCTCGATCAGGAGAGACCACACGTCTTCCACGGGCACAGATATCATAACAGAGGAGATTGTACGGAACGGGAGGGGAGGCCGATGGTGCCTGTGCGGAAGACAGGTGGAGGAACAGATTCGAGGGAGACGGAAAAGCAGAGGAGGGGAATGTGGAAAGTGGAGAAAAGAGGGTCGAGGTTGAAGAATTAGGGATTCGCCCAGATAAGGATCAACAGCGATTCAATCGTCTTCCTTCCTTAGAGAGAGAGAGAGAAGGTGGAGGAGAGGGAGAGGAGAGGGAGAGAGAGAGAAAAAGTGGCCAAAAAGCGCAAGCAGGGGTGGGCCCGTCTGGATAGGACTAGAAGATAGAAGCGCCCTTTTTGATATTAAATATGATGACGTGGCTTCCTTGCCTAAGATTAAGACATCGCTTGTCCAACGTTTAGCTTTAAACCTAGGTTTTGTGTTTTTTTTTTTGTCAACCCCCACCATCATGCTGGCAACAGGACCGTCGGATTAAGTCCCGATCAGCTTTCGCGCACCACACCGAACGCGATTGGCGGAGGGTTTTTCGAGAAATTACTCTTCTATAACCACGTTTTTTCAAAGGCCACGTTGAAGAGGATGTGAACCTTATCCTAAAATCGACTTAATTCTTCGACGTGAATGAACTAATTGATTATATCAAATCGTCTCTCGCAAAAATTGTTTATTGTCCAATAGTTATTTAATAAATTAGATTGAGATTGGAAACGTTATCCCGATTTGTTGTTTTTTTATTTTTCTATCTTAAAGATTAAGTTAGACTTTTAAGTGTAAGTGTCAATTCATAAGGTCCTTGTTTATGATTATCATAAGGGGATGGCTCATTGGATTAGAATATGCAAAGCGGTATTGCACATACAAACAAGCTACCCCAATAACAAAATGTAATTTACAGCTGTTTGCCATTCCGTTGAAATGGTTTCTTGATGACTAGAGTCCAAAGCCTGACTCACGCCATTTCGTCCCGTGCACACGAAAACCTATTAAAATGGGTCATACATCCATCTTTTAATCTAGGCTTTGAGTTAATTATTTTAAGTAAATTAAACATAAAATGGGTTTAGAATATAAATTCTAAAATAATATGGGTGTTGAATGAATTTATAGCTTATTTAGACACAACTTATTTTTGTGACTTTCTTTTCACTCTTTCTCATCCTTACTCAATCTTACGTTCGCTCACTCTACACTCTTGCGTCAATTTAGGTATGGATTTTCCTAAATTGAATCAAATATGGAAGTGTTTTAGTAATACGGATCAAGTCAAGTATAGATTGGATATGAATTGAGTCGGATATAAATCACTAACTTTTGTATTGCATGAAAACGGGTTAAATGGATCGGTTTGGACCTGGCCAAATTTCAACTCAACTCAAATGCGACTCGATTCAAATCCAACCCGACCCACAATTTTGGTGGGTCTACACACGTTGCAATGACAAAAAAGATAGAGAGGTCGAGATGAGAAATGAAATCAAAGTCGTTGATGCTCCATCCACAACCCCATGCTTCTACTGGTTTTTCGACCTGTCTTAAATATCGGAGTGTGTCGTATTTAAATAGTCAAAATGCTTAAGACAACAGCAGAAATACTACACAATTCCGAAAGCAACCTCCGGTCATCCAAGAAGAAATCCACGGCTTCAATCAAGCCGACCTATAGAAATTATTAACCACGACTCTAACCCCATACTAAGCAAAAAATCGGTCTACTCGCCTTGCAACATTTATCACACGCAGGCCGACCTGTCAGTGATGACCTCCCCCCTCTCTTCTCATCCTTCTCTCTCCTATGCTACAGTTGCTTTGTTTATTCTGTTACTCGTGCCCCACGGCCACAAAGCTCGAGCCCAAAGGCTAGCGGCTGCCACGGTCACGGAGCTCGACCTCAAGTAACTAAGATTGCAGGCTCGAGGTATGATAAGTAGAGGTGAGCATGGCCAGGATGACCAGTTCTCATATTAGAATTGAAAATCGCCCACTAAAGACTGATTCCAAAAAATTGAAACTGAGAACTGCCCTTTAATTCTATGAATCCATCACTAGTTATTGTATCTCGAGCTTGTGACCTTAGTTACTCGAGGTTGAACTCCGTGGCCACGGCAACCACAAGTCGAGCTCTTTGGCCATGGGGCGCGAGTAAAAGAAGAAAGAAAAGAAAAATGAGTGTAGCATAGGAGAGAGAAGGATAAGAAGAGAGGGGGAGGTCATGATTGATAAATAATTGAGTTGGAATATAAATATATATATATATATATATATATATATATATATATATTAGTCCGGTTTGGATGGGTGGATAGGTGGTTTCATGATCGAAATTGAGAACCGAAACTGTACTTTTATTCTATTATAATAAATTGAAATCGAGAACCGAATCGTCCCCATAGAAACCGCCAATTCCAGATCATTCCGATCTGGTTCAGGTGGTTCGAGTGGTTTTTAATTCATTTGTACACCTCTAATGATAACCATGGTGTTGAGCTCATCCTTAAGCGACCATGGTTGCTTTGACCTCAAGCTCTAGGTTCAAGCTCGAGCCCCACAGACATTTTATTTGCAAAACTGTAGACTAATTGCACATAGGCACTGGCCTTTGGATCTAACAGCCATAGATGGGAGAAAAGTCATGGATGCGGCGACCTAGTACAATAGAGGGAAAAAGAAAAAAACGGCCATGTTTGTGTGCTCCAAACTCAAGCTGCCATGGCCATCCCAAGCTCTAGACTTGAGGTCGAGCTCAGCAGCCGTGGGGCACGAGAGACAAAAAAATAAAAAAGGAAGAAGAATAGCAAAGGAGAGAGAAGGACGAGAGGAGAGGGGGTGAAGCAGTGAGGGCTGGTGAGAGAGGGAGACCGTGACCGACAAATAGACCTAAAGTGAATGAATTAATATTTTTTCGCTGAGTTGGCGTCAAAGTTGTACCTAATATTTTTTTCACCGACCCAACCAAACCATGGGATTAGAGTTCTGTCAAACCCACCAAGGCGCCTCTCTCTCCCACCTGATGCACAAGGTCGGGAAGGGGATGGAGTTCAATGGAGCCACGTGTACCTGTCCGGTTTATTCAACTCTTCAAAAGCCTGTCCTGTCCCCCAATTCTCTTTTCCCTTTTGTCTTAAATCTCTGCCCTTTTCTCCGGTCGTCGCTGCTCAGAGAGACAGAGGGAGAAATCGTGAACTGCGTGGTTGGTTGAGCATCGACGAAAAGAGAGCTCCGCTTGACCGACTTTCCATCAGTCGCCCTCGATCCCACCTTCCGCCAATCGCCGTCCTCTTTGCAATTTCTCAGCCCCATCGAACGGGCCTCGGCTGGCCGCCGCGTGTCGGCCCGCTGCTTTCTCTCCCTCGACATGGAGGACAGCTTGCGGAGCACCCACAAGCGCAGAATAAATAAAAAAAGATCCCCCTCTCTTTTTGGGCTCCTTTTCGATCTCGACTCATAAAAAAATGCGAACTTTAGGGATAAAAAAAAAACCACGAGCGCTTTTGTCCACTATCGATGAGAACAACGAGAGATCGATGCTAAGATTGCGTTGTAACTAAAGTGGCGCATCGCACAAGTTTAGATCCTCAACATTGGACGTGAAAAATTTGGAAAGTGGAAAAGAGGGTGTGGAAATAGTTTTATTTTCTCTGAAGGGTGTAGGAGAAATTTACTTTTGCACGTCAGATGGATCCAACTCTCAGAAGAAGCCCATTTGCACTTTGTCCTCCTCCAGCCCACCATATCTTTTTTCCTTTCTTTTGTAGGCCCTGGGTCTTTAGCAAAGCCCAGCCCAGTTCACCTAATGAGGAAGGGGAGTGGGAGAGCTCCTCCATTTAGCATCATTGCTAAAAAAATACATGCTTATCTATTCATCTTCATTAAGTCAAAAAAATCTATTTATCTTCATTGCTTCTCTCTCTCTCTCTCTCTTTTAATCACAGCTCTTGTCTTGCTTGGTTGATTATGCTAATATGACAGACATGACTGTTGAGCTGATTATCTTGGTGATTTGACACATTTATTCGATTTGATGGTCAAGCGAAGTGGCACCTCATTTGATTAGAATTGAAATCAAAATTCGAAATGTAAAATGGAGCAAGTTATAATGAAGTGCGTGTTGCATTGATAAAATGAACTAAAAATGAAAAAAAGAAAGCTATCAAACCCCAAGCACTGACCTTAGGTATAGGATGCCATTTCGGTGGGTGAAATGCCACTCCAACCAAAGCTAGTGGGTTAGATTTTGTATTAGAAGAGCAAGAAAGAAAATTAATCTAATAGGACATATTTTAATAAGCATGTGGGTATCTTGTTGTCTATCAAAATAGTAAATTTTCAAAGGGATATTAATTTGACATTATTCTTTTATTTTCCTGTCATGTTATATTAATTATGTCTCATATGTTAGATCATATTTATCGATAACTTGGATTATGAAAATTTTGAACTATTTACAATCTCATATTACGTATTGCGACACAACATTTTTTATTTAATATTTGAATCGGGAACTTGTCGAATCTAAAATCTATTGCTTTTTTGCTTACTACGGATGAGTTTGGCAATTTGTCAAATAATAATAGATTCTATTCTTTTGTTCCTAGCAATATATTTGGAATAGAAATCTGTTTGGTAAATTTTTTGCCCTCGGGAACAAAATCAAAAAATAGAAAAATGTTACTTCTTTTGTTATCAGAAATAATTATAGAATCAAGCCTAATTTTTCTTCTTCATCTTCTTTTTTTCCTTTTGACTTGTTGGCCGACCTTGATTGGGTGACGTTGGGTGCATTTGGCCAAAGCTGGCTAGTGTTTTCATTCCCAAATGCCAGCCACAACCTCCTCACCAAAGCGTCATCATGGCTCGATGTTGCCTTGATTGGGTGACACTCCCGGACGCCGGGGTGGCGGCGACCTAGTGGTGGCTCCGGATGCGAGGCCAAACCTCGCCTAGCTCACGACAAGCTTGTGTTGCTGTGGCTTGGATCGTAAGGGACCGCCGACCGATGCTCCGATCGAGGTTGCCGAGGTTGCCGAGGTTGCCTGCGTGGCCGCCTTGCCGGTCAATTTTTTTAAAATTTTCTTTTGATAATTTTTTTACCACAAAGATTCTTTGCAAATGTAATCCCCAAACACCATTTTACTCAAAGTACTTCACAAAGGGCTTTCAAAGACCGGCCAAACCTCGCCTAGACAAGCTTGTGTTGCTGTGGCTTCTGTCCATAAGGGGCCGTGAAGAAGAAGATGAAAAGATAAAAAGAAAATAAAAAAGAAAAAGAGAAAAATTTAATAAAATTATGAAAAAAAATAATTTGGATTAGAAATTTTAAGAGTTTTATCAAATACATTTCTATTTTGGAATAAAATTTTTGAACAGTTATTAAACGCCTTCAAATGCTCATAAATTATTTTTGAAAATAGAATAAAAAAAAATTTTTTCTAGGAATAGAATAATTAGCAAACGCACCGTAGATGTCATATAGATAAAAAAGAAAATTTGATTGTAAGAACCGTAAAACGACATGATTTGGTGAACCAAACGACCTTTCCCTGCGTCACCGAAGCTGACGTTTCGTCGAAGGTGGGAGGAGTACACGGGTCATCCTCACCGCAAACCAGCAAAAGTCCACAAAAGTCACCTCTTCTCTTTCACGTTACAGTGTTTTCTTGGAATCTCACCTATGGGTCCACAAAGGTCCGAATGCCCTCGGTTTCGGGTATTCCCGGAAAATTACCCGAACCCATTTGATAAAATACTCCCACTTTTGGTCGTCGCAGTCTTTCTGGAATCGGGTAAAGCTTTCTTGAGCTCGGGGAAGAAGAAAGTTCTTGTCTTGAAGAAGGGGTTTCAACCATGTTTCAGAAAATATTTACGAAGAAGAAGGAATCAACTGTCAGTGCCAGAACGACGATAGATAAATTGAACGAGGTAGGATTCTGATCGTTTCCTTCCGTTTAATTGTTTAAAGTAATTTGATTGCTTATGATATTTGTCTTTATTCTTGTTCTTTTTATTTTGATTTTCCATTTTCTCGTTGGTGGTGTCCAGAGGACCATAGATTTTCTGGAGGGTCATCGTGTCAATAGTCGTAGCATGATCTGGGTTTATGACCCATTAATCAGTTGATGTCGCTGATATGTTTCGGCTTCAGGTCATCCTAGGTTAGGTCATCCTACATGTAATTTATCATCGGTTGGATGGTTTTAGTTTGTGGAATTTATTTGATTTTGTGATTGTAAATTTCCATTTATATCTCAATTGGTGGGTGAAATTAGAGAAGCAATAGATTTGATGCAGCCAACAATCTGTTCTTTAATTTTTTTACTAGCTAGGCATGTGATACTCGGTTCTTTAATTTACAAAGTGATATAAAATCATGTGTAAAGCCCCTGTAACAGATGCAAAACTGCTTTTGTCTTGATCCCATGTGTATAACATGTTATACCCATTCAATTAACTGGAAACCGTGCCGAAATTTGCCGGAGAGCTTCTTCAGATTGTTACCTCTGCCACTTATCATTGTAGACGCTCGAGATGTTAGAGAAGAAGGAGAACTTCCTTGCCAAGAAGGTTGCTGCGGAGGTTGAAAGGGCCAAGACGTATACCAAGGCCAAGAAAAAGAATGGTATGACCTCCGCTTGCTTCCATTGTTCTTCTCTTTGGATCTTCAACTACGGGAATTTGAAATGCTTTAATGATTGAATTGTCATGTGATGGAAAGCCAATATCGATAGTATTAATGCAGAGTTATTCTCAATCTCTCTTCAGTGACTTAAGCTTGGTCATGCAATGTGTTCAGATGTGATATTTTGGATAATGAAACTGTAGCTGGGGATCGTCTGATGCTGAAACCGAAATTAGTTGACTTGTCCTGTGAAAAATGTTCTCTCTTTCTGTTTGTGCCATTGGTATCCAGAAAAACACTATGGTGGTTGTGCTGTACGGTTATAGAGTTTAAACTGAGACATTGATTCTTATCATGGTTAAATGTCCTTCTCCTGACAATAATTAGCTTCAGCAGCACCAAGCAATTATGAAGTCACGAGGTGCTATAGATAGCATATTCTCTTTTAGTTCGGACATGGTAACTCAAATTGGTCTTAGATTCTTGCCAATTATTAACCCATTGTGGAGATGTAGATTGGAAACTCATTTGTGCTTAAATCACTCATTGAATGTGCATATTGGTGTTATTTTGCAGCTGCTATACAATGTTTGAAGAAGAAAAAGATGTATGAAACACAAATCGAACAGCTTGGAAGTTATCAGTTGCGCATACATGATCAGGTATGCTTGCTGCTTGGCCATTTTACTTCCACTTGGATGCTCTGTCTCTATGCTTAGAATGGAAACACCTAAAATCTCAAACCGTGGCTCCATTTTAAAAATGTCAGATGATCATGTTAGAAGGTGCCAAGGCCACAACAGAGACTGTTGATGCATTGCGAAGCGGAGCTGCCACCATGAAGGCCATGCATAAGGCGACGTACGTACCATTTTCAACTGTATCTACTAGTGGAAAAAAAAATGGAGATTCTGTGCCTGGATTTCTGTACATTGTTTTGCGTGGTAGATTTTACCATATTTAAAGCAACAAATCTGCTTTTGTTTTTGCTAGTATGGTGAAAAATCTAATCAAGGCTCTATTTAGTGATTAGTTGGATGAGATCGAATGCAAGTGTTTTTCCCTTAAAATTGAATTACTGATGGATCTACTACACAGACAGTTCTAAAAGAGTAGGAAAAGAAAACTATGAAATGGACTGATGGTAAACCCTGTAAAAAGGCCACATGAAATGAACTGATGGGAGACACTAAAGAGAGTTTTTTGATTTAAAGTACTTTGCGCTATAATCAGGCCCTTTTGTTTTTTAACACTAGGAGTGTCCTTTTCTTCTCTCATCCCTTCGTAAGCGTTAAAAATGAATGCATTAATGTGTAGATACTGCTTCTATGCTCTCATTGCATTAACTGTTTCTCTAAGGTTTAGTGTGATTCCTTTGATATATCAGGAACATTGACGACTTGGATAGAACAATGGACGAGGTCAACGAGCAGACTGAAAACATGAAACAGATTCAGGAGGCCTTGTCCGCACCAATTGGTGCAGCAGCTGATTTTGATGAAGTAGCAACTCTAAAAGTTACACGACTTATTTTTAAACAACTTCTTGATAGAATATTTGTGGCTAAAGTAAATTCTGACTGTTATATCAGGATGAACTGGAAGCGGAGCTCGAAGAATTGGAAGGGGCTGAGCTAGAGGACCAGCTTCTCGAGCCTACCACGACTGCTTCTCCTGCTCCAGTGCACGCTCCTGCAGTCAAGCAGCCGTCACGTCCTCAGCCAGTGAAGAACACGCCTGAGGATGATGAGCTTGCTGCCTTGCAGGCAGAAATGGCTTTGTAGAGAGGTGATTCCATAACATCTGTTTTAAGTTTCTTGGTTAAGCTTCTTTGTGGCCCTCCGTTTGTTTTCTTTTCCTGAAGTTGTGTCACATCTCGGTGAATGACGGTGTGGGGCACTTGGCTAACAGAGTCTTTTGATTCTAATTACACAATCTTTGAACTAGTTTAGGTATGTGGTGTTATGGTTGTTCCTGCAGCTTCATTTTCTTGCATGCCTCACTTGGTTTGATTGATCATTTGGGTTTTTTCCTATACACATCCCATAAACCTCTTTCTTTTTTTCATTGTCTTTAAGAATTTGGTTCTCAAAGTCCTCGACTCAACTAAGGATGATAGATATGCATTCGTCCTCTCATCTACTTGTCCTTTTGTTTCTGCAGTTACCCATGATGAGAATAGATTGTGTATATTATCATGACGGCGGAAGAAACATCAGCGCTTCTTTCTCCAGTACCATCGACCATCTACTGTTACAGCTCTTTTCTTCTGGAAACGAGTTTTGACTGGTCATAACATGCTGCATAGATGGATTAGGCATTATACTACATCTACTTCTATTAATGTAGTTCCTCCTTCCTTTCTCTGTTCTTTCTAGTTGTTGTGCAACCATTGCGTCATACTATGTATATGGACGTTCGGCTACTTATCCAGTGTATGCTCTAATGAAAAGGAGTAAATTGCTTGCGCACTTTAGTCCTTTTTTCCTTTACTAACGGCTTTCTGTTTTTCATCTTTTCGAACAAATATCATCATTCTGGAAAGCTCAAGTAAACCATCTCAGTTTACTTGCTGCAAAAATTTAGCATATGACAGTTGTTCTTGATGAATCAAGGCGAGAAGTTCCGTGGTTCTGAGGCTTCATTTGAAAAGAGAGAAAGGGGATGAAACCTTTTGGTTTGGCTAATTTAACCTGTCGATAGAATCATGTGGTTTAGTATGAGACCAATAGAAAATACACTTGGCGGTGGAAGCATTTGTTCTAGCCTGGTAAAATCTGAGTTTTACCTTCTTTCTTTCTTTCTTTTAATGTTAGGTTTTGGACATCGGAGTCATCTCTCAAGACATCGTACTTCACAATTTATGACATGCTAATCATTTAGATCTTACAAAATGACATGGGAAGATTCTTCGTAGCAGACCTTGTTTAATGGGACAAGACTTGGTCGATGTTGTTGTTGGATGATGGCATGTCCTTGATTGATGACTTTTAGCTTTCTGCTGTATCAAAACATGGGCCGCTCGCACTCTTCGACAATTTTTTTTTTCCCCTAAATTCCGATGCTCCTGAAATTGATTGTTTTTAAATCCGAAAGACCTAAAACTTTTGTAATATTTTAATAAGATTTTAGATTTTGATAAGAAAGCAAAAAGTTACCTTTTGTCTAAGTGTAAACAAACTGGCCTAGCACTAAAAATTAGTGTTTCACTTGGCACTGTGCTAGTACTACTGTTCATGAAACTGGTGGCCCTTTATTTGTATCCAATAGTCTGCTACATCCAAAACACCAGAGGACTCGATACCTTAGGGCAGCTTTGAGCATGTTGCATTAGATATTTGGCTAGAGACTCCTCGGACTAACAGCTATGCGATTTGTAAACGCTCCGCCAGGCCCAAAATCGAGTCGCTTTTTCTTAAAGAAGAGATAATGCTCATGAACTCGGTCGAGCATAGCAACACCAACTAGCTCAACAATCAAGTCGACTAAGGTTGTGTTTGGGAGCAGCCTTGCAAAGCCCCTTCGGCCTCTAAAGATCCTTAGCCGAATGTTAGTGTATCTGGCATCGAATTTTGAGAGCCCATTTTGCCAATGCTAGCATTCCCAAAGCCTCTACAAGGCCTTTAATTCAAGCCCCCCTCCCACCTGCTTTGGCATTTTGGCTTTCTCGGCATGCAACGGATTTGAATTAAAGAATTTTTTAATTTCCAATCTTATCCTCGCTCATTAAACATAATTTCACATTTACCCCTTTTAATAGAAAAAACCCTTAGATCTATCTCTCTTCTCTCACCTTTCTTTGCTAGCATGCTTGCACTTGTCATTCGCCTCGCATCTCGCTGGGGACATATCGCTTGCTTGGTCGCCTCTAGTTGCTTGGTCGATGGCCGTTGCCAATCGCCTAGTTGACGTTTGTACCGTCGCTCCGGATTTGTTGTCATGAGGCTCGCTGAGATCGCGCGACCCCGGCATCATTGCGCCCTGGGTGTGACGACCTCCTTGGGCTCCAAAATAATCTCTAGAATTCTTCTTCATCCCAAATCCAACGACCACAGGAGTTCCGAAGAAATGGAATGTCACCTTCGTGAAGCACCTAAAGCAGAAGCGCAGCGCAACTTCTATTGCGACGGCTTCCTCTCTTTCTGTAGCTCCATTGGCAAGGTACCTTTGCTTTCACCACTAATCTCTGCCGCTAATGTCCAACTCAACTCGATCGGCAATTTAGTTACCTTTGATTTAGCTCGGACATGATTTGGTTTGATTGGCTATTCTAAGTCAAAACTGCAATGGCAATCAATTGATTACCATTTTTCTTGGGAAAGAGGAGGCTGAGAATAGAAAACATTATTTCCTGTAAGATTGTCATATTGACTTGTTCCTCTAGTTGGATTGTATTGAACTCTGCTTGTACACTAGACACTTATTTAGTCAGAAACTTGTTGTTTTTGCTCCTTTTCTTTTCCCATCTATTAAAAAATTTGTAAGAGCATGTTGTTTGGAATATGGATCATTTCAATTACAAGACATGTTAGATTTCCTAGTTTTGATTGTTGTCTGGTGTCGACGACATGTTGGTTTTTTGTCCGTGGCGTTTGTACGATCTTTTATTGTCATATTCAATATTGCTCTCTCCCAAAGCTGCATCCAATGGAAATTTGCTGCTGAACATATTACTTATCTTAATTTTGCATATGAGCTAAGTTCTCGGAAAACTCTTAGTTTAACAGCACAAGAACAAGGAAGGCATTTAGAGGTTTGTCTTGTATGAATAGATTGATATTTGGTAGAGGGAAAACCATAGACATTACGTTTGAAGTTCAGTTAGACTGTCAGGTTAGTGTTTAAGGATCTTCATACTACCAGCACGAATGTGTAATAAATGTAGAGGAGACCTAAGTTAGCACCACGTGACACTCCATTACATTCCTTAAAGATGATACTTTTCAAAGGGTTATGGAGATTGAGATCTTGAAGAAAATATGACACTGTGCAACAAGGCATGAGGGCTCTCAATGATGTTTATAGCCAATCCATTGTAAGGAAAAGTTCAGCTGTAATGCCATCACGCCCTCATACTGTCTTCTCATTATGAAGGATGTTGCTTGTGTGCTTTTCCTTGAAGCATACAATGAATTTCTTTCCTTTAATAGTGGCATGTGTTAAATCATGTCCTGACTTTGCTCTATAAGTCATTCATTTGACTAGAAAAATTTGGTTGTTGCACATGTCTTTAGGTGTCCTAAGTGCCATAGGTTTTCATTTTTTTATCAATGTAGTGGTCAATTTAGAAACTTCATGGCAGTAATGTTTTCTGTGTACTCTTTTCCCTTTTAATTTGAAGGAGGGTTGTAAAAATTTGAGAGATTATTTTGTATGAAATTTTGGGTCAAGTTTACCTTTGCATTTTTAGGAACTCTTGTCCCAAATAATTCCAGGTAGATTTTGTTAAGATTTCTAGAAATAAATAGGATTGGTCTTTTGTTCATTAATGTTGCTATGTTCCATTTAGTAATTTGATATAAGAATTCTTGAAGGCTATATTAGAATTTGGTAAGCATGTTCTCTTTTTGGCACAATGGGACTTTTTTCTAGGACTTCGCATATGTTCTTGTAATGCTAAATGAATCTTTCAATTTGATGCTAACTTTCTTCCATTACATCCCTCCTCAATGCTGAATTTATGGGCGCTTGTATTCATTTTTAGTGGTCTTGTTTCATGCTGTGCATACCCTGTTCCAATATAGAACAATTCAAGAGGTGTAATAGCTGTAGTTGGTGGTTTTAATTACCTTTTAAGATACAAAAAAAAAAAAAATGTTTTTTTTAGACAAATCAATTGATTATGGCGCCTCTGCATCTAGCCGAGTTCATCTCTATTATGATATGCAATAAGGGTCACTCTTACACAATTGGCTGAAAATATCATTTTCACCATTGTGAATTTTCGTTTTCATAGGCCTTGCAGTATGTGTGGGATAATGCCGTCGAGGTTTTCTTGGCTGAATGGAAGCCTGGGGGAAGTCCATGAAGCCAGCCAGCAAGGAGTGTTTTGCTATCATATAGGAGCAAATCCTTGGTTTGCCTTGTTCGGATATGTGAAAAAGTCTATATATCTTTGTTGTTTTGTTTTTTTGTTGCATCTTTTTCGGTCTAAATGAGTTTTGAGCTACATTTGTCAGGGAATGAATGCAATTGGACTAGACGATTTCCATCTCCTATGTATTGTACAATTGATTAGAGTCAAGTCCCTAATTCATCTAGAAAATACAATGTTATTTGTCCATGTGACCGATTAGTGGACCCTTGGTCTTTGCCTTTGCCTGATATACCTTCAAATAGTTCTATTTGAGTGATTGTCTTGTGCATAAAATATAACATCAATTAGCTCAAGGTTTGTCTAAGAAAATGTACACATCCCACAAGTATAATGTTGAGCATATATAACCCGTGGCAATGCTATGAATTTAAATTACAAAATGCCAAAAAGATGATGGAGCAATTTCACTTACTAATTGACTGGGCAAATTTTCACAAACGTTTGAAGAGGAATCAATCAATTCCTGGCTTTTGCTCGTATCAATACTCTATTGAAACTTTTCACATTATTTAACTGAAAAATAAATGTGATTTTTTTTATTTGCATTTATAATTTTATCAATGTTTTGCATTGCTTTCAACATTCAAACCATAAAAATTGCTATAATTGTTTTTTTTTCCAATTTTAAACAAACTAAAATTTCAAAAAAATTAAATTAATCATATCAAAGGACATTTCAAATGTGTTTTTACCAAATAGTATTTCTCTTAAAGTTACTTCTCAAGGCGCTTTTTAATTTCTGTTTGCCAAATAGTATTTGCTTTTCATAAAACCCTTTTAACTTAAAGCTTTTACATTTTCCCAAAAACTTTTTCCAAAAATTGAACCAAACACACTGTAAGTGGCTTGAATATGACGTTTAGATACATGCATGGTACATGCAGTAGATGCACCTAGCCTTGGCATGCATTGAACAAAAATCCAAAATCGCGAATAATGTTGCAATTGATGTCGATGCCGAAGATCATAGCAACACCGTTGTCAAAATGAATTCTCTGTTTTGAATGTTAACCTACGCATGCGTTCACAAGATGCATTTTTCCTTTTTCACTGTTCTTCTTAAGAAGATCCTTCTTGCTTGTGTGGAACTCTAATGTTTTCTAAAGGCAGGTATGATATTGGGTCATCCAGCCGAGCACTCCATTGACTCGGTCTATCCACGCTCTCTCCCCGTCCCCCAAAATTGACTGGTTCGAAAGCTCGTGCGAGATTACCATTCGAGTCCACGAACATGGCGTCTTTTTTCTCACAGATGATTTCACTATAAGTGCTCTATTTCGTCTTACCGAGTCTCGTTCCCATTTGAAACCAAAAACCGCTTTTCCAGCAATTATAGTCTCAATCTAGTCAAGGGATTATATATCAAAATAAGTTTCTTGCTGCAAAGTATGGTTGGTTCAATACCTTTTGTCCTTCTAGAATCAAAATGCTATTTTGGCTTATCTAGAGAGAGACTCTTTTACTTATTTAAATCTTGTGGCTCACGCACTTTGATTACTTTTGACAATAAGCGCTTGAACCTTTCTCAACATATGAATATTTGCACATAAGTTCACATCTAATATTTTCACAAATTTTTAGAATTTAGATAACATTTTAAATTCTAACAGGAAAGTAAGAAGTAGTTTCCTTTTCTTTTGGGGGAAAAGAAAAACAGCAACAAACGGGCATGACAATCAAGTCGCACTCTAATGAAAGATGATCATATTATACAGAATGAGATTGGGACTGCAAAGTATGCTCTTGCTGTATCGATTCAAGACAAAATTGGTTTTCAACACCTTTGTTGCTCGCATTTTGTCACTTTTCGAGGAGCCGGACCTCGTCCCGTGATATAATATGACACGGTACGCTAACTTCGTAGTCTTGGCTTTATCCTCCTGTATCAAACATCAAAGGTTCCATGTAGAAGTTGTGTGAGTCTTGAAACTGTCCCAAAACCCATGCAACTTGCATGAACCCCAGGATACCCAGAAAGAGGCAGACAACCTTATGTCATCCTCCCCAACTCATGTTCATCGTACCTTCCTCACAAGTCACAGGTCACAAGCAAAGCAGACAGGACCAAGTCAAGAGAGACCTCACAACATGCGTGTGTGCGTGCGTGTGCGTGCGTGCGTGCGTGCGTGCGTGCGTGAGATAGAGATGGATTTACATTGCTTGAGTTAGGGTTGTCTACATTTGGCATTGTGGAGAAGGGGTGCATCTTATAGTGCTTTTCCACTCACCTAAAAGTATGCTTCCAATGAATCCAAATCAGAGTGAAGTTATCTATCTTTATTTTTCTTTTCTTTCTAGTTTTTTGCTCCTACCTATATAATTAATGCATATCATCTTGGAGATTCTCTCCTTATCTCAACATCAAGAACATACCCAGAATGAGCACTTTGAGGGGCCAACCAAAGTTTATAACAAGTTATGTATTTATTAGTACTTAAGTGGGCACACAAATGTTTTAGCAAATGTATAAAGTAATGGGTGGTTATACTAAATCTTTGTACTCGTCTATATGACCGGCAAGAATTAAGACAATCGTTTTCAACATAATCTCATGGGTGAAGAAAGCAGGAGCATACCAGGTCCCAAATTTGCACCTTTTTCTTTTCTCCCTGAGAAGTCATTTGATGTGCGCATATGAATCTGTTCTCTACATTTACTAGTTTTATCAAGACAAGCAAATGATTCGAAAAAAAAAAAAGAAAAGAAAATCTCCTAGAAATTCATTAAAAAAAAAAAAAAAAAAAAGAATGACAAATTGAATCCCCCTATCCAGCTAGAATTCGCCTTCTCTAATACATCATTGTCCATCTCTCCACATCTGGTTGTAACTCTCTAGTTGTTCTCTTCCTTCAGATGTGCTCATCAAAGCATTATCCTGGTTCACGCCTTTTGGCATGATGAAATCTCTGTAATCATTTGATTCAGCAAAACTCGGATACAAGGTGGCCGTCGACAATTCTTTGTTACTGGTCCCTTCGTCGAATAATAGCTCATTCACGAGGTCCCACAAATAATTCATCCTGTTATCCGTCAATATACCAGATTCTCCGATACTATTAGTGTCACCAGTGATCGAAATGAAATCGCTGTCCACTCCCAGAGAAGGTGAATTGTTTGAGATGCCCGAATAATAGTCTTGGGATGACGACGATGCTGACGATGAAACATTGCTTCCGCTGCTCATTGCCATTCCACCTCCAATTTTGGATGCTTCGTTGGACCCCGCATTACAATAGTACAACGATGATCCGTACCGAGCATCAGAGAATGTCGGAAATATCGCCGCCGTGCCTAGAGATTGCGAAGCTGCGATGTTGTTAATCTGGTTCGAATGTACTTTTTCCGGCATGGGCAACATTTGTTGTCCTAGGCCATGATCATCAGGAGTAGCAACAACTTTGTTGCTAGGAGCACAATTGACACTGTTACTTGTGGGATTGATCTTCTCATATAAATGCTGCTTCTTCTTCAGCTTGGTGTTCCAATAATTCTTGATGTCATTGTCTGTTCGTCCGGGTAGTTGAGATGCTATGATCGACCACCTGACCAAATTAAAACAAATGTGGGGGCAAATTGCATTAGTAATTTACACTAATCAAAGGTCAAATTAGCTGACAGACAACTAATCCTGATTAATCTATTGTAAGCAAGCAAAGGAAGGAAATAGATGGAAGTTAATTAATGATTAACCAAAAACTTGCCTGCTTCCTATTTCCCTGTAGATATCGCATATGATCCTATCCTCCTCCTCTGTAAATCCGCCATGTTTGACGCCGGGCCTTAGGTAATTGAGCCATCGCAACCGGCAACTCTTGCCGCATCGCCGGAGACCTGTTTCGGTAAGGTGATTGCAAAAATTATGAAGCAGTAATATGATATAAAGCAAGAAAACTAATGAAATGCAAATCGCCTCGATAAAAAAAAATGATCTTTTATATATCTTTTGTATGTTAAAACTAGGCATTTTGCGCTATCCCGGGCACGTATATTGATCTCTTTCTTAGAGCCCAGGCGTGCTATATGGTCTGGACCAGAAGAAAATTAATTAAAACGGCCGTCTACGTTCATTTCTTTTCTCACAAAGCTGGGCACTTCTCAAACCCTAAGGAGATGACTATACTCCTCACGGTTGTGTGAAAAAAGCATTAATTTAAACAAGATTTTCAAGATCTACATCCCCATACATGTAAACGCAGACAATCTAAAAGGACCCAAGATGTGAAGATAAACAGAAGATGAATCGAGCTTCCCCTCGAGACCGGATAAAAAAAAGGCGAAAACCAATAATAATTAGATAGGATTTTGTGATGGTGATCAAGTAAGAAAGAGAGGAGCAAGGACAAACCAGCTTTCTTGGGCAAGGCAATCCAGTTGTTGCCAGTGCCAAAAGCCTCCACATAAGACTTGAGAGTGGCGTCTTCTTCGGGCGACCATGGCCCTCTTTTCACGTTGTTCTTGTCACAGCACGGCGATCTTCCCATCTCTCTTTCACGCCTTCACTCTCTCTCTTGTCTACCTTTCGTCGTTACGGCTCGCGCTAATTTCTTCACAGGCTCTGCGAGATCTCAGAGGGAGAGAGGAGAGGGAGAGGGAGAGAGAAGGAGAACCCAGGGACGCAAGAGCTATGGAGAAAAGTTCAGTTGGGGCTCGGGCTTGGATGAGGGAGAGGTGTGTAGAAGTTGTTGGCTATATAGTGCCGGGAGCTTTGACTCCGCACGACCCTCCTCTCTCCCCTTCCCTATGTGAAGAGCAGTAGAACCCTCGTTGCCATTAATAAATTTCTTTTTTATATAGAAGCAGTCAAAATGTTGCTCATTCACGCCACGTTACTTTCATTTCTTACCTTTTCTACTCTTTACTTCTATGGTCACCAATAAATGATTTACTTGTTCTACTTTTTGGGACTAATACGTGATGTACTTGAGTTGTATTGAATGTTTACATTGCTCGTACTTTTCGAAGGAAATATGAATCTTTCTCAAACACGATGTGTTGTAGGCTTGGCTGGACATAAATCCATGAGTTCATTTTCTGTTAATCGATAGCAAGGGGGTGCAACCGCAATTAGCTGGCTACTTAGAGTGAAACTAGCCCACAAGTCAGTAAAATATTGCTTACTAATCTCTTGGTATGGTTTGTGGAAGTAATTATAATTATCGTCATTACGTACATCCACCCGTTGATAGTATAAGTCATTTAATCATCAATTGAGCGCCATTATGGATTTGTTCCAAGGAATTCATATGTGGAATCATTACCGACTTTTAATGAAATAAACATCAGAAGCACAATGACTTTGCATGCGAAAATAAACTACTGCATCGTCAGACCAACTAAATTGTATTCCTAGATATCATGTCGTGAGTGGTGCTTTTTGGTCCTCTCCCTCTCTCGCTCTCTCTCCCTCCCTCCCTTGACGAAGATGCACAAAGCCAGCCGATTTCTTTCCAAAGATGCAAGATTTTGTGTCATTGGAATGTTGGGTAATTGCTTATATGAGGTAGATGTGCAGTTGAATAAAATCATCTCGGCGGTCCATAAAGACAGCTCGCCAACATTCATTTCCTTTCCAAATTTCTTTGCCTCTTTTTTCTTCGAAAGTCCTTGCCTTCTAAGGTGCCTTTCTTGATTAGTAATGGCATGGAATTAAATTACATGAACGACTTTTTTGCATGGTGCTGATAAAAAGTGTGTCCTGAAAAGTTATACTTGACTTTTCTCAACTTAGCTCAAGTTACCAAACTTAGAAAAAAGAAGAAGAAGAGATAATGAAAAGATTAAAAGGCGTATTGACAAAAGGGAAGAAGAAAGTGACTTTTATTGGTACATTCAATGCATGAAAACCTAAGTTTTTGCATGTCGCGGCATTATAAAAGTGCGAAATAAGAAATACACACTCCTCCACAAGGGTCAAGGAAAATGATGAAAGATCATTTTCGAAATATACAACTTGTTTAATTTCTTTTCTTTTCTTTTTTCATACAAACCCACATCTGTCGCTAATGATTTGGATAGCTAGACACATTTTCAAGCCATAACCACATTATAAATGGCAATTAAGGAGACTTGCTGTAGCAAATTAGCTACTGAGACAAGATATGCACCATATAAAAAGTCCAACGATGGACGCGTTCGTAAGTTTATGGGACTACGTCAGTTTCTTGTTTGATTTCGCTTCACGAATTAAACAAGTTGTATATAGTGCCGTGAGCTTTGACTCCGCACGACCCTCCTCTCTCCCCTTCCCTCTGTGAACAGCAGTAGAACTCTCGTTGTCATTAATTGATTTCTTTTTTATATAGAAGCAGTCAAAATGTTGCTCATTCACGCCGCGTTCATTTCATTTCTTACCTTTTCTTCTCCTCTTTACTTCTATGGTCACCAATAAATGATTTACTTGTTTTACTTTTTGGGAGGCAGAAGAACAGCCCAAGTGTCAAAACTTGGCACGGAGGGACACGTAAGTGCAAAACTTCGAAAATGTACACTTAAGTGCAAGTTTCGGAGTAAAGTGGAACACTTAAATGCCACTCCAGCCAAATTGTTGACGTGGCAATTTTCCGGCGAGTTGCGAGCAAAACGGCGTCGTTTTGCTCGCTGACGTGGCGAGAAAATGCAAAACGACGTCGTTTTGTATCTAATGTATAAATAATTAATATAAAAATTAATTAAATTAAATTTAAACTTAATTTTTTTAAATATTCAAAAAAATAAAAAACTTAAAATTAAAAAACCTAAAAATAAAAAACCTAAAATTAAAAAAAAAAGGGGGAGCCGAAGGGGCCGGGCCGAGGGTTGAGCCCTCGCCGCCACCGCCGCCGGAAGGGCCGGCGACGGAGGGGGAGGGTCGGTTGGGGTCGCCGGCCCTTGGGCGACCGGCGGCGAGGGCCGCAAGCCCTCGCCGGATCGCGGTGAGGGCCACGACCCTCGCCCCGGATCTAGGAGGGCTCACGGGCCCTTGCCGCCGCCCCGGCCAAGGCTCCGGCGACCCCGGCCGATGCTCCCCCACCGTCACCGGCCCTTCCCGGCAACGGCGGGGAGGCGGCAAGGGCTCGCAAGCCCTCGCCTAGATCCGGGGCGAGGGTCGCGGCCCTCGCCCGTCCGGTGAGGGCTCGCGGGCCCCTCGCCGCCCGGCGCCGCCCTTGGCCAAGGCCCGGCGACCCCGCGATGCTCCCCTACTGTCGCCGGCCCTTCCCGGTGATGGCGGGGAGGCGACCCCGGCGACCCTCCCCCTCGTCGCCGGCCCTTCTCGGCGGCGGTGGGAAGGCGGCGGCGGCGGCGAGGGCTCGGCCCTCGCCAGCCCCCATACGGCTCCCCTTTTTTTTATTATTATAAATTTTAGGTTTTTTAATTTTAAGTTTTTTATTTTTTAGAATATTTTAAATAAAATTAAGTTTAAATTTAATTTAATTAATTTTTATATTAATTATTTACATATCAGACACAAAACAACGTCGTTTTTGCATTTTCTCGCCACGTCAGCAAGCAAAACGACGCCGTTTTGCTCGCAACTTGCTGGAAAATTACCACGTCAGCAATTTGGCCGGATTTTGGCCGCAGTGGCACTTAAGTGTTCCACTTTACTCCAAAACTGGCACTTAAGTGTACCTTTCCGAAGTTTTGGCACTTAAGTGTCCCTCCGTGCCAAGTTTTGGCACTCTAGGTGTCCCAAGCTCCTTTTTGGGACTAATACGTGATGTACTTGAGGTTGTATTGAATGTTTACATTGCTCGTACTTTTCGAAGGAAATATGAATCTTTCTCAAATGCGATGTTGTCGTAGGCTTGACTGGACATAAATCCTTGAGTTCATTTTCTGTTATTCGATAGCAAGGAGGTGCGACCTCAGTTAGCTGGCTACTTAGAGGGGAACTAGCCCACAAGTCGGAAAAAATGTTGTTTACTATTCTCTTGATACGGTTCGCGGAAGTAATTATAATTATCATCGTTAGGTACATCCACCCGTCAATAGTATAAGTCATTGAATCATCAATTGAGCGCCATTATGCATTTGTTTCAAGGAATTCACACGTGTAATCATTACAAATTTTTAATGAAATAGACCTGAGAAGCACAGCCTTCTTATATTGCATGCGAAAATAAACCACCGCATCATCGAACCAACTAAATTGTATTCCTGGGTATCATGTCGTGAGTGGTGCTTTTTGGTCCTTCTCTCCTCCTCTCGCTCCCTCTCGCTCCCTCCCTCCCTTAATGAAGATGCACAAAGCCAGCCGTTTTCTTTCCAGAGATGCAAGATTTTTGTGTCAATGGAATGTTGGGTAATTGCTTATTGGAGGTAGTTGTACAGTTGCATAAAAGCATCTCGGTGATCCATAAAGACAGCCCGCGAACATTCATTTCCTTTCCAAATTTCTTTGCCTCTTTTTTTTTTTCCCAAAGCCCTTGCCTTCTGAGGTGCCTTTCGTGATTAATAGTGGCATGGAATTAAAGCACATGATTGACTTTTTTGCGTAGTGCTGATAAAAGTGTGTCACTTGACTTTTCTCAACTTAGTTCAAGTTACCAAACTTAGAAAAAGAGGAAGAAGAAGAGATAAAGAAAAGGTTAAAAGGCGTCTTGACAAAAGGGGAGAAGAAAGTGACTTTTATTTGGTACATTGACAATGTTAAAAGAATGATTGCACCTAAAATTGATTACAATGAAAAGAAAAAAAATAGATATTAGATTCATGTCATTAAGTAGTAACAACGCATGAAAACCTAAGTTTTTGCATGTTGTGGCATTGTAAAAATGCAAAGTAAGAAATACATACTCCTCCACAATGGTCAAGGAAAATGATGAAAGATCATTTTTGAAATATACAACTTGTGTAATTTCTTTTCTTTTCTTTTTTCCATACAAACCCACATCCGTCATTAATGATTTGGATAGCTAGTCAATTTTTCAAGCCATAACCACATTATAAAGGGCAATTAAGGAGACTTGCTGTAGCAAATTAGCTAATGAGACAAGATATGCGCCATATAAAAAGTCCAACCATGGACGCGTTTGTAAAGCATTTATGGGACGACGTCAGTTTCTTGTTTGATTTAGCTTCTCGAATTAAACTAATCGTCCTCAGATGATGAAGAAAAACGTTGGCAACAACATAGTCAAATGGTTGAACCATTCGACAGAGGCATGTCCTCTATTGTCCGTAAAAAAGAGGGTATAGTATGCGTACACAAGTAGCCTCAAATCTTATATAATTTTCAACTTACATAAATTGGAACACGGTCAACCTTTGCAGATTACTTAAGCACGCGATTACTTGCGAACCGAGACATATTATGGACCTGTTATGGCTGAGAGAATGCATGGAAATGTGATGTTCACACCCCGGTTAATTTCCATGGATCAATCTCACGTTTGGCTTGGCCTCCTCAACATATCTTCTAGACCCTTCTCTTGGTCCATCTTTCATCTTGATTGTTTAATCGAGTTCACATCTCATGAATTGAAAAGAGGGGAATGATGCAGAAATTACATGGGGTAGAATTAATTTAACATTAATTCGGGAATGAGGATAATGAATATTCCTCGAATAACATATTAAAGAATTCGATAAACGAAGTGTATGTAAGCTCCGTTTTGATATCGAAAAAGTCCATGATCCAATCTTTATAATCCCCGTCAAGGCATTGTATGGTTTTCTAGAATTCAGATGAATACTAGGCTAGGGTAAGAGTACGTGGAAGGTTCAAGATCAAGAGAAGCAGAAGTTGTTTAAGCTTAGGATGCTATCCTAGGAGGAACTCATGTGAGTCAATTTGTATATGGTGCGCCAACAAAAGAGTACTACAGAGTCAAAATTTGGAGATTTTAATACTTCCCAGGTTTAGACGTCAATCAATATGGATGTGGTCAATTTGCATTTGGTAGACTAATTAAAGAGTATTACAAAGTCAAAATTTGGAAATTTTGATACTTCGTAGGTTTAGTGATCAATCAATATGGATGGGGTCTTTCTCCCTCTCCCACCATGTGACATTCGGTATTTCAACACCAAGTAATGTCATGTACATTGGATTACATTGGAATAGTTACAAAACCCAATGTAAAAAATTTTATGTGATCCATCATCATTAGTTGCAGTTATGAGCCAAACTCAATCATTTATTTAGAGACAAATAGTGGCGGTAGCACACGGGTTTTTATCAGTTTAAATACTGATTCTTTATAAACACTTTGACTTAGCATTACTCCTTTTCATTTTATGCCATCCACTTATGTAAACTCATTTTGTCATCCAAAAGATTAAAAAGAAAGAAAGAAAGAAAGAAAGAAAGAAAGAAAGAAAAAAGACACTTTTACATAGACTCAATCCGGAGTACCCCAATTTATGCATCGACTTTTTGCAGTCATAAACTCACCAAGAGATCGTGAAGGAGAATCACATGAGAAAAGAAGATTGAAGTGTAGTAAGTAAAAACCACTTAATTACATACACTTTATGTCCTTTAATTTTGGGATGATGGAGATCTTTGGATTGCTGATATTGAAAATAGAAGGAAGACAACTTAGAAAAAAAGGTCCATGTTTGAAACATGACATCTTCCATGCTACATGGGCTCGAGCAGCTGCTTTAGCAGAGAAAGCCCAATCTTGTTGGACTCGTTCTTAAGAACCCAAGTGCTTAAATTAGCCTGGTCACATGAATAGCTCCGTCCAATGCACAACGTTCAGCGCGCAAGAGTTCCCATTTCTCCTGCTAATTTCATCAAAGATAGGTAATTTATTCTGAAATTGAATGACTCGATGGAACACACTTCTGGAAATCAGTCTCTCATGATCTAAGTCCAAAGAGGCATATTTCGCTCGTGTAAGACAGACGAGTCATGATACTAACTTGAACGATATTGTATGTCCGAATTACAAGATCTTATTTAGAGATCATAATACGATGCCTATCTCTTATTTGGTTGGTATTCAGTAGTGGTCTTTGAACAATATTATATGTACTTTTTTTTTTTTAAAGTCGGAATGTTATATGTACTTTACAAACATCAATTTTCAAGAAGTAAAATGCTATTAATTCTAATTTTTGTATACTCAAAGATAAGAAGAAAAGAGAATTGTATGATTTCCCTATCTATCACAATGAGTACATAAGGTATTTACACATTTTATAGAATGATCATCTGATGTGACAAGATATTACCATATCAATTTTGATTAGCTACTATCAATTATTGATATGTACAGCCAATGAATATATACAGGATCTTCTAATTATCTCTAAGATCTTCTTAGAAGAAGTCAACTAAAGTTTGGAGAAAAGATCTAAAACATGCTTGAGTGGATGTAACTTGAACATGAAAGATTTTCTAGCAGTTATTATCCAATAGTAAATTGAAAGACATATGAATTGCACATATAGCGATGTCTTATAACATTATGCAACTCTTGTGCGAATGAACGAAATATTGATATATATACAACTCTTGATTGAAAGACACCACTCTAATAATTAGTTGGAAGGACAATTATAACAATGATAAAGTAAAATTCATCTCTAGAACCCAAACGCGACCTATCTCTTTTTTCTATCACGACTTCAATGTTAAACTTTCTTTCCATTCGAACTCTCAAAACACCAATTTGGATAACTCTATCTTGAGCAAAAGGGGGTAAATCGAGTTGAGACGTTAAGCCTCATGATTATGGCATCCATATAGGTAAGTGTAAATCGGAAAATGTTGAAAATGTTGGACTTGACGAGGTCCAACCCATTTATGTAGCTTATCAAGTCTATTATTTAATATTTGATATATGCCCAATTTAGTTAAATATATTATGAGCAATATATTTGTGACATCCAATTAATCATGTGTAATACATATCTTAAACTTTGATGGAAGGTTGAGATTTTATAACTGTATAGTTGGTCCATTTAGTCTCTCTATATAAGATCTCTTTTCGGTAGAGAATGCATGCATGCCGTTATCAAGCTTATGTCATTTCCAGAAAATTGATGAGAGAGAGAAAAAAAAAAAAAACGTCCATCATAGGTTTCATAGAGGAGAGTGGTGAAGATTATATGCACGAGAAGACATCCTCTCACTCGTTGAATCAATAACAGCTACATTTGATTTGGGTATGCTATGTTTATTAATTTTATATTATGTTCATGTGGTTGAAACATCTTTTTATTCTAACACAAAACACATACATTTTTATAGGTAGCTGGTATTAGACACGCTCAAATAGACTCCTTTGAATTCTTTAAACATGTAAAGTTATAAAAAAAAAAAAAAAACCCCTTGAAAACTAGTTGGTGCTCGAAGGGTCCAAACATGACATTAAAGAAAACATAAGAAGGTAAATGAATATGAAGGAAAGGGCAAGAATTTTTCATTTAAAAATACAAGTAAAACACTCAAAATTATATTAATAACGACGCTTACAAATATATTAATAACAACAATGCAGGTGAATGCTCGATATTAAAAAAATTAGAGCATGAAGAATAAATAAGGGTATTAATTAATATATACATGATCTCATTGATGTAAAATGAAGACGAAATGAAGGTTTAAAGCTCGATATGAAAATAACAGTGACATGAAGAATTGGATGTGAAATTACAATTGGACGACGTACTTTCGTTTGCTTTGTGTGGTGTGGAATCCTTCGCCCGTTGGGCAAGTTCTTTCACAAGATTTAAAGAGATAAAATAAGCAAAGTCAAATTAACAAATGAATCTGACAAAAAATAAATAAATAACAATTAACTAATATTATAGCAAATCGATAAGGCTCATAGAGGAATATTTATTACCGACACAATCATCAAGAAGATCACCTATCGGTACGATAATTTTTCATACGAAGAATCTTTAAAAGATCACATGCGCTTTAAATGTAATAAGAGAAGAAAATAACTTTTAAAAAGTTATATAGCCCGAACTAGCATTTCAAGAATTATTCTCATACTTTGTTTCAAAATACAGAAAATAAAATTTATATTAGTAACTCAACTCAACTCAACCGGGGCTTATAATTTGATACAAAAGCAGTGGTTAGTGGATATAATGTTTCACGGCAAAAATATGTAGCATGTGAAAAAAATCTACTTAACATTACATTTCAAATTAGGGAAATGACAAGTGAGAACTATACATAGAGTAGATGTATATCTTATATCTAAATTACACTATATACTAAAATAAATTTTTGAATAAAAAAGGAAAGGAATCCACCAAATGCAGGGTTGCCAAAATTCCCAAACTACAAGTAGAACTATACATAGAGTAAAAGCTTGTCAATTTTTAATTAGCTTGAAGTGCAATAATACACGCCACCTTAAAATTTGAAGGGTATTTTTGGAAGAGGCAACCGGGGCACCCCATTCTTCTTCTTTACAAACAGCACCGGCGCACCCTGGACTGATATCAGCTGTGTTTGTGTTTGTGTTTGCAAGACAATCATACAACAGACTTGCAGTTGCGAATTCACTCTGAAATTAGTATGGAAGATATGCAGCTGAAACCAACAGTAGAGTCGAGCACAGAAGCTTAACCAAGCTCTCTGTAGCTTGTAAAATCAAGTTGTCCCATGCACTATGCTCGAACACGACTCACACAGCCCAATTTCAAGTCCCAGCAATATATGGAAACTGTTGTATTCCGTCAGGAGCTTTGCTTTACGAAGACTAACTCACAGAATCATGCTCACACAGAAACTAGTTAATGAACAAACGCATCAAATTCTACATGCATTGGGCTAGGAGGAAGCTAGAACGAGGAGACTGTACATCTTCGTGTGGACCGGTTGCAATCTCCTCATAGTCATCCAGCCTATTGCAATGATCATAGGATTTCGTTGGAACTTAGAAGGGATCAATCATAACCAACTACTCTACACAATTAGAGACACATGGATTGGATCCATACCAAGGTTTGATCATTGTTTTGTGTCATAACGTGCATAAGCGAACTCACCCTCAAATGTAAGGATGGAAAAGTTGATGTCCCTTCGAAGAGAACGAGTAACTGATGAGCCATTAAAAAATGAATGATTGAAGAGAAAGATTCCGTGATTGTCATATGACTGAAAAGAAACGATGGCATGGATGAAAGGTGAGATCAAAGACATCCAACATCCATGACCAAAAGCAGAAAGGTTGAACGAAGAAGCAAATGGCATCTCTGCGTCAAATTCTTAAGCACTGCCATTGCTGGTGCATGATCCTTCCTAACTGGCCTCCTTTCAATGGTCTAATTTACTTCAAGAATGGAACATCGTCTCCCTCATATGTAAACGGACATTCAAGTGCTCAGCAACTTTGATGTTTACTAGCAGCCGATGGCTACCATTGCAAGACTAATATCAGCTGTCTTAACATTTGCCGGACAATTGTACAACAGACTTACAGTTGGAAATTACTACAGAAAATATACAGCTAAAAACAATAGTAGAGTCAAGCTGGGAAGCTTAACCAAACTCTGTATAGCTTGCAAAATCAAGTGATCCCATGCTCTATGCTCGAACGTGACCCCCGCAGCTCTATTTCAAGCTTAATCTTCGGTTGCGCTTGCACTGCCCTTGAATACCGTTTCTGGGATTCCGATCCTTTCTGCATTCGACAAGTACTTTTAAGATATGGCGCAAAACAGAGCGTCACCACCGTTGCAGAGTTAGAAACCGGACCACTAGCCACCACGGAGGCCCATCTTAGTCGAATTGAATATGCTCGGTCAAATGAGAAGATCCAGTACAAGTACACGTACACATACATCATGTTACTTTTTGCATGCTACGCGAGGTTCGCCCTCTCACTCTCAATTTCATTAAAGATAGGTCATTTATCCTAAAATTGAATGGCTTGATAGAAAATAATTCTGCAAATCACTTTCCCATGAACTAGTCCAGCAAACAAATAACCGTTCTCTTCCAAGACTCACGTTCTAGTCACGATATTAACTTGAGCAATATCACATATCAAAATAACTATATCTTATTTCTTGAGAGATCATTACGTGTTGTCTTATCTTTTGTTAGATCGGTGTTAAGTAGTGATTCTCAATTATATTATAGATACTCCAGAAAGAAGCATTGATTTTCAAGAAATACAATGCTGTGGATTCTAAATGTCGTATTCTGAAAATCGATTAACAAAATGATGCCTCGGACTAGTTGGGTTTCTGACATTTGAACATAACCCACTTACATGCGTATCTACTCACAATTAGTCGCGTGATGCAGCGGGAGAGCCGCTATTTCCGCCACTGTGCTCGACAACAACCAAATGGCAAGACAGCGCAAGGTGGGTCCCACCGTCTCCGCTGTTTTTGTTTCGCGCACCTTTGCCAGGATGGTCTCCGCCTCTCTTCTTCTTCCTGCCGGTCCTGCAAGCGCTCAATCATCTTCGCCGCCGCTTGCCTTGCCATGCGCGCGATTTTTTCTGCCTCGCAGCCTGTCCTCTCGGGGCAATGGCATACTGTGGGTAAAAAGAATTCGATATGAGTAATAAATTTGTAGACAGGGCATTCAGATCGTGTATCAATTTGTTGGCTAAAGTCATTTTAGTGAGAGAACACTTCTGTGATGAAAGCATGCTGTGGGTAAAAAGAATTCGATATGAGTAATAAATGCTAAAGGGCATTCATTGTAGACAGGAGCACCCAGATTCAGGTCTTTGTCCCTAAAAAATTACAATAGTACTCACCGGCATCATCTTCAATGAATGTAGCGTAGAGTGTGAGTTGACGGTGATGATGGTAATCTTTCATTGTTGGTGGTAAGAATGAGCACACAATTGGAGCTACTCAAGAAAAGACATGCAATTTTGGTCTCCAAAAGCAGCAAGTGTAAGTGCATTTAGTTGCAGAGTTGGGGAGGCACTTACCAAGATGAAAAGAATTTCCTTTCTGTTTGATGTTTCAGCCTACGTTCTTATGCGAGTCAATTGGACTCACTGCTACAGTGGATATCTAAGATTGTTGTTCTTTGCAGTAGAAGCAGATAAATATCATATTTTTGAAGTGCGAGACTTGAGTGCTCTATGTAATGAAATGAAGTGTTGACACTGGGATGCATAATTTAGTTGTGAATCAACTTGGCAGGAAGATTGCCGGTCTAATTATTTCCTCAGATACCAACATAAGGTGGGTGTAGTTTATACAGACTTGTCTCGTGCATCCGCATACTATCTATCTAGCTTTGCATACATGAACTGTAAATTCTTTAGCACATGAAGATTGGGAAAAGTTCGGTTCTAACATGTACAGTCAACCAAAATTCAGTAATCTCGAGCTAAAGCCGCCCGAAAAAAAAAAATCTGCATTTCAGCATTCTTTTCTCATCTTCCAATTTGATTCGGATCACTCAACGATGTTAGAACAAAGCTTTTGAAATTGCAGTCGCGCTCGCGTCACCAAGGCATCTAATTTTTCCCAGTTCTTATGGATAAATGAGCAAAACCATTGTATACCAGCAAAGGATGTGAAAAGATATATATTGAACCGCTGGCCAAACAGAAAGCTACAAAGAGATTCACAAGAAAAAAAAAAAAAAAAAAAAAAA
Organism: Eucalyptus tenuipes; assembly: GCA_014182365.1. NCBI lineage: Eukaryota > Viridiplantae > Streptophyta > Magnoliopsida > Myrtales > Myrtaceae > Eucalyptus > Eucalyptus tenuipes. The sequence continues at coordinate 31,304,278 of CM024539.1, read as the reverse complement.
GGAAAAAATTGTAAGAGTAGGAATATATTCAAAGTCGTTAGAAGCTTTAATTACAACTGGGGCGCTCAAACTTCCAGCATGGAACGCTGATTCACAAGTGTGGGTGGTGATTGTGGCTGCGCTCTTCCACCACGCCATACAGGAGACTGCGCCGCACGGATGATCATGAGGAGGAGTTCGCCATTGAGCCACAGCCGAAGTTTTCGAATGAGGCCGTGCAACAGATTCACGGAAAGCCATAGGAGCAGCACGAACAACCAGGGGACGGAGTGGAGGCAGTCATAGAGCAGCAGCCTCGCGAGCGAAGCCACTGATATCGAACCGGTGAAGTCGATGAGGAGGTGCAACGATGCTCCATCACAAGGAGGAGCGTGGCCGCTAGACGCTAGTGCCTGATCAGCGAGACGCAGCAATAAGAAATGCAGAAGCAGGCTGCAGATGGCGATGCCAGTGGCGACGGGGTGGGCTTCGAAGGGCGAAATCAACTTCTTCTGGAATTTAACTTGGATGAAATTGACGAGGATAGATATGATGGTTGTAAAATCCATCGCGCGGGGTGGGGGTGAAGGTAGGTACATCGTTTGTGACTCTTTTTATGCAAGAGCGACCTTGCGCATTTTTTTATTGAAGAGCGACACCGACGCTAATTGAATTAGTGAAAAAGAACTCCCTTCAGAAAAAACAATAGGTTTGTCTTTTTCCGAAGGGAGTTCTTTTTCGTTTAGTTCTTTTTCTAAAGGGGTGCAGAGAGAGGTCCTTCTGGAACTCAACGGAAAAGAACTCCCTTCGGAAAAACACAAACCTATTATTTTTTCTGAAGGGAGTTCTTTGGTGCAAGAGAGGTCCTGGAACTCAACGAAAAAGAACTCCCTAAAAAAAAAGACAAGTGCTAGTATGTTGATGCAATTATAAAAGATAGAATCTAAAAAAGTTTTTGTCTTTTTCCGAAGGGAGTTCTTTTTCGTTGAGTTCCATGGCCAACCCAAAAAAGGACATCAACCCACTAGCCAGTGTTGGGAAAACGGATTCCCAAAACGACGATCCGATACTCAATTGAACGCCGAAAAACGAATGCGGAAAACAAGTCCAGAAAAACATGTTACATCGATCAAAAGGTACATTACAGAGTCGAACATACCTTGTTTTTTGCCGGTCAATGCCGGTCAACGATGGTCAATGCAAGTCGACGCCGGTCAACGGTCAGTGGTCAGCGGGTCAATGCAGATGGGTCGGGTTGGTTCAAACCGACGACCCGGCACATGCCTTGCGTGTGCGTGGGCAACCGTCGGCTGATGTCACGATGACATCAGCTAGCACGTGCCGTGCACGTGCCATGGTTGCCGCACATGTGTTGCACACGCGCGTGTGGTTACCGCGCATGTGCATTGCATGTGCCTGCGGTTTGCCCCGCTCACACGTGCGTTGCACGCGCCTGGGAACCGCCTTCTTCTGGCCGTGTGTGGCGAATCTTCTGGCCTAATCTTCTAGCCGCGCGTGGCGGCGCGTCCGGCGGCGAGCCACCAGTCTATTTTCTAATATCGACGAGAGCTACGACTCTACACTATTAGAAATGAGTTTCAATTTATGGAAAATCAAAAAACGAGGGGGGAACAGTACGGGTGTCGGGATTTTCCATCCCTGAGCGACCAATGATGGCATTTCATGAAAATTCAATCAAAAACAATTTATAAACATCTACAGTAATTGGGAAACATGAACATTGCTTTGATACCAATGTTGGGAAAATGGATTCCCAAAACGACAATCTGATACTCAATCGAACGCCGAAAAACAAATGCAGAAAACAAGCCCAGAAAAACATGTTACATTGATCAGAAGGTACATTATGGAGTCGAACATACCTTGTCTTTTTCACAGATTAAACACCATTGTCACAGTTTGCTAAGGAATTCTGATACTGTTCTTCAAAAGTGCATACTGTTTTTGGGGAGAAACTAAGAGAGCATAGGAAAACGAGAGAACGTGTTCTCTCTTCTCTTTAGATTACATAACTTATCTGATAACCAACTTATTAGATATATTAATTGCCCATATTTTCCCTTTTTATTATTTTACAGTAACTGCTCTCTTCTATAGGCTCTTCACTTACGGGTCGGGTTTTGGCCCAACATGGGCGGACGGGCTTAAATAAGCCCATCAAAAACATAAAACCCATCAGCCAGAGAAACAACAAGAAGAAAACCCAGAAATGCATTATTTGCAGAGAGAGAGAGGTCTGCTTTCTTCTTCTATGGGTACGCAACAGATCTCCAGCTTGCTGTGTTTAATTCACATGGTTTCTATTTCTGCTCTGCCTCTGCTTTAATTCACACGGTTTCTATCCTTGCTCTGCCTCTGCTTCCTCGACCAATAGAAGAAGAAGAAAGCAGACCTCTCTTTTTGTGCAAATAATGCATTTCTGGGTTTTCTTGTTGTTGTTTCTTTGGCTAGTGGGTTGATGTTCTTTTTAAGGTTGGCCATGGAACTCAACGAAAAAGAACTCCCTTCGGAAAAAGACAAAAACTTTTTTAGATTCTATTTTTTTATAATTGCATCAACATAACCAACAATTGTTACCAAGAGAAGAATAATCGTTTCTATAGCCATATAAGGGGTAGTAATTGTTTTTGAGGTTAAAGCTTTTGACCTCTTTTAAAGCATTGCTGAGTGTTGCAGATTTCCTTCTATTTTTTGTGAATCTCTTTGTAGCTTTCTGTTTGGCCAGTGGATCCATATGTGTCATTTTACATTCTTTGCTGGTGTACTATGGTTTTGCTCATATATCCATATGAACCGCGACAAATATATGCCTTGGCAACGTGGGCACAGCTACAATCTCAAAAGCTTTGATCTAACACTAACATCATTGAGTGATCAAACCAAAATGAAAGATGTCAGCCTTTTCATCTCTGTTCCATATACACCATTACTGCTTAGTAGCTATTCCGATGATTATATAGTTGTAGTTTGTCATTGCAGAATGTGGGAATCGTTACATCATAGTCTCTATTTGACCTCCAAGAGGTGACAACTAGATCTTTGCTGTGGCAAATGCGTTAACTTGCAATCTAAGACTACGTTGTCTCGCTGGCTTTTTGGTTTTTGGCCTGGATCTTGAATTGTTGCTTCAGTTGGACATTCAAGTTTCTGGGGCCAAGGTGAGAAAAGAATGCTGAAATGTAGATTATTATTATTATTTTTTTTTTTCTGGTGAGCTTTAGCTCAAGACTACTGAATTCTGGTTGACTGTAGATGTTAGAATTGAACTTTTCCCATTCTTCATGTGCTTGAATTTATAGTTCATGCATGCAAAGCTAGATAGATAGTATGCCGATGCACGAGACAAGTCTGTATAAGCTACAACCATCTGATTTTGGTAACTGAGGAAATAATTAGACCGACAAGCTTCCTGCAAAGTTGATTCACAATCAAATTATGCATCCCAATGTCGACACTTTATTTAACTACGTAGAGCACTCAAGTCTCGCACTTAAAAAATATGATATTCATCTGCTTTTACTGCAGAGATCTACAATCTTGGATGTTGACTGTAGCAGTGTGTCCAATTGACTTGCATGGGAGCGTAAGTTGAAACATCAGACAGAAAGGAAATTCTTTTTGTCTTGGTAAGTGCCTCCCAAACTCTGCAACTACATGCACTTAAATTTGTGGCTTTTGGAGACCAACATTGCCCATCTTTTCTTGAGTACCTCCAATTGTATGTTCATTCTTTCAAATTTTTCACACAGAAATGCAATATTTTCATGGAGTTCAAAGTAGCAGGGTCTTCAGGTACTTACACTATTCCAGCAACCTGTATTAAAAAAATGTTTGGTATTGGAGCATTTTCTCTTGATTATTACTTATTGTGGAGGATGAGTCTATATATATGATGTTAAAAAGGATCATGGCTATTCACCACATCACATGGAATTGTGTCCATTTGTTGCCTGGAGTCTGTTTAGTAAGATAGCACTTGTGACGAAAGTGCACGGTGGGCAATACACATTTGAAATGAGTAATCAATTGACAGGGCCATTCATTGCAGACATAAGCACCCAGAATCAGGTTCCTTATCTTCTCACAGAGGCCACAATAGCACTCGCTGGTATCATCTTTGATGAACGAAGCGTAAAGTGTGAGTTGATGAAAGTTAATGGCAATCTTTTACTGTAGTGGAAGGCAATCTGTGATGTCTAAGATCGCACTGCACAAAACCATAAAAGTCGAACCTGCAAAATTTACCAGAGACACTGCATAGGAAGCACAGTTATGTAGACTAAAATAAGAAAGAGTATATGCTCGTGGAGGTGATTTTTCAAAGTGGGCCTTTCAAAAGTGCATGCAATGTTGAAGTCGTAGTCACATTCCATGCAGTGAAAGACAGAGGGTCAACACTCTTGACGACGTATGTCACAACGCTCCTTCCTAATATGAGAAGAAAAAGGATGTGTGGTGTGAACAGGTTGTTGCATAACTGAGGGCAATTCAGCACATGATTTATGGAGCAGAAAAGAGCAGCTCTGCTCCAGCCAGCGATAGGTTAAACATCTGACGGATTCATCACAAGTCTTGCATGGACCATCCTTCATATGACAGTTTCAGCAGCAGGGGATGATCGTGCAGGGAAGAAAGAAGAGGCAATCAAGACAAGCATAGACCTCACCTGGTATGTTCTCTTCACAAGCTTTGCACCTGATTCTGCTTTCGAGTTTCATGTAGAAGACCAGTGAGTGCTGATGGTCAAAATTGTAAAAAACCAAGTCCTTCTTGCCCTCTAGGTCTTGTGAACATAGAGTTAAAGCCGTGCAGTCCATGTTGAGGCTGAATTTACATTCACTGCAGTAGGAAACCATGGCAGGCGTTACATTTAGCTCCTCCAATTGATTGAAAGCAAAAGAGAGAGAGAGGGTGATCATGGAGAGACAGATGTTGCATCTGTGGGGGAGATTTGGTGCAGCTTTTGTGGAGAAAGAATATGCATGCATAGCATCCATAGGCCTCCCCCAAGATTGCTTGCTCGCAGGCTTTGCATTTGATTCTATTTTTCATCCCGAGATGATGGGATGTGAGCGGATGCTCATGAGCATTTTTTGGATGGCCACATTCTGAGAGTCCTCATTGGGAGGACAAGCAATCTTGGGCCGTGCACTAAGAATTGACGGATCCAACTAGTAAGAGAAGGTTGTCATATATAAAGGAAAAATATTGATTGAAATATATATATCACAAGACTAGTGAGGTCATGTATTTCCTTGTGACCAAGTTTGTTAGGATTAGGAATATGGACAAGCCTTGATAAGCCATTCCCTCTTGGGTCCATTCATCGATCATGTCTTACTTCTACCATGTTAGACTTAGTGTTCCAGACAATGAGTGACTAAGTTTGTCAGGAAATAAAATGATAAGGCAGCTTCAAGATGAGTATTTATAGATACCTCTTAGTGATTTTACAGTGCTCAAAATGAGCAATTTCTCAAGAACAGATCAGATAAAGCATATAACCTTGGAGCATAATCACATATGTCATTATTTGAAGAGCTAAAGAGAAATATGCGATGTGATTTGAGGACTGAACTGATGATTTAGATGCAGATGGTAATAAATTCTTCTCTGGACTCTGAAGGTTAGTCATTTTGTATGAGATATGCAGGATTGCAGGTATCATAAAGTAAATCAAATTATGTTAGCAAAAAATTTGGTACCGTCATCTCCAATGAAAGCTAAATGTGTGATAAATGTTGTTGGCCATGGAAACTGAAAAGAGCAATAGATGATTCATCTTCAGTGAAAGCATGTGTCACAGATGACAGTATCTTTCTCTTCTTGGTTGATTATTCTTCCTTGTCGGGCAATTGTTTCTATCTACTTCATCAATTATGTATGCTATCCTTTAATCCATAGGAACTTCTCACCAGTTGCAGGGTTTGGTTGCCCAAAATCGGCTTGGCTTCGCCAAAACTCCTCTTCTCTAGAAGCCTGGCTGGCAAGGCATCCCACTGGCAGTAGGGTGGTTAACCTTGCCTCGGTTTCGTGACATGCTATCTTTCCCCTCTGCATTCCATAGTCAAGGGTGAGTCCCAAGTGTCAGCTTGTGGATAGCGGTCTCACACACAAATCCCTACAGATTCCTATAGGTGGTCCGAATTATATCTATTTTAATTTTCATGTGGTTCGTTCATCATTTGATTTGACCTTGGAAGTTGGTTCTCTTCTTATTTATTTACAAGCCTAAATGCTTATTATAAAAAATGATTCCCAGGAGAGTATCATGATAATAAGTCAAACAATGAAGCTAAGTAGGTGATCGACTCGATAACTTAAGATGGCAGCACTGTCAAATGCTTCTGCTAATTTGGTGGCAGATACTTAAAATTGTTACCATCAATGGAAGGGCAAATGCCATTGAAAAGACCAAAAATACTTCGACAATTATTGCGACGAGTAGAATGGGGAGATGTTTCATTGGTTGTTTCAAGGTTACCTAAGATCCTACTAGACCAAAAGATTTTGAAGTTTTTTCTTTACTGAAGAGAGAAAGAGGGATGTTCATGAAAAATGGCACTTTTACTAGCATTTTCAGATAGCAACACCTTATTATCACATTGCCACATGTCAAACCTTGTCATATGGTTGTTACTAGTTGCCAAAATAAAGTCAAAATTGTTCTTGAGGTTAAAGCTTCTGAATTCTTTGAAAATATCGTGAGTGTCACAGTTTTGCTTTTCTTTTTCCGGCAAATCTCTCCATGATCAAAAGAATTTCGTGCGTGAGCCGAAAAGGAAAAGAAAAAAAATATATGTTTGCTAAGCTCGAGTCTTTTCTCTATAAAAAGGGACTCATTGCGCATACGGAAGGGCGGAGGAGGTTCCTTTTTGTTTTTCAAAGGGGAGTTCTTTTTCGTTGAGGGGGTCAAAGTCAACGAAGAAGGGGGTTTGTCTTTTTCTGAAAGAAAGGGTTGCATAGAGACGTTTCGAGAAAATATTCAGCGCACGTCACGTCATCCGCTGATCTGCACACATACCATTCAGTTATCGACACGTGTCATGTCATAAAGCCTAAATGCTTCTTATTTGATGTACGTGTGCACCATCACCCCCTCCCGTCCCCTAAACTCCTCTCACCGTTCGCGACAGCTTCATCGATGCCTTAGTTGTGTCCGATTCAGCTCAATCCCCGAAGAAATCCAAAAGCAAGAGCAAAGAGAAGAAGATGAAGGCGAAGGTCCAGCTCAAGGCCGATGGTGGCTTTGAGTCTCTGACGTCGGACAAGAAGCACAAGAAGGAAAAGAGGAGCGGCAGCAAGGGCTCGAATCCAAGCAGCCGAAGCTCCTGGAGCATCGAGGGGATGCGAAGAAGGAGAAGAAGAGGAAGGCGCTGGAGTTGTGCGAGGACGATGAGGAAGACGAGCGAGACTAGCGCCGAGCTGGTCGACCCCGAGAACTTGAAGGGGAAGAAGAAGAAGAAGGAGGAGGCGAGGTTGAGCGACGGCGATGATGAGGTGGCTCAGGAGGAGAACCCCAACGCTTGTCAAATTTCAGGATCTCGGACAGCTTGAGGTTGAAGTTGAAGGACAATGAAGTTGAAGGACAATGGGATCGAGGCGCCTTTTCCCATTTAGGCCATGAGGTTTGACATCGTCCTCGATGGGACTAATTTGGTCGGCCGTGCCCGCACTGGCCAGGTATGAAGACTTTTTATTCGAATTCCACAGGATTGACATGTCGATGGTCGCGTGCTTGGTTGAAATCTGCTAATTAACTGACAAATTAGAGAAGTGAATGGTCTGGACGTTGTAGTAATGACAGCGTGTGATGTGGAAAAGGGTCACGGAGCTGACATATTTTGTTGGCTCTATGAGTAGTGAATGGTTGATGTATGAGCCTGGTGAATGTTGTTTTAATTAACAGCACAACAAAGCAATTATGGTGTAGAGCAACATTCTACAAGCCACTCCCGAATTCCCATCGCTCAGTCTTTGGTCATGGCAGGCACCGACTATCATTCCTCCCTGTGCGGAGCAACCGACAAGCTAGTGGATATGAGTTTGCATGCTTCCGTAGGGGTGGAGTTGAAAAAATTGTCTTCATCGGTGATGGACTCTGCAGAAGGAAACCTCCCAGGTCATCCCCTAGTTTCTGATTTGGAGATCTTTGATGGGATTACAGGGGATCGGGTTTTGTAAACTCCAAAGACAACCTTTCTCCTGAGGGTGGTGGTACTACAATGAACTTGCTTCAATTATCATCATAACTTCAACGTGTGGAGGATTAAAGGCAATCCATCCATTTGAAGGAGCAAAATGATGTTTTCGATTGTCCCAGCATCACTTGAGCATTCCAAGACAAGGTACAAGGAAATCCTTGAAACCTTCATTTGCTTGATGGGTAGGTAGCGCCTATGTTTCTCTCGTATTCAGTTTGCTTTGTCGATATTCGCTTGATTGGAAATCGACTGTATATACTATGAGAGGAGAAATTATTTAATTTTTTTTCCCACTTCTTGTGCTTATTTAGATGGAATGTTGTTTGGCAAGGTTGTTTTCCTTGAACTCTGTTTTAGCACTGAGTATTAAGTTGCGTTAGGCTCTAGCTGATCAATAAGAATCTGGTCCCTACTGGAATTAGAGTGTGTCTTACTCGCTATGCCACCCAATTGCATGGAGTTGTCAATTTTACAGCAAACTTTGTCCTTCTCTCGGCAAAGTTGTCACCTCTTGACTCTGTTTATATATAGACTGACAACTTGCCTTGTCTGATATGAGAGGATGTATAGGCCAAGATTGCTACTGCAGGCAAAAGTAAATCTGGAATTAATTTCTCTTTTCTTTTCGTCTGCTGCTGTCGAACTTGATGTTGCAGTTCAGTTCGCTTAGTGACATACGCATTCTCATTTTCATTGTAGTTACAATTGACTAGCAGTTCGAAGCTTTGCATGTTTTCTGCATTGTTTCTCAATTCTTCTGCTGGTTTGTCTCGAATTCATGATCCTGTCTTAGTGAAACAGAGAATTGGCTGAGATTGGCTTTTATTTCTCTCGAGGGAGAGGTTAATGGTAGTAGCATAG